>CM076987.1:16759589-17498081 GCA_039105355.1 Benthosema pterotum
AGTCACTGATGTCTTTCTCTGTCAACTCATCGCAGGTTTCAAAGGACAAGACAACATCTGAGACGACCTTATTTTAACCCTAGCCTTATCCCTAACCCCTTGTGTCTAAACCGATTTTCCTTTTTAACACAAATAGCCAATCTACATTAACACGTTGTCAGCCTGTAGATTTGACCTTTTTATATCTTAATCCATATTGTGCACTGAACGCATTTGGTTGTTTCAAGCATTAACTGGCTTTAACTATTGAAAAATAGCAGATCTACAAGCTCGTATCGCGGAGTGGTGCGATACGAGCTTGTAGGTCTGCTATTTTTGGAAAAATCCTTAAAACGTGTTGCAAATCTTTGAATATTATCTTCTGTCTGAGCAAAGGTTATTAACTCCAATCTTTGTATCTGGGGGGGTCCCTCCATGGGATATTTTCAGATGGGGGGTCCTCCGCAGCCTGGGTTTAGAAAAAATAGAATCTAGTGCTAGAAACTACAATCTAGGGCCAGAAACTAGATGTACAATCTAAAGCCAGTACAAAATGGGTTAATTTGTTTTTGATGCGCTTTACATCTGTACACGTTGTATAGTAAGTACAGGTTGTATACTAGTATAGTACACAATGATCATACACAGCGTTTTTGTGCAACACTAATGGCGTCTCATTCTGATTAAAGCATATTGTAATTTGGAAAATGTTGCTTTATATACTTTAGATTGTCAGTGGTGGCCATATACAGTACTGTATGGATATGTGGACTGCTCATAGTGTGCCATGAGATTGTAGGTTTGCTATTTTGGAGAAACCATGAAAATGTAGCAGAAATGAGTGTTTTGAACTCAAATATTTGCTTCGGGGAGGTCTCTGGAATTACATATACAGATGTCTTTGGGGGTCCTTGACTTGAAATGTTAAGGACCATGACAGAAATAATGAGGTTTTTCAGAAAAACATTCAGTTCTCGGGTCAAAATGGCTCAACAGAGTAGTTGTGATGCATTATTAATACCTGTAGAGTACTCAAGTTTCTAAATGCAAGTACGTTTCCGAGAGACAGCAAAATCATTTTGTGACCACGACCATGGTTGCTACTGCTATAAAGCGGTCGGGCGCGATGGCCAGAGCTTACGAAGAAAAAACCTATGCCTAAACCTAACCTTAACCCCAAATGTTGGGCCAAATGGTCGTGACCGCTTTACAGCAGTCGCGGTCGCAAAATGATTTCGCCACTCCTGAGTTTTCCGGCGGCACCGGAGAGCATCAACGTGAGCGGTGCTGCTGGGAGGGCATGGCTCTGAAAATGGAGAACGCCCTGAGGGCCCGCTGGTGATGACTGCGCGACAGTCCACCCTCACCTCCTCTCCCTGCCCGACACGCATGACAAAATGTTTACAGATGGCCACTAACACAGGCAGGTATAGGCCGTGGGTGGCAGAGGTAGCGGGCGCCACCCGCACGAACGCGCGCACACACACGCACGCACACACGCACACACACACACACACACACACACACACACACACACACACACACACACACACACACACACACACGGAGGAGTGAGCACAGTCTCCTCACGTAGAGCCCTAATCGAGAGTGTCTGGACCGTCCCGATTGAAGTAATCAATCACCGTCCGCCGGCCTCTCCTCCTCGTGGACAAGAGGCGAGACACACATGCGCAAACACATGCACACTCACGTGCACACACACAGTCCAATAGCAATTCAATGGTTTACGATATTCCTGCTCAAATATTACTCCACGATTATCTAATATTCATGATTACTACTATGATGATGATGATCTATCTAATATTTATGATTATTATTATGATGATGTTGGACGGTAGTAGCTCAGGGCTAGATTGGCAGGATGAAAAAAGAAATGCATGGTTCCCAGTTTGAACCCAAGCTCCCCCAGAGTTAGGAGAGGTATTTACAGTAAAAACAAATTCACTGCTGCAGATTTTCAGACATAAATACACCTCCATGTGACATGAGGGCGGGGCGCACTTAACGCCATACAGCACGTCATCTCATTCTGGCCAATTACAGTTTGCGTCCTCAGTTATGTCTTGCATGTTTATTGTTTACCCAATGTAAAAATGGCAGAATCTTGTAGGTTGTGGATTTTTCCATTAATATGGGTCTAAAATCCGCAATGACTTGTCAAGACTCCACGAGTCATTGAGATTCCAAGTCGTGTCAGGAGTCTTAGGGCGACGAATCCGATTCAAGTCTAGAGTCCCATTTTTGGGACCGGACTCGAGTCTTAACTCGAGTCGCCATCTCTGGCTTACTGCAAGATCTATTACATGTACTGTATATGAAGGTATGTTGAAAGTGGTCCTTTAAGTACAGCACTCAACTATGTAAATCTACGTATTCCATGTGTGCGTTGCCTGCGCTCACTCAGCCCCTTTTTGGAGGAAATAACCTTATATTCTGCCACTGGCATTCACTTTAGCAGACAGATATGAGGAAGAAAGTTGCAGTATCATCTCCACTGATTTACACGGACAGTGCTCTTAAGTAGAGCCTGCCATTCTTTATTATTAAATATTGTCTTAAAGCGTGTTTTACTCCTGAGTAATGTTGAAAGGATAGTTTCCATTGCCATAACCTCATCTTTTATGGAAGCCAGTGGCAGGACCGAGGCCTGCCGCTGCATAATACCCGACCTATTAAAATAGCCTTCATTCAATCACTCATCACTGGAGAGCCCTTTTCTGGGAACTGCTCTTTACAAGAGGCTCTATGAATTTATCCAGCGAACTCCGAGTACTTTCATAATTACGTCCTTTCTACTGCCAAGGGAACAGAACGACATCTGTCCACAACACACACACACACAGCTGAATGGCAGCAGCATTTCGTCGGTCTGCTATTCAACGCCATTTCTTTGGTCACCGTAAGACTGTAGTGAGGTCTGTCAGTCTCCCGGATGTTTCATGAATACAATTTTGTTTGCCGCGGACAAGCTGCAGAGGACTAAATGTCCGTGAGTTGACACCCATGATTTTTCAAATTTCGAAAAAATATATAAAATTGGTGTCATTCTTTAGTGCTCCATTTGTGCTGAATTGTGCCGTAAATTTCAGAATTTGTGCTGCTACCATGATTGAGATAATTGAGGTTAGGTCCTGAGCTTTGCCAATCTTGCACCCCGCACTTGAGATGGTCCAAAATGGACTAAAATGGGCTCATCTTTTAGTGCTCGGCGGGTGGAATTTGTGCCACTGAAATTGGCAATTGTGCTGCTTTTATTGATTTTATATGAATATTTATGTGCAATATTAGCTGTTATCAGCTTTATAGGCTCGCACCCCCCACATGGGATGGTCTAAAATGGACTAAAATGGGCTCATCTTTTAGTGCTCGGCGGGTGGAATTTGTGCCGCTGAAATTGGCAATTGTGCTGCTTTTATTGATTTTATATGAATATTTATGTGCAATATTAGCTGTTATCAGCTTTATAGGCTCGCACCCCCCACTTGGGATGGTCTAAAATGGACTAAAATGGGCTCATCCTTTAGTGCTCGGCGGGGTGGAATTTGTGCCGCTGAAATCAGAATTTGTGCTGCTTTTATTGATTTTATATGAATATTTATGTGCAATATAAGCTGTTATCAGCTTTATAGGCTCGCACCCCCCACTTGGGATGGTCTAAAATGGACTAAAATGGGCTCATCTTTTAGTGCTCAGCGTGCTGGAATTTGTGCCGCTGAAATCGGCATTTGTGCTGCTTTTATTGATTTTATATGAATATTTTGACTGGGGTAAAGCTGATGTTCGAATTTCGTTGCGCATTTAGTAACGTAATTACGGTAGTGGCTGTTCAGCGCTTGTCGGTCGCCGCAATGGGAGCGTGTGCGCGTGCGTGGGAGCGCGCGCGCGCGCGCGCGTGTGTGTGTGCGAGGGAGAGAAAGAGGAAAGAACCAAACTGGATGTTGTATGAACTATGAATACAAGCCTGCTGTGACTACTTTACAAATCTATAATGCTATAATAATGTTAAAAGGGTAATAATAATAATGCTGAAAATAAACTTGATATTTGATGAACACAAGACTAGGTCTCTCTCTCTCTCTCTCTCTCTCTCTCTCTATATATATATATATATATATTAAGATGAAGTTTAAAGTAGAGTTATCTTATATAAGATAAGATTTCCCTGACATTGTGGGCCCTTTCTACTGTAGATTTCTTAAGATATAGCACTTCAAATGTGCCCCTTTGCTCCAATATCGCCTAGGCCCAAGAGCTGATTCTATGAACTTTAACCAGCAACCACACACATTCTGTCAGGTGTGCATGAACCAGTGCTATCAAAATCAACTAAGGAGGTCTAATTCTACTTCCTCTGGCATATTGGGCTCTTTCTGCCGTAGGAGTCCTCAGAAGGTCTAATTCCACTTTCCCTGACATTGTGGGCCCTTTCTACTGTAGATTTCTTGAGATATAGCACTTCAAATGTGCCCCTTTGCTCCAATATCGCCTAGGCCCAAGAGCTAACTTTGACCAGCAACCACACACACTCTGTCAAGTGTGCATGTACCAGTGCTACTGAAATCAACTAAGGAGGTCTAATTCTACTTCCTCTGGCATATTGGGCTCTTTCTACTGTAGGAGTCCTCAGAAATAGCAGCTGAAATTGGCCTCCTTGCTCCCAAGAGCTGATTCACAGGTGTGCATGAACCAGTGCTATCTAAATGGATAAAAATCCATTTTGAGTTAAAACTCCAAAATAAAAGGTGTGCATCATGAAGGATGAGGGATAGGTAATATGAACCATGATTTAGCCTACTAGAAATAGTCACATGACCAAAATGTTCTGTCATTTTGTAGATTTCAAAAATTCATTAAAAATCCATTTTGAGTTAAAACTTCAAAATAAAAGGTGTGCATCATGTAAAGATGAGGGATTGTCAGTAGAGGTATACTATACATCCCTAGTTGATTTCAACAGCACTTTCTGGTCAAAGTTCATAGAATCAGCTCTTGGGCCTAGGCGATATATGGAGCACAATTGAAGTGCTATATCTCAAAGAAATCTACAGTAGAAAGGACCCACAATGTCAGGGAAATCTTATCTCTCTCTCTCTCACACACACACACACAAATATAATATATATATATATATATATATATATATATATATATATATATATATATATATATATATATATAGAGAGAGAGGAGAGAGAGAGAGAGAGAGAGGAGAGAGAGAGAGAGAGAGAGAGAGAGAGAGAGAGAGAGAGGAGAAGAGAGAGAGAGAGAGAGAGAGAGAGAGGAGTAGGCTACAGCAGTCTTGAGTTCATCAAATATCAAGTTTATTTTCAGTGTTATTATTACCCTTATAACACATAGCATTAGATTTGTAAAGTAGTCAACAGCAGGCTTGTATTCTTAGTTCATACAACAGCCAGTTTGGTCTTTACTCTTTCTCTCCCTCGCACGCACACACACGCATGATCCCACGCACGTGCACGCACGCACACACGCATGATCCTACAGGCAAGCGCTGAACGGCCACTACCGTAATTACGTTACTAAATGCGCAACGGAATTCGAACGTCAGCTTTACCCCAGTCAAAATATTCATATAAAATCAATAAAAGCAGCACAAATGCCGATTTCAGCGGCACAAATTCCAGCACGCCGAGCACTAAAAGATGAGCCCATTTTAGTCCATTTTGGACCATCCCAAGTGGGGGGTGCGAGCCTATAAAGCTGATAACAGCTTATATTGCACATAAATATTCATATAAAATCAATAAAAGCAGCACAAATGCCGATTTCAGCGGCACAAATTCCAGCACGCCGAGCACTAAAAGATGAGCCCATTTTAGTCCATTTTAGACCATCCCAAGTGCAGTGTTGGGACATGTGCACTACATAACTTAATATATTACATAATATATTACCAAAATGCAGTAACTTGTAATATAAATATATTACTTAACAAAAAAATCTAGTATATTATACTTTTCTTTCTAAATTACTGCATTACTTTCAATATTACTTTCTGTCCATCTGTCTCGTTGCAAGTGTTCTTGTGAAATTATCTTGACAACTGCAGAACTGAAATAATTACTTATTTTCTATCATTTGTCATCAAATTATTTATTCAGGAGTGACTTTTTCAAGTTGATTTCATATGGATTTGTCCCGATAGCCAAGTGCGCTTGCTTTATTGTAGGTATGCCACTGGCCTACGCACTATTTGATTAATAGTGACACTAAATATTTAATTATAAATTTGTAAAAAGTTTTTTTTTAAGTAATATGTAATAGTAATACTAATATATTACACTTGCTCAGACAGTAATATTGTAATACAATATATTGCTTTAAAATGAAGGTAATAAGTAATAAGTAATGTATTAACAAGGTAAAGTAATATTCCCAACACTGCCCAAGTGGGGGGTGCGAGCCTATAAAGCTGATAACAGCTTATATTGCACATAAATATTCATATAAAATCAATAAAAGCAGCACAATTGCCAATTTCAGCGGCACAAATTCCACCCCGCCGAGCACTAAAAGATGAGCCAATTTTAGTCCATTTTGGACCATCCCATGTGGGGGGTGCGAGCCTATAAAGCTGATAACAGCTAATATTGCACATAAATATTCATATAAAATAAATAAAAGCAGCACAAATGCCGATTTCAGCAGCACAAATTCCACCCCGTCGAGCACTAAAAGATGAGCCCATTTTAGTCCATTTTGGACCATCTCAAGTGCGGGGTGCAAGATTGTCAAAGCTCAGGACCTATAACTTCAATTATCTCAATCATGGTAGCAGCACAAATTCTGAAATTTACGGCACAATTCAGCACAAATGGAGCACTAAAGAATGACACCAATTTTATATATTTTTTCGAAATTTGCAAAATCATGGGGTGTCAACTTCACACAGATGCTGCAGAGGACTAAATGTAGGCCTACACATTACAATACAACTTCCCCAAATCAACAGTCTGTTGGAATGAAAACCTCAGTCAACATTCAAACTGTATTAATGTGGGTAAAAAAAGACAAAAAATAAGACAGAAAACAAAATATTTTGTTTACTAATATATGGAGGCGTCACACACTGATGGGGAATGCGAGGTTTCATTGTTAACTGCGGCCTCTGGTCACAATAAATTTGGGTGGTGTCCAAATAATAACACGGACACTTTCCCATTACAAAACATTTGCCGTCATAGACCCAGTCCCGGGACCACAGGCGGGGAGGCTGATGTGGGGCGATGTGAATTCTTCAGGGAGAAACACGTACAGTAAATCCTCTCCCCCTCTCCCTACGGTCCAAAGGTAATCTCACATTAACTTAGCTTACGCGCGAGCCAATTATTCCCGCAGTCATTTCCTTTTTTGCGGGAAAAGGAATTGTCTGCGCCCCCTCGCTTCCTCTAGCTCCTCCGTCAATCTCTTATCCCTCCTCCCTTTGCCTTGTTTGTGGCTGGCTGTGCAGAGGAGCAGGGGGTCCTTGAGGCTGGGGGTCCCTCCAGGGGCGGATGTAACATGTCCCATTTGGGGGGGGGCAAGAGAACATGTTGGAGGGGCAAGAGAAAATGGTATGAAGCCGCCCCCATACCATTTTCGGTTACAGGACTTTTATTAGTCAAGTAAAGCATCAATAATAACATCAGTTGTTGTTGAAGTTGCAACAGACACGCAGCATGCATAAAGCTAAAGGTCTGACTCAGAATTTTCTGTTTTCAATGGTGAAATGCTGTTGGTTTAGTGGTGCCAATATTGCAGTTAGTAGCAGTAGTAGTGCTTCAAATAATTTTAAATATAAGCACTTTAATTTGAAATATCTTGGGTGGTTTTGCCTGGCATCGTGTTTTGGGGGGGCAGACTGGGTATTTAGGGGGGCATTGCCCCCCCCCATGCCCATGCCTAGATCCGCCCCTGGGTCCCTCGCTGTCACTCAGAAACGGGGTAATAACCCTTTGGTGTGGCGCTCCTCAGCCTCACAGGAGGGAGGGAATTACAGCGTCAGTGGAGAAGCCACATGCAGCGTACCGAAAAGCTCCATGATAAGGAAGCAAACTGCACCAGCACCGCTAATCGTCCCCCCCATGTGTACCCACTGTCCCACGTGCATCCCCTTCCCCTGCACACCACTATGCACAACTCAATTTACCCGAACACACACGTCTCTTATCGCCTTGCAGCAAACACTGTGTATTCTTGAGTGTTAATTGAACACTGAGAGTGAAGTTATTATTAAAGGGGATCTTCACCGATTTTCAACATTCTAATATGTCAGTAATAAACCTGGAGGTGCTGGGTGGACATGATAAAAAAAAAAAAAAAGTTCCCCCATTTTGTGTTCCCAAGAAATGGAGGTCTGAAGAACACCACTAACATGGTGAAACATCTTGATGCCATCATCAAGATGTATTTCACCAAAACAACTTTTTGGGTGATAAACCGACAACAGAATAATCGATCACTCAAAAAATTGTGGTAAAACGGTCAAGGAGTTAATGAACTGGTGGGGTTCCCCACATAAAAAAATCGTCATTTTAACAAATGCTGTACACTTTTTTAAATTAAAAAAAAATCTTCCTCCTCATAACAATAATACCAAAACATCCTCCTGGCATCCTGGCCCTCCTCCGTCTTTAATGAAGTGGCTCTCAATGTGGGGTCCTTGAGTGGGTCTATAACCCAGAGCCCCCGTAATTTACCAAAAGAAAGTGCGGTTCCATTTAAACACTCAGAGTTAGGACTTTGCAGTGCTGATTGGTGGTGGTCACAGATCAAACTAGTGGGGATGGTTGAAATTAAAAAGGTTTGAGAGCCCAACCACAGCTCCATTAAAGCAGAATGAATAAAGCACTTTCATGTAGGCCAAAGGGTTTTCCCAGTTCAGACGAGACACAATGAATTAGCGTCACGCCATTCATCTCATGAACAAAGGTCACACACTGCAGTCTGTCTCTCTCTCTCTCTCTCTCTCTCTATCACTCTCCCACAATAGTGGAAAAGGAACTCAACAAAGTAACAAAGTGAATTTTATTCGATTATTTTTATTTAATAGTCTGAATAGCTGAAGTATAAAATTCGAACTTCAATTTCACCTTAAAAGCCCAAACTTCGGAAAATAAGGTGTCTGGGGTATCTGTGGTCTGGGGTTGTCTGAATAATAGACCTTTAGGTAAGCCCTGCCCTCTTGTCCACTCTATAACACTTTCCAGCCGGGCTCACAATAAGTTTACACAATAAATACTGGTTTATTTTTGGAAACAGGCCTTCAAAATCCCTTCCAAATCCATCAACAAGGCCTGCCCTATGCAGTGGAGAAATGTGTTGGTTTGTCTATCACATGTTATGTTTAGCTGTGATTGGACCATAGCAGTTTGGGGAGGGGCTTACTGAAAGGTCTATTAGGCCCAAACAAATGCTCTGATTTGCCTGTGTGGACACTGATATCCACAGGCCCCTCCCCTCCACTATGTGTTTGCCCCTGGGGGCGGAGCAGCTGAAATGATTAGGCAAAGTTAATTTAGTCTCATTGAAGGGGCTTACAGGCGGCGAGTAATACATCGCGCATTCTAATTCATTTTCAATGGGACCGGCGTTTTGTGCTTAGAAAACAACCTGCGATAAAGACAGCGTGTAACGCCTGTCGTTTATCGCACGGCGTCCAGTGATTTGTGTTGTGCGTGTGCTGGTTTTGTGCACACGCGCACAATGTTTTTGAAAGCTCAATCAAGTGAGCCATTTTAAAACACCTGGCATAATCGGCGGGCGATTTTCTTGATGTCGGCACTGCAGAGAGAATCGAGAATCGCCGCGTTTATGCGGGCGTAGTAGTAGTAGGAGCATATATACGTATATATATATACACATACTGTATATACTATATAAATGGAAATACTCAAGTAAAAAGTAGCTCAGAAATGTACTTCAGTAAATCTCTTTGTAGTGAGTTGTCCTAAGCTGCTCCCCAGACAGCGTAATAATGTAGCCTGAGGTCTCGGCGGGGGGTTAGGGGTAGGGAGGACACACTTGTCCAAACCAGTTGTGATCATACACCCCCCAGAAATGTCGCCAGCATTTTTCTCATTGCATTGCGGGCCGACGCTAAATATCACGATGCGAAACTCTCTTAACGCTGCCCTTTTCTCTGATGGATGCTGCATCACTCTTATGACTTCACTCTTAAACACTAAAGTAAAGTTTCTCTGCCACTGTAAGCACATTAAAACCAGGGCCAACTTTTCAGGCCGGCAAAATCACTTAATAATAAAACAAAAGAGTCAAACATGTAAAACAATCAAGTTATTACACATTATCTGGTGGAGAAACGTTCTGACCTCCGTAATGGAGCAGAGGCACTGCTCCAAAATGGATTAAGGACTTTAAAGACTTTAAAGAAAAGAGAAATGATGTCCTGACTCTCAAGACCTTCTTTAATTCATTATCCTTTAATTCATCATTTCATTTAATTCATTATTCATTACTTGCTGCCCCCCCTGCGCCGAACTTGTGGAACATGAAGATTAATTGATTCCATTCTTTAATCTATCTTTTCATCTGAACATATCGTTTGCTGATCATCGTTTTGTTGCATTTCATTTGGGACAAAAATGGCCCTTTGGAGAAAAGCCATTCTATGCCAAGCATTCAAATGACATGATCTCAGATTCTACCCCTCAATGTCTTTTTTTTCTGCGGCAAACCAGCCGATTTCAATGAGAGACATCTGGGACTCATGATGACCCGGATATTATTGCACAGAGGTTTAGAGGGCAGAATGACACTTCCTCGTCACTATGTCCACATGGAAGCCAGCCTTCCTTCATGACATTACAACACCACCCAATGCCACATAGTACAACAAGCCCCATTCTGATTGCATTGGGGCTGCATTTACAGTATCTCAGTTTCCCAGAGTCCATTGTGATCACGTGATCGGCTCGATTTTCATTTCCGTTATCATAATCTGTCATCTTCGTCTCTATGTCCACGAGAAAGCCGGCTTTAGATCATACCATTAAGACATTGGCAATTTAAACACTATAAATGATAAAAGTTGGGTAACACAGGTTAAGCAGCGTCATCCATTGCGCAAAAACACAGGAAACAGAGATTACGCGAACATACTGTTAAAGGGATATTCCACTTTCAAAAAAACATTTGGTCAGTTTATGTTATACTCAGTCTCAGTCATGTGAACACCATAGGCTGTTTATAAGTTACTGCATTAAGTGTTTAGATATTTGATGTTAATTTAGCTGCCCCGCCCCCTTCCTATACAAATCCAGTATAATTTAAAACTCCATTTTAACCTTGACAGATTATTCGAAAACAACCCATCTTTTTACTGGTGACTGATATTGTCCTCCTAATATGTGAGAGGGCCGTGGGATTTCATTCACAGTTTTCATTTATTTTTTAAAATACTGTATTAAGAGGACAATATCAGTCACCAGAAAAAAGATGGGGTTGTTTTTGAATAATCTGTCATGGTTAAAATGGAGTTTTAAGTTATAATGGGTTTGTATAGGAAGTTAGTTTGGGCAGCAAAATGAGCATCAAATATCTAAATACCGGTACTGAATGGAGTAACTTATAAAATGACTCTGGTGTGTTCACATGAGAATGAGTAGACCATAAAATGACCAAAAGTTTTTTTTGAAAGTGGAATATCCCTTTAAAGTCTGGTCAGTGACATGACGGCAACACGACATACCTTCAATCCTCCTGAGGGCTCTGGAATCCAAGCCATCCAGCCTGCCTGGCCGCCAGTGTGTTGTCATTCAGCAGCCGTGTTTCAGAACCAGGAGTACAGATATGACAGAGGCATCGTAGACTCTTGGCTTTGTGTCCCTAAAGATGGGCCGGTTTCGCCACACAACGGCCTCCACAGAGACTGCAAGGGCACGACATCTGTGGACCACCGTTTTGAGGTCACCGGTGCTGGACGCTGTTGAGCCAAGCTGTTTGAAATCATGCCATTATGGTCATCATCAAGTTTCATCAACATCATCACAAAGCTCAGGTCAACATCATGGTCAGTATCATGTCAAATTCATTAACATGGTCATTATGTCGTCTGTTCAACCAAGGGGCATTTCTAAGCAATTTGGAGCCCAAGGCAGGATTTTCCCTGGAGCCCCCCTTTACCAAATGGACCCGTAAGGGTCCATTTGGTAAAGGGGCTCCAGGGAAAATCTCCTGTGACGTCATACCTATGAAAGGCACAACTATTTGTAAACTAAAGAACATATGTGTTAAATTCTAGTTATAGAGGGCTAGTATTTATCCATATGAGGCTTAGCCCGGCACCCCCCCCCCCCCCAATGGCACCCCAGGCAACTGCCTAGTCTGCCTAATGGTAAAAACGCCCCTGGTTCAAGCGTCAATAGCCTATTCCCTAAGCCTAAAACATCGGATCGATGTGAAAAGCATGGTGGCATAAGACAAGATAGAGAGAATTCACAATCTAATGTTTGGGTGGTTGAATCTTAGTGACTACACATCTCACACTACTATCCTGGTGAGGGGGATTGAGAACATGATTGAGAACATGCCAGCTCAGAAATCCCCTGTGATTGATTGTTTGTTTCTTCTGCTGTGGCTGTCAGTAGGATAAGCAAATATTTTGTAATGATGCACACAGCACTTATACTTGGATTATGCCGTTTGGATCGCATTTCTGAAGGAAATGGGTAGACTTAAAGGGATATTTCACTTTAGAAAAAACATCTTTGAAAGTGAAAACTAATTTTAGCCTCCTTTCTATTGACCTTTTTCCCCGCCAAAGTGATGGGGAAAAAGTTGTGTGTGCGACCCATCCGGTGGGAGTGCCGTGGGAAGTAGCATCACAGTGTTTACATGCTCGCATGGGCGGACACTCTTGTCGCATGGCATCCCACTGTCCCACCCACATTCACAATAAGAATTACATATCTACATAGTCGTGCAATGATTGATTGGTTTAAGTATATTGCAGTTTGCAGATTGGGTATATTTCACCTTCCATTGTTTCTCACTTCATAGATGGTAAAGAGCTCGGGAAAAGTCAGAGCCATATAGTCAGGGGTGGACTGGGAGCTCAAAACGTACCGGGCAATTTTGTCTCAGAGCGGCCCTCAGAGCGGCCCTCTGAATCTTTGTGGGGGCTCCGGGGCCTGAGCCCCCATGAGAATTTAAGACATAAGGGGCTCTGGGGCTCGGGCTAACTAAAATTAGTTAGTTAGTTTTAGTTAACCCTTTAAAGCCTGAACCATGAAGGACAAGTCAGAAAATTCAAATTTTTTGAAATTGAACTCTTTTTAGGTCATAAAAGAAAATTTAAAAAAAAGTTTTTTCAAAAAACATGTACATGTATATATATGTTATTTTTATTGTATCATAAATGATACGTTGGGTCTTAACAACTTAGTACTCAGTACTAGAGTACACTGTACTCACTGTACTCAGTGTAGTCTCCACAGAGTACACTGTACTCACTGTGTTCAGTGTAGTGTCCATAGAGTACACAGTAGTCACTGTACTCATTGTAGAGTCCATAGAGTACACTGCACTCACTGTACTCACTGTACTCAGTGTAGTGTCCATAGAGTACACTGTACTTACTGTACTCACTGTACTCTGTGTAATGTACATGGATTACACTGTACCCACTGTACTCAGTGTATTGTACATGGATTACACTGTACTCACTGTAGTCACTGTATTGTCTATAGAGTACTCTGTACTCACTGTACTCACTGTAGTATCCATAGAGTATACTGTACTCACTGTACGTAGTACTTATGTAGTACTCTATTCAGGTCAGTGAGGTCAGGCATTTGGGGTTTGGGGTTCAACATTTAGAATTTGAGTAAAGATGTTCTCTATTACACATGCATAACAACATTGAATGCCCAGCATGTTTGATTGATAGAAAAATAATTATAAGAATGAAAGTTGTGTAGAGCATAATAGATATTCCCATAGGCAGTGTGCAATGACTAAAGCCTGTAGTATCATATATGATACATCATTATATGGTACTAAAAACCTGTAGTATCATATATGATACATACTTTTCAGACGTGGTAAACAACAAACTAAAATTATATTTTTTGAGAATGACTAAGTTCAATCACATTATGCAACCCTTATTTCAAAATATCAGTAAAGATATACAAGGAAAACTCACCAAAATGTCCTCAAAACCAAAATGTTTGGACAGTGGCTTCTGCTGTTGCAAATTAGATGGAGGCAGCCATTTTGGGTCATACCATCTGAGGCTCTGTATCTACTTGCAGTGCAAATGGTATGGTCCAGGTGGGGCAGGGGACGTATCAGATGTGATACAACAGGTTTTTGAACCAAGTAGTGGTTACACTGATGCATGAGCCAGCTGAAGAATTGGTGTATCATATATGATACCAACGGCGTTATAGGGTTAACTATAAAAACCCTGCAATAGGCAGTCTCATTTGAAGAGGACAGAGGGCCGCCAGCACTGATTCGTGGGCCGGTTTTGTGCAGATTTTTTTTTTATTTATTAAAACACGACATTAACGGCCCCCGGGGGGGGGTCGGCCCACCGGGAAAATGCCCTGTATGCCAGACTGTCAGTCCACCCCTGCATATAGTATAGACAGAGATACGCAAACTCCGTTCACTTGATGGGGTCAGTCCAATGGCGGATCTTCTACATAGGCCTACACTTCTACTGAGAATGGGGACAACAAATAGAGACAAGTCCTGTACCGGCGGTAGGCAGTGCAATGGACGCAGGCAGCAGCCTAGCTTTAAAGATCTTAAATCCCTTTATTCACATCATAATCATTACGAAGACTTTAGTTGTTACTGTTCAACACGTTAAAACAGTTAACATGCTGTACACATGCCTAAAATAGTTCTTATTTGCATCGCCCTCGTTGAAAACATTGTATCCAGGTTGTTCCTCTTTCAGGCTGCATGAACAGCGCTCGAGCGCTTACTTTCTGACCCCCTTAATGTCGCAAGTCCTCTCCCAAATGGCTTTAGAGTGTGCGCAGCGTTTTTTTTTCCTCGGATGGGTCCGTTATTGGTGATTGATTGTCAGTGCAGAAGGGAGCGCTGGGCTGTGTTTTGGACCGAAAACCTTAATAAAACTATTCCTAAACCTAACTTTGATTATATTTATTGAACATGTAAAGTCCGCAGTTGTTGGGGGAAAAAAATGTGGCAACAGCAGGATTTGAACCCACGAAGCATTGATGCACAGATTTCAAGCCTGCGCAGCAGTCCACTAGACTAACGAGGCTCAGTTGCTATTGGCATCACAACGGCATTACAACAAACATCAATTGAGCCGGCACTTATGGGAGGGATCATAGGAGGGGACAAGGGGGAAAGCCTGTCCCCATGAAGGCGAGGCTTCCCTCCTCGACTCCTCCCGCGACCCCTCCCCAGGATCTGCCGCACACACAATCACAATGCATTATGGGCCATAATCAAAAGGTCTATACAAACCCAAAATAAGTTAAAACTCCATTTGAACTCCATGATAGATTCAACAAAAACATCCGTCTTTCTTCATATATTGTACTCATAACTGTTTATTCATTTATTTTTTAAATATGGTTTTATTCTTTCTTGCTCAAAGATGTGAAGATGAAAACGGTAGATTAAATCCACAACCAATATCAATCACCAGAAAAGTGTTTTGGGATGTTTTTGACAAATCTATTGTGGTTAAAATAGAGTTTGAAGTTATATGTTTAGGAAAATGTATAGGAAGGGGGCGGGGCATCTAGATTTAACTACCCTATATGTAAATATCGTTGGCTATGTATACACCTGGCAAATACTCATGGAATCGTAGGCTATATTTGTAACCTGCTTTAAACATAAAAACAAATGTGTAATGGTGGATATTGTCCTCATCAGAAGGTGCACAATGGTTGCAATTAAGTCATGGTGGGTAGTTATTGATATGCTACCAGGAGGCGCCTGGAATTTATTTATGTCACTTTTAAAGTCAATATACATACGGATTCCAACAAATCCATCGTCACCTTCCATGATATCCTGGGTGGTAGCCTTCATTTTTCAGCAGTACATCATGTTTCCGTTTCAATCAGAATGTTGGGAATGGCAGTTCCAGAAGACAGTGGAGGTACTGGAGCTGTCGCCTGAAAAGACTTACTGAAATGGCTTAACTTGACCGATTTAAAGGACAACTTGTTTTCTTTTTCCAAACAAGGTTCATGTTTTAGGTTATTAGAGAAAGTAATAGATGGCTGTTAATTGTTTTTCATTTGTTGCTTTCTTTAGGTTTAGGGATTTTAGCTGTTTTTGACAGGGGTGGAGGCATTTGTCACATTCAGTAGATCCTGCAATCTTTTCTGTCCAGATGTAATTTCCTGGGGCTTATTATGACTATAGTAGGGAAAAAAAACACTTTTGTAAACAAATATGTATTTAGGGCCAGGCTCGAATGGACCCCCCCCCACCCATCAAAAACAGATACAAAAAACAAAGTTGTCCTTTAGGCATTGCAACAACATGGTCTATGTCTATACAGATGAGCATTCTCACAGAAAGACATTCAGGAGACCGTTTCACTGATTTGCCTTTATTCGGGTAGCAGCATGTCTGTCAACACTGAATTAGTTACATACACACTTCCTCTGGCTCCCCTCTTGCAATAATAATCGCCCCCAAAAGTCACACGCGCACACACACGCACACACACACACACACACACACGGTTCAATTCCACATATACAGTTCTCACTCTCTCACACACAGTCGCTGTCGAGCAGAAACGTCATACCTGCATTTTGAAACTTTTGTTTGAGTGTCCAGCAAAAGTGCAGTGATGGATGAACTATATATATTTTAGTGAAATATTGTAGAAATAGTCTGCGGCAAGTACACGATTGGCATTCAAAATGCACTTGAGTAAACTGACCACAGTATTGGTATCAAAATGTACTTAAAATGTACAAAACATAACAAAAGTAAAATACGCCAAGAGACGCACAAGCTCACAAAGCTTGGCATTAGGACGCGTTGTGAGTATGTAGCTCAGTTATTTTAAAATACCCAATGGTGCTGGATTGGTTAATGTATATTTTGTAATAATAAAAACCTACAAAGGAACTAGTAACTATTAGTGTTAGAATTGTAATGAGGCAAAAAAAATTACAATATAAATCTTAGATGTAGTCGAGTAGAAGAAAAAAGAAGAAAGAAATAACCCAGTAATGCATCCGATGGTAAATGAGTCATGACTGATGCAGTTAGTGGTTGGCGACTGCTAACCATCGCCAACATAAGTCGGCCGTTTTACTTTCGGCCGCTACTAAACCTAACCTTAGCCCTAACCTTAACCTCAGCAAAACCTATGCCTAAACCTAACCTAATGGTATTGGCCGCGGCGGACAGGATAGCTGCCGTGACCGATAGGAAACCTGCCGCGACTGAGACTGTGACTGATATAGGGATATCTGCCCTAGCAGATACAGTATACCTACCCCGACCGTTTTCGGGGCAGGTGGCAAAAGGTTGCAACTGTCGCGATTGGCCGCCCACTCCTGCATGTTACACCGCTGCAAGCGAAAGTTTCAAGTAGCTAATCTCGCGTTGTGAGCTGGTATATCTGACGTCAGGGGCGTTATCCTGTGTCCGTGCTCATGGGGGCTGAAAAAAGAAACAACAACACCAGCCCCGCATGTGCCTGTACACAGTAGGGCTACCCGAGCCCCAGAGCTCCTTAATAGAGTTCTCAAACTCTGCCCGAACCCGACCAGGACCGAACCCGAACAGGCCCGACCCGACATTTAGGGCCGGGTAGGGCCGAAAATCTATCCTAATCAATAGGGCCGGGTAGGGCCTAGGGCCGCATGAAAACATAATATATATTGAATTATTTTAATATAGTAAGAATAATAGTTATTTTCTGTATTTACCCATTATGAAGATGGTGCTGATTGCATTTCAATTTTAATCTGTGGTGAATTCTCAAATTTTGCCCAAACCCGACAGTTTAGGGCCGGGTAGGGCCTAAAATGTATTCCATTTAGTAGGGCCGGGTAGGGCCTAGGGCCTGAACTGTTAGGGCCGGGTAGGGCCGGGCCTTAATTTTCAGGCCCGTTGAGATCTTTACCCCTTAAGTCTTCCATTCTCATGGGGGCTCGGGCCCCTGAGCCCCCACAGAAATAACGCGCCTGTCTGACGTTATCACTAAAAAAAGCTTTCAAAGAAAAGTAACACATATCAACTTCTGGCTTGTGAGGTTTCCACTTGACAGCGACGTAAACACACATTTCTACTCACCCAATGCACACACACACACACACGCACAAACACACGCGCACACACACACACACACACACACCCCATCATCTGCTATAAGGCCCGCTGTGTCTGGACCTAGTTACAGTAGCCGTCACACAGAGAGAGACACGCACGCACACACCCACACGCACACACAGTAGGAGGCCGTGTCTCCAGCCCAGTGGAACTCAACCTTCTTTGAGGACCCCCTCCCGATGTCCATTTGTCCTTGGGGACATGGACAAATTTAACTAATGGACCCTTTCAAGTCCCATAATTATAGAAGCTTAATGCTCAATTTACTTCATCGACTATCAATCATTTAGTTTGGGGGAGGACCCCCTCCCTCATGGACCCCCATGTTGAGTCACCCACTGCTCTAGAAGACAGCTCTCCTTCTGATAACGGTTTCTGCAAGTGGTTTGTGTTTTTTCACATTGAAATGTAGTCCTGGAGTCTGGAAACGATCCACAACGTTCCTAAATCCTAACGTCCCATCCTTCATCCTCACACCCTCCATCCATGAGAAGGACACAGTGCCAGTGCCTTATTTTCCCTTTGCAGACACATGTTAGGACTGTAAACATACACTGATAAATAAAATACTGATTTCAACAAGGGGGAAAAAAAGTAAAGAATAAGCAGAAATGATTGACGCCTCGCTTCGTGTGGAATGAGAGTGGAGCACAGAAATACCGCAAGGGAGAACAGAGTGTGATATTGTGTTTGTGTGTGTGTGCATATTTGTTTATACAACGGACTCCATTGGCATTGGTAACAACAAGTCAAAGTGTGCAGGGGAGAGAGAGAGAGAAAGAGAACCTTCTGCCAACTGCTAGAGGGGGATCAGAGTTTTCAGACCTCTCTGTCATGTTTTCTTGTCCAAACCAAACACTGACGACGGTAATAAAAAAGAAAAGGAAAAAAACAAACAAGGAAGAAAGTGTCAGACGGCAGCACACTGCGGCTGACAGGAGAAGTACCCTGAATATCAATCACTCCGCCTGACCTCCAGTCCTCCTTGCGTTTCGGCTCCCCTGCGAGGCCAGCGAGAACCGCTCTGATCGCTATCAGCCCAGAAACAAATTTACCTCGGTATGCGTCTGTCACTCACTGGGACGAGATGTCCGAATGCGGAACAGACGCACGGACGTTGTTTGTCTGCGTACTCTGTGCTCCAAATTTGCATTTTTTGTTTCTGCCGCGATGGTGAATCTGGGTGTGCGCCTGTGCGGTCAGTCGCAGTCACATGTGGTTGCTGCCGTTATTTCTTATTTTTTTGCTTGAAGCGCGCAAACAGAAATGTAAGCTCACGACGTAGCTTTTCCCCCCTAACGCTTTTTTCGCTAAGCTTCGTCCTGGAGGAACATTACACATACTCTTTCGTATTCCCAATCCTGCACAACGCACAAATAACCCACACAAACACACAGCTTCTTCTGTCTCCATTTCGCTCTGTCTCTCTCTCTCCCTGTCTCACACACATACCTGTACAACACACGCACACGAAACACGCACATACGGTTAGCCCAAAAATACAGCAGCGGAGCCTCAGTCGCTGGTCTTACAAATATGGCAAGGCAATGAAAAGTCTGCTTTCGGGGAGGCAGCGGCCAGTCCGTCACTCTCTCTGCCTGCTGCTAGTGGCCTGTTTTTTCTTTTGTTTTGTTTTATTATGATTTCGTCAGCAGCCCTTGGGCACAAAAAAGCCGGCCTGGGCGCAAGCCAAGTCATTCTAAAAAGAAGCAGAGGTGAACCACGTCCATCTTTTTTTTTTTTTTTTTTTGCGGATTTAACATAAACCTCAACACTCAGGCAGACATGACGTTGGGCCTGGCTGGAACATCTCCCAGTCACCCCCCCCAGAGGAGGCATACTGTAGGGTGGGAGCAAAGTTTGAACTCATCATGCCCCCACTGGTTCAACAAAGAGTCAGAGGAGCTCCAGTCTCACACACTGCAAGTATCTGAAACAAATCAAACAATAATACAGAATACCCCAGACGTCGGGGAGGGTTGGGGGCTTGTCCGTAGTGCCCCACAGAGGGGTAGGGATTGTTAGTAGTCCCACCTCTCCGCAGCCCCGCAGGGGGTGACTGTCAGTAGTCCCTTCTCTTCCCAGCCCCACAGGGGGATCACCAGTAGTCCCACCTTCTCCCCAGATCCACCGGGGGTGAGAGGGGGCTTATCAGTAGTACCTTCTCTCCCTCAGTATAGTCAGTAGTCCGGGGCCAGGTCTGGAAGGGTCTGCAGTGGTGGCTAGCTGTTGTTGTCGGCCGTCATGTACTTGAGCGCGGCGAAGCCGTAGCGCCGCGACATGTTCTGCTGGAACTCCTCCTTGAGGGTCTTGAGGCAGACGCGGTACTGCTTGTTGGAGCGGAACTTGGTGATGTCGAAGCTGGGCGCGTGCGGCATGTGGATCATGTACGCGTTGGGGAGCACCACGAACTCGTACTCCTGCGAGAGAAGGGACATCGTTTGTGATGCTGATATGTTTCCTACTATGGAGCCAAATGTGTCACTGGGAGCGCATGATGTTAAAGTAATCTATGTAATGTCATTTTATGTAATTCCATTTAAACTAACCTTTGATGATTAAAATATTTACAAATGTAAAAGTGCATGTTTACAGCATAACATTACGACATGCTTCCACCTAGTTTACATACTACATAACTGCAACCTATGGAAAACAGCAATTACGACGCTATCAGAATACGTTTTAATGAACTGTTGATTTAGTAGATTAAAGCACTAACTTTTAAGGTGACAAAAATATGACGAAAACTAAATTAAGTTATGTTCAAATGATTATTTTGAGTGAATGAATGAAAGCTTCTATTCGCCTTACAGTGACTGGCTTTGGTCTATAGAAAAAGAATACCAGCACTCACAGTATATCTCAGTATATCTGATAGGATTTTTTGGGGGGAAAATGAAAAATAAACAAGAATCCTATTCGATATAACTCGTATTCTTTTCTATGGTTTGTATCGACCTGGACCATGGACCTGGACCAGACATTATTATGTTGAATTACTCGACTGAATTCTGGCTTCTACTCGTTTTTCTTCAAGTGACAGGCTTTGATCAGGACAGCATAACACACACAGAGGCTATTCTGTTTTGTTCTGCCCTACTGACTGCTACCAAGGCAACTCACTATGACTGTTAGTGTTGTAGTAACCAGAATCACTTCAAAGTATTGGTGGTATGTTAATAAGGTCTAATGTCATGCATTCTTCTTGTCACAAATTGTAAACACTACTCGTGATCACTTTTAAAGGTGTTTCTACTATTGTTGTTATGCCAATTACATGTTAGTGGAGAGACAGTGAAATCAATTTGCAACTGCAACCGACGGCCACGGCTGATAGTAACAGTCATGACCGTCGGCAAACCTGACGACCGTTTTACTACTGGTCGACTAATTTACTAAACCCAACCGTAAACATAACCTCTGTAAAACCTATGCCTAAACCTAACCTTAACCTTTGCCGTCATGGTGGTTGGTAACAGTCAGGACTCATTTACCATCATCCGCGGCCACCGGTCGTGGTCGCAAATTGATTACGCCCCTCCTGTATTAATGTCTAGTTTGACCAACTGTTAACAACAAACCGAATAAACCCCCAATCACTTTGTACATACAGTACACTTTATCAGTATTCCTGACTTAGTAAAGATCTTGCAGTTGGACGTATAGTGTTTTATCAGTAGGCACCTAAACACAGCAACGCTGTGGATAAGTGACTGCAATAATTAGATTTGTTAGAACATAAAGGCATAAAGCAAGGCATACGCCGTTACCAATGGTTCTGTATCTGCAGGGAGTTATAGTTTTTCGACACAAATCCCCAAATCTCAATTTACTAAAAGCAATCTCAAGGCGACACAATGCAGGGCATGCCTGTTTGCATTTGCAAGAAAGTATAATGCTAGGACTTTCTTGACAAATAAAACAATCCAAAGAGGCACTGGCCATCGTTTCACATCAGACTATTCATTTGATGCCCCTTTTTCACACAGATTGATGCTTTCATTGTTTTACTGATGACAAGAACAATTGTCAGTATCCCAGCGTTTAACGTTCAAAATAACCGTACTTGGAACGATGCGTGTCGGAAATGCATACGCCTATGGCTGCTATGACGCAATCACCATAGCTGTTAAGCAAACAGCCTTCCACAACGGCGACGGGTTGACATGTTTACGCGTCTATGCAGCGTGTGTCAAACAGGTGTTGTAGACACTAAACTAAACACTGTTAAAGAGTAGGTTCTGCTGTAATAGGAACGCTGCTACGGCAAGCAGGTTTATCTATCTGTTGCCGTAGCAGACGATGTCGCCCTTATATGCTTAAGGTCCCTAATGTCTCGTCTCGAGACAGGTTTCAAGCCAGATTTCCGTTGTCGCGTCTCCTTTTTGTCTCAATTTGTCTTGGTCTTGGTTCTCGCTGTTCTTGCACTTCATTTGTCTTGAGGTCTCGCCCTCAATTTGTCATGTTCTCGTCGCTGTGTCGGAGCAAATGTCTCGGATCTCTTCCGCCACCAAGACCACTCGAGACGAGACAATGCAAAGGAAATGTTCTACCGCCATATCCATTATGAGGACTGAGGAGCACATTCATAAAGACAGCTGTTATATACTGAGCACAGCGCTGGATGACGTGCATATCTATCGGTCCAACGGTAGGCATTCAAGACAGGAGCAGGAACTATTCAAGGAACTATCACAACTATTCTGTGATAATAGGCCTACTGTCACCAGCTTTTATTATTACAAAGGTGCACAGCAAATCAATTCTATTCTGTTCTGTTGTACTACATCACGCAATATGTTTTATAAACCCACTTTCTTTTAATTACTGCTATTATAAGGTAACTAAAATGAAGTGGTTTCATTTTGCTGGGGAGACTGGAGAACAACAATTGATGCCCCGAATCCTTCTTCATAATGGAAGCACCCACTCCCATTTAGAATAAATGCTGCTCTTACTTCTAAGGTCTAATCCAATTAGGAGCAACAATCAATAATGTGTGAACAGAAAAACAACTCTCTTCCGAAACTAAGTCTTAAAACCCCTTAAACACTACTATTGACTGATATGCCCCAGGGTCCCCTTCCTTTTGTAGATCGGCTATTTTAAACAGAATGTTTGTCTGTTTTCACAATTATTATGGAATGCCCAGAAAATCGTTACAGTAAATATTTAGCAAATACATTCAATATGCGTGGAACATGTGGATACTGCAGGTTATTTAAGGAAAATGCACTATAATGGATATAAATCAGTTAAAAACAGTGATCTGGTGTGCTTTTAGTCATTTCATATAGTCAATGGTTTTCAACTGGTGATCCAGGGACCACCAGTGGTCCTCCGTCCTTGAGAGGGTAGGGTGGTCGCCAACTACTAAATTATACTTAGGAACTAAGAAGGACCCTCATGTATCTGTATCAGTGTCTGCAGGTGCCAGAATGACACCAAATGGACCCTGACTGCTCCATTTGAGTTGAATTCACATTCACATTGGGAGTCCCGCTGTCCCAGACATAGAAATCCCTTATATGGGGTCCTTAGGCCAATAGGTGTCACCCTTACCGTCCTTGACACTTGTTGTGCATAACGGACACGACCGTTTCATAGCAGTCAGGGGTTAAGCTTAGGTTTAGGCATAGGTTTTACTGTGGTTATGTATAGCAGGGGTTTTCAGCCTTTTTGACTTCAGGGACCACCATTTATTCATCATTTGAGCCACGGACCACCATTTGATTACATTTCCACACCAAAGACCTAAAATTAAATAATAGTTTTGGTTTTGTCCACAATTCCAGGCTGTATTTTGAAAACAAAACAGTGTAAACTTCTTAATTAAGTGGTGCTAATTCCGATGAATATTTTAACTCTTGAGAGTGTGAAAATGAAACCAAATGGACCCGCAAGGGTCCATTTGGTTTCATTTTTACATTCTCAAGAGTTACATCTGGTCAACCAACTTTCCATCATTTAGCCTGGGGACCACCTGGAACCTTCTGAAGGACCACTGGTGGTCCCCGGACCACCTGTTGAAAACCCCTGATGTATAGGGTTAGAGGTTAGGGTTAGGCTTAGTAGGGAACGGTCATGACTGTTTTGGCCAGCGGTCGCAACCACTTGGCAAAAGGAAGTTGACTTTGCTGTTTCTCTAAATAAAAGCATAATAAATAACGAGTTTTGTTAGGTCTTGTGCGATTTCTTTCTTCTTTCTAGAGCATAATGTAGGAATAATTGTATATAATTAGGGGATAACTTCTGCAAATCCGTGCCATCCGCCCCCTACAGGTCTCGAGCGGGCGCACACTCCGACAATAAATGCTGTTTTCTATTGTTTTCTATTCTAGTGAATGGAGGATCGAGGGTTCACTCTCGTGCATTATTTTAGCATGTTTTCATTGATTTTGCAGAAAACCCTTATTTATATCGATACTAGAGCTGTGATGGAAGAGGCTATCTGTGTGTTTGTGATTATTGGTCCTATTTTTGTAGCACTAGAGAAACTTTTAAAGTGAGTAGACGCAGCCTGTAGTTCTGGCTGAATGATAGCCTAAGACTAGCATGGGGAGTGAATGGAGGATCGAGGGTTCACTCTCGTGCATTATTTTAGCATGTTTACATTGATTTTGCAGAAAACCCTTATTTATATCGATACTAGAGCTGTGATGGAAGAGGCTATCTGTGTGTTTGTGATTATTGGTCCTATTTTTGTAGCACTAGAGAAACTTTTAAAGTGAGTAGACGCAGCCTGTAGTTCTGGCTGAGTGATAGCCTAGGACTAGCATGGGGAGTGCTGTTATAATGTTTCACCACCAGATATATCGTCAAGCGGACGACTAGACAGTACTTTAGCTAATGATATATTACGATGACCATGTTATTTTTTTTACTAGCAGGTATGGTTAATGTAGACCAGACACGTATAGTGGTAACTTGGTCGCACGAGAAGTCGGCCCGCCGCGAAGTCGGCCCGAATCGTGTGGAGAGGTCGGGCCGCGGCTGTGGAGAGGTCGGGCCGCGGCTGTGGAGAGGTCGGGCCGGGGGAGTGGAGAGGTTGGGCCGCGGCTGTGGAGAGGTCGGGCCGGGGGAGTGGAGAGGTCGGCCCATGTCTGTGGAATAGTTAGTTACTTAGTGAGCTAGTGTCAGCTGTTTTAGGCCCTTGTATATCATTATCCTTATTATTGTGCACTTTTAAGGCTACAACAGAATGTAGAAGATTAATTGTCATGTTGATCTAGTGAATTGACTGCTTTGTTTCCCTGGTCCAGCAAAAGTGATGTGATTGACTGATAATTGCTGAGGGTATGTTCACACTTGGACCCGAGGTGAAATTGCTTGCTAATGGCTTCAATAACTTTAAAGTAAAATTAACTCCAGACAACTCTGACATGATCAACTCTATGAAATAACTCCAACACTGAAGCCAGTTTAACTCTAAAGGTGTTGAAATACACTTTGGGAGTTGAAATCAACTCTGAAATATGTAACCCTGAAATTTTAACTCTCCAATTTTTGCTGTGTACTGTTTCCCACAATTGGGAAATGAAAATTACGTAATTCAGATGTTTAAGTATAATGTAACATTATACTTGGGAGCTCAAAGTGTATAAAAGTGATTATTACATTATTCTTGTCTAAAGTTCCGTTTCCTTTCCTCAACCCTAGTCCTGCTGCAGTTTGAAACTGTTTTAAATATGTGTTATTGTCTAATTACTTTAACTCTGGTAAAGAGTGAAATATGTATTTATTCAACTCTGGGAGTTCAGGCATGTGTCAACCTGTTAGCCATTGCTATAGTCAAAACAAACATTTTGTATCCTAAAGCATAGAATGTATCCTTTTAGCCACATTACTGCAATCTGAAGCATAGATTTACATGAATTACTTCAATAACTTTAAAGTACTCTGGTAAAGAGTGAAATATGTATTTATTCAACTCTGGTAAAGATAAAACATTTAATTATTCAACTCTAGTTGAGAGTAAACCAGTATTATTGAACATGCATATGCAGTGATAATGGTGCCTATACATGTCTATTGTCATGACTTGATAATGGTTGATATGCAGTGATAATGGTGCCTATATACATGTCTATTGTCACAACAGCAAGATATATCAAGCATAAAAGACTTGATGATGGTTGGTATATGGCCTGATAATGGTTGATATGCAGTGATAATGGTGCCTATGCATGTCTATGATATGCAGTGATAAAGGTGCCTATGCATGTCTAATGGGCCGACTTCTCCACACCCCCTGGCCGACTTCTCCACACCACCTAGCCGACTTCTCCACACCACCTAGCCGACTTCTCCACACCACCTAGCCGACTTCTCCACACCACCTAGCCGAGATCTCCGCAGTTTTGCTCGGTCCGAGTTCGCGGCGGCCCGAGATCTCCTGTCCCCGGTAAGGTCAACTTGACTAGCAAGCTAGTAACTGCCACAGACTCTAGACACTGTAAACTCAGTTCACTTAATGGGGCCAGTCCAATGGCGGCTCTACGGCAATAATAATAATAGTACAAGATAATAATAGTACAACATAAACATTGCAAATACTTTATTTGGTGCTGTAGAATACGCGAGACACTTAACTTGTTCCACATGTGCCTTAAATAGCTCTTATTTGTGCCGCCCTCCTTGAAAATAACGTATTTCCAAATCGTTTGTCCCTATTCAAGCTGCATGAACAGTGCAGTTCAAGCACTCAGTTTCTGACCCCATAATGTCGCAACTCTTAAACATGGTCTAAGCTGGTCTACATCTAAACTGTGAAATGAAATGGTACGCCCCCCTCCCCGCCGTGCGGCTTTCCGGCCCGGGCGGCGACACTCCGAGCGGGGCTTCCAAGCTCCGCCGGTTCGCGGATGTCCCCAGACCGCGAGGGGCGTTGGAGGCGGCCCGCTCAGTGGGTCCACGCTACAGCCTGACCGCCGGAGCTCCCAGCGTCCGTCGCCGTCACGGGAGCCCCGCGAACCGGCGGAGCTTGGAAGTCCCACTCGATCATACGATCGTACCATGTTTGGTCAATGAGTAGCCAGTGTCGCCAACTGCCAAAATCCAAAATGCACTAGTGGCACTTCAAAAATGCACTAGAATGCGCTAGAGCAGTGGGTTTCAACCATTTACATACCAGGGACCACTATTTATTTTGCATTTTAGCCACAGAGGAGTGAGAGGACCATCATTTGATGTTGAGTTTAGTTTCTCTGACTAATTTAGGAGGAATAACTGGCAAAATGTTTGTCAAAATGGCAATCCTTCTATATTTTGAAAATGTGTAGATTCTTGGAAATTAGGTAATTTAGATGTTAGAATATAATTTAACTCGAAGAGCTACAGATCTATAAGGGTCCATTTGGTTACCAATGGTCCTTTTCTATGAAGGAAGGAGGACTCTATCATAGGAGGAAAAATGGTGAAAAACAAGGGTTTTATCTCTGGCACCTGTCAACCGCCAGGAGTTTTTCCACTAGTTTTGGCGTTGGCAACACTGCGAGTAGCTACTGTAGGCCTAACTAGTGGAGTTGCGACATTGTGGGGTCAGAAACTGAGTGCTTGAACTGCACTGTTCATGCAGCTTGAATAGGGAAATACGTTATTTTCAAGGAGGGCGGCACAAATAAGAGCTATTTAAGGCACATGTGGAACAAGTTAAGTGTCTCTGTGTATTCTACAGCACCAAATAAAGTATTTGCAATGTTTATGTTGTACTATTATTATCTTGTACTATTATTATTGCCGTAGAGCCGCCATTGGACTGGCCCCATTAAGTGAACAGAGTTTACACTGTCTAGAGTCTGTGGCAGTTACTAGCTTGCTAGTCAAGTTACCACTATATCGTGTCTGGTCTACATTAACCATACCTGCTAGTAAAAAAAATAACATGGTCATCGTAATATATCATTAGCTAAAGTACTGTCTAGTCGTCCGCTTGACGATATATCTGGTGGTGAAACATTATAACAGCACTCCCCATGCTAGTCCTAGGCTATCACTCAGCCAGAACTACAGGCTGCGTCTACTCACTTTAAAAGTTTCTCTAGTGCTACAAAAATAGGACCAATAATCACAAACACACAGATAGCCTCTTCCATCACAGCTCTAGTATCGATATAAATAAGGGTTTTCTGCAAAATCAATGAAAACATGCTAAAATAATGCACGAGAGTGAACCCTCGATCCTCCATTCACTAGAATAGAAAACAATAGAAAACAGCATTTATTGTCGGAGTGTGCGCCCGCTCGAGACCTGTAGGGGGCGGATGGCACGGATTTGCTACCCCTCTATTAGGGTATAACTTCTCCACATTCTTCACATTCTAATTATGCCTTATTAGAACTAATTAGTTGTAAATTGTGCTGTGAAAATAATCTCTTTGTATATTTAACACTTCTATTGAATTAATTACACAACAGATTGTTTAGTATTGCTTGTTTTAAATCGGTTATTAGAACTACAAATGTGTTTCCACGGTCTGTATTTTGATGTGCACCTATTCTCATGTGATTTTCTGTACAGCACTTTGGTACAATGGAAATTGTTTTTTAAATGTACTTAAATGTACTTACTATAAATAAATGCAATTGATTTAAATCTGATCACATACACTTATCCATACTGCTAAGATTGGATTTGGAGCATGAAAAATGGTTTTTGATCCATTTGAGAAAGCATTCCTGCCTTCAACTTTAAGAAAGTTGTAGGCACTTGTTCACACTGCAGACTGCCCTAGAATCCCAATCATTTGTGTGACTTTAACAAATGGCCAACTTAACCTCTCAGTGGTGATGGCTCCGTATGGATACCGTATATTGAACGCTTGTTTAAAGCGTTCAATATACGGTATATAGAGGCTGGAATACCTGTGCGTCCAGCTCCATGATGTGAGCCACTTTGTTCCAGCCGAAGCCCACGAAGCGCCGGTCGTACTCGGGGCTGTCCCGGCGCACCATGACGTACGGCTCGAAGTCGGCCTCCCACTGCACCCGGTACGGCGTGGTGGCCGTCCTCCACTTGGCGAAGTTGGTGGGCGCGTGTCCCTTCGTCCACACGTGGTACCTGCACACACACACACACACGCACACACACACACACACACACACACCACCACCACCACCACCACCGGGAGACACCCCCCCAGGAGAACCACGTAAAGCATGGTGATTTTGTAAATCACCTAATGTCAATTACCTAATGTGATCCTGGGCTCTACACACCCTCCGCCAACCTGAGGAGGCAGTGGACTGGCATCTTTCTTCCTTGTAATGCATGACTCCCAGCTGCCTTCTTTTCACCTGACAGGGGAGTTTGGTTGGATGTACTGTAGTGAATGGAAGGAGCACGTTATTCCAACCAGTACCTGTGCCCTCCATCAGGAGCCAGTCTAGAGACCAGGATTACTGCATGCTTTGGGAGATTGGGAGTAATGTCCAGGGGGTGTACTTGTACATCAAGCTGACTCATGAAACATCATGAATCACATAGGATCCTGCCTTACTTACACAGAAAGAACATGCAAGCCCCCACAGAGAAAGACCCTTTCACCAACCCTGCCTCAGGTATGGGCACTGATGGAGGAGCAGACACGCTGCCTGCACCAACAGTGTCCCTAGCGTGATTCGAACCCAGGACCTTCTAGCTGTGAGGCGACGGCACTTACCACTGTGCCACCGTGCCCCTAGCACGGTGGCAGTTTTCCGATTCTGATTCTTCAAGCTACATGCATGCCTTCAGTATGCACAAAGTATTCACTTCTGTTATGAGTTTTGGTTCTATTCACCTTACCCAAACACTACAGTAAACAAAAGGCATGGTTTAGGGGAGAGTTCATTTTGTAGTTCCACCTTCAGGCCTTTTATATATTATATATACAAAAAAAACAAAACAAAAAAACAATATTAGTTTCTGTGACCCAAGGCTGAGAACACCCACAAAGTACTGGATTGTGTTTTTCATTTAAGCTTACTTAACTTTAGTGTTTCTGAGAAAATTACATTTTGATGGGGGACGGAGGAGACCCTGCTCATGGTAATAGCTTTTTTTTTTCTCTCCCTTATATTTTCCAAGACGTTTTTTTTTTCTCTTTATTGATTAGCTACATCTTTTACCAGCATAAAACCTTCTGCACCCAATATAACCTCACATTGCAGAGTGACTACAATCATAATATGATATTATCCAATTTTTATTCCAGTGGTTCTCAAAGAACGCAATGAGGACCACCTAAGGGTCCTTAATGCAATTTCGAGGACGGTCGCCAGCAAAATCTATCCATATCATCAAACTCTGTGCATCCAGTTTAAACCCACATACAGTTCAGTGGTTTTCAACCAGTGGTCCGGGGACCACCAGTGGTCCTTGACAGGATTCCAGGTGGCGCCCAGCTAAATGGTGAAGAGTTGGTAACCAAATGGACCCATAGATCGGTAACTCTTGAGAATGTAAAAATGTTTCATTTTACGCTCTCAAGAGTTAAATAATGTTTAAACAACTGAATTACTTAATTTTCAAGAACACAATTACAAAATGTAGAAGTTCTGTCATTTTGAATGTTTGGCTCCGTTATCTCTCCTAAATTGTGTCCGAGGGACTAAACTCCACATTAAATGGTGGTCCGTGGCTAAAATTTCAGCTTGCAGATCAGGCATTTATATATATATTTTTTCCAACCAAGCTTCATGTTTTAGGGTGTTAAATAAAGATAAGTGTCAATTGTTTTTCATTTGTTGCTTTCTTTAGTTTTGGAAAGGGGGCGCTCGAACATGGGGCTACAAAAAAAATATGGTGATTTATGTTTATTTTTTTTACCATAGTCCTAATACCTTCACATTCAGTAGATCATGTGATCTTTTGTGTCCAGATGCAATTTCCAGGGGTTTACTCGGACTGTAGTAAATAATAAAGCATAGTATTCTGTAAAAAAAAAAATACATATTTAGTTCTTAAATCCCTAAAACTAAAGAAAGCATCAAATGAAGAAAACATAACACTCATCTTTCACTTGGTCTAATAAACACCCTAAAACCTAAGAACACACACACAAAGTTGTCATTTAAAGAAGGAATGCAAACATTTTGTAATTTTTCTTTAAACATTTTCACTGACCAAATCTCGTATCTCAACAAATATGGGTCTGCAGACAATATAAATATTAATTTGAAGGGTCCATGGTGGGGAAATAAACAGAAGCAGAGGTGTATTTACTGTGAAGGTCTGTGCTCACCTGAAGGTGAAGAGCGTTCCCATGTCCAGCTGGGACAGCAGCTCAGCCTTGGACTTGGGGTAAGACAGGCGGTAGCGCAGGGTCTCGAACGCCGGGACCACCAGAGCCTTCTTGGTGTTAGACATGTCTAGCTGCACCACCGACTTCCTGCGCGTGGAAATGCACACACACACACCACGCAAACACAAACACAAACACGCACATCATGCCATTGTGTCCAGTCTAGAATTCTAGTTTCTGAATAACATAATATTTAAAGATTTGCACCACGTTTTCACGATTTTTCAAAAATAGCAGAGATACAAGCTCATAGCGCGCCACTCGGTGGTGTGCTATGAGCTTGTAGATCTGCTATTTTTCAATAGTTAAAACATAATGCTTAGAACACCAAAACACGTTCAGTACATTAAGGGTTGAACAAATGGCTAATTATTTGAATTTGGTACTTGACAGGGTGTGAATCTGGAAATGTCGCAGGGGAACATCACTTGCAGTACCAAGAAATCTGTTTTTCGAGTAGTCTATGGCCTAAATGAAAGCTAGCCTGGTACCAGACTCTGTTTCTATGTTGAAGTTCAAATTCAACTTCAAATTTGCAATTCCATCTGGCAAGGAGCCCATCTCCACGAAGGGGTGTTTTAAAAACTTTTGGAAATAGTTCAATGTGTCTATTGACACGTTGTGAGCATGTTGACTAGCCATTTGAACTATTGAGAAATGTTTTTTTAATAGTTTAAAAAGGCAAAGAAGTTAAGGGATAATGGGTTTAGCGGTGGCCAAAATCTAGGCCATTGTCTACGAATACACACACACGTGCAAACCAGTGCGCGCGCACACACACAAACCTTGCGCCGATACATACAGGGGGTCAATGCAGTAATAACAATAGCTCACAGGAATTGCTATGTGCTTTGATGGAAGCATTTGGCCCATGTAAAGAGAGAGGCCATTCAAAGTGAAGTTGAGCTTATACTTCTCTTATATTTCAAGTCATGCGAAACCAAAGGCATTAACCTTGACCAATAAACGGCACAGAGAGTTTCATGAGCTACGATGATGACGACAATGATAATGATGTGCCAAACAACCCGGTAGGTCTGAGCCATGTGACTTCACATCAATGTCGCGCTGTCGCAATGTCACAACACATCACACTGTGACGACTTAGTGGACAAAAGTGGCTGTATTTAACTAGACTGTATTGTACTAAAACTAGACAAAAACAAAAACTTAAGGTATTTGCGCTCCAGTGTGTTTTTGGGACAAAATAACGGAAGCGGAATCCAACTCACGTTATAACAATCATGCTTGCACACTAGCGCTTTAACCAAAAAAATCGATACTTCGATACATCGGTTTGCATAACACGTGTCGACTCCAAAAAGCCCGAGTCGATAAGTTGTTTTTTCCCCCTTCCTCCGAGGGAAAGGAGTAAGGAGGAGGAATTAAACATTTACCTTTGTTTTCCCCTTTTTTCTTTCTCTATGTGTGCGACGTGTGTGCATATAATTCAACTGTAATATTGGTTACTGTCACTCACGGACAGAAGTCTCCTTTGAAGTTTCCTTTGCAACTCTATCGGAGTTCAGCCTTAATTTAGGCCTACCAATCTTACTGCAGCTGCATGCACTCTTGCGCTCTGGGCGTGCGGCGTTCTACTGATCATTACGTACACGGATCAGATCGAACAGCAAACAGTGTCAGAGAAATACAGAACTTCATCAATCACCACCTCCCTGTGCTACAGTGACCGTCTTGTTCCTCGTTTCGCATTAGTCTACGCACGGGACGCATGCGTCTGTCCGCGCCATTGTCATTAATTTACTGAATGGATCAGAAAAGAAAAGCGGCGCGATATGGTGTTGTTGGAGGAGGAGGCTACATGTAAATGGATCGTATTCTGATAATGTGGCCGCTATGTTAGAACGAGCATGTCTTCTGTTGCGTTCTAACGTGTGGGCTGCTGTGTATTCATAATGTTATGTGTTTTTATGGCTGGCCTGGGAGTGGACGTTGTGCTGCGCTGTGTGCCAATATTGTTTTCATATTAAGCTTGCCACATGCTTCATGCGTAGCCTCGCGATGTGTTTTGTATAAGCACTGCACCGCCCCCCCTCGGGGAACCACCACAACGTACCCCCCCTCGCGCCATAAAACGATAAATCGATACAACTTCAACTTGACTGTCTGACAAGTCGACTTGAAAAAATCTCAAGTCGTTACTGCCCTATTGCACACTGGTGACGAATAGCCAGTAAAAAAATGAAAAACTGACTTTTTATCAATTTTATCTGGATTCCTCAAGTGTCACGACAGAGCTCAGCCATGCATTATGCACGTCTAGGTCTGTGGTCTGTGGGCGTTGGTGACGGGCTGACAGCTGAGCTAGTGATAGGCTACCTATTACCAGTTTGGGCAGATCAGGACAACAATGATACATGAAATACGATTTCATATAAAATTGAAGGTGTTGTCAGCTAAACCGACCAAACGGTTTCAGCTGACATGAGCGTTGGCTGCCTGTGATTATTGTTTATAGTAGCAGTAGAGAAACATGCAGCATGATCATATAAACAGTAAAATAAAAGGAGCATGCCAGGCAATGCTGAACCCAAGCGGTACAACAAGTGCTATATAATAATGACCTAGTCAGGCGTGGTGTGCATGTGGTGTGAACTGCATGTGTGCTTTACATCAAGTCACAGAATCACTTGCTGCCGATCTGCAAGCTTACAGCGCATGCTCATCATCGCATGTTGTTTATGGACGCATTCGTTTTAGGTTTGTTCATGATGATTTCTGTCGCACCATAAGAAGACTGTAATGGTTAAAATAATAGAGATGAGAAATTAATGAGATGATAAGTAGTAGAGTAGACGATGGATCAGGCGACAGCACATAACGCAGCAAACATAACTGAAACTAAAACTGAGACTAAATTAAAATTAACTAAAAATAAGCATTTTCACCGAAAAAAAAAAACAAACACAAAAAACAAAACAAAAAAAAAAGAATTGGGAAAACCGCTCTAAAAACTAACCGAGTTAGAAACTAAAATACTGAAAACTATCTAAAATTTCAAAATGAAATATCCCAAACTATTACAACACTAGTATGCTCTGCACTGATAGGCACGACAAAACGTTGACTTGGTTAACCAGATGTAACTCTTTACGGGTCCATTTGGTTTCATGTTTACACTCTCAAGAGTTAAAATATTCATCATATGAATTAGCCCCAAGTCTACACAACTAGAGAATGTAGAAGATTAATGGTCATTTTTGATCTGTATGTTTACTTGTTTTGTTTCTGAAATCCAGCCTGGAATTGTGGACAAAGGCAAAACAAATCTTTAGTTTTGGGGTCTGTGGGGCTAGTGTCCTCAAATGGTGGTCTGTGGCTCAAATGCTAAATAAATTGTGGTCCCTGGGATCAAAAAAAGTTGAAAACCACTGACGGGGACCACACCACACACACACACAGACAGAGGGTGTCCTACCTGAGGTACTCGTAGAGGCCATACATGGGCAGGAAGTCGATGTCAGACAGGAACATGTAGGGCGTGTTGACCTGCCTCATGGCCACGTTGCGCAGCAGGTTGACAGGGTAGAACTGGCCCTCCTTGTAGACGATGTGGTATCCCACGTTACCACGCGACATCAGCACCTCAGAGCCCTGCGCATAGCGCAGGAACTGCTGCGCCTCAGCGTCCGACAGGTAGAGTGCCAGGCTGATGGGGCCCTCCCAGTGCTTACAGATGGCCTCCAGCATCTGGAGTCTGCAGGAGAACATACAACCATTAATGATTCATTGATTGATTGATTGATTGCTTTATTAACACCCAGAACACCCTGAAAATAATCGTGTCTAGAACATGTGTACATGTTCTAGACATTCCAATGATGGCAAAAATATATTTATTGCAGGAGTTTTACTTTTTTCTTGTATCAGGGTTAAAAGTCAAAGGTTAAAAATCAGAGTTTTTTTTTTTTTTTTTTTTTTTAATTGTGTTAATTCCAGCCTCTGAGGAGGGTATTTATATGCAAATATCAGGATCAATGGCATTGAAAAAATACAAAACAAAAACAATGAACATCAATAATAATGTTGTTGGAAAAAAAAATACCGTAAATAACATTTTAATGATTTTACTTTCAGACACTTTTTTCTGAGAGTGTACAAATGGAACCAAAATGACCCTTTTGTACCTTTGAGAATAATGTTGAAAATGGGTGGATTTCCCCTTTAATCTATTCAGACCTGATTTCACAAAATGTCTCCTAAATCCTGAGAGTTTTCTTGTTTGCATTTGTTCCAGGAAACCCCATAGGCAAAGATTTGGGTTTGCTTTAAAACAACATTATGTATTAAAAGATTTCGCTTTGGTTACATAATTCAAAAATAGCAGATCTACTTGTAGATCTGCTATTTCTCATGGCTCATGTATTTCTCATGGCGCACCATGTAGTGGCGCTATGAGCTGCTATATCCTGCTATATGCTATATCTCGGCGTCCCCTAGATCAGGGGTTTTCAACAGGTGGTCCGGGGACCACAAGCGGTCCTTGAGAGGGTTCCAGGTGGTCCCCAGCTAAGTTGGTTAACCAGATGTAACTCATGAGAATGTAAAAATGAAACCAAATGGACCCTTGCAGGTCCATTTGGTTTCATTTTTACACCCTCAAGAGTTTAAATATTCATAAGTCTACACAACTAGAGAATGTAGAAGATTACTAGAAATCTTTAGTGTTTGGGGTGTGTGGGGCTAAAATGTCCTCAAATGGTGGTGCGTGGCTTTTTGATACCAGGTGGACCCTGGTATCAAAAAGGTTGGAAACCACTGCCCTAGATATGACTGAACGAGGACATACGGTGTTGCAGAACGTGTATTATGCTAGTATTAGAGAATGAATCCCACGTGTAGCGTGTGGGTGAGCTAGGACAATCACAAACCATCAGCTATAGCAGTGAGTGGCCCTCAGCTTTCACTCCTGAGTGTACAAATGTAACCAAATGGACTCACGAGGGTCCACTTGCAATACACGACGGAGATGAAGTGCTGATTTACCTGAAGTGTCTGACAATAATAGGCCGACTACAAATTGACTAAAGGTTTGAACAAGTTTTGAACAGTAGTCACCCCATCCTGTAGGTTTCCACTCCATAACATTAGACCAGGGGTTTTCAACAGATGGTCGAGGGACCACCAGTTTGTACCACCAGATGTAACTCTTTGAGAGCGTAAAAGTCTACACAACTAGAGAATGTAGAAGATTAACGGTCATTTGTTTTGTTTCTGAAATCCAGCCTGGATTCTTTTGCGGACAAAAGAAAAATAAATCTTTAGTTTTGTGTCTGTGGGGCTAAAATGTCATAAAATTGTGGTCCGTGGCTCAAATGCTGAATAAATAGCGGTCCCTGCGATTAAAAGGTTGAAAACCGCTCCCTCCTTACTGGTCTACCGGCATGCGCACCCATGCTCCTCAAATTGATCCAAAACGCAGCAGCCCGCTTGGTCTTCAACCAGCCAACCAGCCACATGTCACTCCCCTTCTTCGTTCCCTCCATTGGCTCTCAGTCGCTGCACAGAGTTCAAAACTCTCACGCTTGCTTTTAAAAAACATTTCTTGCTAGTCTCATAGCACCATCCTGTGCACCCCGATCAGCCAACACAGGGAAGCTGGATGTACGACTGGCCGACACTCCGCTGGCCCCAAACCTTTCTCCCTCTTGGCTCCAAAACTAAGGAATGCACTTCCCATTGCAATCAGAGCCACAGACTCACTCCCTATCTTCTGCTGAAAACACACCTCTTCAGACTCCATCTCAGCCCATAGCATTTACAGTACCAACCTAGGTTGTTTAGATAGCATATCAAGTAGATAGCAGTTACCTATAGAATGCCAAATGTATTACCATGTTTTAGTGCTTAAATTGTAAAAGTAGATAAATAATAGATAGATTAAATTGTTAATTGAACTAATCTGAATGTATATCATATATTGCAATGCTTTTACATAATGTAAGTCGCTCTGGATTAAAAGTGCCTGCTAAATGGCTAAATTGTAAATTGTAATCGTAATTGTAGATATCTCGCTACCCACAACAAATGTGAATAGAAGTGAATAAGCATCACGTTGTTCTTGGTCCTTCCGTTGGTACTCAGTTTCCAGTTGAATCATCAGACAACGTCAATGAATGTAACTGTCACCAAAACATAAATAATCTCTTTGATGGATGTTATTTTTGATGAATTGTGACTGAGAGAAGTTATAACCTTCTGGGAAGTTATTGAAATGACAGAGAGAGGCGACACTTTGGCAGTGCGTGTGCTGGGTGTTGTTATTCACTGACTGATTGCACTTGTCAAAGCTGGCAGCTTTGACAAGATGTGTGAACTCTCATGGGCCAACAACTCCCTTAACATAACACTAACATAAATATAGTAATGTCTGTCGGTGTATGTGGCAACGTCATATTACATGTATGTCCAAACTGATATTTTTCACATTCCGACAGCATTGGGGTAGAGTCACTGGATCGTATGCCGGTTCAAAACCGGGCTCCCCCAGACTTAGGGCTCCATTTTTGTTGCATGCCTTTATCCCAAATCCCTTATTTCATTTTTACTATTTTGAAAAAACTTTTTGGAATATTTCACGATGTCAAATGGAGCCCTTAGTGTCAAAGTGTCCTTGAGCAAAACACTGGTTGTGCCTTGCATGGTTTGATTAGAATACAACAGCAGTTTTTACGGTATTTCCACTGAAAAAGAGAAATAGTCTTATATTCAGGCCAGGTAGTGTGTTACTATAAGCGGATTGATGGGTCAACCACGATTGCCTTCTGGAATTTTCAAGTGAAAATCCAAACCACCATTCTCAATGTTCAATTCCAAGCAAAACAAGCTAAAATCAGTACTGAGCCCGACTCAGTCAGATGTTAACTGGATCCGACCCACACCTCTTCTGATCACAAAATTCCTGCCTCGCCACAGTGGTGATCCACTTTCACTGGCTGAAATGAAGTGCCAATACCTTCAGGGGCTTTTGAAGCTGACATTTCAAACACAAAATCGATGCCATTCCCTGATAGCGGTGGACCAATGACATTTGAGAAGCAGCAAGGAGTTCACTTTCTAATTTGTTGTACGAGAATTTCTCACTACAAGCCAGAGCCGTGCGGACATGCAACCATATTTATACTACAGAGGGTGACAAGCATGTTTGTAGTCCTCACAAATGTAGTACAATAAGAAAATATAAATCCACACACTCATGGGGAGAGACAGCGAAATCATTTCACAACCGTGGCAACACCCACGACCATTAATAGCGGTTAGCTGTTTTACTACCGGTTGCAACCAATGGGCAGCCAGTGTAGTAGTGTCCAACATCGTAGCGAACATTCTTCAACAGTGACTACTAAAGCTAACCCTAACCCTTAACCCTAAACATAACCTCAGTAAAACCTAGCCTAAACCTAACCTTAACCCCCAACTGTTGGGCCAACGTTCACGACCGATCGCCCGTCTGCCACAACCATTGCCATTCGGACCACGGGCACAGCCGCGACTGTTGGGCCAACGATCGCAACCATTTTATAGCGGCCGCGACCAATGGCCGCAAATAATGATTTCGCCCCTCCTGCACACGGCATTGCAGCAAAGCACATAGTAAGCTTGTAGACTGGATATTTCTCAGCTATTTTGCTGTACAATTTTCAATGTCACTCTAAAATGTTGGATCTCTTCAAGTATAGTAATACAGTAACACATGTTTGTTTGTGTGTGGTTGTGTGTGTGCGCGCACGTGCACGCCTGTATGCCACGCTTGTCTAAGTGTAGAGTGCGTTTTTTACGATGCACTCAAAGATGCCCGTGATCTTGGAATCCTTTCAATGTTTTTTTTATTTTTATACAGGGTGTTGGTCCAGAAGCTGCCACTTGTTTAAAGCTAATGGCTTGCTCTGGGCAAATATCAATAAACCTACAGGAACTGTAGCCTCACTGTATACAACCCTCGCAAAGCTTTACTTTTCAGGAAATGGGAGAAAAACATTGATCCAATGTAGTTATTAAGCCAGAAAGTGCTTCTTAATACTATAAACAATAGTGTATAAATATGCTAATTAAGGTCCTGGTGCTGGATGAATATCAGATCAATAGTGAAGAAGTGAAAAAGATCATCCGTTTGCAGACTTTCTTTGTGGTGACAAAGTCCTTGGTCACCACTAGCCAAGTAATTAAGGCAATTAAGGCAGATCTACAAGCTGAAATGCTTCAAGCTTGTAGTTAATAAATAAGTCAAATCAAGCCGTATTGACACGCCGGGTGCTACATGTGTGCACTACGACCGTGCACCCGGCGATTTAGATCGTTCCTAGCTGAATGGGACCAGACGTTAGCCAAACATGATAATCAAAGAGGTTTGGATTTTGACTTTTATTATCACTTATGTCATTGGGAGATAAATGGTGACCCAGAAACTGAGCTTGAGTCATTGAGAATGTTTTTCATTTTTGTTTGTGCCACCGTGCCCCTGATTTATTTCAGATATGCTCTAGTCTAGTATGTGAAGAGTCTGACCGTGCATTTTCCATGAAAATAAAATCAAATCTAAATTTCTCCTCTCCTGAACAGTTTGGCTCGTCTTTTTACCCAATGAATCAACCTCAGTTGGAATTGATTAATCTCCATTCTTGTAGCACTGGGTGAGTCTTTATGAAGACGGAAATGTCTGTTTATGCAGCTTATAGTGTTAACTGTGACCTTTGGTTGCAATAAATCTACGTCTACCTACGTACCTACGGTACAATATGTTTCCGCAGCGCAGTAGTAAGAAGCGTGCAGAAGAATCTAAAAATTATCCTAGGAAATATGAGTTTAGCCAGGATTTATTGGCCTTCCTCGAGATATGGATTTCCGGATGTACCCGCCGCTTTGCACGACGATCATAATCCCTTGTTTGACTTTAATTTACAGCTTTTAATTTAGGCCCTGACTCCTTGCAGCTCAGACAAAGGCTCCTTGAGTGATTCAAACAAACCATGGAGATTACCAGACAGCCAGAGAGAAAGTAATGGAACCAAGATGGATAAACAGAAAGAATTAAAGGAGAAGGCAGAGAGAGAGAGAGAGAGAGAGAGAGAGAGAGAGAGAGAGAGAGAGAGAGAGAGAGAGAGAGAGAGAGAGAGAGAGAGAGAGAGAGAGAGAGAAATGCTACACGTTGGAGACGTTCATATCGTCACTGGCAGGTGTAAACTCTGAATCCAATGAAATTATCATTTAGTCACAGATGTTGTTCCTATTACAGGCTCAATATTAACTTTTTTCTCTAGATGAACCCCTTTTGGTGTTTTAGCTACTGAAAAATATCAGACCTACAAGCTGTGAAAAGGTGGATCAGAGATCTTCTGTTCTTCTTTCACAGTGAACACTAAAAATCTTTGCTTCTGGGAGGTCCCTGGCACTCCAAGTTTTCAGATGAGGGTCTGCAGCTAAACACTGTGTAGAGCCTCCTGGGGGTCCTTGGCAAGAAATATTATTAGCAGCGCTGACACAGAAACATAGAATTTTCTGTTAGAATTCAGAAGACATTTTGTAGAATCTAGACCATTTTCCAAACTTTTTATAGATTTTCTGTTGTTGTATGTATGTGCCAAATTTGACACATTAGTCTATTAGGGTACCCAGTCTACTACTACTACACTACTACCATTACACTATTGAGACTATTACACTATTGCCTCTTTTACACTACTACACTAATCCAGTAGTACACATATTACACTTATTACGTGTACTACACTATTACAGTATTACATTTATTACACTATTACACTAGGTACAATGTACTACATCAGTAGAAAATAATGATAAAAACACTATAAGAAAACATTAAATAGAGATGAGGAGATACAAGGTTTGCCCGACAGCAGGCGATAACACTAGTACCCCTCCGAACGTGTAAGGAATTGGTCGCCCACGCGGGCGCAGCGTGGATGCTGCGCCGTGGATGTGTGTTTACAATTACGGCGCTCTGCTGTGAGCGATGAAAGCAAAAACAATGAAATTAGCATATAAATGGCAAAGTGTAGAAGAGTGTCTGTCGTGGAGATCCTGGGATTACTCGTGCTACTTTTCGGAGCGCTAATGCGATGCTCTTTATGAAATTGAACCGGCGGGGTGTTTGTGAACTTTCTAAAAAAAAAAAAAAAAAAAAAAAAAAAGAAATAAGAAAGAAAATGAAAATGAAAATAACAGTTTCACATTGTAGCTTATCGGCCGCAATGTAGCTGAAACCATACAGATAGTAAGCGTGCCACAAGGTTGGTGCGTCCAATGCTTTTGAAGTACGCTCGGGTCACGCATTATCGCGAACCAGAGAATTGTCGTTTGTCCCGGCCAAGAGGCGTCCACTGCCAGGAATCGAACGCGTGCCTCTTCTGTGGAGGACCCTCGCGGTTCGGTTTTGGGGGATTTTTTAGGCCGTTATTGAGTCATTTAGATAAGCGACTTTAGAGACAACAAAACTGTAGCCAAAGAGGGAGATAAGAGCGGATTCTGGCTGATATCAAACAGGATTCGTTGCAAGCAATACCGATGTGGGTGTGCGCGCGTGTGTGTGTGTGTGCGCGCGCGTGTGTGAACAAACATTGAAAATGAAATATTTTGGGGGTCTTTCCAGGGGGTTGCAGAGTCGAGCGGAAACGATGGGGGGTTGGCTTGTTTTTGAATTAGCGTCAAAGGAGTTTACCTCCCAGGAGGGGGCCGCGAGCAATTTCTTTTTTTAAGTGCGTACTTTGAACAGTGTTCTGGTTTCCGTGGCAACGGAACATCAGTCGCCATATCTGAAGTTAATGAGACATGAAATTGTGAGTTAAACAAGTTTATAATTAACAGAAGACTTTTGTTTTTCTTTTGTTTGTTTTTTACCCTCCAAAATGACCAGAAACGTGTTCTAAACATTCCAGAGTCAGTCCCTAGAGCCCATTGAAGATATTATTTGAACTGGAATAGTTTTTTTGTGTTCTGATTTGAGTTTGGAGCTCAATAAAACAAATTGGCCAGCGTACAGGACCGTTTCGGTTATTTTGATCACCGACCAACACATCTTTTAAAATGCACTTATGAAATGATTTTGTGTTCCTGGAAGTGCAATTTCAATTTTATCAGCCTTGCTTCGAATAAAATGTGTACAGCTCCAATTTTACAGTTGTATGAGCCATATTGAAGCCATTTTTTGGGAGAGAAGGTGTTAAAACAAGGATAGTTTTTTCTCCCAACAGCAGAAACCCATCCATGTAGACCAGTGATTTTCAACCATTGATTTTCAAATGCTGAATAAACAGTGGGCCCTCGTATGAAAAAGGTTGAAAAACCTGTGGTGTAGACTGTAGACTATCAGTCTACAGTATAATATCCATTATATTCTCTGACAGTGTCCCTAAAGTAGGACTACTCTAGATTGAAACTCAACGGTGCGAGGTTTTGTGTTTTCTCTCTGTTTCTTCCTATATGTGGTTACAGTAACAGAGTAAACAATGCTCTCTTGCACAGGGGCTTAATAACTTGTGCCAACAACAGGAACATCTCCTGTGAGATGTGGACCATGTTCAATCAGTGCAGGTGTCATGGATCCTGACAGGCAAGCCTTCGGCCTCCGTTCATTTCCGCTAGTGGTACGATATCAGTCTGCAAGAACGAGGACGCATCCTGACAGATGTGGAGAGGAACGCAGGAAGGAGAAGCATCACCGGCAGAAGTGAAAACCTTGTACATTATCTCCATATTCCGTGGTGTTTTTGTTCTTTTTCGGAAAAAAGGGCTAAAGATGCACTGAAATGGAAACAGAGGGCACTTTACTTTGAAGTTTCAGCCTGAATTACCCTGAAAGGCTGATCTGAATTTTCTGAACCCATCCACCCTCGCATCGCTTCACGGTACATCAATCATAACTAGTCAGAATCTTTATTACTTCAACTGGAATTTCTGGAAATGACGTAAAGATCTTCCCCATATGGGCTGTGATCTGGCCTAGTCTTGAACATCACTGGAAGACGATACCGTAACGCAGGGGTGGCCACTTGTTCCATCATTGAAAATCCATTTCAAGGCCCCTAGAAAGTTTGAGCCTTGAAATAGTGGTGATGGTGTTACTTAATGTTACAGTGTTTAAGAATAATGCACTGAAACATAGAGGGGGAGAATTGGAAGGTTTAGCTATATATGCTATCACTGATGTTTGAAAACAGTATTTGAGGTCCGAGTTGACAATTGTGAAAGAGAACTGTCAAAATGTAGGTCAAAATAACAATTATTCTCCATTTTCTAATTGTGTGGACTCTTAAAAATTGCGTAATTCAGATGTTTAAATATAATTTAACTCTTGAGAGTTAAATTATATTTAAATTGAGAGTTAAATTGAGAGTTAAATTGGACCCTTACGGGTCCATTTGGTTTCATTTTAACGCTCTTAAGAGTTACAGATCTATAAGGGTCCAAGTGCTGGGGGGAGGTGCGCTTTTAAGACTTACAACGGAAGTTGCGGAAGTTACTGTATTTACAATCCCCAGCGAAAAAACCCTGTTCAGTCCTCACTAGTGTCTTGATTGGTTCACCCTTATTTTCAGAAAAAAAAAAAAAAAAAAGATTTCAACGAACAAAGCAGTTATAGAAGTGTGCAAAGTGCACACGATTCCATCTTTTATACCTTTACAACAGCTTGGCGATGCGAACAAAAGGGAGAAATAAAATGTCTCCGCAGGGGTATACATTTTCGGGAGCACCGTGCCATGATTGGCTGAAAAATGGCAACTTCCAAGGGGAAGTTAACAAACTGGCAGTCCCTCCCGTCATTTATAGCCTCTCTGGGGTAAAACTTGTCTCCAGGCTTTCATTTTGCAGCGCAAAGGTAACCCTGGAGATCAGGGGCGGATGTAACATGTCCCATTTGGGGGGGGCAAGAGAACATGTTGGAGGGGCAAGAGAAAATGGTATAGGGGCGGCTTCATCGCCCGTGGCGCGAAGCGACACGGGCGATGAAGCTGCCCCCATACCATTTTCAGTCACACCCATACCATTTTCAGTTACAGGACTTTTATTAGTCAAGTAAAGCATCAATAATAACATCAGTTGTTGTTGAAGTTGCAACAGACACGCAGCATGCATAAAGCTAAAGGTCTGACTCAGAGAGTTTTCTGTTTTCAATGCTGAAATGCTGTTGATTTAGTGGTGCCACAGCTATAGTTAGTTAGTAGCAGTAGTAGTGTTTCAAATCATTTTAAATACAAGCACTTTAATTTGAAATAGCTTGGGTTGTTTTGCATGCCATAGTGTTTTTTTTGGGGAGGGGGGGGGGCTGGGTATTTAGGGGGGCATTGCCCCCCCATGCCCATGCCTAGATCCGCCCCCGCTGGAGATCAAGGGTAGGTTGAAATCAGGTGATATTCTGGGACACATTTGATGAGTCTTGGATTGGATTGCCTTGATCTGGACACAATCAAGACGTCACTAATTCGGTCATTTGCTGGGTTGGGTATGGCCATGGAATAATCACGGATGTAGTCTAAAAGTGTGAAAAAAAAAAAAAAAAAAAAACGCTGTGTAACTGTTGAGAGTGTAACATCCATGCAATTAGAAAATGGAGAATAATTGTTATTTTGATCAATGTTTTGCCTGTTCTCTTTCCCAATTGTGGACAAAAGTTCTTAGTTTTGGGTGCAAGAGATTAGACTCAACATCACAAACTGTCAACTCAAACCTCAAATAGTGTTTTCAAACATCAGTAGTAGCATATAGAAGAAAACCTTCCAATGTTTCATTTTAGACGGATTATTCTTAAACACTGTATAACAGTAAGTAACACCATCACCACTATTTTAAGCTCAAACTTTCTAAGGGGCCTTGAAATGGATTTTCAGTAATGATCTTGTTGAGACGCTCATTTTGAAAGTAGCTCTCAAGTCAAAAAAGTGTGGGCACCCCTGATCTACCGTAATACATACCGGTACATGAAACGAAGTTTTTGTCTTTTTTCCTGAATTTCCTGGAAAAAAGTAACTATTCCGGACATGCAAGGTTTACGCCCTGGCTCTATGGATTCCCATCTCTGACACATGACACCCCTCCCCTCCCCTCCCCCGACCCTCCGCCCATCTTTCCAAGTGTCACGGGTGAACAAATACAGAGGGATTGTGGAGAGATGGAGGGGCAGCGAAGCACCCAACCTACTCTGTTTGTTTCATAATCTCTCTCCCAACAGTGCTGTCACAAGATGAGCAACGGAGCCAATTGCCACCATCGGGCAGAAACCTTGTATCTCTATATTTCGACTCTTTATTTTTTGGGGTCTCATCAATAATTCTCTTAGAACTGTGTGGGCTGTAACCTAATGAGTGTAAACACTTGTAATGTAACACTTTTCTTTTGGACTGTGAAAGTTGTTAGGTTTTTTTATGAATATTAAACCAATGAAAACTATAAAGAAAAAAAAACTTGTGACAACATAATAATTACATTGGATCCATTGGAACACCAAGGAATATCAAGGCACAGTTTGGAAGAAGATCTGTGCTTGACAAGCAACAGAAACCAAAAAACAACAACAACAAGCCTTCATGTTGCTATCGTTGATGCCGGGCAGAAACCCTGTATCTCCATAATTTAACTAGTTGTTTGTTTGTAAATTCAAGCCCTATGCACTGTATTAAGACATCACACAGAAGTTTCAAAAGTTGCAGATCTGCAAGCTTGAAAACACAGCACAAAGAGACGTATTTTGATGTGCTACTTTAGCACTTTTTCAAATATGAATTTGGATGGTGAAAAGCACCAGTATATTGGACAGAACTGTACGAGGTTTCCACTCGACAGATGAGATGAAACAAAGCCCTTCCAGCAGCAGTGCTGGAAAAGGAACAGACGGACATGTAATTGTGTCGTTTGATCCGTTTGTTCTTTTGATCCGTTTTGATTTCTTTTGCTAGGGAGAAAAAAAAAGTTTGGAGGTTTGATCGGCTGTCTTAGCAAAGTTCGGATTGTATTTCACAATAACCACCAGCGCCGATTTAAATCCAGAGAAGTCATGGACGACGAATGCTGGTATAAATAGAACATGAGTGGTATGCAACTGCATCGATGCCTCGGCTGTACACATTTAAAGTGCATATAGCATCAAATCACTAACTAGATAGGATCCCTGATACCTTTCGATTTACTTTGCTATGATTCTACGATTCAGTCATTGTTGCAGACCAATATTTTACTCAAGTAAGATATTGTTGGGCAATATTACTTAGGAGAGTAATATCTTTACTTCACTTATGACCCTCTGTGTCTATGCCTAGATCCAGCCCTGAGTGTGAGTGGTTCCAGTGGTGTGGTGCCTGTCCATGGAGTGTGTGAGTGGTTCTAGTGGAGTCGTAACCGTCTATGGCAGGGGTCAGCAACCTGCGGCTCAGGAGCCGCATGCGGCTCTAGAACACAGCCCTAGTGGCTCAGTGGCTGTAGCATTATTACATACACACTGGGGTGATCCACACCAAAATATAAACATTTCAGTCACCCAAAACGCGTTGCGCTGTCTGACAGTTGCCAGTTAAAGTAGCACTTGGCCATGTCAAAAAAGCCCAGCAGTTATCAGAGGTGGAGCTTTCAATCTAAACCACCCATTTTCAAAGGTTTACTCAGTTTACTATGTCATTAATATACCTTAGAGATGTTGTGTGGACTAGAAATGGAGTTATTTAATACTCCTTTATTTTTTTTTAGAAACTTCATTTCTGAAGAAAGGTTGTGTTTCACCATGTTAATGATTTTTCTTTGAGGACCTTTTTTTTCTGAGAGTGTGCAAATGGAACCAAATGTGAACCATTTGGTTCACATTTGCACACTCTCAGGAAAAAAAATAATAATAATAAAATGCCGCTCCAGACAGATTTTGAATTTAATTTTGGGTCGAAAATGGCTCTTTCAACATCTTGGGTTGCCGACCCCTGGTCTATGGAGAGTGTGAGTGTTTTCAGAGGTGCGGTACCTGTCCATGGAGTGTGTGTGTGTGTGTGTGTGTGTGTGTGTGTGTGTGTGTGTGTGTGTGTGTGTGTGTGTGTGTGTGTGGTTCCAGTGGTGTGGTACCTGTCCATGGAGAGCTGTGCGACCAGTGTGACGTCCGTGTGGTCAGCGCTGGCCTCGTACTCGTAGTGGAGGAAGTACAGGTGCGTGCGGTGCACCGTGAAGCGCTCCCGGCGGAACTCGTAGCACGGGTCGTCCTCGTCAAGCTCCGACAACGTCCTCTGAAGCTGAATACACACAGACAGACAGGGGATACAGTGTTTAAAATAGTTACCCTAGGGCAAGGATGTCATACTCAAATACATGTTGGACCAAAATAGAACCATTGGTACAAGTCGAGGGCCAGACGTGCAAGTCTGTGTTTCAACACACGGGGCACCTGTTTACAAGGACGCCCCAGGAAAACAGCGGGAGTAGAAGTCCGACCACAGGACTCTGGTAATCAATTAATACAGTTGACACCTCTATATTAATGGCGAATATTTAATAGAGTTGAAAAAATCTGAACTATCCCTTTAAGCCCTCTAGTCTGCTTGCTTCTTCCTGCCATTTTTCTGCATTATGGCTCCGGTTTGTGATGTAATGTTTGCTCCCACCACCAGATATCACATAAACATAATTTCCGTTCCCCATGGGGGGGGGGATTCTTATTGTATATCTATCTCCCTGCTCATAATGTTTAATGACGGTGTTTAATTGTGCCGAGCAGGGAGGAAAATATAGCAGAGCCGAACACCAAGGTAAAAGTTTATACACTTTCTATCGGTTAAATAAATAACGGTTACAACCTTTTTTCGTGACTGAATGATGATACTTAAACAAAAACACCAGAGTGGAAGTAAAGGTATGGATAAAACGTTTCTAATTTGAATATATTATGCAATTACAGGGAAGAAAATAAATGCACTGTTAATGATTGATTTGCACTGTTGCTGATTCATTTGTTTAATTTCATTTTCATTTAAATAGATTCAAGTTTATTCATCTTTAACCATGTTCAACCTTGTGTCTCTGTTTTTTGGGCATGTCATAGGTGAAAAGTACGTGGACATCAGGTACCACCTTTTGACGAAGCACAAAACAGGTTGTCGTTAAACAACTGTTACTATTTGTGGTATTAATGATCATTACAACCCTTGTGACTATAGAACTTCATTCCCCTACATTTACAAGATAAAGGGCCCTTTACATCAGAGTCGCAGTGCAACAACACAACTGTCATTTGGATTATGTGTAGTGTAGTGTCTTATTGATGCCCTTTTCCCCAGATGACAGAGTCTCTCTCTCAGAATAATGACATTTGATCAGTATTCCGTTTCAGCTCTTTGAGGTCATTCCGGGGAGATCTTGTGGAGTTTATTTATTTATTTTACAATATATATTTTTAATGCGAACATTGATGCAATTACATGGGAAATTAAGATGAGAATGTACAGTATATGGATCAAACATAAGCTCTATTCTGCCATGAAGAGATGTGGCACAGTTACAGCCAGGGGCGGATTGGCACATATTTTGCCTTTGGGGCTGGCACATATTTTGCCTTTGGGGTTGGGCTAATTCATGTGAATTAGCCCAACTTAGTCTACACAACTACAGAATGTAGAAGATTAATGGTCATTTTGATCTGTATGTTCCAGGCGAGCATCTAGCACATTCTAGTGCATTTTGGAAGTGCCACTAGTGCATTTTGGATCTTGTCCAGGCCACTAGGTGTCACAGGCCACCGGGAAAACTCCCTGTACTCCAAATGGCTAATCCAGATGGCCAATCCGCCCCTGGTTACAGCTGCCTACCACACACACACACACACATAGTACTAGTTGTGGGTTTTACCCCAACAGTAATTGATCTGTGTTCATCATAGCACACTTATCTCTATGGATTAATTCACTTCATGCGTTACAGTGAATTAAAACAACTATTAGATCATTAACACTACAGGGCTGCAACAATTAATTGATCAATCTTATCAAATCGAGACTTTAATTAGTTGTCAACTAATTTAACAATCGATAATCGGATTAGCAACTAATCACTGGAGTTATAATGGCTGTTTCCTACTTAGCTTTCCAAGTGTTACATGTAAATGTTCCATAGTTTTCCAAGTGTTACATGTAAATGAACTAAAGAGGAGTGAGCCATCTCTAACGCTAAATATGACACGAAGATTATTTATTGCTATACTGGATCACTCCAGGTCTCTCTGCTGGGCGGAGCCATCCATCATATATTGGAATGATCCAAATCTCTCACATAACTGATTACCTACACAGACTTTGTTATTATCAAAACAAAACATAATGCTTGAACATTTATTTTTAAATGACCTAAAAACCATTTCCTATTAGATTGACTCATGTGTGGCTATACTTTACTCTTTACTCAAATGGAAGCAGTCAGAATAAGCATCAAGACTAAAGAGCCTTAACAGTTGCTTTAATTAATTTAATCAGCAGCTAATCAAATGTATTTTTGTGAGTTAAAACATGTCCAAAATACATATTTTAAGGTATTTTAATGATTAGTTTAAATAATCGGCAGATGAATTGAATATTAAAATGATCCTTAGCTGCAGGTCTGATTTACACAACGCCAACTTCTGTTTCTGCTTCTTTCCTTAACTCCATTTCAACTCCAACCGAGGGCTTGATGCAGAACTTGGAAGAATCATAGAAGCCCCTTTTTTTAAGTTCATCCATAGGGATACAGCAAGAGAAAAAAGGGCTGTAGAGAGCACCACAGTTGCTAAAGTGTCGACCATATCGCTTTACTTTTCCGAGCGCGGTGCTGAGTCTGGCTTTTGGCGAGGAAGCGGTTGACACGGGGGCCCTTTTTTTTGAAGGACCCGGCACAGCCGATCCCCAAGTGACTTCATTAGGCTAATCATCACCGTATAATGGAATCGCTGTTCAAACTCTGAAAAATTGAGTGAGCAAACTTATTTCCAGAGCTAAGGACACACTGGGACTCGACTGGTGGCACGAAGAAAAAAAAAGGGCCGCACTGGCACACACGCCGACAGAGGAAAAATTACATAATCCAAAATGATTAATTAGAAGCGGCCTCCGTGCTGACACTTCGATAATTCCGCCACGAGGAGCCGGGGCGCCGCTCTGTGGGAAGAAACTAAACAAAACAAAGCACCCTGGATCATATTCCGCTGATGACCTTCGGAAAGCTGAGAGCTCAGAAGGGGTGAGGTCAGCCGGTAGAACTTTTATGGATGATGAAACGCGGCCAGGAGAGTCCATATGCTCAGACATTCCCTGTTCATGTAGCATCCTGATTAGATATTCACTCCGATTAGATATCACCCCGGCCCGTCTCCGGCATTATGAGAAGTGGCACTAGGGTGACCAGAACCGATCCAAAATTCTCATTTGAGGGACAGAAGTGTTGCATGAGTGGGGAAATGGGACGAATCATGGTTAACAAATTTTGATATACAGTATATTCCAGTCTGAATTCTGAATTATTCCAAAAATAATTCAGAATTGCACTTAAAGTATACCAAAATGAGGTGCTCTACAATCTCAAAATCACTTACTTTTGATATGACCTGTATGCATTGTGAAAGTGTGGAAATATCGTGTCACCATGGGGGGAATACTTCTCGGATTATTTAAAAAACACACATCGATAGCAGGATATGAGGCAACAGAAAGCTATAACTATTAGGGGACTACAAACGTAAAGTATGAGGGCATTTGATGGCTGTCAGTCAGAATGTGGGACAGGCTGAAAAGTCTTGGAAATGAGGGACTGTCCCACACAAAGAGGGACATCTGGTCACCCAACGTCTCACTGACTGGTTACCAGCTGAACCAACTCGAGGACCATGCAAATGGCATTTTGGCAACGTGAATTTAAGCCAAAAGGTTGTGTCCAACCCTTTACAGAGGGTCTCAAATCAGTATTGTAAGCTTTAACATTCCGCCAATAGAGGAACACCCTACTTGAGATAACTGAGGTGCGCTCGATGATTGGCTGGGTATGTGTGTCCCTTATTGGCTGTTGATGGTGACGTAACTGTGTTACAAGGTTGGTATAGGTCAGGGCTGCCCAAAAGGTAGATTGTGATCTACCCAGTAGATCACACAGGCCATGCAGGTAGATCACATCAAAATGCGTAGATGTGTAACTTGAGAGCGTTAAACGGCGTACATTATATTTAAACATCTGAATTACGTAATTTCAAGAGTCCACACGATTAGAAAATGGAGAATAATTGTTATTTTGACCAACATTTTGCCAGTTCTTCTTTCCCAATTGTGGACAAAAACATTATCAGCTTTGGGTGCAAGACACCAAACTCAACATCACAAACTGTCAACTCAAACCCAAAATACTGTTTTCAAACGTCATTAGTAGCATATACAAGAAAACCTTCAAATTCTCCCACTCGATTTTTCATCATGCGTGCATTATTCTTAAACACTATAACATTAAGTAACGCCATCACCACTATTTCAAAGTCAAACTTTCTTGGCCTTTAAATGGATTTTGTTTTGTGTATAGATCTTGTTGAGCTGGTCATTTTGAAAGTAGCTCTCAAGTCAAAAAAGTGTGGGCACCCCTGGTATAGGTTCAAGAACAGCAGTTGTAATAGACACTAGCAATTTAGGCAGTTTTAGGGCATTTAACAGACACTCTTAATCCCCTTTATTTTCCCTGGGCCAAGGGATTGTAACATATAGGCATGTAAAAATGGATTTTGAGACAATCCAAAGGACACAAAGCTGCTCACTGCCGAGTGCCCAGATTAAAGTTGTAAAGTATAATGGGAATTAACCTGCAGAAGATGAAAATGACACGCACTGTTCACTTTATGGTTGTTCTTGGCAATCGACAGTACATTATGGGCTTGTAGTCAATAACGCTTTCAAATAAAATAAAACTGTGAATATCTGCCCGCCCCCTTTTTTCATAACTTTTGCCACCCTTAGAACACTATCCGTGGAGTTTTCGCTGTACAACAGCACATGAAGTTAGCACAGGACAGTACTACAGTTGCTGTTGGTGTCGTTTTCCCCTTTTCAAAAGCGTTTCTTTCCACCCATGCAAAGCCCAACCGCACACAAGCTGCTAAATAACTTCCACTGCCCGCCTCCGCCTGGCCGCTGCTCTGTCCGGCTCACTGGGCTCCTCTCACCACAAAGCAATGCACTGTGACAGCAACCCGTTCTGTCACAAGTGACAAACGCAAACACAATAAGCTCACTGAAATGGCACAAACTAACTGCGTACTGCAACAATGGACAAGGACGATGTGGCTGCAAGCGGGACATTTGGCAGGGAGTCCATTCTTTTAAGTGTGCAAATTAACAATGAAAAAGAAAGAGCAATTCGCTGCGATGTTTCCTAATTTTAAAAAGGTAACAGAGGCAACTTTTGAGCCAAAAATCAAAATAGATATATAGCTATATATTTTTTGCCTTTTCCCCCCTCTACGTTGCTTCTGCTTTGATGCTGAAAATGTTTCCCTGCAGACAGACACTTGCTTCGTCTTGCAGACGGTCCAGAACTTTGTTGTGAACAAATCATAAAAACAAAACATTCGTCGGTCTCAGGAAAGGTGGTGCTAATGTGTGAGGTGGAGGAGGTTGTGTGGATTGAGGCAGCGTTTCAGCCCATCACAGCACTGCAGTCTCCAGCACTTTCATAATGAGCCAATAGAGTGAAGGTGAGGCGGAGTTAGATTCTGTTTTTTAAACAAATCTGTTTACAAACAGTGTTTGTACACACTAAAGTTGCCTCTATTTCCTTTAAAAAGCTAGAGCCTCAACGTCTCATGTGTTGCCAATCATGGAGCACGGGCGGTGGCATTTTTCTCTATTCTTCCACGGTACACTAATGGGTCAAGACAGCCCTTATATATATATAAAGATCAGACTCTTGGACCCGTGGACTTGTAGTATAGAATCATCGTTATAGTGTTCTATAAGAACTGTCTCGGATTAGGGCTGGCTGCCAGAATGGGCAAGGAGGCTTGTTCTGTACTCTTGTGTGCTGATGCCCTGCAGAAATGTGTGAATAAATTCTCAACGCTTCACCCTGAAAGACTTTGTCAATCCTTCATCATCGGAAAAGATAATATGCAGTAGAAGTGTTGGAAATGAATAAAAATCACCTCACAATGTTACTTAAGCACAGTACTTGAGTAAATGTGCTCAGTTATATCCCATTGTTATTTTTTAAACACCTGTTGTGGGGCTAAAGCCTAGCGTCTCCCACAGACACAGACGGATTGCTTTTAGAGACAGAGTTCAGGGCTTTCGTGCTGAGAGTAGATCTCTATAATCGGCAGTGACAGATTCTGTGGCTAACCTCGCCCGACCCCCTCACCCCTCGGTGCGCCTCCCCGTCGACACTCAAATTAAGCGCTCATATCTCAACTGACAACGGCCGGCTCTGTGAAAAACCTCCACGGATGACGTATTCTGACTCCTAACGTTGGTTATGTTTGTCAGGGTTAATATTGCTGGAATATACATTTACAGGTTAGGTCGTCCGTCCGTCCGTCTGTCTGTCCGTCTGCCCGGCAGACCTATAACATGCAACCTTGCCTTCTTGGAAACCTGCAGGCAGATACAGTATATATATATATATATATATATATATTTTATTTTATTTTTCGCAGGTCTGTGTTTCATATCCTCAGGACCACAAGCAGACACTTATTGGAGCAGACTGTTCCAGCACCCTGGACAGAACCCCAATTGCCTAGCCGCTCTAGACTTCAGAACCTCGGACAGCTCCCTGACAAAGACAACAGGACCAGACATCACAGCCACCGCAGGCAGCTCACAACATTACACATGGGTTACATAAGACAAGATTTTTCGGTTCAGGGTTTTTTTTATCCACGCTCAAGGGCACTTTAGTTTAACAAGAAAATGTGCAAATGTCTGGACTCCTGACCCACAACATTCAGGCTACAAAATCACCCTTTTAACTATTGTCAGATTCGGGATGGCTTTATTGATTTTTATTTCTTACAATGTAACCTTGGATTGGATTCAAAGCAGGTCAAGATGCACCTTCATGTGGAACTGCCATGCCCCCAGACTCTCTGCCTATGATATTTAATTTATTGTTGCTGTCGGCATCCTGAATCCTGTATTGCTGTGAAGCACTTTGTGCTGCTAGGGAGCACAAAGGTACTACAGTACTAAATACATCAGTCGTTCTGAAACCACACGATGCGCCACATGATGTTGTGCTGACATACAAATGCATACATCTATATTAAATGAATTATACAGTGGGACAATCCCCCCTCCCCCGACTATAGAGCTGCACAGTCCCAACCCTTTCATGACGTCGCCGTGTTCCAGAAAGGGAATCCTCATTCATTTTCCTCAGACTTTTCAAAAATGGTTGATAAAAACATACAATATCTAATTCACAAGAAGTAGAAAACAGCGGAATACAACACTTTTTGTTTCGTTTTTCGTTTTTTTTAGAAAACAGCATACATACAGTGGAGAGCTAAGAGCAAGGTGGCAGCACCACAACCATTTCACCTACAGTACATGAGCAATTCCTCAGCACCATGGACAGAGTACTCCACCTCCACCTATGCTACAGTCTCAATGTAATGCGTCAGCACCATGGACAGAGCACTTCACCTATGCTACAGTCTCAATGTAATGCCTCAGCACCATGGACAGAGCACTTTACCTATGCAACTTGCTGTGCTTTCAGCACCATGGCCAGAGCATTTCACCTATATTCTCGAAATAGCAATTCAGAACCATGGACAGATCATTTTATCTACATTAACAATGAAGTGCTTCAGCACCACGGACAGAGCATTTCACCTAGATTCTCACTGTCGGCTGCATCAGTGCTACGGACAGAGAACGTTGCCTACATTCTTATCAGAGTGGTTTTCAACCTTTTTCATACCAGGGCCCACTATTTATTCAGAATTTGATCCACAGACCACCATTTGAGGACATTTTAGCCCCACAGACCCCAAATCTAAATATTTCTTTTGCTTTTGTCCACAATACCAGGCTGAATTTTGGGAAACAAAACAGTCAAACATACAGATCAATTGCCATCATTTAGCTGGGGACCACTTGGAACCCTCTCAAGGACCACTGGTGGCCCCCAGACCACTGGTTGAAAACCACTGCTCTATCATCTGAGACTTCGCATCATCAGAGGGAGTTGCATCATTTTGGACCTACCGCCAAAATGCCACATTTTCAACTGTTTTCATTATTATATTTTGACACTTGCTTTGGCAATGAAAGTGTAATGTATTTTCTCATGCCGACATGACAATTGTACTGTTTCCACAGGCACGGATGGAGCCTTTTCACCTACGTTCTCACTGTTGTGGTCGGTTTCGCTGGGACAGCCGAACAGCTCCCGCCGCAGCAGGTTCCCGTCGTACTCCAGGAAGGTTAGGTAGAGGTTCCGGAAGAACTCCACGTGTTTGTTCTTCACACGCAGTTTCTTAGGGGAGTTCCAATGGATCACCTGGAAGAGAAGCATTACGTTACCTTACATTTTGTCCTGACACTTCTACATTCTAGCTTCTGACACTAGATTCTATTTTTTTCCTGAAACCACTGGAAGCTCAAAATATTTCATGCCAGGAAACCCCGGTTGGCTGCGGACCCACATCTGAAATCATGTTGTTCAAGGGATCTGCCAAAAGCAAAGATTTGAGTGAAAAATGTTTAATCCCAAAGAATATATTCAAAGACTTGTGCTTTTTTATTTTTCAAAAATAGCAGAATGACTTAAAACTCTTATGACGTCGCCCGGCTCCAGAAATGAATTCCTCATACATTTCCCTCATAGAACTTTTGTAAATGATCTATAATACGCCACGGACAAAGCCAACTCGGGTCATACCATACAATAATTAGCAAGAAAAAAAAACGGCAGGATACAACACTTTTTGTTTTTCTTCTTAGTAACTATTTGATTGGATCAAAAGATTGTGTGTGTTGTTATGATTTGTCACAAGCCAATGTCACAAGGGGACGGGACAGCTCATATACACATGATGAATAGTGACAATACCACAACCACAAGACATGTGACATCATAGTTAACACCTAACTTAGGAGAGCCAAGCCCGAACCTGTTCGGGCTTGCTCCGCCCACCCCTTTGACGCCAGGCCCGAACTGGTTCGGGTTTAGCGTTTATTGTTTAATTCGTTAGTTTAATGTCTAATCTACCTGTGTGTGTTGAATCCTATGAGGGAATGTTGCTTTAAGACGGTCAAATCACGTGGTGCATGGAACACGTGATTTCCCCAGCTTATAAAAGGCCAACACGCAGAGGCCTCTTTGTGGGTAAGACGATTGTGGCGGTTGGTCTTGTGGTGGAGAGTTGGAGAGATTTTCAGAGCGATTTTCAGAGCGATTCAGGTAGAGCGAGCGAGTGAGTGAGTATAGCAGTTTAGTTAGTTATTAGTTTCAGTAGTTTTAGTTTTAGCTTTAGATCTTAGTTTATATTAGTTTCAGTTAGTAGTGTTAGCTTTAGTTAGTATTAGATTAGTGTGTTTAGTCAGTGTTAGTTTTAGTGTTCGATCATTTGTTTTAGTAGTTCATTTGTGTGAGTTTAGTGTAGTGTCTGTCCATCGTCCAGTGTTAGTGTTCTGTGTAGTGTAGTGTAGTGTCTTCTTTTCGGTGTCATCATGGCTCCGAAAAAAGACAAGAAAACTCCCCTTCCCCGGCGCGAGGCGCCACAATCGGCCAAGGCAGGCCCATCATCCTCGGTGGACCGTCCTTCTGCCGCGGCTGCGGCTCCATCTCAGCCTCGGAAGCGTGCCTCCAAGGCTCCCACGGCAGCAGCTGGTCCCCCTAAGCTCCGCCAGACCGTCTTGGACAGCCACTTCAAGGTGCTGGTTCGTCCTAGCGCGGACATGACGGACTCGGAGCCGGAGGAGCCGAAGGATGAGATGGAGCAGGTGGATGTGACTGACCGCAGTGAGACCAAGCCGCTGGTGAAGCGCATCCACAGCCCTGGTTGCGTTGGTGTGGAGCGCGGTCGCACCAAGAAGAGGGTGAAACGTCGCGATCCAAGCCCTGGCAGCCCGGTCGCAGGACCAAGCGGCGTCCCCCCCCGGCGGCAACGCCCCAAGAAGACACCTGCAGCCGGCAGAAGCAGCACGGAGCCCCCGGCCAAGCGCCGAAGCCCTCGGCTGTCGGCTAAGATCCTGCCTGACAAACGGACTTTCAGCGGGACATCTTCCTCATCCGAGGAAGATTATGGTAGTGACTGGGACCCGACACGTGAACACTTCTCTGGTAAGTCTATAATTACATTATATATAGGATTGTACTCTTAGTTAGCTGCTTGTCACGCTAGAATAAAATCATTGCATTTGACTTTATAGTTTTCATCATAGGATGTATTCAGTATTGGTTTTAGCGCGATTCCATGGGTGGGTATAATCGCGCCTTGTAGCAGGTGGCGGCTGGTCAGGTCGCCCCGACCCTCAAAGTATAAACAAAAAAAGTTCATTGGGGTTATGTTTACGGGCCTTACAGTCAAAGATGAAACAGAACGGGGATCAGATTGACTGGTGCTAAGATCACACTGTGGCGCAGGTCTGAACTTTTCTTTGAAGTTGCTAGTAAGTATAAACAATGTTTAGCTAAAAAAAAAAAATCACGAGGGGAGCAGGTGGTCCGTGCCACGCGTTCATTTCATCCTTGCCAATGTGTTGATAACTAGAAGGAGACGCCAGGCGCGGTGGTGGTGGAGGCGATCATGTATTATACTTATTTTTTAGCGATTCCGTGGGTGGGTGTAATATAATTCCCCGAACCTTATCTAAGCAAAATGACTGTGCATTGGGTTATGTAGCCATAACGGAGATCAGCTGTTTCGATCTTTGGCCATCCCTTCTAGTTGTAAAAGTAGACCTAAGTCATGCTGACAAAATAGGTATGTGATTGCATTTTTAGCAGAATGTGATGACATGCTAGAGTACAGACAGCTCAAATCATATGCTTTTATGTTCCTAATTCACGCTAAAACATGTCATTTGGATCCCTCATTTCTTCCTTGCAAACGCTGATTGTGATCATCACCACAAAAGATAGACTGGTCACGTTTGCTGTTGCGATCGTGGCGACAACTTCATTCACTGCATGGGGCCAGTCCAATGGCGGCTCTTCTACGTAGACGTCAATGGAAATGGGACAGTGCGGGGAAAATAAGATTGCATTGACGTATATGGGCCGCGCTGCTCGCGCAGCACCCGGATTCGCTACCCCATCATGACGTTGCGTCATGATGGGGTAGCGAATCCGGGTGCTGCACGACATGTTTTAGCGTGAATTAGGAACATAAAAGCATATGATTTGAGCTGTCTGTACTCTAGCATGTCATCACATTCTGCTAAAAATGCAATCACATACCTATTTTGTCAGCATGACTTACTTTTACAACTCTTCTAAACAGTTCTAAACAAACACTAAGAGATGGGGGGGCTGGGGGGTGTTACAGCTGTATGGTTTAGATTGGATCAAAGGAATATATTGTATGTTTACTGATTGAATCATTTTGTTTTTAGGTGATGAGGATTTTGAGGAGGAGATGTTGTTGGCAGCGGATAGAGTTGAAGCTGGTTTTGGTGCTTCAGTTGCAGGTAAAAAAGTGTGTGTGTGTGTGTGTGTGTGTGTGTGTGTGTGTGTGTGTGTGTGTGTGTGTGTGTGTGTGTGTGTGTGTGTGTGTGTGTGTGTGTGTGTGTGTAACATTGGCACTTCAGTGCTGTTATTTAGCTTGTAGATCAGCTGTTCTGTTTTACAAGATCCATTATATAACATTCACAATGCAGTGTCTCAGTAAACTATAGAATCATACCATACAGAGACTGTGTAGGGACTACACTGTCTGTATTCTATGATATGGTTTACTGAGACACTACACTGTTTTATGTATGTGTGTATTTATCTTGCACTGTCTTTTCCATAGCAGTACTAAACTGATTTGAATTGTTTCATATGCAGATGGCCAACAGGCCTCCTCTGAAGCTGTCCAGCCTTCTCCTCTGGTCTCTGTTCCTGCTGCTAAATCCAGGGACACAGCAGGTAAGACGATGTAAAACAAGACAAATCATGTTCATAGTTTTTATTATAGGCATCACAGGTTACAGTAAAAGTGTGAGAAATTAGTTTCATACATTTACAAATGTATTTTATGGTATTGTGTATTCCTGTCTCTCTGCATTGTGATCTTGGAGAATAGTTTACTGACACTGTCCCTCTGGATTCTATAGTTGGTGTGGCTGCTGAGTCTTCTGCCCGCCATTCTGGAGATGATGACGACGTTTCCATGGAAGCAGGTAGGGTAATACAAAACAAACTGTTTATAGTTTTCTTAGTCATCACAGGCTACAGTAAAACTGAAATTGTTTTCCTACGTTTTACTTATTGTATGGAGTGTATTGCTGTCATTTCCAGATGACTCTTGGTTCAGTGATGGCTGGAAGCCACAGGACATCCCCTTCACTGGACAGCCAGGGCCAACTGCTCTTACTGCTGAGCTGGGTAAAGACAGTAAGCCAGTCGAGTACTTCCAGCTTTTCCTGACGGATGAACTGCTGAAGGAGTTGGTGGTTGAAACCAACCGCTATGCAGAGCAGTGCATCGCTAAGGTGTGTCTCTTTTGTGTGTATAGTCCACATTGTTTTTCCAAATTTGTTACACTAAGGGAAAAAATGGCACGTTTTTCTCCATGAATTGATTACAGTTTCCTTGCCACATTGATGACACTGTAAACATACCTGACTTGCTTTTCTAACAAAAATAATTTTCCCTTTTTTTTTTTTTTTCCCTCCCTCTGTCCATTTCATCTAGATCGGCGAGGACCAGCTCCCTCCAAGTTCACGGCTACGGGCCTGGAAAAAGACTACAGTGCCGGAGCTCAAGAACTTTTTGGGCCTGTTCTTCCTGATGGGCATCGTGAAGAAGCCAACAGTGGAAAGCCATTGGTCCCAACGCCGGTCCATCGAGACCCCCCACTTTGCCAGGACGATGTCTCGCAACCGTTTTGAGCTGCTCAAGCGATTCTTTCACTTCAGTGACAACACCAGCAGTAATGAGGATCCCTTGTACAAGGTCAGGCCTGTGTCGGAGTACATCCTCAAGCGCTTCGGAGACGTGTACATTCCAGACAAGAACATCGCCATTGATGAAGCCATGCTGAAGTGGAAGGGTCGTCTGGCTTTCAAAGTCTATAACCCTTGCAAACCCATTAGGTGAGCTATTTTTTTTTTTACAAATTTCATTATTGATTGTATTAGAATAAAATCAGTGCAGAGGAATAAACAAAGTGTTTTTTGTTTTTTGTTTTTTGTCACACAGATGGGGCATAAAATCATATGTCCTTGCGGAAAGCGCAACAGGGTACATTTCGCGGATGAAGACTTACAGTGGACAAGGCAACAAGTTGGATGAACTCATCCCGTGGCTCCTTGGGGACTTGGCACAAAAAGGGTACCATCTTTACATGGACAATTTTTATAATTCAGTCAAGCGGTGCAAGGTTCTCCAGGAGTTAGGCACACAGGTCTGTGGAACCATCAGACGACAGCGGGGTGAACCAGGTGCCATAAAGAAGATCACGTCACCAAATCACCTGAAATTGGAAGAGAGGGTCACACGGCACAATGGGAACGGGGTGCTGATGACTGTCTGGAGGGACGGCAAAAACAAGCTGGCACGGATGGTGTCTACAATCCACCAGGACAAGATGGTGCTGGTGGCGGAGAGGAAGAAGGGGCAGAGCCAACCGGTGAGACGCCTGAAGCCCGAGTGTGTCGCCGAATATAACCGGCACATGAACGGTGTGGATCGAATGGATCAGAGAATCTCCTACTACCCCTTCGCCAGGAGAACCTTGAGGTGGAACCTGAAGTATGTCCTGTACCTCTTTCAGCTGTGTTTTGCCAACGCTTTCGTTGTGTACAGGGCCAAGGGGGGCACCCTGACATCTCTGCTGAAGTTCACCCTGGAGGTCATTGAGTCCTGGACCGCCGTGAGAGCGGTTGGTTCTGAAGAGGGGGAGGAGGCAGTGGCAGAACCAGTCCAGCATGGTGAGGAGGACGACGACGAGGAAGACGGCTTCCAGCCGGAACAAGTGCCCCATACTCCCAAGACGGACTGCCCGCAACGGCTGGACGTCAAGTTTTGTGGCCACGTGCTGGTGGAGCTCCCTGAAGGGAAACAAGGGAAGAAGAAGCCAACGAGGGTATGCAGGGTTCATACCCGCAGTGGACAGCGCAAAGAAACCAGATTTTATTGCGCTGTCTGCAAGGTGCCCCTGTGTAGAACGCCATGTTATTTTGTGTACCATTCACTGGCAAACTATGACGGATATTTCCCAGGGGATTAGACTTGTGGGGGGGTGGGGGTGTCGTGGGGTGGGGGTGGGGGGGTATGAAATTGAATCATTTTTTTATTTTCTTTTTTACCAATCTCGCTTGAATCATACTTTGCTGCTGGGTACATGTGGGTTGGGGGGTGGGGGGATGAAAGAGTGGGTTACCAGTTGTACTGTTTTATTTATTTTATTTACTATTTTGTTATCTAAAAAAAACTGGAGCCTGTGGGGGGGGGGGGGGGGTGTCGTGGGGTGGGGGTGGGGATGGGGGGTATGTAATTGAATATCATTTTTTTTATTTTCTTTTTTACCAATCTCGCTTGAATCATACTTTACTGCTGGGTACATGTGGGTTGGGAAAAGGGGGGTGGGGGGATGAAAGAGTGGGTTACCAGTTGTACTGTTATTTATTTTATTTACTATTTTGTTATCTAAATAAACTGGAGCCTGCATCTTTGGTTCATATCTAAGCAATGTGGTGTTCATTCTGCACACATTTCCAAGGTTTCAATTGAATTTACAGTTAGAAACTGCTTATAACTATTTTCTGTAGTCCAGACAGATACATGCTATATATCAGAAGGCCAGGAGGTTGTGTCTTCAACCTAAAAAAAAAAAGTATGGGAAAAAATGTATGTCAAATATTGACCCATTTGGAGCATGTTCCATCAAAGCAGATTTTTAGTGACTTATTGAGCTGTATTCAAATGCTAATAATTCCAATTTGGCACATGATAAAAAGATGGGGTTTGTTTGGGCTGGAAGCTGGCAATCCACCCGTTAGTTTGAAATATGGTATGTTCACATTGTGCAAAGGTTACATTTTTTTTTCTAGATGAATTTGTAGCACTACTGCGTTCTGGCAGTAAAAGAAGAGTCAAAAACCTAGATGAAGTCATTTATAGAAAATGCACCGTTTGGACAATATGAACATACCACACATCAAAATAAACATGTGAAAGATCTGTTCCCAGCAAAAAAAAAATTATCTTTCTATCATGTGCCAATTTGGAATTATTAGGGTTTGAATACGGCTTATTGACCAGTCGGGGATTCCTCCATGTTGGACACTGTCTTGCATAGAGCCATATAATTCACTGTTGGGTCAAAAATATATATATATATTTTTTTTTTGAGGTTGGAGGGCACCATCTGCTGGTTGTTTTGAGGTACTGCATGCTCATGTACTAATTTCTGTTCCAGAGGTACAATGCTTTGAATCTTCCAAAACTTTGAAGGCTGATATCTCACAATACTACTTTTTACCTGTTTACTGTCTGTACATTCTGTCTGTCTGTCCTTTTATTATTGTCCTAACTATCAACTCTATCAACTCAGTTTATTTTTTCCAAAAGAGTAAACATCCTACTGAATACTTGGATATAAGGTTTGCACATTTATTTCAACAGATAATATTTTTAAAAAATATATTAAAATATAATGAAATGAATTGGGGTCTATGGTGGCCCTCTATGGTGTCACACTCCAAATATGGAGTGGCGATAAGAGTGTTAATAGCTAATTTAGCAGATCTGAACCTTTTCATTATGTCAATATAGGTAGGACGATGGGATTTTAAGTGGTTTGAAGGTCATACAGACAACATCCAGTAATTGTACACAGAGGTAAGTGATGTTTCCAAATGGATTCAAATGGGACACAGTGGACATTTGCACTCATAATGGCTGATATGGCATTAAAAAAAAGTATGAATTTATAATATCTTAGCTACAGTAAAATTGAGTTGACATTTTTAAAGGCTTGCTTGCACAATCACAGTATCACATGTAAATGAGGAAGTGATAATACCAAAAAATAATTTGTCTAGTTCATGCCCGAAATAATGAGAATGTGTCCTTTTACAGAGAATGTGTCCTTTGTCCTTTTACAGGCAAATTCACTCTTCCTGGTTAACAAATAGTCTGTTGTTACACCCACATATTTATGCGAAAATACCTGCTTGATTTGTTTCATTACAGATAACAAACAATAGGGGGCTTTATTTGAATCCGATGATGGAACCAAATGCAATTTCTAGAAAATGACTAGCGGCACGTAGAAAGATACATTTGAGAGAAAAGGGGAAGGAGAAATACAGGGGAAGGAGGAGAGATAAACAGAGGAATGGGAAGAGAGAAAATGTTCCACATTCCACGATTTCACAGTATTATGACATTTACTGTCTGTAAGCAAATGTAATTTCTGTGCAAAGGACAGAAAATAAAAATATAAATCAGCAGTATGAAATCATTCACATTATCAGCCTCTACAATCCAATCCAATTATGTGTGTGTGTGCGTGCGTGCGTGCGTGCGTGCGTGCGTGCGTGCGCGCGCGTGTCTGTGTGTGTCTGTGTGTGTGTGTGAGTGAGAGAGAGAGAGAGAGAGCGAGAGAGTGAGTGAGAGAGTGAGTGAGAGAGAGAGCGAGAGAGAGGGGGGAGGCATGTGTGGGGGGGTTAGTGTTTGTTTATATGGTTAGCTAATGTTTAGTAAAACATTGGGGAAAAAGTAATCAGAAGTTCTGAACTGAGGTAAAAATGTAATCATCATCACCCGTCACCTGCCTTTATGAAAAAGTTTGGGAGAATGTTTTTGGGGGAATTTTACATTAGACTGACACATAGGGACACATTTATGTCAGCATCAGGCATTGGTGTGTACCGGCATTACTGTACAAGGTAATTTTGGTGTTTTTTCTGCCTATTTTGTGATGCCTGTGGATCTCATCTCATGGAATACATGAAGGCTCGGCCAAAAAAATTCTTGGACCAGCCTAAATGTTGCGACAATGAGGGGTCAGAAAACTTAACTCCCGGGAGGGCTGTTGCAGCATTACAAAGGGACAAAAGAGGGACATTTCCAATTTTATCAGAAAAAAGGTCCTAAAAGAAAAAAACATTAACAATGTGAAACACAACTTGATGATAGAGCCGCCATTTGACGGATCCCATGAAGTGTGAAGAGTACAGCAAACATAAAACCACAGACATGTGGACACAGAGCAGACGAGGGAAGGCAGGCCAGCAGTAACAGCTGCAGGGAACAGGCCTGGTCAACACATGGACATTGCTCTGCTGTCAATCCCCCTGCACAAAGCTTCGCTTTCTGACACAACAGCTGCTAACTGTAGAGATCACTGTTCCTTTGGGGCGACGTGGTGGAGACAGAGCCGCGTTGGTTGAGGGAAAAGGATACAAGTACATTTACTTAAAGGGGTATTCCACTTAATGGTCTACTCAGTCTCATGTGAACACCCCAGAGAGTTTATAAGTTACTCCATTCAGTGTTTAGATATTTGATGTTCATTTTGGAATGGACCCCCTGGAATCCTCTCAAGGAGCACTAGTGGTCCCCGGACCACTGGTTTAAAACCACTGCTCTACAATGCATGGCAGAAGCATTCGAAAAACAGCGAAAGGCGAAAGACTGGCGATGTGAGACCTGTGTGTGTGTTTGTGTGTGTGTGTGTGTGTGTGTGTGTGTGTGTGTGTGTGTGTGTGTGTGTGTGTGTGTGTGCGTGTGTGTGTGTGTCCGGATGGAGGGAGTGCTCTCTCTCTCTCTCTCTGTCTCTCACCTTGAGGTCTGACACGTCCTTGTAACATTTCTCAGAGCGGGTGTGGTCAGACAGCTGGACGTTCCAGAAGCACGGCAGCTGGTGCACCAGGAAGGGGTTCTGTTTGATCACTGCGTTGAAGATGTCCTGCATTCATGCACACACACACACACACACACACACACACGCACACACACACACACACACACACACACACACACACACACACACACACACACACACACACACACACACACACACACACACACACACACACACACACACACACACACACACACACACACACACACACACACATACACACACACACACAGACACATTGCATTAACTTACACTGTGGGGCACTGGAAAATTGGCAAATAAATAACAAATAGTTTTGTCCCATTATTACATCAGTATCACAAATAAAATAAATATCGGATTAGTCTCATTTACATCGGTATCGGCAAATACTGTATCGATATCGTAAAAGTATCAGTATCTGCCCATATTTGTCATTAACAGGTCATATCAGTATTGGCAAATATGCCAGTCCAATAACCAAGAGTAAAAGGCTGACACTATGGCAGGTAAATTAAATGTTGGTTCATGTGGAATTTGCTTTGGAGTTTTCCCAAGTGCACATTTGAGTGAAGAGTCTGCTATTCCCGGTTGGTGTACATTTTATTTTACTTTACTTTACTTTAACGCTTACTGCTACTGTCGTTTCACGTTGGTTGTGTTGCATTGTGTTGTGTGTGTGCTTGGGTGTGTACACACACACACACACACACACCTTATTACTTTATCTGTCACCGCACAACATTGCTAGTGTGTCATTTCATGGTCCAAAATCCAAGGTATGCACCAACTCCACCGCACAGTGCTAGCAGTAGTAGCCTATATTCTAGGCATGTGCACACATACACATCAAAGGGGGGCATTCCTGACAGTATATCCACCAGGGACGTGCACACACACCAAAGGGGGCTGGCCCTTTCCAGTAAATAAAAATAATAATAGGTGTAACAACAACAACAACAATAGACAACCTGCAGTCGTTTCTCGACCATAGGCGTTTTACTTGTATATTTTTATTCCCTGGTATTGGTATATTGGCATCGGCATAACTCAGAAACTGTGGTATCGGGATCGGATATGACAAGAAGTGTATATGGACATCCCTAGTTTTAGTTGGGTCAGATGTGTAGGTCCCACAGGCGCTTCTGTGATTTTCAAGCAATCCCTGATCCGCAAAGGCTTGGAGGAAAAAAAAATATAGTAATGTGCAGTCTCCCCTCTGAAAACACCACCATCCAATAAAACACAGCTCACAGTTCTGACAAGTCTCCAACCATATCCTCCTGAGCCGCTCGGCACACCTTGTAGAGTTTCATCATCCGTGGTGAGGTTTGACTGAGGAGCCAGGAGGACATTTCAGCCAGAAAAGCAATCGAAATCCACTCCACACGACGGTGGTGAAATATTCTCTCCCAGATGGACTGAGCTGATACCATGATGCTCACTTTTTGGCTTTTTTCCCCCCCTCAAATGTCGGATGTACCTTTACCTTACTAGAGTATATGGGTATTTTGAATACTTCTACTCCCACTCCACTGTTAAGAGTAAAAAGGTGTACGTTTTTAACTCTGTTGCATTTAAAACAATTGAACTAGAAAAAGTGCCCTTCTGTCTCCACCAGGTCAGGCTGTGGCCTCCTGGTGGCGCTATAGGCCAGTGTGAAAATGTGAGTTAAAACCTTCATCGTGTGAATTAGCCCAAGAACATTAATGGACATTTTGATCTGTATGTTTGACTGTTTTGTTTCCCAAATCCAGCATGGAATTGTGGACAAAAGCAAAAAAAAAAAAAAAAAAAAAAATACTTTTGGGGTCTGTTGGGCGCAAATGTCATCAAATGGTGGTCCGTGGCTCAAATGCTGAATAACTAGTGGGGCCCAGTATCAAAAAGATTGAAAACCACTGCTCTAGAGATTCTGTATAATAATGTGTGTACTTGGGGATAGATCATTAAACATTCGAGTATACATGGATTCTTCTGTACTTTTACTCAGTAGAAGTATTTACTTTGGAGTATTATTTCCTATACTATACTATGAAAAACATCTTCCACCACCACCACCTGCTCGACTGTGAAACATCCTCTCAAGGTGGACAGGGCAGGATTCGACAGCGTCCGTCTCCTGAGACTTCTGCCTGCCTGCTCCATCTCATTTTTCATGCCTCCGCCTGCTGGACAGCTGTGCCTGGAGGCGTCGTGTTAGCTGGTCATCCCAGCTGTCCGTCCGTCCGTCTGCCCCGCACCGCACCAACCTTGTCGGTGCCACATCTCAGGAACAAACGCCTTCGGGCACAATTCCATGACATTTGGCACGAGACGTCCCAGGACAGGCACTGATTAGACAGGCGTCGTAGGTGGTCAAACGTTGTCCCGGTCAGGGTCGCCGTTACCTCCCGTAACACCTTCATCATATGTTTCCTTCAAAAGCCCTTCATTTATTACTTATCATAATTTGTCCCTTTTGGTGGAAGCCTTGCTTGTCCACAGAGAAGACGCTCCATTCCAGTGAATCTGATGCAGTTATTTAGTCATAAGCTCTTGTTAAAACTGCTCTTATTAGTGCAACGCACTTCTAAAATCATTGGACGAAGCCTCCCTACACTTTCCTCACTCTTTTCCACTACAATAATCAAGAAGGCAAATAAAATCATAGCTGATAACTCTCACCCTGCACAGAACCTCTTCAGTCACCATCAGGCAGAAGTTACAGAAGTATTAATTGCTCAACATCTTCCTTCAGAGATAGCACTTACCTTGTAGCTATTTGACATTTGAACTTGTCTCGCTAGTTTAATAATGCATGTATGTAGCAGGAGGCAATGCACTTTAAAACAACCATATGTAATTGCTATTCTGCTGGTCTTTGCACTGTATTGTCTTATGGTTGTCTTCTTGTATGTATGTTGTTGTCTGTATTTGTTGAGCATGAACCAAGACAAATTCCTATCAGCAACTTGTTGACATGGCAATAAAGTTCTTGAATCTCTTGGCTCAATATACCGTATTGTCCCGAATATATGATGACTCCGGCTATAAGACGAACCCCATTTTTCAAGACCCATTTGAGGGAAAAAAACTTTGAATGTCAAATAGTTTAGCCCTTGTATATAAGACGACTGATTTTTTGTGGTGAAAAAACAGTCAATGTATTCAGGCCAAAAGGGGATTACAAAAATGCTACATGAAAAAGTGTTACATGGCGAGATAGGTAAGACTACATATAGGCTATTTCCGTTGTGTATATTGGAGACTTAAGTGGTTTTAAACAGCAGGGAAATATACTGGAGAGGGAGCCGTAAGCACCTCCTCCTTAAAAGCGCCAGACATAAGGAGACTCGTTTATAGTTTGGGATGTACTGTAACCGGCGCTCGTCAAACTAGGAATACTTAACGTTGGGGGGGCTTTACGGCGCCGGTGTACAGCGGGAAGATCCTGTTTGACATTGAGACTATTGTGGGGATCTTGGGAGGGGTTGGAGGGGCGGTGGTGGTGGGGGACGGGGGGCGCCAAGTGAAAGTTTGCCATCTTCTAATGGGGGACATAAAACTCGATGCCCCACATAATGGATGCGGCGATAAAGGCGGCTGACAGCCCTCCGCGCTGGTGGAGAGGAAGACGATCCAGCAGAAGGCAGATGGAACGCTATAAAAACCATTTCCCCTCCTTTTTTCTTTTTTTCCCCCCCTTCTTCTCTACACCCTTTCTTTCGCCCTGTCTTTTTTTTTTGTTCTGAAGTGCGTGTACCTTGCGGGACTTTGTTTAATGGAGGTTTAATTAAAACCTCATGAACGTGTCTGACATGTACATGTGCTCTGAGTAGAAGGAGGAGAGAGAGAGACTCACTAATGTCGCTATTAGTGAGTCAGAAGCTGCAGATGGGGTTAGCCACTTACTACAAGTCCTATATAGCAGTACAAACAGTACTGTGTCAAGTCATTGACAATCGAATAACACCAACCCCCTTTCACACCGGTATCGATAAAACACGCCTCTCATTCATTTTCAACGGACCTGTGTTTTGTGCTGAGGAGTCGCGGCGCGATAACACACTCATATTTCCAGGGAAACGGCCAGCTGAAATTGTGCATGCTAGTTTTGTGCACACGCCCACGATTCATCAGACCTGAATTGTTTCGGATTATTCTTTGGATTTTCTCGGCGTTCCCTCTTGAGGAGAACTGGAGCAGAGATGACGCTGATCTAGGCATTAATACATGAGTTTATTGCTCCCTATGTGAAATGCCATTAAGAAGGGGGGACGAACGGTACAATGTGCAGGTTAATTTTTACCCAGTGTGTACAAGAATGGTCCCAAAGGGGTCCATGGCCTTGCAGGATGCGTTCTGGCGCACATGTGCATGACGTGCACCGCTCCGTTCAGCAAGGGAAGTAGGAGGTCACCATAACATTGTACGATGACCCATAGATTCACCACATGTACGGTGTCCACAGTATGTACCACCTGATCAAAGTGTATATCCGTGTGTGTGTGTTGTACCTGGTCGGCCAGCGAGGTAGACAGCATGCTCATTAGCTCTCTCTCTGCAGTCAGCCTCCACATCTGTTCCCATCTGAGCTTCCGTAGACGGTCCAGGAGAAGCAATATCACACCTGCAAGATAAGCACACACACACACACACACACACACACACACACACACACACACACACACACACACACACACACACACACACACACACACACACACACACACACACACACACACACACACACACACACACACACACACACACACACACACACACACACACACACACACACGTTTGTACAATTATGCTTGCGAGGACATCATGATTTTAGGATTCCGTTGAAAATAGGTGAGGGAAAAAATATTGTTTTTTGAAATATTTTTACCACCACGACCACTGATTGCAGTCAATGGTTAAAGCTAGATTTAGGCATAGGATTTACTGAGGTTATGTTTAGGGTTAGGGGTTAAAGTTAGGTTTAGTAGTGACTGGTGAAGAACGGTTGTGGATGTTGGCTCAGCGGTTGCGACTGGTGGCAGTAAAACAGTTGCGAACACTATTGGTAAAACGGTTGACTGTTACTAATTTATAACGGTCGCTACCGAACGGTCGCAGCCGATTTCACAGAAAAGAAATAAAAACACTCACTACAGCAGTATGAGATTCGACATCAATGGCCTTCCCACACATGATATATATGATCAGATATGAAGTTGAACGATAAAGCCATCAACTGTTTAGCACTCACCAAACTACATAAAGAGGAAAGTAGTTCGCACATCATTTAGTAGCTCCCAGGCAGTGACAACGTTTCGCCAGGTGGTGAAAAGTAAATGACATCGATCGTTCCCTCAACAGTCACTTTACATCTTCTGAATCCAGACAAAGACACTGATGCATACTTTATTTAATGGCAAATTGTTTGTTTTAGTAGGAGTTATTTCCATTCAGCCGAATCAAACTGCCTCACTTTGGTTTGTATGCTGGCTACTTCGTTCTACTTGTCTGTTATTCTGTTAAACAGACTGGAATACAAGTGGAATATCCCTAAGGAAAACACAGATTCATTACTAGTATATTACTGTTATAATTTGAGTAAAAACAAGACGACCCTCTGGATACATGGAGGTAATAGTAATGCGACTCTGTTTGTATGCCAATCCTGTATGGCTGCAGGCAGCAGTGGTTGCAATTAACTGTCCTGTATTCAAAACATGACTTGTGGAACTGACTTAATAAACATGGAGTGCCATAATGTTTTTTCACTTTTAACTCATACTTGGCCAAATAACAGTAGCAATAAGTCAGCACTCAGCAGAGGCCCACAAAGAATTGTCTAAAATGTTTTTTTTTTTTTTTTTTTTTCCCCCAGACCTTTATTTCTAGGAAACACAGAATGGGGGAACATATAATATTATCCACACATCCAACATCTCTAAGGTATATTAATAACTGAGTAAATGAGTGGAATTCCCCTTTAAGTCACAGTTAAAATGTTATCAATTTAATCCCCTTTAATATATGCCATGTATGCCAGGGAGGCAAAATAAGTCAAATAAATACTTTGGCCTTTAAAAAAAATGGGGGAAAAAAATTGAAAAATCACAGCACTCCATCTCTCCAGAGTAATTCACTACAATGTTCCCTAGACTCGAGGCTTCCTTGTGCGTGCAACTCCTAAATTTGAGGAACAAAATAAAATAAACACATAAAATTGGACGACGTGGAAATAATATGACATTTTGATAATGCCATCCATCTCTTTTTTACACAGATGAATAAAAACGATACCAATGCAAAAAAAAAAAAACAATTGCAACTTAGCTAAAAAAATAATAATTGCTATCGGGCAATTATGGAATCGTGCTGACAGGCCTATACTAGGCTCTGGTGGAGACGAGGAGGAAAAAAAGTGATTGAAATGTAGTATATCTGACTAATGGGGAGAGAGAGAGAGCAGTGTGCTGCTCTGCTTCTCTCGGTTTAGTCCCTGCCGACAGGGAAAAAACAGACTGCACTTTGTGGGCACCCGACTTCTTCTGTTTGAGTTTTTTCAATCGCCTAGCAAAATAACTCCTATTCACCGCCGGAAATAAAAGCAATGGGCCAATTTTCAGAAGGGGAGACATAGGGTGAACATTTTTTTTTCTTTTTTCAACTGGGAACAAACAAACCATCTTTCACTCCCTACTGTGCTCCCATCTGGCTGGCTGGTTGCTGAGCCGCCTTTGGAAAGCCGGCTATAACGGCAGCTGAGTAGAGCCCTCTTGTTAGATTGCCGCGCTATGCGATGCATTAGCAATAAAAACCTCCTCCGGATTCTTGGCTGGGAGGAGGAGGGGGATAAAATGTCACTCCATCTCGAAAAAGACCATCCCCGTGGATTCACGGGCTGGGGAACTTTATGGCCACCGGAAAACCCAGTCCTTTAATATAGGTTTGTTTGGGGAGAGCAGGCCGTTATGGCAGCCTGGGTGGCAACACTGAACGGCTTACCGCTTCCTCTTGAAATCCATCCATTGTGGAAAATTCAGAGGGCTAGCATCGAGCCGTAAAGAAAAGCACAGCTTCTTGTTGGGGGTTATGGTCAATAATAATACTCTATATCCCTGCCATCTGCATGCAGCGTTGTGGAGGTCCAATAAGATGAGTGGGTATTTAAAAAAAAAACTGCATGTATTTGCCAGTGCTGTGTGGGAGGCAAAAGAACAACATGATCAGGATGATGCAATCAGAATCCATCTTTTACGATTTTCAGCAGTGCTCGGGAGCTTTCTCTGAAGCTGTGTCTTTTACGTTTCCCAAAAAGCTCTGTTTTTTTTTTTTTACTTTTAACAAGGCTGTGCTGGTTTACTGTGTGTCCCTGCACACGGGAGAGAAATGATGTCCCACTCTGTGCTGCGAGGATCGGAAAGGTAATAAAAAAGGGACAAATTTAAGCTTTCCCATGAGGGAATACACATTTACCCTCATGGAGTGTACCGCACGACCTGTGAGTCCATTTGGCTCCATTTGTACACACCTAGAGGTAAATGAACACTGAAGATGCACATTATAGAGGCACGGAGAGAGGGAAACAAAAAAAAAAAAAAAAAAAAACATTTTTCCCCTTCTTTCTTTCTTTTAATATCCCATGATTTCGCTACCCATTTTTTCCACCCATTGCCAACTACCTAATGTGATCCGGATTGATTGCCCAATGGAATACAACCACCTCACAGTCTGCGGTCTGTACTACCTAGAACTGCCCATGTAAACAGAGCTACTACATTTAAACAGACGTTAAATCTGATTTTTCTCTTTCTTTTTCCGCATAATCTTGAGTAAAAATGTTGTCATTTGCCCTGAAGAGGCATTTAATAGTGTTTTAATGTAAGCGTCCATTTTCTCATGCCAATAGACCATTGAATTGGTATTGAATCCTGGGCTCAACACATCCTCCACCAACCTGGGGAGGCAGCAGACTGGCCTCATGCTTCTTTTGATGCATGAGGAATCCAAGCGGCCTCGTTTTCACCTGACAGGGGGGAGCAAACTCCACACAGAAAGACCCTTTCACCAAACCCCGCCTCGGGTATGGGCACTGATGACGTGGAGGAGGAGACACGCCGCAAGCACCCATACCGTCACCTAGCGGGAATCGAACCCAGGACCTTGTAGCTATGGGGTAACAGCACAACCACTGTGCCACCAGGGAAAAAAACAAATCTACTGTGTTTGTTTTTTTTTTTTTTGAGGCACAGGATAAGGCACTACATATCAAACGGAGGGTCCTTGAAGTTCATTTAATGAAATCAAACTGCTCTTTCAGTGTCTGTATTAAAGCCCCTGCCCATGTTTTTTTCTCCATGTGTCTGTATTGAAGCCCCTGCCCATGTTTTTTTCAGTGTCTGTATTGAAACCCCTGCCCATGTTTTTTTCTCCATGTGTCTGTATTGAAGCCCCTGCCCATGTTTTTTTCAGTGTCTGTATTGAAACCCCTGCCATGTTTTTCTCCATGTATCTGTATTGAAACCCCTGTCCATGTTTTTTATTTTCTCCATGTGTCCGTATTGAAGCCCCTGACCCTGGTTTTCTACATGTGTTTGTATTGAAGCCCCTGACCCTGGTTTTCTACATGTGTCCGTATTGAAGCCCCTGACCCTGGTTTTCTACATGTGTTTGTATTGAAGCCCCTGACCCTGGTTTTCTACATGTGTTTGTATTGAAGCCCCTGACCCTGGTTTTCTACATGTGTTTGTATTGAAGCCCCTGACCCTGGTTTTCTACATGTGTTTGTATTGAAGCCCCTGACCCTGGTTTTCTACATGTGTTTGTATTGAAGCCCCTGACCCTGGTTTTCTACATGTGTTTGTATTGAAGCCCCTGACCCTGGTATTCTCCACATATCTGTATTGAAGCCCCTGATCCTGTATTTCTCCACATACCTGTATTGAAGCCCCTGATCCTGGTTTTCTCCATATATCTGTATTGAAGCCCCTGACCCTATTTATCTCCACATACCTGTATTGAAGCCCCTGACCCTGGTTTTCTACATGTGTTTGTATTGAAGCCCCTGACCCTGGTTTTCTCCATATACCTGTATTGAAGCCCCTGCCCAGCGCTGGCCAGGGCCGATGGTTCTTCCACAGGTTTCCCAGGTACCAGTCACTTTGGTTCTCCACCAGACCCAGCACCTGTTGACCTGCAACACCACAAAGCAGAACATAGAGATTAGTGACTGTCACTGAAACACAGTCTGGAACCTTCTGTAGGGGTGGGCAAAAAAATCCATTAACCATTTTCAACATTCCAGTATGTCATCAGTATACCCTAGTGGTGCTGGGTGGACATGATAAAAAAGTTCCCCCACTCTGTGTTCCCAAGAAATGGAGGTCTGAAGAAACATCTTGATTGGATTTCTTTAGATGCTTTTTTTTTCTGAGAGCGTACAAATGGAACCAAATGAACCCGTCAGCCTCAGGGTTCATTTGGTTGCATTTGTACACTCTTAGAAAAAAAAAATGAAAATGGGTGGAATTCCCCTTTAATGCCATGATATCGATATAGATTTACCTACTTCAAAATCGATTTTTTTTTAATATATTTACCGGTTTGTAGGGTTAGTTAATTTGTTCATGTCATAAAGACTGACTGATGTTATCTGGCTGCACTGAAGTGTATGATTGATCCTTTCATACTGTGATCCAGCATGACTTCTGTAGCATCTAGTATTACTGTTCAGTTCTGTAGCCTCTGGCATTACACCTATAGCTGCATGTTTAAGCATTTATTTCATATTTACATGTTGTAGTATAATAAAAGTAGAGTAGTGTGTGGGGAAAATGCAATATATCAAATCAAATTACAGTATAATTAGGAATTGCTATATGAATCGATTTGAAACCTTAAATATCTGTATCGTGTCGTTAGGCAAGTGAATTGCCCCACCCCTACTCGATCTGCCATCAATTTGTAGCAATGAATTTGATTTATTCTGGTGTTGAAGAAAAAACTGGAGGGACCTGTGCTCTCATTTTGATTCAAGGCTGTGATAAGGAACAAACGATACACATTTTAATACACCACATCTTGTCAAGAAGATCGTAAGGTGCAAGCAAGCATAGAAACACTCAGACGCGCCAACGTCTTTCTTAAGTTGATAATAAGGTGGAAGCAATTTATTGTACAAAGACTGACATTTTGGCATTTCGAAAAAACGTTAAGCCTTTGTGCTCGTTTGCACCTTATTAAAGCCTTGAAGCAAATCGAGTGAGTCGGAAGGAGAACCTGCTTTTGTCAGTTTCCAAAAGGTGTCTGAATGTCTGCCTTTGTCAGTTTGTTTGTTTCCTCCTTATTGAATCCTTGAACCAAATCCAGTGTTTCTGAGGGTTTGTCTTTCAGAAGTGGCACACAGAATAGTGTGTGCTTTCTGACAGTACAGAGCTCTGATTGGAGAGCAATTGCAAGAGTCCCCGTCAATAACAATATAAGTTATACTGCCCACACACAGCCTGTTGCTGTGTGGCAATGAAAACAAACAAAACATTTAGGACACCACCTATTCCTATTTGCTATAAAGGGTAAGACCACTTTTTTGTAGTTAACCTGCCATGAGGTAAATCCAAATGAGGACACGAAAATGTTCCAGTCATTGGAAATTGATGATTCAAAATATGCACCTCATTGACGTACCACTGTTTTAGTGCATAAACAAACACAAAGTTGATTCAGACAGGCAAAACCAGCACACCATCAGGAGCAATTTGGGGTTCGATGTCTTGTTCAAGGACACTTCGACATGATGACAGGAAGACACTATATTACTGTATTAGTAAGAGCAATTCACTACATCTGCAACTTTCTCAAGCTCGCTTTTCAAATGTTTTTGTCAGTAAACAGTGAAAGATCGCGAGCAGGACCACAAGGCCGTTTCTGCCGCGTGGACAGAGGCAGGGTCGCACGACGGCTCCGCAGCAGCTATTTCTGGGTCAAATCGTTTAAACGGGGCGCCGGGAGGAACATAATGTCTTCACGAGGTGAATTTTTTTACGCACGATTCCAAACGGCAAGTCGCAAAGCCCCCGGACCGCTTTTAACTGCCGCCCCGTGGTAACCGGACTGTCACTCTGACGCTCGTTTGGCGGAGCTGAGAGAAATGCTGCAAATTAAATCTAATAAGCCCTCGGTGTGGACTTAAGTTAGACGGAGTAAAGTGTACAGTTCTGAGCCAGTATAGACACCAACGTATGAACCACAAAGAAAGGCAGGGACACGTGTAAGTCACCACTGCCGGGGGCGTGTGGGGAGTTTTGGGAGGGCAAAAGATTACAGAGGGAGGAGATAAAGGTCACCACGACGTGGCCATTAGGAGGAGGAGATGGGAGCGGCGGCAGAGAGAAGGGCTGTGATGGTGACAGCATTAATGAAGGCTCTAAGGAAGATTAATGACGGCTTATTGGAGCCGGCAGCGGCAGCACAAGTGGCCCTTCAGGCACCTTTGGAAAAACAAAGCGCCACCGCCTCCGCTCTCGGGGCGACGACATGCGCGAGACAATCTAAATCTGGTTCACCAAAACACACCCAGCTTAATGGAGAGATGCTTTAAAAAGGTGCTTTTACTTGACTTGTGTTAATTAAAGCTAATTAAATCTAAGTGGCAGTAAGAACAACATATACTGTAAGTAGCAAAAACAACAATGTTAGAATTAGTGTCCCTTTTACTGTCAGAGGAATAGTATTGGCACTTTCCCCACAGCCTAAACTTTTGTTTTTTTGGGGGGAAAAAAGATAAAATAGGATAGCGACTGAACTGTGGTACGCTTCCCGACTGTGAAGACCATTACGGAGTGTCTTCAAATCCCTGTCAATGTGCGCGCACACCTGCGTGCATGTGTGTTCTTTTTCCCTGTTTCTTTTTTAAGCTGGGCAGCCATGACAGGTGAGGGGGAAAGATAAAACAGAAATCAATGCGGTTGTACTCGACGCCTAGACAAAGAGGCATTTGGGATAAAAAACAACAAAAAACTGTTAAACACTGTAATCAGGATATCCCGTTTCCAAAGAAACAGGATAAAAACACAAACATGCTTTCCTACAGAACCGCTCCAAACTCTTCCGACGGATGCTTCCGGACGCACCTTTTATTTCCTTAGCTTCACGCCGCAATGTTTAGTAGCTATTGATCTGGGGATCGTTGGCTGGCTGGCTATCTGGCTTGTCAGCCAACTACCGGATTAAAGCCAATAGCTTGCTATTTATAGATTAGAAAAGTCTGGACGGAATGCATTTAGATTCATTGCGGTGCGATGCACGCCGCGGCGCACTGCGACGTCTTAAGACAGTATAGTGGACCCCAGCCCGATCCATACTCTTATCAGCCGACATAGAAGCGGCCACGGGGGTGGGTGGGGAAACTTATCGTAACTTAATTAAATTAGCCGTGGAAAGATAGATGGAAATCTCTCCATCAATCCAGACGTTTTTTTTTTTTTTTCAACTGCACCTCCACTGCAGCCGACGCTGGAACCTGACGAGTGCCAAGGTCACGCCGCAAGAATCCTCCGTGTTAATTTCGACTCTGAGCTCCGTGCAAATGGAACTAAACGGTCAATTTGGTTCCATTTGTACGTGCTCAAGACTTAAAGATCCATAACTTTTGACCTTCCTTCTCCCACGCAAGGGACCGCATTCACAGCGCTCGTCCAAGAGGCAGTCCCCCAGCCTAGCTGAGGGATATATATTAGCCTATTTAAGATTGGTCCAATGTGCAACGTACAACGTCAATGATGATGAATGTGCTCTGTGCTCGATATATAAGCCTCGTGGCCGTTGGAGCCTCTCCTCCGAAGGCAAAACGCAGCTTTTGGCGTCTTGTCAACAACGTGGACGAAAGGTACGCTTGTAGAGGAGCGTCACCATGGAAACCAGAGACGCCAGTGGAAGAGGTGGACCCCGTTGACAGTCATGTGCCCAAGATGGATCTGTCCCATATTTCATATTCCATCCTAATTGTCAATAATCGGCTTTCAAAGTTTGCAGGATTATTCCATTTGGACAAAAAGCATCATGCAATTTACACAATTTCCTACTAGGCAGACAAAAATAATGGCACCCTTTTCACATTGGCCTGTTATGTTATAGTGCCATCAAACAAATGGATTTTTGCAAAACACATGCATCAAATCATCCAATTACCATCAAAGGCACAAGAGGAAATACACCCTTTTCACATTGGCCTATAGCGCCACCAGGAGGCCACAGCCTGACTTGGTGGAGACCTGTGCCAAGAAGGGCACTTTTTCTAATTTAGAATTATTTTTTTATTGGGTGCGTGAGTTCTTACTTACATTACACAATGTACTGAAATTCATATACAATAGTCATGAACCAAAAACAAACAAGTAGCAACAAGTGACATTTTTACATGATGTTTACATTTCACATTAATAAACATTTTGTGTCACAACATACAGCTACAGATATCCACTTGCTATTCCACATCAACATGCATATGAGCATGACGGCACACCAAATCAGAACATGCAAATCAGCTGTGCTGAGTCCCACAGAGAATAGCCAGCTGAGTTTGCAATGCTAGGAGTCTGTATGTGATATTTTTGGTTGTAATGGCTAAATCTGGCATGGAAAAAAAATAGTTCCAATTGAATATCAGTGGTTTTCAACCAGTGGTCCTTGAGAGGGTTACAGGTGGCCCTCAGGCTAAATGATGGAAAGTTGGTTAACCAGATGTATCTCTTTGAGAGCGTAAAAATGAAACCAAACGAACCCTTGCGAGTTCATTTGGTTGCATTTTACGCTCTCAAGAGTTAAAATATCCATCATTTGAATTAGCCCAAGCCTACACAACTAGAGAATGTAGATTAATGGTCATTTTTGATCTATGTTTGCTTGTTTTATTTCCCAAAGCAAGCCTGCTATTGTGGATAAAAGCAACATAAATCTTTAGTTTTGGGTTCTGTGGGGCTACAATGCTGAACAAATAGTGGGTCCTGGTGCCAAAAAGGTTGAAAAACACTGTCCACTGACCACTTCTAACATATCTTCATATAATAGGTCCTCACTAATGTACAGAATAAAATACCACATGCTACTTGCTTCTTCAACCCATTCCATACATGTTCTCTTCTATAAAAAGAAGAAAGAAAAAAATACATCAAAAGATGCCAGTGATGCAAATCCTAATGTCTATTTGGTAATTTATGAGCCTGTCATGGTGCACACAGGCGTGTCAACTTTTACCTATTTAGCAGCCGTCCATGTCGACGTGTGAAAAATTCATTATTCTGCGGACTGCTTAACAGGCCCGCGCGTCACATGTCCCGCTAGCAACCTGCAACCTATCCCACGGCGGTGGCGAACGCTGTCCTTGGGACAGTGAAAAGTGATCAGCTAAAAAGCATTACTGTCACCAAATGTTTGATCTGCTGAGTAAGGAGAAGTGGAGGGGTCCTCCCTGCACTCTGGAAGCACTAATACACTTAAGTGTCCATAATTCAAGGGTAGACACCGAGGGGAGTTTGTGCTGCCAAGTGTCATCTGCTATTATTCGGCGCAAGCGGCAGAGCGCGGCGCACAGGGAACCAGGTGGAAGGGAGGGTAATGATTTCAGATCTTGGCGAGGCCACGTCTTCGCGGTGACCCGTGTGTGTGTGTGTGTGTGTCATGCCAGGCCTCCTTACAGCGAGCGTTCAAAGTGGATCCCTGTTACCCGGGTTTGACATATTGAAAGTACATGCTTTTTTGATGTCTTGTTTGGCTAGACAACAGAGCTCATGAAGTATGCCAAAGTGTATAAGGATATGTGCTTCTCTTGCTGTCAGGTAAAAATTGTGAATTTCCCCAAACACTTTCACTAGTTTAATAGCAGTGTTAGCAATATTACTTAGGAGAGTAATATTACTTGTATTACGCGTTACTTGAATCAAAGAGTAATATATTACATATTACCACACACACACACACACACACACACACACACACACACACACACACACACACACACACACACACACACACACACACACACACACACACACACACACACACACACACACACACACACACACCTTATCTGTTGATAGCTTGTAAATTTGTTCTATTCCACGTCATGCAACAACAATATTTAATTAGTTACTGTCCAACACTGGTTAATAGCGGTACTCCCAAAATAATCAGATCACTTCTTCAAAACAATCCCCGAGCGATGAGATACAAACTACAAAGTGTCATGGCCGCCAGTAATGCTGTGGCATAGATACAGACCCTCTATTAACTTTAATGAGACTCGTTTTCCCACATACCTCTGCACTATATGGCCCTGTCATGCCAGAACGATGCACATCCCCAATGAAAGCTCTCCAGAGTTGAGGCACAAAGCACCTAGTGGCGATAAGTGGAAGTGCAGCACAGTTTAATGTTTAATGGAAGTGAATTTGGTTGGCAAAACGCAAATTCCATGGGTGCAAAATTCATGAGTGCTTCAAAACACCCACTGAGCGGGGCTATCGCTTGAGTCCGGTCTCTAGATTATTACTCTATGAAGTGATTATGTCATGGACACAGGCCTCGGGTCCATAGCTGTCCACACAGATCACCCAAACAAAACAAACAAACAAACAAAAAAATTAAAAAGCGCAATTACAACAACTCCATCTAGGTCGTTTTTGGGATGGAAGCTGTTCTACATGCCCAAATCTGTCTACGTCATCCTTTGGAGTAAAACTGAAACTAAAATAAACCAATGATACGCCAATACATCGATTTAGAACCAACAGACTTTTTAGTGAAAACACTGCCGTACCACAAAGCAGCAGCGGGGCGTTTATTATTCATGGCTTGGAGAAAAAAAATCGACTTGAAAAGTTGAATTATGGAGGAGGTTTTGTGCCGCCCGCCATTGACGATATCTACAGTATACAGTAATAGTGTACAGTAGACCAAATTAATCATTCATACGTCCGCATGGCAGGGAGGAGCAGAGCAGAGTCAAAGGGACGGCAGGGGTCAGATAAGGCCTTCCCAAACTCTCCTCTATTCATCATACTGTACCGTACTGTCTGCCTGCCCTATCTGCTATCCTCCTCCTTCTCCTCCTCCTCCTTCTCTCTCTCCTTTTGCTTGTCACCTGTATTAACTCTCTTTAAAAATGGTTGACCTCCATTCCTGGTGAGACCTCAAGACGTTTCGTTCCTACGATAAATCAGCCCCCCCCCCCCCCTCTCTCTCTCCCTCTCTCTCTCTCCCTCCCTCCCTCTCTCTCCCTCTCTCTCCGTCCTGAGGAAATGGAGAAGATATAGAAAGAGAAGAGAAATAAAGAAAGGAGGGGAGATAAACAGAAAGAGAGAGCTGCATGTCCGCCAATCGTCGCTATACTCTGCCACCGGCAGTGTTGCCAACTGCCAAACTCCAAAATGCACTAGAATGCGCTAGATGCTTGCCTGGAAGGGAATATGACCATTAATCTTCTACATTCCCTCGTTGTGTAGACTTGGGCTAATTCACATGATGAATATTTTAACTCTTGAGAGTGTAAAAATTAAACCAAAATGGACCCGCAAGGCTCCATTTATTTGGTTTCATTTTTTCGCTCTCAAAAAGTTACACCTGGTTAACCAACTGTCCATCATTTTCCTCCTATGATAGTGGTTTTCAACCAGTGGTGGTTGAAAACCACTATCATAGGAGGAAAATAGTGAAAAATGACGGTTTTATCCCTGGCGCCTGTCAATCAGCACTAGATTTTCCGCCAAGAGTTTCTAACTAATTTTTGGCGCTAGGGTGGTCTGGAAAAAAAAAAAAAAGCTAAATATAGCAACAAATGCGCCAAGTTGGCAACACTGGCCACCGTCGGCACCGACAACACTGGGTCACAATTCTTCTGTCGTCGCCGTGCTCCATTTCGTTTCATTCTCTCACCTCCCCCTGGTACTGGAATTGGCTCAAACAAACAACAGGGACCCGAGACGCGAGCGCAGCACTATCTGCCGCAGCCACGATTGATGTTCCGCACTACCGGCACAATACAAATCTCCATGAGTCGTTTACTGGCGGCGTGTGGGGATGGGGGGGTGGGGATGGGGGGGTTTGCAGGGGGCTGGTCTTGGGGTAGCAGATCTGAGCCTGTGGATTTCTTTAGATGCTTCCGACGTTCACTCCACTGCGTTTCAAAACCCCCGAAAATAAATATTGTACTTTTGATCTACAGGCTCACAACGCGTCACGTTGTGAGCTTGCTGATGTTCTATTTTTTACCGTTATTCATATAAAAATGCATATTAGCAGGACTGCACTGGTATGGGAATTCTTGATGATTAGAATAACGATAACAATTTAACCTATATCCGATACCGATGTAATGTTTGTTTAGTTTTTGTTGTTTTTCTCCTCCTTTTGAGTTAGGGAAAGTATAATAAATCTTCAATACAAGAAATACAAAATAGAATCTACAGCTTGGTAGACTACAGATGACCAACACACTCAACAGAATCTACAGCTAGTAGACTACAGATGACCAAAACACAATAGAATCTACAGCTTGTAGACTACAGATGACCAACACACAAACACAGTTAATGCAAAATGCGTGCATTGCTACTGCCATCGGTTAATGTCAGTTTTATTTGACGACACTGATATTGACCGATAACAACAAATATCGGCCAAACCGGTATGTGGACTGATAGATCGGTGCATCACTTCATATTATGTTCAACACTTCAATATAGTAATGCATTTATATTAAACAGTACTATTGGATACTAGTCCAGTACTAGTCCTACTAGTTGGATACTAGTCCAGTATATCTTAAAAGCATGAACCTTTCAGTGCGGTCATCTCCCCAGTGCATTAACGAAAGCACAACATTTGAAAGGGCAGAAATTCACCTGTATTTCAATTTCATATTTGATAAGGAGAATAAGGTACTGGAGTCCAGCACTTCCTGCTGCCAAACTTCCTAAACGTTTTGTGGAGTGACGGTTGCTACGGCAACAAATTAGCAACACTGACAGAGGATTCAGCATGCGAGGCTTTGAAACCCAATGCTCCACATGTCTTTCCATTCAGCTTTTTTTGCCACCAAAAAAAGAGAAGAAGGAACTACTACTCTCTCCTACTCTGGGGGGTTTGAAAAGAGAGCCAACAAACCATCCGTCTGGTCGGCCGATCATTGCGGTGCCTCAGGGCCCAGGAGGAGGAGGATGACGCTGTTGCCGGATGAGCTAGAATAGCGTGTCTACAGTACATGACGTGCGCGACGACAGCGACCACGTTCCGGGCCACTGGCTGGGGGCTCTCTGGAAAAAGAGACTTCATCAGAAGTGGTGATGGGGCAATTATTGCTTCTGTCAATCAAAACAATATTACAACGTGGAGAGCCTGCTGCATTGGCCGCGATAACTCTGCTCTCTCCTCCTCCTCCTCCTCCGCGACCCGCTTCGTTCTCCTATCTCTTATCTCGGTGTTTGCGCTCGACCTGTCTCTCTCTCTCTCTCTTCTCGTACATTTTTTCTTCTCCTTTTTTTATTTATTTATTTTTTTCCTACAGGGCACAACGGGGTGAGTGGTACATAATGCAAGGACGAGATGAAAGCGGACACTTTATGAATGCTGGGAGGGGGAGAAAGAAAAATCGTTTCTATTGACACGGCGGTTTGCTGAGGAAGGCCAGAGAGAGTGTCACCACCGGGAACCCGAAGGTTGATCTATAAGGCTTTTGCCTTTGATCCTCTCCGTGCACAATTATGAACGCCCCATAGATCACACTTTGCTTCCAGCTGGGGGCACCGCGGTGGAGAACGCTGGGTCGGATCCTAGGATGAAGCAGGGTAGATGTCGGGGAAATTACAAGGGCGTGATTTGAACAACGCCGGATTTTTGTTTGTTTTTTCCAGTCCAACGCTCATCCCGATCTTTCCGAGTACCAGACCACAGATTACTAAAGGGTGCAGCAATACATTTTAACAGTGATTAGATGCCCATCATGGTTGACTATATACGTTGTCTACATTATAGTGTCAACCCCTTACCCCTGTGTCTGATCGCTGGTTAGACTGGTATATTCACCATAGTGTCAACCCCTTACCCCTGTGTCTGATCACTGGTTAGATTGGCATATTCACCATAGTGCCAACCCCTTACCCCTGTGTCTGATCACTGTTTAGACTGGCATATTCACCATAGTGTCAACCCCTTACCCCTGTGTATGATCACTGGTTAGACTGGCATATTCACCTGATCTGACTTTTTCCAATACCGATACAGCAAAGCCTGCCAGCCGCACGATTTCCTATAAAAACGTGACTTTCGGAGGCAGAGAACAGCGGCCATCAGCGTACTGAAGATGGATGACGCTGCTTCGTCAAGGCCCGTGGTTGAATAATGAAACTAATCTAATCGCATCTGAATTTCCAAGGTGGTTTTCTTGACCACCTCCTCCCCACCTCCCTCCTCCTCCTCCACCCTCCCTCCTCTCCCTATCCTTGCCGGATATCGCCATAGTAACCACCAAGGGCTTCGACGGCGAGCACATCCACCACTCCGCCTCATTAACAGCCTTGATGAAGACGTGTCAGGGACGGATGTATTCGCCCCGACCTTCGCTTGCCCGCACGCTCTCTCATGTACAGTTGTACGTAGTCAGGTCTCTGATAGTGATCTGTTGGAAGGGGGAGGGAGGGGGGGCAGGGAGGAACTCCTTATATGGTCACCACACTATAGTAGGGAGGATTAGCAAAAAAAAGAAAAAAACTAGTACATCCATAAAGTACATCCATATTGATTGGATTTTACCACAGAAAATAAATGGTGCCAGGGAACAAGGTAGGAGAAGATTTGTACACAATCTTTTTCAAAAACATGCTCAGAGCGTGTGTGACCATTGCCGAAATATAGGTTAAATAGAGTTCAATTGGATTTTGATGGTACTGTACAGTACGTATTAACACATTTTGGCTGGAGATGCACTGCAAGGAACCTCCCTCAAGGACCCCCTGGGGGTCCCTGGACCACACTTTGAGAACCACCACTTTTGAAACCATCTCTGTGATCTCATCCTCATCACACCTCTACGTTATTGATTTTTTTTTCCCTCCTTCCTCGGCAGACGTGCGGAGGAGCCCTGCCCTGGCGGCGCCGCCAACAAAATGTCCGTGTGCCGTCTAACGCTTGCCAAACACTGGCCCCCGTAAACGCACTGAGCAATATGAGAGGTCGACCGTCTGTGTGTGCCCCGTGTTCCTCTGCTAAGGCAAAAGGCTTGTTCTCTGTCCGCGTACGTGTCCGAGGAGGCACAAGAAGACGGACTCAGCAAAATCCCCCGGAATTGGAGAGGGAGAGAGGGAGAGAGAGAGCACATGAACCGATGTTTCTGGTCAATGAGGACGTTGAATAGAACATGTTGGTCTTGTAATGGCCCGTCTAGGGAGGATACGGTTTCTGCGTGCGGAAGATAAATACAAAAAGAGACAGCGATAGAGACAGAGACAGAGAGAGAGAGAGAAAGAGAGAGAGAGAGAGAGAGAGAGAAAGACAGAGAGAGAGAAAGACAGAGAGAGAGAGAGAGAGTGAGAGAGAGAGAGAGAGAGAGAGAGAGACATAGGATTAAGCAAGGAGGGAGAGTCAGGCAGCGAAGAGGGCGAGATACAGCGGAGCGTGCGTGTGCATTTCAAATCCTATTCATGAGCCTTGTTTGTTCCGAGCACTGGCTGCATGGCTCCTCTCCTCTCTCCTCTCTCTCTCCCGAAAAATAAAATGCCAGAATGCAGTCAACCATTTAGAGAAACACAGCAGCGAGGAGGTTCCACTCCTGTTTTTATTTTTTTCCTTTCCGCTGATATATAATGTACTGCTCACGGATAATACGAAGAAAAACTGTCCGTGCAAATACACACAGACAGAACGCAGGGTACCAGCGATACAGTAGCAAACCAAGTGCGTAATTTAAACACATAGGACTGGGCCATAGGGTGATGTTATACCAATGTCGTGACACAGCATAAAGTCTTACTTCCGACTGCAATCAAAACCGCAGACTCACTCCCTATCTTCCACCACAGTCTGAAAGCACACCTCTTCAGACTCCATCTCAGCCCATAGCACCTGCAGTACACTGTATACTGTATCAGCCCATAGCACTTGCAGCACCAATCTAGGTATTTTCGGATGGCATAAGTTTCCTATGTAGGATGTTAAATGTACATGTCTTGCCGGTGGTAATATTCAACTTGTGAAGGTTACCTGCAACTGAGTCTGGATAGTGCCTGCTTGACTTGCTTGAACTTCCTTGACATCACCTGTTGCGTAGTGCCCTCGTCTCTGATTGGACGTTGTTCCAACAAGCCTAAACTGTTGTTTTTTCAGAGACCAATCAGAAGTCTCAACAGTATTTCGACCTTCATAACCCACGCCCACCCGTGGAGATGGGCTCCTTGCCAGACGCTTGGATTAGAACTTCGACATAGAAATGGAGTCTGGTACACCAGGCTATGTTAATGATGTATTGCAATGTTTTTTTTTACTTAGTGTAGAGCATCTACTAAATGCCTAAATTGTAAATCGTATCCCGCGGCATGTGGGTTTTTTCAAGAGATTTTTGGAAAAAAAAAAAAAAAAAAAGATATTGTTGTTACAATATGATCATTATTGTCAGAACATCAAGGGAGGTACCGTAATTTCCGGACTATAAGCCGCTCCTTTTTCACATGCTTTAGACCCTGCGGCTTATACAACGGTGGGGCCAATGTATGGACTTTTACAGATAACGGCCGCCAACGGTGCTCCAACATGAAGCTTATTGTCAGGTGCGGCTTATACAAGGAAGAATCAGTATTTTTCCACAAATTTAGCTGGTGCGGCTTATATTCAGGTGCGGCTTACGGAAATTACGGTATTTGGTCACATAATCATGAAGTTTTGTGCATAGCGCCCAGCAGTACACCACTCACGCACACATACACGTGCTGTCAAGGTCGGCACACACATGCACTACTCCCAAGAGCTTATTAAGCATTGAATGGGGTCATGTACAGTACAGCACCTGCACCTACATACGGTACAGAGCCCAAGCTCACCTTGGCATACACCCCCCAACCCCACCCCCACCAACGCAACCGCACACATGCACATTTGTCAAAGCAGTCAGGGTCGTCGTATGTACTCCTGGCTTGCCAGTGGGCACATGGGAGAGAGAGAGAGAGAGGTGGAGGGGGGTTATAAATGAAATATGGACTCTTAACGTGCGGGGTCTCATTTCCCCCACCCTCGAGCACAGGGGGTTGGCGGCTGATTAGCACCAGGGCTTTTTCGCGGGCAACAAAAAACCAGCGAGTTGGAGAGAGGGAGGGATGGTCGGGTGGATGGATGGATGGATGGATGGATGGATGGATGGATGGATGGATGGATGGATGGATGGATGGATGGACGGGTCGCCCTCCCGCCATCCCATGTGTGGCCTCGGAGGCCGTGGGCGACAACGTACCAATTAGCAATCACAGAGAAGCGAACTGGGGCGGGTATTGCGCCTTTGACCTCGCTGGCTGATTTACCAGGGTCACGGCATCACCGCTATGGAAGCTGTACAGAGCAATATGGTTCACTTCATTCCATCACTGTTCTGTTACCCTATGCCAGCGGCTCTTTATGCGCTTTGAGTATACACATAGTGCAGTGCTTTCCAACCTTTTTCATACCAGGGCCCACTATTTATTCATCATTTGAGCCAGGGACCACCATTTGAGGGCATGCATTTTTAGCCCCACAGAGCCCAAAACTAAAGATTTGTCGACAACTCCAGGCTGGATTTGTGAAAGAAACCAGTCAAACATACAGATTAAAATGGCCATTAATCTCTATACATTCTCTAGTTGTGTAGACTTGGGGCTAATTCACATGATGAATATTTGAACTCTTGAGAGCCTAAACATGAAACCAAATGGACCCGCAAGCATCCATTTGGTTTTTACACTCTCAAAAGTTACACCGATTAACCAACTTTACACCATTTAGCTGGGAACCACCTGGGACTCTCTCAAGGACCACTGGTTGAAACCCCCTGACGTAGTGCACTGAAATGCACTACTAGCGCTATAAAAATGCAATCCATTATTATTATTCGGATCCCATAGACAAACAACGCAGTTCCGGAAAACTTTGCCCGTCTATCATAAAAGCTCCACATAAAATGTATTCAATATCACAATTGCTGTCGGGGAGAAACCACATTTGTACTGGTTTTATTTGATAATGCAATGTTTTGACCTTTGTTTACTTGAATCATGGACAGTAAAAGTTTTAGTTTCCACACAAAAGTAACAATACAGTAGTAGGAGTACATTTAAAAAAACGCAGAAGGCTAAAGAGCTATAGAGTAGCTGGTGGGTATTATGCAAGTGTCTTTTGCACACACCTTTAAAAGTAATGGGCCTAGACGACACAGGGCAGCCCTGGACAGCCAAGGGAGTGGGCGAAGCACTGAAGTCAACTGTTAATTAAGACTGCTCCAACCCCACCCCCCAGCGGCTAGCTGTGGTGTGCGGTGAGACCGCACCACTCATAAATCGCATCATGAGCTCTCCCACCCGTGTATACCTGCAACTGCACCTCCAAGCAAGCCACCATCACGTACCCTCTACCCTACCGTCTTCCTGGGGTGTGGGGGATCAATGACCCAATGCAACCCTGATCTGGGGGTAGGCTAGTAAACTGGTTAGATAATCATAGATAATTCAGAATTAATACTAATACATTTTTATGGCTCGATAACTGCTCGTCATTCAAGACCGTTACTGCTCACTGGCAGATAGGCTGCAGGCACTCACAGGGAATACCGTTAAATAGCGCCAAAATAAACAAGCGCTTTAGACGGGTAGCAGTGTTTTGGCAGGCATTTTTTTTTTTTTTTTTTAGATTTAGTCAGTCTTAAGGGCATTACAGATGGAGAGTGATAAGCGCCCGCATTAACGCGGCGATTCCACTGTGCCCTCCACTTCTTGATGACTAGGCCATAATCACTCAGCGTGAAAAACACTCATCAGAATTGAGGTCTAAAATCAGTTTCTGACAGACAGATTTTTAGGTTGTGTGCGTATTTGTTCTAGTCATTTCTATCCTTGATCCGTTATCCGTTGATGTCATTTGGAACGTTGGCAAGGATGGACCCATTTGTGCTTGCTACTGATGTTCACCCCCACCCTCCCACCCTGTGGAGTCTGTTAAAAACTGCAAAGTAAGATACGCCGCGGCTTGCCAAGTAGAGACAATACGGGGGAGCAGAGACACTAATGTCGTCACTGGAAACTCCTCCGCACACACACACCCACATATCACTGTATAATCCTGGCTGCTCAGAGGATGGCAGGATAATATGTATATGTATCAAAAAAATGGAGACATATTAGATTAGATTTTGTGCCAGACCTGAGAGAAGATTTATGAAGTTGGAATAGAATTCTACATGTCTATTACCGTAGGTGTGGAGATAGCAGTGGACAGAGTGAAACCTATAATAATCTGAATAGACATTCTACCGTATAGCTGGCTGACATGACAGTGAAATTAAACCGCTGTCAACCTCCGCAGTATGTACAGTATATTAGACGTGTCATAGTAGGCATAAGAGGAAAGAAATAGAAATGTGCTCTCGACTCTCAGGATGGCAGCTTGTACCTTGCACACAAGTAGTCCATTAATTCACTTTTCTTTCATTATTTATTTTCATTGTTTAATTTCATTACCCTTTCATTATATAACAACTTGTCCAAACCTAAAATTGGAATGCATTTATATATGTGGTCATTAGGTATGTCCCAATACATTTTTCCGTATCCGATCTGATCGCGATACCACAATATCTGTGTTAACCGATAACAATACCAAATACAATCATATATATATATATATATATATATATATATATATATATATATATATATATATATATATATATATATATATATATATATATATATATATATATATATATATATATATCCACCTACAGTATTTGCCAAAACCAAGGGCCGATCAACAAAACAAAAAAGGGCCGATACAATACTTTTTTCCGATACTAATACAATATTTTGATGTTCCTAGTTCTAATAACTAATGACTTGCAGAACGAACAAGGCCTGGTCTTAGCCTTGTTTTGGGAGGGTCAGAGTGTCAGGCATCTTGCCGATACGAACCGATATGACAAAAGGGCCGCTCCGATACTTTTTCTGATACCGACACCATTTCTGATACCGGCATTCTTACTAAGCCAAGGCATCCTCCCCATAACAATCTACGGTACATGTACCAGTTATATTTTTCCAGGTCCCATTCCACTGTTTTTTTGTTTTGTTTTTTGACAATCCTTTCTCAGTCCTCCAGCAGTCTGAGACCTTGAAACAGACACAGCTGCTCACCTCCACTATTCTTTCACCAGAAGAATAGCAATTCAGATGTAACAAAAGATGTTGTTCTTGCCAGTCCCACTGTCCCAGAATTCATTGTATTTCAATACCTTGGAGCTCAAGGTGAGAACAGGCAGCAGGCAGGTCATGGTCTCAACAGCTGGCCACAAGGAGAAAAAACACCTCGCTCTGACTCATTTACATCTACCCACCCCGCCTACAGACTTCAGATACGCCTGTTTGTTCATAATGGACACAGAATTTATCTCACTTAAAACAATGAGAGAGATAATGCTAATTTAGCTCTGAATAGAGAATACAAAATAGCAGAATACTTGAATACTCTAACTGATTCAAAACTAAAAAAAATATTAACTCAATATAGACTCAGTGAGGACAGTCTTGCAATTGACAGAGGCTGGCATTAGCAGACCTGCTGGCTCCCAAGCGAAGACACACTATACAGTATACCCATTGCACACAGAACGAAGTAGAGACTGAGCTACACTTCCTAACCGTCTGAGTATGACACAATGAAACAATAGGTCTATTGTGAGATGATCGTCAGCAATGGCGATGGTTATAACTATTGTTGTACCCCTTTTTCGAGTCACATGTACAAATGCTGGATTGCCATTGGCTTGAAAGAGTGGTAAAAAATATGACTGATCAGAACTTCAAAATACCGGATGCGATATGATGATCCCACTGACCGTGGTTTTCAACATTTTTCATACACAACCCTGAAACAGTGGCTAAATCAGGCAACAACCCACTCTTTTTCATGGTAAATTCCTTACTTTTATGGGATTCATAGTTGCAATGAGTTGCAGTGGTGTGGTCTAGCTTAAAAAAAAATAAAAAAAAAAGTACCACATTCCCTGTGGTTCCAGACAATGACATCACACACAAAAGCCAGACATTGGAGGTGTTAGTGCCCTTCAAAGCAAAGCAAAGCAAACCACGAATGCAAAGCCACAGATTGTAGAAGCTAAAAGTCCTTACCTTTGAACTTGTGAAAGACAGCCCAGAGCTCGGCGATGTCGGTGGCGAAGGTGATGTCCGTGTCCAACACGATGACCTTCTGCAGGTCAGAGGGCAGGGTCTTGGTGAGGACCAGCTTCATCAGACCGTAGATGCCAGAGTAATGCTTGTTGGGGATCCACGACACCTCCGACTGAAACCACATGTCAGGGAGCACATGTCACTGTAGTGTTGACAGCTATGTGCCTGGGACCTGGGAACTGTGTCTGAACATGGAAGTAAGCAGCATATCCTCTCCCAACATCTTTTTTCTAGACCGCATCCATAACTGTTCAGGCAGTCATAAAAAAAGATCAGATTGCTTTGTGCTGCGTTTTGAGCTTTCAGAGCTGCTACTTTCAGTTTTGTGTGATGCTGTAACATTATCAAATGTGGTGTTAAATTATTAAAATTAAACTGCACTCTCCACTGGTTGGAGCATTTAAAAAAAGATTTAAAAAAAAGAAAGAAAAGAAAAATCAGACTCGCAGTTCTATTTTTCAGATAAAATCAGCTCCCGCAGAAGTCAGAAGCCTTTCCCTGGTAGATTGTGGGATTTATAATTCTGAATAAATCTACCATACCATAATTATGTCAATAATTCCAGTTCTGTAATTATATGCTATGACTGTTTATAATTCCTATAATAATTCAAAGCTGAACACTAGGCAGTTCACGGACAGTTCAAGGACAGTAAATCAAATTCAGTTCCGGTCTGGTGCAGTTCTGCGGCTCTAATACTGACTAAAACAGGTTGGAAATATATGGAATAATCACAAATTATTGTTAATATTATTTCATCTTAGATGTAATTTTAGCCCCACAGACCCAAAACTAAAGATTTCTTTTGCTTTTGTCCACAATTCCAGGCTGGATTTCCGAGAAAACAAAACAGTCAAACATACAGATCAGAATGACCATTAATCTTCTACTGTACATTCTCTAGTTGTAGACTTGGGTTAATTCAGATGGTGAGTATTTTAACTCTTGCGGGTACATTTGGTTTCATTTTTACACTCTCAAAGAGTTACATCTGGTTAACCAACTTTCCATCATTCAGCCTAGGGACCACCTGGAATCCTCTCAGGGACCACTGGTGGTCCCCGGACCACCTGTTGAAAACCACTGGTTTATTGGGTTTAAAAAATGTGAGGTTGTTATTCATGGAGATGAATTAGGGATATCCCTCATTTCCGCTGTCTTGCTGTTCCCAGATGCAGAAACAGCAAGAAAAACATTATCCATAATTGATAATAGATAAATAAATAAAAACAGAAAAAAATAAAATACATCAGCAAAAAAGCAAAACAAAATTGATACACAGGTTTTCTGTCCGACAGCATCATTTATTATTGTTTCAATCTAGATTTTATCCTCACGATTTTTGTGAATGATTTTTTATTCCCCAGTGCCTATTCCTATCCTAATGTGAACCTGGGGAGGCAGCACACTGGCCTCATGCTTCCTTCAATGCATGAGGAGTCCGGACTGCTCAGGGGAAGAGTCACCGGGTAGTAACCACAAGGTTGCCGGTTCGAATCCGGGCTCCCCCAGAGTCTGTGTCGAAGTGTCTCTGAGCAAGAGACTTAACCCCTAATTGCTCCCGATGTGCTGGTTAGTACCTTGTGTGGTTTCTTCCACCATTCATGTCTGAATGAGATCTACAATCTATATAAATGCACCACATTAAGAATGACAGACTACAGGGGTTTTCAACAGGTGGTCCGCAGACCACCAGTGGTCGCTGAGAGGATTCCAGGTGGTCCCCAGCTAAATGATGGACAGTTGGTAACCAAATGGACCCTTATAAATCTGTAACTCTTGAGAGCATTAAAATATAATTTAACTCTCAAGAGTAAAATTACTGTATATTTAAACATCTGAATTACTTAATTTTCAAGAATCTACACAATTCGAAAATGTAGTGTTGTTGTTATTTTGACCAATGTTTTGCCAGTTATGTCTCCTAAATGTCTTCCTTCCTAAATATCTCTCCTAAGATAACAAAAACTTGAAAATCCTTGCTTTTGGGCCCGAGAGATTAAAATCAACATCAAATGGAGGTCCGTGGCCAAAATGCTGAATAAATGGTGGGTATGAAAAAGGTTGAAAACCCCTGGGCTAAAAGACTAAGATTTAGATTTTTAGTCGACTAAATCCAAATCTACTGGGAAAATAAACAAAAACAACAAAAGCTCTCTGCTCTCACCTTGAGTTCGTCTGCGTCGTAGAAGTCAACGCGGACCGCGGGCACCATCCATGTGTGGAACAGGGAGGCGAGGATCTGCTGGGCGATGGAGTCTGTGATGAAGTGGAAGTGGAGAGGGTTCCGTCTGCAGGGGAGACCACAGAGCACATGAGAGCAGCACTTCATCGTTTCCTCGACTGAAAGCCATGACAAAAAATGTTCCCCGATCAGGGCTTGACACTAACACTTGCCCGCTTGCCCGGGGTAAGTAAAAAAAAAAATGGTGGGGCAAGTGAAGACTGCTACCTGGTTGCCCGATCGGGCAAGTGTGCAACATAGTGCACTATAACACAACACAAGATAAAATTGTCTTGAAGGTGGTCATTGCGACCTGGGCTAATTAAGATGAATTTTAACTCTTGAGAGTGTAAAAATGAAACCAAATGGACCCGCAAGGGTCCATTTGGTTTCATTTTTACGTTCTCAAGAGTTACATCTGGTTAACCAACTTAGCTGGGGACCACCTGGAACCCTCTCAAGGACCATGTGTTGAAAACCCCTGGTTTAAAGCACCCAAGTAGGAAGTAAACTTGAATGCAAAATTTACAATATATTTTTGGGGGGCAAGTGACCATGACCTGAGGGCAAGTAGAACCTGACTTGCACTTGCCCAATGGGCAAGTGCCTCGGAGACCTTAGTGTCAACCCCTGCCGATGCTTGGGTCCAAGGTGCCACAGAAGCACTTGTCCGTCGGGGCAGTAGAGGTCAGGCTCTACTCTCCCTCAGGTCACGGCCACTTGCCTTCCCCAACATATCTGTGTTGTAAAACATTTTAAAAAGATAGGATCATTTCAATGACCCCCAGTTTGACACGCGGACTACAGAAGCTATATGGACAGGTGCTCCCAAACATTACTTTTTAACTTGTACAGATTAAATCTCAGGTGCATTTGCAACTAAAATGGTTACCCTGGTTTGAGAAAATCTGTGGCTTTTGCAACATGGTGATGTTGTGAGCTTGTGGATCAGCTGTTTTGTCAGAGTGTACATTGTAGTCACTTCACTTTTTTTTCATGATACCAAAGTTACTATGTACTGTAGTTACTACCCCACATGTAAACAGAGTATGTACTGTAAGTGCTCACACTGATGTTGATGCTAGAGTAAGTAGTTTAGGTGGGGGGACCCGCTGGGACCTTCTCAAAGACCCCTGGGGGTCTGCACTAACACATACACACACACAATTTTCAGAAACTGTGAAAATGGCAAATCTACAAGCTCACAATGTGCTGCACCGCTGAGAGAGACATAGGGGGGAACGGCAAGCTAATCTTTTGGGTCTCAGTTGAAAACGGATTAGGTTATAGATTCCTGCCTCCAATACCGATCGCAATTTAGTCCTGGAGTTTCTTCTATACAAACGATTATGGATATATATTTGACTGTGATTTTCTCCCAAAGCAAACAAATAAAAAATCTGATTTCATTAAAAGTTTCATTTTCCAATAAGTCGTGTTTTCAGGGCTGGGTCTGCAGAGCCCCCCCCATGCCTAGATCCACCCCTGCACCCGAGCCTAGCTGACGTGCCGAGGCCAAACAGTGGCAGATGACTCATCAGCGCACACACACAAACACACACACACCATGTATGCTGTACATCAGCATGCCAACACGCACGCAGACACAGAAGGCTCCCACCATCCACGGTGCGAGTTACAAGCTCCGATTTATCAGAGCCGTGCCCGTGGCAATCTCATCATCTAATTGCCCTAATCTGCTAATAAAATCTCGTCCCGATGCTGCGGATTAAGACGTTTTTCTAAAGAGGGTATTCGAATCGGGGAAATCTTCTCCGTGGCCGCGGGGAAGAATGGCTGGAGAATGGCTTTCTGTAAACAGCCCTGCTCAGATGCGGTTCCACAACAAAGAGACTATATTTAGCCCCACCGGGCCTATAGGAGGCAGGCGGTGTTTGAAGCTTCGGGGTTCTTTACAGTTACTCAAAGAGAATGTGTGCTTTTTAATCAATACATCAACCAAACTGCATCCTTTTCTTTCTTCTTGAGCGGTGCTCAAACTACTGTATACAGTATACTACTAACTTAACTTTTTCCTCAGTCTCACCAGTTGTAGTTGTTTAGACTTCTGAATCAAATTCAGTTCAGTTTTTGCCCGATTTTGCCATTTTAAAATGTTTAATATAGGTTTATTTAACTAATGATCGTATGATTTTTAGGGCTGTTGAATGATTACATTTTTAATCAGATTAATCAGCTTCAAAAATAATTTAAATCATAGTTAATCACCATTTGTACTATGTCCAAAATATGCCATGTTTTCCTTTTCAAGATTTGAATATTTGAAAAAGAAACATAATCTGGGGAAAAAAGAATATCTGTTTATCTTAAATATTTATCAAAATAGGTGATCTACAATCCCCAAATTCTTGTAGATCACTCAAGCTATACTCTATGGCTCTGGTTACAAGGAGACACAGCTATATGTCTCTGCAAAACCGTGCTCTAACCATTTTTTCAATGAGAAAATGCTCAGTGAGTTGAGTCAACGTGCACATGAACTAATTGCGTTAAACATTTTAATCAGATTCATCAAAAATTAATTAATTTAATCCCATCAATTTGTTATTTTCTACAGCTTTAATGATTTTGCAAACTAATTAAAAAAAAACGTTGGAAGGCTGATGTCATAATTGTCGACTTTTCTGACTTTTCTTTCACCTGCATGCTGAAAACAGTTTATCAACATCCATCATTAAACCTTCATTTGAGGTCATGCAATAATTTCATAGCAATATGCATAATACATGTACAAATAGATAACAGAACAAAGAGACTTCATTAGTGTGTGAGCTAATACGTTTTCTTAAACACTCACTGCTAAGTCTGCAATTACAGATTTAAAGTGACTGTGGGTCATTCCACGTGATCGGGGCACTAAAACAAAAAGCTGTTTTCCCCAACTCTGTGTTTATATCTGGGACCTTTAGACCATTGACTGGAGCGTGTCCTGTAAGCTGCAGGATTCCAATCCAGCAGAGCTTTTAATATACAAGGGTAAAGTCCTATCGATTGCTTTAGAAATGAACAGATACCAATGTTGATTTCGCCTATCGGCCAGAGAAGGCCAGCCCACTTTGTCATATAACAGGCAGTGATGAGTTCTATAAGGTTCACCACAAATAAACCGCAGAGCAGAGTGATAGACTGCGACTAGGGGCTTAAGGACAGAAGGAGCAGCTTTTCCATAAATTACAGTATATCTCCAAGAAAGACTGCTTCAATAACTTTTTCTCACAGACTTGGGAGACTTGTGCTATTTGCGCTAACAAACAAAGCCTGTATTACTTCTATATCACATCTCTCCTAAATCCCTCCCGATAGCTTGTCTAGTTTTTATTTGTGGATGACGTGTTTTCATCAGTATGCAAAAGGTAACTGACACAATGAACACCGCCAAGCACTGTCAAACACTGTCAAACACTGTTCAAAGCACTACACCTAATGTATACAAATTAGGCCTCTTGCTATGATTAGATAAGACGCTTTGACTGGTACGAGAAGGGCATCTTTGTTGGAATACAAGAAGGCTCCGCCCGAATAATACTCGGACCAGCCTAAATGTTGCGACATTGAGGTGTCAGAAAGTCAAGCTCTCGGGAGGGCTGTTGCAGCCTGAAAGAGGGACAAAAGAGGGACATTTTTAAAGTTTTCCTGAGTGTACACAAATGTACTATTTGTAAGATCCTAGAAGAAATATCATTATTTTTTATTATCATCAATTCATTAACATGGTGAAACACAAATTCCACAATTTGATCCCATGAGTGAACAGAGTTTGCGACAGCGCAACACTGTCTATACTCTGGGCCGAGCCTTCCTGTTACTCTATGTAGGTAGGGTGACCAGGTTTTTTTCTCTTTGCGTGGGACAGTGCCTCATTTCCAAGACTTTTCAGGTCACGGTGTCCCACAAATGACACCCCATCTCTGTCCCACACTGTAACTGACAGAGTTCAGTGTTCAAATGCCCTAATACGTAGATCTTAGATCGTAATAATGTGCTAACCGTGCTGGCAATGTGTTTTCCAACTTGTTCCACATATGCAACACTTCGGTCCCTAAAATGAACAGTTTATATCTGGTCACCCTATATGGAGGTGTGGAGATACTGTGGGGAGAGTCCAAGGTTCTTTATTGTTGCTCAGGAAAAAAAAAACACTTTTGCCCACCATTGACATAGAAAACTGTCAGGGACATTCATAGAATAAGTTCTGCAGGTCAACTCGACAACAATAAAGAATGTTGAACCTTGGATTCACTGTCAAAGTAAGCTGTTTGTTGGATGTGTAGATGAAAGGACACAGATTCTTGAAGATGCATCTCTCTCTCCATCTCTCACACACGCAGAAAAGGAACATTTTTTCTACTCCTAACAGTGTCTGTTCAAGGTTAAGAACGGTGGCTCTTAAAGTTTGAGAGCCGAGTTCTTAGCCTTGAACAGCCATTGGAGACTGATCCGAAGCTGGCCTCGACAACCAGGCTTTCATTTCAGTCTGTGTTGCGTGAAAAGAGAAAGCCTGAACTAAATTGTTAGCCACGGCAGCCTAGAAGTGGGAGTCAACTTTTCTGGGTGTGAGACTGATGTGAGACAAAACTGTCACCGTCAGTGTGACCATGATTTTGTGACTTACAATTTAAGGACTATTACTTCATGGTTACTAGTACAGTCATTACCAGATGGCTACAACAGCAGCTGTAGTCTTGCTTATTTAATGCAGTAATAATAAACTCACTCAAGTTCGTCTGGAACTCAGTCTTGCAGATTGATCATACACATTAGTGCTTCAAAAATATTAAAACTTCATAGGCGCACACAATTTCCCTCGTCTCACCCCAAGACCAATCGTCATCCCAGAAAAGTGATGGACCCTCCTAACAACCAATCAGAGGTAGTAAAAAAAAGAAAAACACATCAACTTCAAGTTAGGCTGATCACCCAAGGTTGACCAACATGATTGATCTCTTAAGGTAGACTAGCTTCCAGCTTTTAAACCTGTTGTATGTTCTCTGTGGGCCCTGGAGTTTAATCTCCCACTAAGTTCCATTGTCAATCCAGGCCTGGTCCCCGACCCTCCAGGCCATAATCATTGCATTTTGGGGCAGGCTAATCCGGAGCCAGCTCCAGACCCTTTGATTTGACTGAAAAGCACTAAAACACCATAAGGTTACCACAGTTTGGGGACTATGCAAGAAAGTCTGGTAACTTATTTGGTAATGTGATGCCGCACTGGCCTCACCACTGCTGCTCCACCGTTGTCTAGGCTTTCTAGGTAGTTAAGTCTTCTAGAACAGTGGTTTCTCAAAGGAACGATTAGAAAATGAATAGGCCCCATGGCAACCCCACTATCGAGTGCTACCTATCCTAGACTAATAATCCTGTATAGGAGAAGAACCTTGTAATAGGTGGCAGTGTCAGTTTGACACAAGTTTTGAGGTGATATCATTGTGTGGCTCTGAGTCCTATGAAATGATCTCACATCTGCTACACTGGCTGTGGTGAAACAGGTCTAATCTGGTCATTGGTTCTACCCTTGACTCTGAGTCTACGGGTAGCCAGTTGAGCTGCTTTTGAGTTGGTTCCTCCGTACATGGGTGCTGTCTGGGCGCACCCATGCCTAATAATAATAATGTGACTATATGGTCAGTCTATTCTGTGCCGGCTGTAGCCGTAGGTGCTGATGGATTTGATTAAGCCTTTCCTCGAAGACCAAGATGTAACACACCCCTGGCTTCAGCGCACCTCCAGCTGCCGTGCTTTGGCTGTAATTGTTCCGTTGTAACCGAGGCTGTCAGGCCAGTGGGAGGCGCCGCGCGGGCGGACCGTCTGCCGTTGGACTCTGAACAGCATCCGTTATGTAAGCCCAGGTGCCGGAGGGAGGGAGGGAGGGAGGGAGGGAGGGAGAGAGAGAGAGAGAGAGAGAGAGAGAGAGACAGACAGACAGAGAGAGAGAGACAGAGAGAGAGACAGAGAGAGAGAGAGAGAGAGAGAGAGAGAGAGAGAGAGAGAGAGAGAGAGAAAGACAGAGATATACAGAGAGGGCTCCTAGCAGCCAACAGGCCCAGAAGTAGAGCTAGACGGGTACTTCAGTTTGGTCAATACATTGGCTATTATTTGACTTTTTGAGTATGGGTATTTCATCACATTACTGAGGGAACGACCACTTACTATATTCGCAAAACAACCACATTGTTGTGGCATTGGTTTTCATTCACTCAAAAAGTAAAAGATTAATGTTCTTCATTACTTGGATAAAGGTGTTACATAAATGCACCATTTACTATTTATAGATGTTAGTAGCAACAAGCCACTCGAAGTCACAGGTTGTCAACTTCTGTCCTGAGTGAAGATAATGTGGACCAAAGGCACTTGATTTAATTCTTAAAACACTCCAAATTTACTCAAATAGCAGTACTTAAAAGCTTAAAAGTAGCAAAAAGTATCCAAAAATCCTGAAATACTCAAGAGAAATTATTAAAAGTAATAAAAATACTCCAAGTATTCAATTACTCAAAATACCCCAAAATATCCAACAAATACCAGGCAGAGAACGTGACGCTAGCAATTGATGTATTCACCCTTTTGTATCTGTTGCAACTAAGTGATGATACAGGCAGCAAGTGAAGTAATTATTTACAACCATGGAACTGGCGAGGACGGCCTGAGGTATTTCTAGTTCCGCCCAACACTTCAGAACTGACTTCTGGGCAGTGGCAGCTGCCTTTTATAAGGCCAGGCCCCACCCATTAGACACCACCAACCCTTGCTTTTTTACTTCACTATCATGTGGAGACCCCGGGGGGGTCTCCACATGATACCAGGGCCCACTATTTATTCTGCATTTTAGCCACGGACCACCATTTGATGTTTAGTTTAGTCTATCTGACCCAAAACTAAGGATTTTCAAGTTTGTGTCCACAATTTAGGAGAGAACTGGCAAAACGCTGTTCAAAATAACAATTCTTTTACATTTTTTAAATGTGTACATTATTAAAACCAAATGGACCGCAAGAGTCCATTTGGTTTCATTTTACGATCTCAAAAGTTACAGATCTATAAGTGGTCCATTTGGTTAACAACTGTCCATCATTTAGCTGGGGACCCCCTGGAAAATTCTCAGGGATCACTGGTGGTCCCCAGACCACTGGTTGAAAACCACTGCTATAGCCCACCGGCTGAGAAAACCCCTGGTCCGAAGACAGGATACTGTCCTAAAATCGTGACTGGCGTCAGACCCCCAAAACGTGGTCCCTGACCCCAGGAGACAGGGTAGAGATGTGGGTAGGTGGGTCGCGGGTGGGGGGGGTGGGGTGGGGGGGGGGGGGCTTTCAGAGCAGAGAGAGCATCCGTCACGGCGTGACGGCGGGGAGGACCTGGACCCCAGGGCTCTCCATCAAAGCAGACAAGAGATGAGACCATGGTAAGGTCTTTGATTTACAGCACAGGTTAAACAACCCGCTGCCTCTGGGCCTTGACTAATGACACGCTGTAACTGAAAAGGAGCGCGACGGTATATACAACATATATCACTCATACACCGTCGCTTTCGGTTTTATAGCAAGTTCGATATTTCATCACCGACCAAAAAGTCCCAAAGAGATGGCGAAGGGTGGAGGAGGAGGAGAGGTAAATCAATCCGCTGAAGAGTGCACTTCATAAAGGCTGCAGGTCCCAAGATCTTTTGTTTTGTTTTTTGTTTTTTTTTGTTTTTTAAGCTCATAATATACAAGACTTACATTAAGCATTAAAATATGATTTTTTTATCTGGATTGCGTGTTTACAACACACTACAAAATGAAGCCTTTTGAAAAATATTATTAAATTAATACTTCTGTTGGTCGTCTCGGCGGAAGTCATTTTGGACCCATCCTTTCCACAGAAAGAAAGGGAGGGAGTAAACAGGACTGCTCCAGCAGTAGCACTGATCTGTGTGCTCTCGTTCCAATTGGTGGTATTTTACAGAAAAATGTATTATTTCGAGAAAACAGTGTGGAAAGTTTTTGTTTTGAATGGATCTCTATGGAGGTAACATTGTGTTAAAAAAAAGTACTAAGTGCAAATAACAAATTGCCAAACTGTAATAACCTTGTGGGGGCGGTGAGGGGAGGGGGCAGGTGTCCTCTTGGACAGCGGGGCGACCCCCGTGAGACCGTGGCTGCCTCCCGTTTGGTCAGCAGAAAAACAGCAGATGGCTGCAGTCAGGCAGACCTGGGCTCCCACAGGGCCTTGGGTTCGCTCCCGTCTCCCTTTCTATCTCTCTCCCCCTTTCTATCTCTCTCCCCCTTTCTATCTCTCTCCCCCTTTCTATCTCTCTCTCCCTCTCTCATTGCCTGTCTTTGGCAATAGAAACCCGACAGTAAACATTTAAACATCCTTCTTCTGATTTAACATCGCCTGGAGGCAGGCTTGCCGTTGCTCAAAAACATGGCGCTCAGGGACCGTTAAGAGAGACAAAAAGGTCACCCAGCAGCAAACGATTCACAGGAGAAAGGTTGTCAACTCACATACTCCAATGGTGTACTGTATGTTACGACTTACTGTACAATTATTATTTTTTTTGTTGGATTGGCTATAATTTAGTATTGGAATGTATAATTGTCATTATTTCTGGCTTGGATTTTAGGGTTTCCTTTTTTGTGTTCCTAATAAAGTGGTGAACGCTGGTGAATGGACCTTATTCACACGGCGGCCACGCTTACCATGTACATTAAGTTAACACTCTTGGAGTTGCCCTGTTGTCAGATTGGGGTAATACAGCACCAGCTTAGGGCGTCATTATGGACCCATCCAGGGATTTCACATAGAAGGGAAGTCAGGAAGTAAACAAGATTAGATCAGCAGCAGCACTGATCTGTCTGCTCTGGTTCCCCACGATGCAGTCAGAAATCACAAGGATCTAAATCGAGGGTGCTTTTCACAAAAGCATGGATTACTTTGAGAAAAGAGCACAGAGTGTTTTAAATGGATTCCTATGAAGAGGTGGAGGACATTACTCCATACAAAAACGGTAATCGGTCTAGCAACAGCAACGCTGTAATGTTGATTCAGGGGTTTTCATGTTTACACTCTCTCAAGATTTAAAATATTCATCATCTGAATTAGCCAAAGTCTCATTTTGATCTGTATGTTTGCCTGTTTTGTTTCTGAAATCTGGCCTGGTATCGTGGACAAAAACAAAACAAATCTTTAGTTTTGGAAAATCCTAAAACAGTGGGCCCTGGCATCAAAAAGGTTGAAAACCTCTGTTCTAGTGAAATGAACAGCAAGGGGGCGGGGCTATTGCTGGAGTATTGGAGAGTTGGGCGTGTCGTTGACTGCTGTGTGACTGTAAAGCATCCCCGCCGCCCAGATTGACAGGTCCAGCCTCTGGACCTGCCCTTAACGCCCCATTCTATGTCGACGTCCACTCCCCCATAAGTCATGATTGTCAGTGGAACCCAGGCCCGGATGTAACATTTCCCAATTGGGGGGCAGGCGAAAATGGCGCCACAGGCAATGAAGCCGCACCCATGCCATTTTCATTTAAATGGTACAGTACTTATATTAGGCAAGTAAGCATCAATAATAACATCAGTTGTTGTTGAAGTTGCAACAGACATGCAGCATGCATAAAGCTAAAAGTCTGACAGAGTTTTCTGTTTTGAGTGATGAAATGGTGTTGGTTTAGTGGTGTCACAATTGTAATTAGTTAGTAGCAGTAGTAGTGTTTCAAATCATTTTAATTATAAGCACTTTAATTTGAAGTATGGGTTGTTTTGGGTGTCACCATGTTTGGTGGGGCAGTCAGGGCATTTAGGAGGACATTGTCCCGGGACAATGTCTCCCCATGCCCATGCCTAGATGGAACCAGTATGCCCTGATGGAACCAGTATTTAATGTGTGATTATCCAGAATGAATGGAAGAGAGGGGAGAGGGCGGGGCTTACGGCAAGGCCTCTAGGGGAAGGAGACAAAAATGAAAACAGAAAAAAAAAACAATCATAACTTCAATTCCACTTTGAGCAAAAAAAAGTTGATTGGATGGTACCGGATTTTCCATCTTCCCACGCAACGCCACCACTGCACGATGATCCCTCATTTGCAAACCCGAAATGAGGAGAGATGTTTTTGTTGTCGATGTTGTTTGTGTAATCCATCTAGCCATTACTATGCAAGGCCCAATCTGTTATTCCGCAAAACCAAACTCTTATTTGATATGTGCAATGAATATGTATGAATGTCGGTAATAATGAGTCTACAGACAGCCAAATCTGTGCTTCGCTTAATTCCTCAAGATGACAACAATTTGCCAGCAAACACCCGTGAAAAAGGCCCCACACTTTATGAAATACATTAAATAAGTGGCACTGTGATTAACCTGCCACTAAATTAGTCATATTATATAGCCTAACACACACCAATAAACAGCCCTGCATATGTGAATTAATAATGAATGCATACATACACAGAGCACATGAATAAATAAATACAAAAAGAAATACATAAATTAAATAAATGCTTAAATATATACAGTAGGAGCATTCCTGCGGGCCAGCCTATTTCTTGACACCTACACAGTGCTAAATGTTACATTTAGTCTTATAGATCCGCTGCTATCCTCCTTGATTTGTCAAGATCAACATATGAGATTTTGCATGATCTTGAGAGGGTCCACATTTGGGGAGGAAATAAATAAGGACGAAGTTGCTCTGGAGTGTGTCTGTCAGTGGAAGTTCTGGCTGTGCTTTTATAAGTGGAGTCACCACCAGCACTCCGTGATTAATTCAACTAAAAAAAAAGTCTGAACCTAATTAAGGAGTAAAGCTGTTAAACTGCGGTATTAAAGAGGTAACGCTGACTGATTGCTAATCAGGGAATCGTCCCGTCTCGGCCTATGTTGCCGCGCGCCGCCGCTAATAACGCGGCAAAGCAAATTATTAATGTTTACCTTAAGTGTTAGCGGCTCGCTCTCGCCTAGGCCCCTGCTTTGTGTTGTGATCTTTAATACCCAGGACCGAGCTTGTACTGAACATTGGCAGATTTCAGGGTGGAAGCGATTTGGTGAAAGTTAGACCTATAGCTAAACATTGAAGACTTGTCCCGGGCAACTTGTTAATCACAGCAAAGATGTTCTACAATTAATCATGTCTTATAACTCGTCAATGGGAGAGTGAAACTGTTCCAAAAAATATACAGGTATATAAAAAATTGATGAAAAAAAGTAATTGAAAAATTATAGACCACAGTTTTGCCAACGGTTAGATGACATCCTAAAATGTTAATGTTCTCTCTCTCTCTGTGTGTGTGTGTGTGTGTGTGTGTGTGTGTGTGTGTGTGTGTGTGTGTGTGTGTGTGTGTGTGTGTGTGTGTGTGTGTGTGTGCGTGTGTGTGTGCGCGCACGCGCACACACACGCTGATGGGAGATCAATCTTAAAGTTTAATGGTACCTAGGCCCCTTGCACCACCAGAAGACAGACCTCGCCAGGGGGTGGCGTTGCCTGGCAACAGTGGTAGGTGGCACTGAGAGGTGTGTGAGAGGCGGCAGCATATTCAGATTGGTGTGAGAGGAGAGGGGAGAGAGGACCAGTGTGTGCGTGCGTGCGTGCGTGCGTGCGTGCCTGTGAGGACTATTTCCGGTGTCCACCAGACAAATTGTTGATGTGTGCTTCAGAAAAGATTGTCAGATATGAGTTTGTCGATATGTTGTCGTCATTGCAAGTACAGTAATCTAAGCCAGGCATGGTGTGTGTGTGTGTGTGTGTGTGTGTGTGTGTGTGTGTGTGTGTGTGTGTGTGTGTGTGTGTGTGTGTGTGTGTGTGTGTGTGTGTGTGTGTGTGTGTGTGTGTGTGTGTGCGTGCATAATGATTGTGAATGATTATTTATAAGGCGCCTTTCAGGGCACTCAAGGTCACCGTACAACAACTCAAAACAATTAAAACAAAAGCAGAAAACATCAAGATTCATAGGCCTGCCTAAACAGGTGGGTTTTGAGGTGGGTTTGAAGGTGATTGAGTCCATGTTTCTTATGTCCGAGGGGAGGGAGTTCCAGAGGTGCGGGGCAGAGCGGCTAGACGCTCTTGACCCCATTACAAGTTACAAGTTACTAGATAAAAAAAAAATTATAGTTGGTAACGATAATCCAGGTCACCCAATTTTAAAAGATTACTATCAAAGAGAGAAGGAAAACTCAATTTAATTACTGCATTTTCTGGACTATAAGATAGGTAGATAGATATAACACATTAGATAAAATCCGTGTTCCAAATTATTATGCAAATCATGTTTTTGTTTGATTTTCCAACATATTTGATGCAAATGATGATCAGCATAATTTTCAAGTCATTAGCTGTCAATTCTTATTTCAAATGTTATTGAACAAACCTCCTAATGAAAACAGAATTTAGAAAATAAATTAAAAACTTAAAAAGCTCTGTTCCAAATTATTATGCACATCATAGTTTCAAGACATTTTCTAGTTTGTAAAGAACTGAAAATAGTAATTTGTTGAATTCATAGCAATAATGAGGTCATATGTACTGGGAAAAAAAGCTATTTCAATCCAAAACATGTTAACAGGTCCAGTTACATGTTAACATGGGACCCCTTGTTTGATAGCAGCTTGCGTCCATCAAACTTGTGAGTTTATGGAGAGTTTCTGCTTGAATGTCTTTGCAGGATGTCAGAACAGCCTCCCAGAGTTGCTGCTTGGATGTGAACTGCCTTCCACCTTCATACTGTACATGAAGACCAATTTTCAAACAGTCTTGTTCACTGATGAGTGCCGTCCAATAAGGCTGCGACGTCAGCAAGTAGGTGGCGGAGTCATGTTCTGGGCCGGAATCCTAGGGGAAGATCTGGTCGGCCCCTTTAGGGTCCCTGAAGGTGTGAAAATGACTTCTGCAGAGTATGTTGAGTTTCTGACTGACCACTTTCTTCCACTGTACAAAAGCGAAGAATCATGCTTTCTGAAACAAAATCATCTTCAAGCACGACAATGCACCATCTCATGCTGCAAGGAATACCTCAGCTTCATTGGCTGCTATGGGCATAAAAGGGGGAAAAAATCATGGTGTGGCCCCCATCCCCCCCTCCCCCTGACCTCAATCCTATTGAGAATGTGTGGAGCATCCTCGAGCGAAAGATCTAAAGGGGCCGACCAGGTCTTTCCCTAGGACTCCGGCCCAAAACATGACTCCGCCACCTCCTTGCTGACGTCACAGCCTTGTTGGGACATGGTGGCCATGCACCAACCATCCACTACTCCATCCATCTGGACCATCCAGGGTTGCACGGCACTCATCAGTGAACAAGACTGTTTTGAAAAATGCTCATACTTCATGTACAGTATGAGGGTGGGAGGCAGTTCACATCCAATTAGCAACTCTGGGAGGCTGTTCTGACATCCTGCAAAGACATTCAAGCAGAAACTCTCCATAAACTCACAAGTTTGATGGACGCAAGCTGCTATCAAACAAGGGGTCCTATGTTAGCATGTAACTTGACCTGTTAAGATGTTATGGATTGAAATAGCTTTTTTTCCCAGTACATATGACCTCATTATTGCTATGAATTCAATAAATTACTATTTTCAGTTCTTTACAAACTAGAACATGTCTTGAAACTATGATGTGCATAATAATCTGGAACAGTGCGAAACGCACTTTTCCAAGTTTTTAATTTATTATCTAAATTCTGTTTTCATTAGAAGGTTTGTTCAATAACATTTGAAATAAAAATTGACAGCTAATGACTTGAAAATTATGCTGATCATCATTTGCATCAAATATGTTGGAAAATCAAACAAAAACATGATTTGCATAATAATTTGGAACGCGGTGTAGATAAAATACGTTTTACCATTTACAACCATCCAAGAATGCTGTTGTAAGTTATTTGTAGTCCTAACGTTGATGGGATAGAAAGTAGCCCCATTACAAAAGCCCAAAATGTACCCTGAGACGTTACAATTACTGTTTACTGTCACCAGTGGTCCCTGAGAGGGTTCCAGGTGGTCCCCAGCTAAGTTGGTTAACCAGATGTAACTCTTGAGAATGTAAAAATTAAACTTTTTACACTCTCAAGAGTTAAAATATTCATCATGTGAATTAGTCCAAGTTTACACAACTAGAAGATTAACGGTCATGGACAGAAGCAAAATAAATCTTAAGTTATGGGGTCTGCAGGGCTGAAATGTAATCAAATGGTGGTCCGTGGCTAAAATGCTCAATAAATTAGTGGTCCCTGGTATGAGAAGGGTTGAAAACCACTGCTATGGATGAACAGAGCACAGCTGTTACCTGTGGAAAAGGACCGACTTCACCAGTGTGACCACGTCCCGACTGGCGTTGTAGCCGGCACACACGATGGCCACGTGAATCGTCTGGAGATGAGAAAGAGAGGCAGAGAGAGAGAGGATCAAAATGCTGGTAGAGAAAACAACTAAATCAAGTGAGGAAAAGTGATAAAAACCACTTAATCGCCATAAATTCTTGAGCCTGAGTCCCTCCGGGCTCAATACCACCGTCTACCCCGTTATTCGCCAAAAATAGCCAATCTATCAAGCTCTACAACTGCAAAATCCCCAGAATACAGATGCTGGGGGTTGTGAATCAGCTGATTTTTTACCTTGTTTTGATTCATCAATGCAAGACATTGTAAGCTTGTGGATCTGCTGTTTTTTTTTTTTGTGTGTTGTGGCTAAGGTTCCCTCCCAGATGAAGGATGCTGTTTATTCTCTTTTAGAGGTCATTCTTCAGCCCCTTGGTATTTTGTTGTATCCTTTGGAGACAGCAAACGCCTCAGAATGAAAGAAATAGGCTCTATACAGAGCGGTGACACTGGAAAAGTAATGGCATTTATAAGATTTAGAATACTTTCCTGTGGGTCTTTGTGTGTGTAATATGTGTTTTTTTAGATTTCAGTGAGTGCACCCAGTGTCCCCGATGTCATGGACACTAGTTCCTGGACTAGAATTCCCACGATTCTTTGGTGCACTGCTCGTACTTGGCCGTATTACTGAGACAACATGTAGTCCAAGGCTTACCCAAGAAGGCTAGGGAGTGAAGTGGGTGGAGTCTCCGACAGCGGCGTCCACATTGATCCATGGAAGGAAACGGACATGCGCAGTACAGTTTGCCAGCATAGTTTGCCAGCGTCAAACTTCTTGGTCTCTACTGAGCATGTCCGTTTCCTTCCATGGATCAATGTGGACACCACCGTAGGTGGCCTAGTTCCGATTTCTCTTCCTATTCTTGGATAAGCTTTGATGTAGTCCAGGAAGTAGTTACTGTATACGACATCAGAGACACTGGACTCACTGATCAAATCATGTGAATCGTCTGAAGAGAGAGCAAGAGACACAAAGAGGGAGAGGATCAAAATGGTGGCAGAGAAAACAACTAAATCAAGTGAGGAAAAGTGATAAAAGCCACTTAATTGCCATAAATTCTTGAGCCTGAGCCCCTCCGGGCTCAATACCACCGTCTACCCCGTTATTCGCCAAAAATAGCCAATCTATCAAGCTCTACCACTGCAAAATCCCCAGAATACAGATGCTGGGGGTTGTGAATGAGCTGATTTTTATTTTTACCTCGTTTTGATTTGTCAATGCGACACATTGTAAGCTTGTGGATCAGCTGGGTTTTGTTTGTTTGTTTGTATTGTGGCTAAGGTTCCCTCCCAGATGAAGGATGCTGTTTATTCTCTTTTAGAGGTCGACATTCTTCAGCCCCTTGGTATTTTGTTGTATCCTTTGGAGACAGCAAACACCACTGAATGAAAGAAACAGGCTCTATATAGGGCAGTGACACCGGAAATGTGCTAATGGCACATAGAAGATTTTGAATACTTTCCTGGGGAAGGTTTTAGATATCAGTGAGTGAACCCAGAGTCTCTGATGTCATGGACACTACTTCCTGGACTACAATCCCCACAATTCTTTGATGCACGGCTCCTCCTTGTAGATTGGGGGAGGGGCTATTCACATTGGTTCATGGGAGGAAACAGACATGCTCAGTACAGACCAAGGAGGATTGATCCAGGAGATGACGCGAAAGCACCCACAGGGGAGTCCACATTGGTTCATGGGAGGAAACAGACATGCGCAGTACAGATCAGGAAGTCAAACCATCCAAGAGACCAATGGCATGCATGGTTTGCAAGCGTCAAACTTCCTGAAATGTACTGCGCATGTCTGATGCTAAGTACAGACCAATGACTACCTAATAAGGACGCCAAGACACCTATGGGGGAGTCCACATTGGTTCATGGGAGGAAACAGACATGCGCATACAGACCAGGAAGTTTGACGATCGCAAACCATCCAAGAGACCAATGGCATGTATGCTTTGCAAGCGCCAAACTTCCTGTACTGCGCATGTCTGTTTCCTCCCATGAACCAACGTGGACTACCCTTCTTGTCCTTATTAGAAAGTCATTGGTACAGACCAGGAAGTTTGACATGTGTGTCAAACTTCCTGGTCTGTACTGAACATGTCTGTTTCCTCCCATGAACCAATGTGACTGTGTCACATCTTCTTGAGGTCATGACCTCACGAAGATGTGACTGATACATCAAAATGTTGTCACTTTTGTATTTGCACGCTGTATTTAAATTAAACTGTCTGAGCTGCTCTAGTGCCTCCCTTCTCTACTGCTACAAGTCCTGCTTCTGAGATGCACCAGACTGGCCTGCTATAGGCTTGAGGCACGGTTGGAACTCCCTGTTCCATCATAGTGGTCCTCGCTTCCTGTCCTATTCAATACAGTCCTTGAAGTAGTCCAGGAAGTAGTTACTGTATTATGACATCAGAGACACTGGACTCACTGCTAAAATATGAAAAATATAAAATCACGTTACACACATACAGTATATATTTTTGTTGCAAAAGCTGTCACATGTCCGTTTAATTAGTAAGATCTGTTAAGGAATACAGCAAGATGAAGAGGGCAACTTTCTTTCCAATGTGGCTGCTGTGCAGACGCCACTAATAAAATGAAAAACTAAACTGCCTGCGAGTGAGAGGAGATTAAGAGGACACGGCGATCGCTCCACTCAAAAGCACAAAGCGCCGTTCTGTTCCAGCAAAGCGGACGGTGCTTACAGCAGCATCGCATATTGGAGTTTGCATTAACCCTTTGTGTTCAGCTGTTAACCTACAAGCTCATATCATGGCGTGATATGAGCTTGTAGTTCTGCTAGAAAAATTGTGAAAATGTGGTGCAAATATTTGAATACATTATTTCGGAAGCAAACATTATTAACACAAATCTTTGCTTCTAGGGAATCCCTAGAACAACATGTTTTTAGATGAAGCACTATATCGAGCTAGAATCTCGCACCAGGGACAGTGTCACAAACTAGAATCTAGTGTAGGAACTAGAATCTCAGAAATGGAATCTACAGTCAGAAACTACAGTCTCAGGGAATCTACCGTGCAGGACTAGAATCTGGTGAGGAACTAGAATCTCTCATCTGGACACAATGGGTTAAGCCATAACACTATCGAGCTTCATCTCGTAGGCTCTCATGGCGTCAATCAGGGCTCTGTGTTATCTCTCATGGTGTCAATCAGGGCGCAATATTAGCTGTAGTTGCTGGTGAACGATTGAGCCTAGTACTAGCATGAGTCTGCTGTAAAATACAAAATGTCCCTCTTCAGTGGAAAGACAAGGGGAGATAGCGTAAAATGATGGCTTCATTTTTACAATCTCAAGAGTTACAGATCTATATAAGGATCCATTTGTTTTTCAACTGTCCACTGGTTGAAAACCACTGAGCCAATATAATGAAGTCAAAGTATAATAACCAGGTACAGTATATTTAAGGTACAGTTAGTGTTCTAAGGCTAGACCTGGTTGATTATTTTTTTATTCACAAAAACACCATCAGTATTGTTTTTGGCAGGCATTTCTTGGTAGATCTAGTCGGTCTTAGTCTGTTGGATGAAATGCTTGTTCATTTTAGTCACATTTTAGTCATTTCTATTTATAATATAAGGTCGTTGTTATTTTTTAGCTCATCAACATTAGTCTTATTCCAGACAAAATAGCCGCTGACAAAGTCATTTGAGTTATATATAGTATATGAAAGTAACACTAGGCCAGTGTAACGCTGTAGGCTCAGAACACACACCATTAGGAGGTGTGGCTCAAATAAATCAATATTGGACACCGTCTATTTCTCGCCTTAAAAAAAAAAGTCTATGTATGAATCATTAGAGCCAGACAGTATGGTTTGGCTGGGAGCCTCCAGGCTGCTAGCATCGTGAGGTTACAGCTTCAATTTTAGCACAAAACTTCCATCTTCTTATCTCAGCCTGACATGCAAGACACCCTCCCCAACCCCTCCATCTTCTCCCCCCCCACAGAATCTAATGTGTTATGGTTATGATTCACCTGGATGGCATGATTCTAGGCTTAATATAAAATGTATATATGAATATTTTCGAAAATCTCCATGGGAAAAATGAAAGGGGTCTGAATCGATGGAAACAGAAATTGGTCATCACAGCTACATGGACGCCCTACAGTATAGAGCCTGGGTTTTCAACTGGTGGTCCGTGGACCATTGCTGGTCCGTGAAGGTATTACAAATTATCCCTGACCGTTTAGTAAAATAGGAATGCTTTACATTTTAACTTAATGTAATGACCACAAGTTGAGAAGTTGATGATGATGCGTCAATAAGGGTGTACGATAATTTGATGTTTATGACGCAATTTGATATCATCATGATACTTGTCGTTGACGATACATGGACAGCACTGGTTCATTCTGGCGATACGATACAATGATTTAAAAACTATACAGTAACTAGTTAGGAAATACATGAATACGTAGATGGACATTGTATTTAATTGTCAGTTACTGGGAGGTCGGACGTCAAGCACTGACCTGGAGTGCCCAGTTGACTCACCGTTACAAGAGAAATGAGTCTATAATCAATGGCATCTCTGCCTGCTTGCTCATACACTGCAGGCCTACAGTGAGTTACAACAAAGAGCAACTTGGGTTCAATATGGAAGGTTAATTTTTCCTGACACACCACAACCTCCCAACACAACAGTGGTCCCCCAGGTTAATTCTCAGTAAAAGGTGGTGGTCCCTCATCCATAATCTGTTGAAAACCCCTGCTCTAGTGGCTTTGCATTCGCTGTAGTGAGTGATTGGCAGGAAAGCACAGAGAGGGCAGGGCAGTATGTAAAATGTGGTAAAATGGAGACTGTGCCCATATCGAGCACATAGCTTTTTTTGTGCATGTGTGTGTGATTGACAGTGTGTGGGCGAAGGAACCTGCCCCTCGTCGACCTCTTCTTTTAGCGCATGATTAATCGCTATGAAAATGCAAAATAGTGGTCTCGCCCCAAAAACTGCTCTGTGTGTGGAGGATTAAACAGGGATGTCACAATTACATGTTTTTGCGATGCTTGGTACATTAGCACAATAGTGGGGTCCCACGACACACCGTCATTTACAACTCTTGTAAAAGTTTGACTTTCGCTTCTAATTTGTAGATGATGACCTATAGAACAATTTTAGTTCGAGTGGCCCATCTGTAGATGAAAAAAATATGCATTTTTTGCCTAATTTCAAAATTGATCAAAATCGGATTTTTGTTTTTCTTAAAAGTCTTTATTTTCTCATAATTGCTGTTTTTTTCTTTGTTTTCTTTTGCTATATCAAGTCAATACTAACCCAGGAATTAACTGGATTTCAAATATTAATGTTTGGAATATGATATGGAAAAAATGGACGCCCATGTACATCAAATTACTTCAAATGGCACCTAATTTAAATTCTGTTTAACCTAGAAGGATGAAGTTAGTATACCTATCATGAATGAGTAATGGTATAAATTGTAAATAAATAGAAACAATACAGTATTGGGGGGATTAAAGTTAGGCATACCCACTTATAGCCCAGCCTCTATGTGTGAAAATTGTGCACTTTTCAATGAAAGCATGACATTTGGCACAAAGTTAAAGCCTGCCATAAGGAATTGTTTTGGCTATGGGTCTGTGATGACAGCTATGGTGGCCATCATCTGATGTTATTTTACCAATTCAGCTCATACAACATACAATCTTGATTCTGATGACAAAACGTTTTCAAGGATTATGATTTTTTATAAAATGCTAGATAATAGTCAAATCATCAAAATGTGTAATATTGATGTATTGAGGTAGGCAGTAAATCCATGTCTTCTACCCTATATGTGATAATCATGTGAGCCCATGAAATCAGCTGACATATTCTTAGTACTCACTCCAACTCAAACCAGCTCTACCCGATTGACCAGTACCCAGTGAGGTCAGAACACCAGTCTGTGTACTTCTAACCAGATCCCCATCCAGATCCAACACCAGCGTACTTCTAGCCAGATCCCCATCCAGATCCAACACCAGTCTGTGTACTTCTAGCCAGATCCCCACCCAGATCCAACACCAGTCTGTGTACTTCTAGCCAGATCCCCACCCAGATCCAACACCAGTCTGTGTACTTCTAGCCAGATCCCCATCCAGATCCAACACCAGTCTGTGTACTTCTAGCCAGATCCCCATCCAGATCCAACACCAGTCTGTGTACTTCTAGCCAGATCCCCATCCAGATCCAACACCAGTCTGTGTACTTCTAGCCAGATCCCCATCCAGATCCAACACCAGTCTGTGTACTTCTAGCCAGATCCCCACCCAGATCCAACACCAGTCTGTGTACTTCTAGCCAGATCCCATCCAGATCCATACAGTAAAAGCTGTCTGGTGAAAACCCCTGCTGAAGTGCTGCACCTTCACACACAAGCTAGTTGACAGGAAAATAGTCATACTCAAAGTAGTTATATTGCACCATGGTGACCATTCTTTTCGACTCTCATGTCCTTCTTGAAGATGGTTCGGAATGCATAATGCTTCTCCCCATGAAGACTCAACAACAATGTCAATTGAAGGAGCCTTCACCTCATGATACCTGGTGCTGGTGAGAAACTGTCTCCTGTATATAGCCTCCAAAACAAATGCAGACACTTGGCTAGACTGCCACAGTTTGAAAGGGTCAAGCCCCTAATCCTGATTGCGGCAGTCAACCCCACCTAATCACACAAACTGGGGCCTCCAGATGAGCCAGCAGCCATCTGCACAAGTCTGGGTTGGACCTTGCAGGGCTGAGCTAGAGACTTGGAAAGAAACCTTCAGCAAAGACAATGGCATTGACATAGTTGAGATAGCCCCAGAACACTGAGGCCATAAGAAGTGAGGAGAAACTCTGGCTGGAAGCCCTCACCCCACGTCATCCTTTAGACCTCGTCCTTGAAAACGTAGGATTAGTTACCAGAATCAGGATCAGAGAATTTTAATTACTGTTAAAATATCAGCAGGTGGTGGCCATTATGAGAAATATCTACCATGGTCACAGGACAAATGTAAATAGTACCAATGAATTCCTCATCATTGACAATGTGGGACTATTTACTAGAATTAATATTTTAGAAAATAGCTGTCAGGATTACCAAGGGACAAATCTGTGATGGTGCCATAGCCAACAATGCTCCTAATGACATACTCCAACTGTGTTCCAAAATTCATGCTGTTATCATCAAAATACTGCACATAGAGGCAGGACTACGTGCTATTCTTGTGGATACACACAAGGGGGGGTGGGTGGGGGGGGGGGGGGGGGGGGGGGGGGGCTGGGGTAATATGGTCTAAATGACTAAATATTACTTCTGAATGGGAATATGTCATATGTTCAGATTGGATAAGTTACGACAGTCTTATATCATATTTTGGAAGGCCCCCTAATAATCTTTATCTGCGTGCTGGCCACTCTAACCAAAATGGTTACCTCACCTAGAATTTAGTATTGAAAGTTAAACTTTTAAAGTTGTAAACGACAACTAAATTTAACATGGAGATGGAAACTCACTTCGGTTTTAGCTAATTTTAGCTTGTTTTGCTTGCTATTTTTGTCGATATACACCAATAATGGATGAAAAAATATATTTTATGTGTAATTAGGTTTAGGTAGCAAATGCTACTCCTGATTGTGAATCCATAGATATCCCATATGTACAGATTGGACAAGATTGATCAAAAGTTACAACAGTTTACATGTTTTGGTAGGGTTGGCACCTTGTTACGCCCCCTACAGGCCAAATATTTAATTTGTGTGCGGGCCACTCGAACCAAAATGGTTCTATAGACCCTCACCAACAAATTAGGACTGAAAGTGAAACTTTTACAAGAGTTGTAAATGACATCCACATTTAATATGGAGACGAAACCCCACTACAATAGCCTGTCCTAGATAAGACAATATGGTTATCCCCTGCCGTGTGCTTCATTGCAAGCCAGTCAAATAGGGAAATGGTTATATTATAGTTGCCTATAATGCCTTTAACACATTCCCCCCTGTTACAGTATGGGGGATTGCCAGTAGAAGAGATCCTGGAGAAGTAATGCGCCCCCGTATACCGTACTTTCCGGACTATAAGCCGCTACTTTTTTCACATGCTTTTTGATCCTGCGGCTTATACAACGGTGCGGCCAGTCTATGGATTTTACAGGTAACTCGGGTTTTCAACAGGTCGTCTGGGAACCACCAGTGGTCCCCGAGAGGGTCCCAGTTGGGCCCCCCAGACTAAATGATGGAAAGTTGGTTAACCAGATGTAACTCTTTGAGAGCGTAAAAATGAAACCAAATGGACCCTTGCGGGTCCATTTGGTTTCATTTTTACGCTCTCAAGAGTTATGATAATCACCATCACAATTAGCACCACTTAATTAATAGGTCTGTGGGGTGAAGATGTTGTTAAATGGTGGTCTCTGGCTCAAATGCTGAATAAATAGTGGGCCCTGGGATCAAAAAAAGTTGAAAAACACTGCTCTAACATGAAGCTTGTTGTCTGGTGTGGCTTATAGTCAGGTGCGACTTATGCAAGGAAAAAAAATCGGTATTTTGCCCCAAATTTAGCTGGTGCGGCTTATATTCAGGTGCGGCTTATAGTCCAGAAATTACAGTACATGCGTGCGCACACACACGCACCCGCTTTGATCTTGCGTCTCACGCCCGCACTGGAACTCTGCTGTCAATGCAAGTGGATGGGCGAGAGTGGTATGTTTGGAACCATCATACTGTAGGTGGTTTGTTTGGAACCCGCAGGAGTCACGTGTGCTTTTCAGCCAATAGGCTGAACAAAGACACCTATTGGCTCAAAGGTACTCCAGGGCTTGACACTAACACTTGCCCGCTTGCCCGGGGCAAGTAAGAAAAATGGTGGGGCAAGTGAAGACTGCTACCCGGTTGCCCGATCGGGCAAGTGAGCAACTTAGTGCGCTATAACACAACACAAGATAAATGTCTCTTGAAGGCAGTCATTGCACTCTGCCTCTGTGTCTCTCCCTGCTTTCTAGCTATCCACAATTCCAGGCTGGATTTGGGAAACAAAACAGGCAAATTAACAAAAACATACACATCAAAATGACCATTAATCTTCTACATTCTCTAGTTGTGTAGACCTGGGCTAATTAAGATGATGAATTTTAACTCTTGAGAGTGTAAAAATTAAACCAAATGGACCCGCAAGGGTCCATTTGGTTTCATTTTTACGTTCTCAAGAGTTACATCTGCAAAATTTACAATATATTTTTGGGGGGCAAGTGACCATGAGCTGAGGGCAAGTAGAACCTGACTTGCATTTGCCCGATGGGCAAGTGCCTCCGAGACCTTAGTGTCAACCCCTGTACTCCTTTGAGCCAATAGGTGTCTTTGTTCAGCCTAGTATTGGGAGTCAACGGGAGTGGCAGTACTCTCCTTTATAGTGCTCTAGATTTGGCCACCCTGGAGTAGGAAGTCTGCGTACAATTGAGCTATTCCAGACCAATCCAGACTTTTTGCCCAAAAACAATTTGCTCTGGCTTTAGCCAGGCTAGCACAATGTGAGAATATAGAATAATAACCTTCAAAACACTGGATTTTGTCTTATTTTGAGCAGAAAAAGGGGTAAGTGCACATGTCAGATTCAAATTCAGGATCTTGTCATCTCATTTCGGCACAGTGAGCTGTTCACAAGGTTTTTCTTGTTTTAAATAATCAACCAGTAAAATTGTGTGTGTGTGTGTGTGTGTGTGTGTGTGTGTGTGTGTGTGTGTGTGTGTGTGTGTGTGTGTGTGTGTGTGTGTGTGTGTGTGTGTGTGTGTGTGTGTGTGTGTGTGTGTGCGCGCGCGCGCGCATGTGTAGGGGGGAATCAAAGGAAGGCAATTGTGCATATCAGTGGCAGCTTTTCTGGGTTTATGAGCAATAGTAAAATTGCTGCGTCAGCAAAAACAATGCAATTGGATATAATTTGAAGCCTGCCATATTACTGCCCAGTAAACTTGTGCTGTACTGTGACTAACTCATATTATAGTGTGTGGGACAGGCTGCGTAAGGCAATTTAAACAACAATGCTTTGCTTCAAACTCAGTCAGCAAACTCTGTTGAGTGTTTTAAATTACGTCTTGAGACCTTTTTTTCTTTACTTCTTTTGGTTTATTGATGTTTCTGCTCGTTCTGCTCAGGCATGTACACATCTTTCGGTTCTTATTATGAAGCACTTTGTTAACTTTAGAGGTTCTGAAAAGTGCTATACAGTAAATAAAGTTGTGCCCATTACCCACAGAGGGTCTCCTAAAATCGATTTCGCCGTTAAATTGGTCCAGTCAATATTTTTTTTAGTAATACAATGTACTGTATGTTCTTGTGAATATATCAACTTTCACAGCAGTTAGCAGCACATAGCCAAATATAATGAAAAGTGCTAATTTCACATACATACAAATGGGGGTTGTTTTAATTTGTTGATGGGGGATGGGGGGGTAGACACACTATTATCAAAAACTTTTCGTTCCAAATACCCCCAGAGTGATATGTATTTTGGCCACGTAACCCTATCTTTGGGACTATCGGTGAGTAGTAAATTATATGAGACCCACCCAAACACCTTGATTAATACATTAATGAGCAATTATGCTTGATGTTTAAGTTTGAGATCATTAAAATTTAACCATTTAGTTAACCACTATAACTGTATGCAGCTTGTCAATTTATAATGGATTGCATTTTTTTTTTTTTATAGCGCTTTTCCAAGTGCTCAAAGCGCTTTACAATGGTCCATTCATTCATACATTGGGAAGTAGAGCGGCGAACAGTCGACGCCAGCGTCCCAACTTCCCACATCCACACACCAATGGTGGCCAGCTCACACCGACCAACTCATTGGAGGCAATTTGGGGTTCAGAGTCTTGCCCAAGGACACTTCGACATGTAGACTGGAGGAGCCGGGATTCGAACCGCCGACCCACGGGTCATTGGACGACCTGCTCTACCTCCTGAGCCACAGCCGCCCCTAGATTTATGCCGACAAGATTTGGAATAGACAAGATTTGGAATAGAAATAATAACAACTAGATCAGCACACTATAGGCTTTGAGTGATTAACACCGTTTCCCAATTTTTACAGATGTGTCAAAATGGTATAATGAAAATAAATGGCAAAATAGCAGCATTGTCATGCTACGTCCATGGCAAGCATACAGGTATACAGTATAGGGCTTGAGTAGTTAAAGGGGAATTCCACCCATTTTCATTTTTTTTCCTGAGTGTACAAATGCAACCAAATGAACCCTAACGGGTTCATTTGGTTCCATTTGCAGGCTATCATAAAAAAGAAGAGTCTAAAGAAATCCATTAACATGGTGAAAATACATATTGATGACATCATCAAGATGTTTCACCATGTTAGTGGTTTTCTTCAGACCTCCATTTCTTGGGAACACAGAATGGGGGGAACTTTTTTATCATGCCCACACAACATCTCTAAGGTGTATCAATGACATATTAAAATGTGTGGAGTTCCCCTTTAATACAGTATTACACATGTAAAAATCTAACCATGTGGACCACCATGGAACCTCTAAGTCTGAATGGATAAAGGAACAGAGGATTCGACTGTGTGCAGAGCTTTACACAACACCCAGCTGTCTGACGGGGGAACCAAACACACCCTAAGAGAAAACCAATACTCACAATTGGGTGAGGATTAGGCTAAGAGGCGCCTAAAGCCAAGCTTTAATCTATCCCGTGCTTTTAACTCGGAGCCCATGCTGCACTACTATTTTAGAAAGAAAAAAAGGGGGGGAAAAAACACCCTTCATTGGTTCATTATGACTGAAGCGTTTTGCAGTTGCAGACAAAATAGATTATCGACATCCTCATTCTCGGCTGTTCCTGTGCCAGAGGCTGGGTCTTATAAGTCTTTAAAAAAATTAAGAGGGGGAGAAAGAATATACTGGCAGTGCGGTACAAAGTGTACAGTGTTCCAGCACAGCCGTTCCCAAACATAATTTTGGCTCAGGGCAATCCCTGTAAATAATGCTTTTTTTCAGCCACGGCACGCCTGAAACACATTGTTACTTTATAAGCACATGCCTGTCCTAGTGTGGGGAAGTGAATATGTAAATCTTCTACCCTGAGACACCCTGTGACACCCCATGATACCCCCCCACCTGAAATATATATTTTTTATTTTATTCTATATTAAAAAAAAAAAAAAAAGTTTTGATGAAATATGAAATCAGAGTACTCCAAGTTGCCATGTATTGCTGTATTTCAATGTATTGTAATGAGAAATATTTTTGATTAAATAGTATCAGTATCAGGTAAAATATACCTGTGTTTAGTGATGGAGTAACAAAAAGTAAGTGTTAAAATATAGCGACAAATGCACCAAATTGGCAACACTGGCCCAGGATCACATTAGATAAACAGGTGAAAACCCACCTCACACTTCTCCACGGCCGGATGCTGCACGCAGTCGGAGCCGTTGGCGGCAGCCGCAGCCGCTGCTGCCGCGCCCGCCTTCTGGCCCTCATTGTCCCCGGTGCCCTCCTCCGAATGGGTCCGGCTGCGGTTGCCGTGACGACCACCAACTCCACCACCGGAGGCGGCGGCGGCATGCGGGGGCCGCGCCGCCACCCCCACCCTGGGGGGCCTGCTGAGCTCCTTGCGCAGTGCCCGGTTCTCCTCCTCCACCTCCCGCACCCGCAGCTCCAGGGCCTGCCGCTCCTCCACGCCTCCTCCTCCTCCTCCGCCCACCAGCGTGGAGGACGACTGCTGGGGCTCCAACGGAGACAGAGGCAGGAGCTTCACTGCAAGGAGACAGACAAGGGCTTTGTTTAGATCAGAGATTCTGTCTTTCGATTGTGCATAAGGTCTAAGCTGAAATGAGTTTGGCCTGGAGGGAGTGGGGTGCCGTCACTTTTTAGACGGCAGATGAGCTGATCTGATTGGATCTCAACAACCTGCCGTCATCCCAGGTCCCTCCCCCACCCCTCCACTGCAGTGATAAGTCACATTGTTTGGAGCCACGCCCACCCCAAAAGGGGTATGGCACTGCGGTTAACAAATTAGTCCAGGCTTTCCATTTTCGTGCAACGCAGACGAAAATGAAAGCCTGGGTGTCGAGGCTATGCATAGGATGACCCTCAAGGGTCAATTAGCTCATGAGGACCACCTGGAACCAGCCCAACCCGGACTACCGGTTGAAAAACACTGATTTAAGGGACAGAAGTACTGCAAACAAGAGGGGAAGTGTTGTGGGACGAAACAGGGTTAGCAAATTATTAACATCTTGTCATGTCATATTCAAACAAAATAATTCATTTCAATTCAAAAATAGCAACACTAGATGATCTACAAGCTCGAAACACACCTCACTGCAATGCGTTTTGAGCTCGTAGATCAACTATTTTTGATAAATACAACATACAGTACATGTAGCGTGGCCCCTCAAGTGTGGAAATACTGATCAGGTTATTTTAAGAGACTTAAAACAACAGAAAGCCACATATATGGGCATTTGTATCAGCATCCAATACCAATATCAGATACAGATATAATACTCCTATAAAACGCATACACATAAAAAGGCATACACAGATCTCAAGCTCAGCTATTTTGAGGACTTAAGGATAGCAGGGAAGGAGTTAAGAGCCGCATATACTGCAATGTTTACAACAGAATGATTACGACAATAAAACACACTTAAGGACCAAAAGAAAAGGTCAAAAAGAGACAGACGTGCACTGGCTGGTAAATCGCGCATTGCTCGTATCACAAAATGTCTGAGCAAAATGAAAAAAAAGAGCAAAAGAAAGAAAAAAGACATTTGTCTAATTTCCCCTGATGAAAACAACAACACCACCACACACAACAATACAGCAAGGCCTCCTGGTCTAAATCAAATTAGCAGTCAGGTCCAAAGTGTTGATGTGTCTCAAAGCCACGGAGTAAACAGAGCCTGTTCAATCAATACAGCTGATACAGAGATCAAGGGCTGCACAACGCACGCGTGGTGCATATATAACTCAGGTCGTTGAGAGAACCTGCTCCATATCCCACAATCCTCTGCCTCGGCCTCAGATGGAAAAAAGCCAAGCCCTCGGATCCATCACAGACGAAATAAAAAGTCTTTGAAGATTTCAGCTAGTTTCGGTTTAGTTTCCAGCAGCGATTGCCGGAAACTAGAGCCGGTACCAAACAATGCTTCCGTTTCGGCCGACACGACGTGTATAATTTGAGCTTTGCGTTTGCATCAGTATCAGCAATTAGCACTTTCACCTGCAGAGGTCAGTGTTGATCCATAGGTCCATAGGCGCCACCAAAGACTCCCATTCAGAAATCTCCAGTGTTTTTCTACCGAGAGTGAAACAGGAAGTAAACAAGGCCTGTTCCTGGTGTTACGTTGATTTGTGCTCTCATATCAGTCAGTGGAATTTTGCCGTGAATTCTGTCCCACTGCCCATGAAAGTGTCATGGCGCAAGCCTGACATCAGTCTGAATTGTCCTTTAGTTTCACTTCATTATTGAGGGGGTGAAAAGGATAAGGTAGTATATTTTTTTAAGGTTCAGGGCGCAGCCCGGTCACGTGACCATTACATTTACTTTTAAAGAGCTTCCTTGAGTGGACTTCTCCTTTAAAAACAAAACGAAATAAAAAAAAGAACGATGAAACATCACAGAGAGCCCCGCCAGCTCCCTACGGAGACTGCAAAAACCAGAAAGAGCCCCATCACCACCCCACCAACCTCATCTCCCTAAGAACTCTACAAGGCCCTGTGAAGAAGCAGGAGCTACAAAAGAATCCCAGCAGCACCAGGGAGAGAGGCATAGGCGTGGGAAGAAAGAAAGAGAAAGGCATGGTAGGCTAACTCTGAACATGGTGGCTGGGGATCACACCCAGGCACGTTATAGCCGCTAATACGCGTATTGATCAGAGCTGGGTGGGAGATGGATCGTTTTCCTGCGTGACGCCATCCATCATCGACAACCAGACCTCCACCCCACCCACCTTCCCCCCCAACCCAACCCTAGGGACCCCCGCTCCTCACTGCCCCGCCTGCCCCCGTCCTCCTCCTCCACCTCCTCCTCTGGCCCAGGAGGTCAGCAGAAAGAGGAATTTGTCCTGTCAGGGAAGTGGTGGCAAAAAAAGGGCATCGCGGCACCCAGCGAGCCTCGGGTCGTTTATATATTATGTAACAGCGGCACACGACAGGCCCCGACCGATAGCAGAACACACTGCAGGCCCGACCGATAGCAGAACACACTGCAGGCCCGACCGATAGCAGAACACACTGCAGGCCCGACCGATAGCAGAACACACTGCAGGCCCGACCGATAGCAGAACACACTGCAGGCCCGACCGATAGCAGAACACACTGCAGGCCCGACCGATAGCAGAACACACTGCAGGCCCGACCGATAGCAGAACACACTGCAGGCCCGACCGATAGCAGAACACACTGCAGGCCCCGACCGATAGCAGAACACACTGCAGGCCCGACCGATAGCAGAACACACTGCAGGCCCCGACCGATAGCAGAACACACTGCAGGCCCCGACCGATAGCAGAACACACTGCAGGCCCCGACCGATAGCAGAACACACTGCAGGCCCCGACCGATAGCAGAACACTACAGCAGGGGTTTGGTCCGGGGACCACCAGTGGTCTTTGAGAGAGTTCCAGGTGCTCCCCAGGCTAAATGATGGAAAGTTGGTTAACCAGATGTAACTCTTAAGAGCATATAAATGAACCCTTGTGGGCCCATTTGGTTTCACATTTACACTCTCAAGAGTTAAAATATTCATCAGCTGAATTAGTAAGTCTACACAACTAGAGCATGTAGAATATTAATAGCCAATTTGATATGTATGTTTGTAAAATCAAAAACAAAAATCTTTAGTTTTAGGTTTTTGGGGCGAAAATGTCTTCAAATGGTGGCCCTTGGGTTAATTGCTGAATAAATAGTGGGCCCTGGTGTCAAAAAGGTTGAAAACCACTGCACTACAGGCCCGAACGATAGCAGAGCTCACTACAGGCCTACTACCAGACATGGTGTAACTAGTAACATTAGTACATTTCTCTGTAAGTAATACAATGAGATTACGTAATATTATTACAGTTACTTCTAATATTACTAAGGTTATTTGGTCATGCTGCTGCTTTCAACAGTACTGCGTTGGTGAGGGGAGATCGTCTTTAATGTTTGTGTTAATACAAACACTCAAAATCATGCATTCATTGTCAATGGCATTTAATGTTTAGTGTAATGTTATGCTAAATATAAAAATTTAGGTTACACACACACCAAAAGTGGCACAGCACTGTGCCTTACAGCTGCAGTCTCGTTTCACTTCATTATTCAGACTGAAGTCCCTCTCCACCACAGCAATTTCTGGGATTGCAGTCTTCGTGGTGATTGTTTCACACCAACCCATCAGAATATTGGGAAAGCAGACGACATTGTTGTCATTCATGTGGCTAATGTGCTAGCCTGGTTGCTAACCAAACAAAAAGAGCCGACAAGCGTTACTATCATGTGAACAAAAGCAGTAAAATATGTCGCACAATGATGATGTTTATAAACCCAGCGGTTCTTTAAAGAAGCATTGGAGAAGCCAAAACTTTTGAGTGACAGGTCTATCGGCCAATCAGCTGCTGCAGTTGGATTTTCAACTGATACTAACAACACCAGAAGGAGGGGCAACAGTCCTTGAATCGCAGGGGGAAAAAACAAGGTAGTGTTTTTTCAAGGTGGCGATACAGGGGTAGAGCCAGGCCAGCAGTCTGGGTGAATTTGACAATGTTTGATACAATCAGACAAGGAAATAGGCTGTCGACGGGGAGATTGCTCCTAGTTGCCACAATGCTGGCAAGACGGAACGTGGGTCTGCATTTGGTCAATTGCCAATAGTCTAACCGAGGATGTTCTAAAACGTCAAACAATGACTGATGTATTGTCTGGCTCCGGCGCACATGTTGTTTCAAAGGCGGAGGAGGGAGGTATAGGCACCCTATTACAACACAAGGTAAAGAGGAGGGGATGGGGGGCGAGGAGAGAAAGAGTTCCAACGGAATGAAAACTTTTATATCTTTCCAATCCAATCCCGAGTGCGAGCGTGAATTGGAAGCAGTGCTATCAAGCCCCGTTCCAATCTTTCAATTGACCTTGGGCTCTGTTTGTTTACCGACCGACGCGAGGGTTCCAACTAGCGTCGGCCCAAATGAAGTGTCGCCGTTTTGTTTTCGGTCACAGTCAAGGTATAAATTAAAAGCAGTGAGAGAGCTTGTGCACACACGCACACACACTCACGCCGCACCATGAATTGTGGGCACAAACACACACACACATACACGAACATCTACCACACCACAAGGGCCTGCTGAAAATCCCCCCACCCGCCCTCCCCTTAGAACTAAAGCACCTTCTGGACTCCATTTTATCCAAGCTGTAATTAATTTGCTGAGTGGATTTGCTGGGCCTAATCCCACTGAACCGCCGGGCTGAGCGGCCGTTTGTTTGTGCCGCTCGCAGATTGCATATGGCGCCTGCGATGGCGGCGGACAGAGGGACCATGCAGCACCTGGTCTTTTTTCAGCCCAAAACGCAAAGCCAATTCATCTGGCGTTTCAGGTATTTGTCATGCAAGCAGCTTTTAACCACTTAAACCCAAATCTACGTTGCTGAGCAGGGTCCAACTGGGCTACCGTAACGGCGTCATTCTAAATGCGGGATTTAACAGTCGGTTGTGCGCTGAAAACAACAGATCTGCAAGCTCACAACGTGTCTCCAGGGCGACGATTAGTGACGTCCTCCCGGGGGATCTGGAGTACAGCCCGACCGATATATCGGCCGTATCCGAGATATATCCAATATATCAGTAATATCCATACCCATATATGGATACATCGGGCGATATATCGGCCGTTATATTGGCCAATGCTAGCGATATCAGCTGATATATCGCTAGTGGATAAAAGACAGAAAAGCAAGGCGTGGAATTGTTTCACAAAAGTAAATGATAAAGTCACATTATCTAAATGTTTTCAACGTCGTATTCTATTAACTTGAAAAAGAAAATAGATTTGAAGTTTAGACGTTTTTCAAATGTATTTCTTATTATTTTAATTCATTATTATCATTGGTTCAAAACATCACTAACAGCGGTGTAGGTTTTTCCAAAACTCTGTATCGGCCCCAAAAAACGGTAATTGGTTGCATCGTTCGGGCTTTAATCCCAAGAGCATCCAAACAACATGAGCGAGGATACAATACAGTATGTGTCAAATAGCAAAGCGAATGCTCCATTAAAAACGACTATAATATGAATACACTGTATAAAAATGACTATAATCTGAATATACTGCATAATAACACGTTCCAGTCATTTGGACCTCGCCTTTAAAAACGTCCTCATGCGCTAGCGCCCGCTGTGTGAGTCCTGCGTCCTGTAAAAACCAGCCCCCACACGCCGCCACACACTGGGGCTTAACGATACGGAACCGTTATCAATTTGCAGATGTGCGGCTCGGCGCAGGGGCCAAGGTGATGGAAACCGGCGTGTCGGAACGAAACGGCCGGGGGCAACGTCACATCGGGGTCCCCGGCTGATAATGAGAGCCGATGGCCCCCCGCTGTCCTCAACAGATTCATCCCTACACCTCTTAGCCAAATACGGGGGCCGAGGGTGATTCATCGCCTATTTGGACGCTGTGCTCGTAAAGGCATTCATGTATGGAGGAATTAATTGCCTGCGGGCTGAATCCCACCTCCCCCAACCCCCCCCCCCCCCCCCCCCCCCCCCCCCCCACCTCGTCCGTAGCCGTATCGCACGTCCCCTCCGCTCGCCGCCGCGGTGACATCTGTCGAGCGACGGCGAAACATCCGTCATGTGACGGCAGATGCTCACCTGACAGGCAGCATGAATCAACCTGCCGAGGAACACGCCAAAGGATATACTGTACTATACCCCACCACCTCACGCAATAGTCAGATCGCAGAGATTTAATGATATTGTCAAATTGTCCGATTGCCAGACACCGGACGTCTGGACGCAAGTCATACCTGTATGTACAGTAACGCAACTTTTTTCCCTGTTTCCATATTTCATAGACATTCTACAAGCTTGCGGTTGACCATTATTTTGGCCAAAGTAACCTTTAGAATGTGGATTCCGACATGCCAGGGTTTAACAACAAGTGATATTTTAAGAGTGTGAAACATTTTTGGATTATTTTGGCCATAGTAATTGTCCCTTTTTTGACAGGTGCTGCACTACAGGATTTTGTGTTCCTTTTATCACCCCTTTTATTTGACTTTTTAGTGGAGGAACCTCCTCCTGGACCACAAGTTAGGAACTAGTAGCCTAGACCTAGATCTCGAGGGCTGGATCTAGTCTTCTACTAGAAGACTAGATTTCATGAAATTTCATAAAATAGAATTTTCTAGAACAGCAGTTCTACTGTTCACAACCACCCCAAGAACATAAGGGGAGTCCATAGTTCCTATTATGGGCACGTACTGTATAGGGTCCTGGGGGACTCAACAAATTATGCCAGCAACGGATTAAATCCTTGTAGATAGATCAATTGGTTGGTATATCAGGAATGTGCTTTTCATTCAAGAGAGAGGACAAACAATGTCAGCAAGGCATAGAAAATCCAGGTCCACTCGTTCAAGGGTTCATGGGAAATGAAAAGGGCTAGAGAAGGCTAGAGACATTAAAAAGCACCAACGCCTGTTGGCTTGTGCCTTATTCACAGTGTTGTGCTTTTCGGTTATCTGATTAATTAAAAAAGGTAATAGAATAGTGCACAGTGGTAGCGCTATCGCCTTACAGCTCGAAGGTCCTTGGTTCCATTTCCTCCAGGGACCCTCTGTTCAACCAGGGAAACGGCCAGGGAAACAGCATTGACTCCTCATGCATTGAAGGAGGCATGTTAGAGCCCGGGATCACATTAGGTAAAAATAAAAATAAAAAAACAAACTTAGTTGCAGCCCTAGGGTGACTTAAAGTGGAATTCCATCCATTTTCAAAAATTTCCTGACAGGGTACAAATAGAACCAAATGGATCCTAGCGGGTCAATGTGGTTCTATTTGTACCCTCAAATCGTTAACATGGTGAAACACCATGAAACTTGACGTCATCAAGTTGTGTTTCACTATGTTAATGATTTTTTCAGACCTCCATTTGACAGCATTGACGTTAGGCCAACAGTTACATCTCCCTGTCCTCCAACTTAAAAAGGGAATTGAACCCATTTTCTTTTTTTTTTTCAGAGAGCGTACAAATGGAACCAAATGGAACCAAATGAACCAGTTAGGGTTCATTTGGTTGCATTTGTACACTCCCCCTTTATCACGCAGCTAAAGCTGTGAGTGTGGCTTCAGTTCCGCTGGATCTCCACCCATCACCACCCACCAGGCAAAACAGGCATACTTAATGAACTGGTAGGGTGGAATCATAAAAATGACAGTTTAACAAACACTGTACACTTTTTGGGAAAGAAATCTGACTTTTCATATAACATTAATACCTGATGTTCATGTTTTAGGGTAGAAAAAAATCATGGCACTCCATCTTTAATCAATTGACATCTTGGTTGCTGATGTAAGGGACGCATTTAGGCTTTGTCTAAAAGAAAACAATAATTTTAGGCGATTATCTTTTTTTTGCTTGATTGTCATCGGGTCCTATGCAACGTAAAAACGCAACGTAAAAATGAAAACGCAACATAAAAATGAAAAAAAATGAACGTAAAAATAAAAAAATGAACGTGAAAATGAAACCAAATGGACCCTTGCGGGTCCATTTGGTTTCATTTTTACGCTCTCAAGAGTTAAAATATTCATCATCTTAATTAGCCCAAGTCTACTAGAGTCAACTAGAGAATGTAGAAGATTAATGGTTGCCCGTTTTGTTTCCCAAATCCAGCCTGGAATTGTGGACAAAAGAAATCTTTAGTTTTGGGGTCTGTGGGGGTCTAATGTCCTCAGATGGTGTCCGTGACTCAAATGCTGAATAAATGGTGGGCCCTGGTATCAAAAAGCTTGAAAACCCCTGTACTAAAATGTTGAAAATGGGTGGAATTCCCCTTCAACGCTGAATGTGTCTCATACACCAGATGCAACCAAGGCCCAGTAACAGCCAGGCAAAACAAGACGCCTCATGCCCTGCGAGGGGGTGGCAAAGCTTCTATTTGCTGTCAATAGCAGGCAGGACTTTTCAGGTCACACACACACACACACACACACACACACACACACACACACACACACACACACACACACACACACACACACACACACACACACACACACACACACACACACACACACACACACACACACACACACACACAACATCCCTCACTACAGGAGTCAGTGTGGGTGTCCATCTTCGCCGAGAGAAAACAGACAGAATGATTTGGGTGCCCAGCGCAGCGTAGTGAAAACAACGACTGAGCAAACTCGGTCAGTGACCTCCGCCCATCGCCAGATGACTGGCTGGATCTCGGCGATGTGCGTGACGGCTTCTGAGTCGTTCTGCAGAGCTACGGCAGACATTAGTCATTTATGCTACATTACGTCGCGACACCGCCGCGCCGTGTATGGCAATCAATCTCCGCGCGCTTCCCTGAGCAATCCTGTCAACAGACGGCACACACACATGCTCTTATCCGTCATTATCTTGATGGCGAAAACGCATGCTTTCCATTAGGGGTGCAACAGTTAATCGAACTCTAACTAATTGAGTGAATGGGTATTGTTTTGCAGTGTTGCCAACTTGGCGGATTTGTCACTAAATTTAGCTTCTTTCCAGACTCTCCAATTAGTGAAAAGCTTCTCGCAAATCTAGCTACATCTTTCCTGGTGATTTCGGGACAAATCATGTGTCAGTCGCCAGAGATAAAAACACTCATGTTCCTTAATTTGTCTTCTCTCTGTCTCTTCATAATATATTTAATGCTCTGCGAAGTTCATTTAGCAAATTACCTCACATGTCTTCTTGCTCTGCGTTAACGAACACTACTAGTGCTGTACTTGAGGACTCCCTTATGTGTGTGTGTGTGTGTGTGTGTGTGTGTGTGTGTGTGTGTGTGTGTGTGTGTGTGTGTGTGTGTGTGTGTGTGTGTGTGTGTGTGTGTGTGTGTGTGTGTGTGTGTGTGTGTGACTTCTGTACCGTTTGTTGTTGTTATTTGAACTAGCTCTGGTGGCAAAACATGTTCCCCCTCTGGGATTAAAGATCATACCATACCATACGCTACATTGGAGACAAAGGGATGACCAACCTTCGACTGCCGGCCACTTAACTTGACTAGCGAATATGCCTAGCAAAAATGCAAAGAGTCTCCTCCTGATACTGTTTTCCTGGCTTATGAATGCAGCTAAAACAAAAGGACCTTGGAGTGGAACTACTTCAAATTAGCACAAAAGTAATTCATTATTTGATTAATCAAATCAAATATATAAATATCTACAAATCACTAGATACCACGGATACCACACAAAGACGGACTGCCAGGGGTGATGTGGTAGCCATGACAACTGCTGATATGGACAGCATGGTCAGAAATCTTTACAGTGATACGCTGTAGCACAGCAGTTGTAAACCCTTTTTTGGATCATCAGGGACCACTTGGGAGATAGCAAAAGCTGCATCCTGCAGCGCAACCATCGGACCATTTAAATCAGGGGTTTTCAACCCATACATGTAGTCCCAAAACATGCTTTTTAGTAGCAACGTGACAATTTTGTATTTTATTCCACAAACCCATTCGTGGAAACAGGTCAGTGTTACTGGCAATTTACCGGCAAGTCTGATTGAGGTTAAGAAAAGGGAGTCATTAGATTCAAGAAAGCTTGCCTGAAGAGTCATTGTGCCCGTAATAAAAAACAACTATAATCATGTCATTATGTGTCTACTCTATTATTTCTCTATATCAGTAAATCTGGGTTTAATGGAAGGTTGGATGAGGTAAGAGAATGGAATTGCTAGGTTGATCATTAGTCAGAGTCATGGTCCCCGCTGGGTTAAAGTAAGGGCGGTGGTCCCCAGGTCGATTCTTAGTCAGGGTGGTGGTCCCTGGTTCACAAATGGTTGAAAATCCCTGGTTTAAATAAATCGGCTGATGAAGAATCCTGAGAAGATTCCAGGTGGTCCCCAGGCTAAATGATGGAAAGTTGGTTAACCAGATGTAACTCTTTCTCAAGAGTTAAAATATTCACCATGTGAATCAGCCCAATTCTACACAACTGGAGAATGTTAGAAGATTAATGGTAATTTTGAAAATCCAGAGTGGAATTGTGGACAAAAGCAAAATAAATCTTTAGTTTTGGGGTCTGTGAGGCTAAAAATGTCATCAAATGATGGTCCGTGGCTGAAATGCTGAATAAATAGTGGGACCTGGCATGAAAACGGTTGAAAACTCCTGGATTATGAAAATAAACGTTAGCTGCAGCCCTACCAAGTACCCTATATGGACACAGGGAGAATATATGCAAACACACAGTAGGGTGTGGGCAGTGATGACGCCGATGAGGGAATGTGATCCCCAGCACCCACAGAGCCCCCAGAGAGGATGGAGAGAGAGAGAGAGAGAGAGAGAGAGAGAGAGAGAGAGAGAGAGAGAGAGAGAGAGAGAGAGAGAGAGAGAGAGAGAGAGAGAGAGAGAGAGAGAGAGAGAGAGAGAGAGAGAGAGAGAGAGAGAGAGAGAGAGAGAGAGAGAGAGAGAGAGAGAGAGCGAAAAGAGTAGGTGTACAGTAGATAAAAAGCCGAGGAAAAAGATATATGGTCTGACCTCAAGGAGTTGTTGGGTTGCAGTGAGTACACCATGTGTGGGTGGCATTGTATTAAGAATGCAAAAAAACATCCCACACACTGTCTGCTACAGTATGTGCAACAAACATGAACATTTGTTTGTCAGACTTGGGAGAAATAAGATTGTTTATGAACAAAACGGATTTATGTTCATACTATTGGCATGGCGTTGTGCAATTGTATGCAGGGGTTTTCCAGAAGATGGCATACAGTATACTGTATATACCCTACTCTGGTCGAGATATCTTTGTTGGGTATTGGCTTAAAGGGACATTTCACCAAAAAAACAATATAAAAATGTTCATGGCATTCACAAAATTTAGAGCATTTTCCTGGTGATCTTTGTGTGTGCAATGTGTGGTTTTATATCTTTTAGATGTTAGCATTGAGTCCAGCGTCTCTGATGTCATCAACCCTACTTCCTGGACTACATGTTGTCTCAGTAGGAGAGACCACAAGGAGGTGTAGAACTGTGGGAATTGTAGTCCAGGAAGTATTGTCCACGGCATCAGAGACACTGGGCTGACTGCTAACATATACACTATCTAAAACCACACATTGCACACATAAACACCACCACGAAAGTGTTCTTCTAAATGTCATTAACATATACTGTATGTTTTAGAGAAAACGGTGAAATGCCCCCCTAAGTGTAGGCTTTAACCAGAAGAATAATGATGCCATTATGTGTTTGTGGTGCAAATCTCAAGCCAATAAAAAAACAAAACTGGCAGGAAAAGTGTTTGCCACCTTATAAAAAGCAGGAACTTTTCATTGAAATTCCAAAAAGAGCAATATGAGAATATGCGCTTCAGTCTCTTGGCATTCTGACAGCTTCTCCTTAACTCCTGGTGATCTTCACTCACTGCATTTGGCGCCGAACCATTCGGTTGACTTTAAATGCGTTTTTTTTTTTTGTGTGTTGTTTTCCCACAGATGCGGGGGAAGGAGAAGAAAGCATTGTGATTCACTCGGTGGCGGTGGATGTCACTACAGCGACAGCGTGAACATTCCATAAACATGAATGTCCCAATTAACGTGAAGAAGAGAGGCCGTTCCGCTTTGGGCAACCAACAGCCTGCATATTCATGAGGATAATGTAAATAAGTTATGAATGAGGAGCTTGCCGCGGCTGCTCGGCCACTTAATGACTACGCAGATTTGCACTATAACCCAGCCGCTCTTTCCTTTGCTGACGAGTGGCACTTCAAGCCTCGTAAATGCACTGCAGCTCGGACCAGAGCTCTCCAGGGATTCTCCCGTTTCAAGAAGCCATTCTCCTTAGCACAGGGATGTCAAATCCAAATAGACAGCGGGCCAAAATAGAACAACTGCTACAAGCCCAGGGCCGGACTGTGTTCCGACAGGTTACAAGGATGTCACAAAAAGAGCAAAAAAGCAATTTTACTTCAAAACTAAATGCACCTTCATAGGATAAATGTAAACTGCATGCAATAAAAAATGGAATTGTATTATTAAAGCTCAGAGTCCTGATATGAGCCGCCTCACCAAGCACTGCTTTCATGATAAAAATGAGAAAGAAAAATCATATAATATGCATTAGTTTCTTATCACGGTGTGTCAAATATACCAGAGGGCCAGTTCTAAATAAAGTCAATATCATACCATGGTACTGATTTGGGCTCGGGGCCTTGAGTTTGACATAGATGCCTTTGAAGAAAAAAAAAAAAAAGACATCAAGCAGACCCTGTTCCCGTTTACTGTACAATAGACCGAGCTGTACACAACAATAGCATCCATTTTATTTTATTTATTTTTTTATCGAAAGGTGAAAAGTCGCCTCCTACTTCTCGAGTGGACCGACTTTCATCTCCCTTGAAGGCATTAATGTAGCACAAGGCTAAATCAAGTTACGGAGGCCTGGAACTGTCACGTTCCGTGTACCTCAAGTGGCAGGGGAATTGTCCCCTCCATGCTGTAAAGTGGCTCTTGCTCTCTCTCTCTCTCTCTCTCTCTCTGACGAGTGACGACGGCGATTAAGTCAAACGGAGAAGTGGGACGAGTACAAGGTCGCTGTGAAAGTTAACCATCCAAGGAACCAGTGTGTCCACTGATGTCATGTCGAAGAAATGGAAGTCGAATAGCCTTTCCGAGTAGTGAAAGAAATAATGCTTTCCTCCGATCCTCCCTGGTTGTGCCCCGTCGTATCAAGAGCTGTAATCGCAGCAGGATCACCACAGAACTACAAATCCCTGACTCATGTCGAAGCTCTAGCTCAGTGGTTCTCAACAAGTTGCTCCGGGGACCACCAGTGGTCTCTGAGAGTATTCCAGGTGGTCCCCCAGGGTAATTGATAAGACAGTTGGTAACCAAATGGACCCTGATAGATCAGGTGTTTAAATTATATTTAAACACCTGAATTACTTCATTTTCAAGAATGTATGTACACATTTACAAAATGTAGAAGAATTACTATTTTGAACAATGTTTTAGCCAGTTGCTCTCCTAAATGGTGGACACGAACTTGAAAATCCTTAGTTTTGGGGTCTGAGAGACTAAACTCAACATCAAATGGTGGTCCGTGGCGCTGGTATGAAAAAGGTTGAAAACCACTGCTCTAGTCCACACAACCCCATCAGCTGTGATAAACCACCTACGAAGGCCACATACGAATTGCATGCATACACTACTAGTTAAAGCAAAAATCCATGATTATGTACTTGGGCATGGTTTTCACAAACACGGAAGTGGCTAGTTGGGGGTGGGGCAGTTTGGGTTTTATAATACCTGTATTTACTATTCTGTCACATCGCAACTCGACTCAGCCACGGTGCCGCTCCGTCATTTTCAGGGGAGTATATGCAAGTATAATGTGCACAGATTTATTATAGGCGAATATGCACAGATTTTTGCGTATTCTAGGCGAGTATGGACGGAATGGCACCTCCGTGCATATTCTAAACCTCATGAGACTGGGTTGCATAAACACATTCGCACATGCACGCACGCACGCACACACACACACACACTGAGCCAAACCACAGAGGGTCAGGGGCCATGCATTAAGTGTCAGCTCGTGTCTTTGCAGCGAGCTTGTAAAAGCTTGGTGCCAACAATTGGTCCCTCCACACAACAACAACTCTCCCCTCTAGACGCATCGATCCTGGAGTATCAATGCGCGCAAAACGATCCCTGAGGAGCACTCTTGAAGAACGCTGGTTTGCAAACATTATCATGTCAAGGACCCTCATATTGATTTGTATTTGGCCACGGAGCACCCATTTGTAAAGCTTTTTTTTTTTACGCCCGGAGAATTTATGAAAAGGGTCATCATCTTTCAGAAATGATTATAGAAGAAGAGCTTCAAAGTCAATGAGAATAATGCATGCATAATGCATTTTCAGTGTTTGTTGTTTTCAAGTAGACCAAAGCATTTCAAAACAGCTTAAAAGGACAACTTTGTTGTTGTTGTTTTTTTTTCTTTCAACCAAGCATGTTTGAGGTTGTTATTAGAGAAATGAAAGATGGGTGTTAATGCTTTTACATTCCTTGCTTTCTTAAGTTTTAGGGATTTTAGCTTAGGGGCCATTCGAACACGGCCCTAAATACATATTTGTTTACAAATTTAGATTTATTTTTTTAATTATCTACTACAGTTAAACCACAGGAAATTACATCTGGCCACAAATGATCTACTAAATGACAAATTGCTATATTGAGCCTCTGGGTCAGATATGCACAACAATGGAGTAAAATGTAAAACGCTTTTGTGTCGCCCCCATGGATGAACATGGAAACGGTCCATGTGTACCAAATTTTGAGAGATTTGATCAAAATATGTACGAATAGCGGCAAAAAGTGTGTTTTGGAGAATTCAATTACACCAATCTTCTACTTCCTCAAACTAAATGTGAATCTCGGTTGGAAAAAACATTGTCCTCTAAATGTTTAAACCGGTCCTCATTTTGCCCAGGAATCCCTCCAAGGACCCCCAGGTTTGAGAACCCTGAAGACTACAGAGAGAGAGAGAGCAGCAGAAATACAAACCTCCACCAAACTCGCCCACCCTCACCCCGCGGACATAGAAACATCCCTCAGTCTGTTGGATGATGAACAAAGTCTTTGCTAACAACTGAGCAATCCCCCGGCCGACGATGCCCGGTGTACGTAATCGCCTAAAAGGGCCAAGTCATCCGGAGGACACAGACAGTCATTTACACATCTGAGCGACCACAAGGTAATGATTTTTTCCTCTCTTTTTCCCCCCCTTCCTGTGATGTCCCCAGAGTACCCGACTCTCACTATTTAGCCATTTGAAAGAGTCTCTCCTCCAGGTTCTGAAAGCCCAGACCCAGAGGGTTCAACTTGCAGCCTTGAAAGGAACTTAAAATTAATTGGGTGAGAAGGTCAGAATGGCTAAGTAATGAACAAGAGTTGTGATTAATGGGGAAAGAGACAGTCGCTCCCACTCGGGGAGGGGAATCTTTTTGTTCGGAAATTAGTGTTTGCGTGTTCTCCTCTGAGCTCCCAGGCATATAGCCGAGAGGAGCCTGGCAAGAATGTAGATGTGTTTGTATATCTGCTTGTGCCGAGGGGATATCAGGGAAGAGAAAAACAACACTTGATTTCATCTCTCTCTTCTTTTTTCTCCACCGACACGTTACAGCACCACCGAGATATAGTCTAAACAAAGCAACAAAAAAAAATAATAATCATGCAGCATGAATAATAACTACATCAAATGAGATTCTTCAACTGTTACCACGTTTAGTTGGGTTTAAAACAGCATCAGCACAATAAGCATCGAGTTAGTGGGGCCAAGGAGGAGACGTTAAGGAAGAAATACAGTATAAGTCATTATCTAATCCTGCAGCATAATTTGAGTCCCCCCTCCCTCCCCCTCTTATTTCCCTGATACTTAATTCCCAGTACAGGGTCAGTGTCTGAGGCAGCTCTAGAGTGCAGCTCATCCGGACATAGTACAAAAGACCCCAGATAGTCTCTCTCTCTCTCTCTCTCTGTCCCTCCACCCCATCTGCTGGACCATAATCTAGCCGCTCTCTTTCTTTCACTGGCTCTCTCTCTCTCTCTCTCTCTCTCTCTCTCTCTCTCTCTGCTCCCAATCAGACTGAGATAAACACACAGCAGAGAGAGAGAGCGAAAGAAGATAGAGAGAGAGAAAGTGAAAGGGAAAAGATGAAATGGAAGCGAGCAGAAAGTGGAATTGGTAGGAAGGAACGAGTCGGGGCAGCAAAGAGAGAGAAGATAGAGACAGAAAGAGAGAGATTGTGTGAAAGACCAGTGTTAGGACGGCCGTGCCTGTGGCCGTTTCACACATTCAGGGGCTCACCTAGAGCCGATGCTCTCCCTTCAAGCCTGGGCCTTTCACAAGTTATCACACTCCACATAGCGAGAACAACTCTCCGCTGCCAGGAGTTTTACTGCCAAATCAAATAATTACTTTGCAGACCTTGGTGACTATTGCATTATGGGAAACTCATTCGCATGTACTCCAGCAACTGTGACCCCCTCCCTCCCCTCCCCCCTAGTCAAAATTGTCAATTTAATCATAATTAATAATGGCACACTGCAACGGAATTTCAATCCTCCAAGACAAAGTCATTAAAATGGTCTGGGGGGAAGTAATCAACTTTGGACAGGCCTCAGTAATTCATTAATATACCACCTCGAGAGGGGGAGAGAAAAAAAGGCAGGGGGAAAAAAGGGGTGACTTTGTTTACTCGAAAAAAGTCTAGTTCTCTGCTCAAACTTTCAGGGTAAAGGCAGCCGAGTGCCATGCCGGCTGAACCTAGTGTCATAACACGGGATAGGAGACACGTCTGCACGCTGTCACAAACATATTTTTATTGGACGCCGCGGTGGCTCAGCTAAAGGAACCATATTTAGATGCTGTCACGAATAGTAATGGCACCTGAGCCAGTTAGTGTTCACTCTGCCAGCACAGTCAGTGGCTTTGTGTAATGCGAGTGTTTCGCCTGGAGACTGGGAGGTCGGGGTTCAATCCTCGGCCGAGTTAAAGACAAAGACTGTAAAAATGGTCCCTGCCTGACCCTCAAGCATCAAGGGACGTTGCATTGTGGGTAAACCCCTTGCGTCATATTGTTCTTTTAACGTCAGGCTGCCTCATGCTGCACAGACATTAGACAGGCTGCTTAGTCCTTGCATACCGCTTGTTCCGAAGAATACTTTCTTCGTCGTATTCCTAAGAAAGTATCATCACACCAAAGAACCGCATTCTACTCGTTCCAAAAACTGTGGTTTTGCTTCACTTCAAAACGCAGCAGAGTTTCGGATCACAGCAGGCGCATTCGCATTAAACATAGAGTGAATATACCAATGTGGAATGAAGATGTTTTTTGTCACACAAGAAGAAAGGAGAAGGCACCATTACGCACTATGCAGTGGTGCACAAAGATGCCCTGCACGCGCACACGCACGCACACGCACACGCACACACACACACACACACACCATGTTCCAAACTTCCCATCACATAATGCTTGTCTGACTCCTACTCCTAATGTCCATTGACTTTATCAACGTTCAATTCACAAACTACACAGTGTACTAATAGTTAAAGCAGGGGTTGACACTAAGGTCTCTCAGGTCAGGTTCTACTTGCCCTCAGCTCATGGTCACTTGCCCCCTAAAATATATAGGGGGCAAGTAAATATACATTTCAGTACCACGGACAGAGTCACTACAGCTACCATAACAGAACCGATCGGGCAACCAGGTAGCAGTCTTCACTTGCCCCACCATTTTTTTTACTTGCCCCGGGCAAGCGGGCAAGTGTTAGTGTCAAGCTCTGTTAAAGGTTCCTGCTTTGTTTCCAATTGCTGCAGATGATAGTGCAGTCAGTGTGAAAGCAAACCACAGCATATTACATAATATGCAAAAACTTCTCCATCCATTCAATAACAAACAAAGTAATGTACAGTACACTACTTTGTCGTATACTGTACTTTTACCTACTGTATTATAGCAAGGGGCATGCTACCCTAACATTATCTTGTACTTTGTTTTTGCAGTATATTTTTTGTTTTTAATCCTGAACAAAAATGACAAATTCAGCCTGCCTCAATCTTCATCCCCCTTTAAAGCATAAATCTCTCACAAAATGTGCAATTCCGGCATTTAGCAGATGCTCTTATCCAGTGTGACTTACAAAGTGTGATCTCGGAGTAACAGGATGGAATTAGAGTGCTATAAAAAACAAGAATGTGCTACAACATAACACATGGCATGGCATGTATATAAATGCCAGTAGTTTTCCATCTATACAATACGCATATTGTAGCATCTCAGTGTATCTAAATTTTGGCTTGATTTTGACTTCCCTGGTTGGTTAACCAAAACTATCGGACTCAGGGATTGGCAAGACTTGTTTTCATATTAACTCCTAGACAGATTTAACATGACTTGTGATTGATTTACAATCATTGTCTGTGTATCACCCCAAAAGTCGTGTGATGCGAGTTTATGAATAAACTCAGATTAACTCACCGTGCACTACAATACCCAGAAAAAAACCCTCATAAACTTCACAACTTTAATTGCTAAATTATCAATAATATAACATTAAACGCATCTATCGCTGAACAAGTCCTGGAAACAGTGAAATGTGAAAATACACTGACAATATCTTTTTCCTTAAAGTAGACACCTTACACTGTCTTTTGATATAATTTGTTATAATTGATATAATTTGTTTAAACAAATCTGTCAATCTGTCACTACTAAACTACTACTAAATACTTAATGTTCCATTATCAATACAATCTTAGTGTTTTGCCAGTGATATTGCCACTTGCAATTTTCTTACAGAATGGTTAGTCTGCTGTATGCTTAGGAGGTGCAGGAGGGAAGAGATCTCCTGAAAGCACTGACCAGGTCATCATAATTCTAAATCAGGTGGTCTAGGGATCACCAGAGGTCCTTGAGAGGATTCCAGGTGCAGCTAAATGATGGTCAGTTGGTAAGCAAATGGACCCTTATAGATCTGTAACTCTTGAAAGTGTTGAAATGAAACCAAATGGACCCTTACGGGTCCATTTGGTGGTCCCCGGAGCAACTGTTGAAAACCCCTGCTCTAAATCCATCACCAAAAAAAACATAGTAACGCATCACAAACAATGCTGGATGCAAGCACATTTCCAGGGTGTTTTTTTCCCCCCCGACACGAAAAAGGGACCCTTTTGTGCTTACCTTGAAAGTTCCCGGCGGACAGGTAGAGCCAGGTGAGCGCGGGGATGAAGAGCAGGGCGAGAGACGCCGCCAGGAACTTCCTGCGCCCACGACACATTCCCAGCATCCTCTGGGGTGCGAAAGCGTGTTGGGTGGTGGGGAGGGGGGGGCGGTGAAAAAAAGAGGCGAGGTGACCTCTATGTGGGCAGCAGCTGTTGTCCAGGTCGATGCATGGCACTATCTGAAAATGAGGAAAAATAGCATAGGTTATGGACCACCGTCACCTTGAGCCTGCTTGGTGCATGCTGCTTCTCTTCTGGACTGGTACACGATGATGCCAATGGGCCCTTCCTTCACTAGGTCTTTCCCCAATTCGTCCTTGTCCAATGGCAGGCATGTACAGGCATGTTAGTAGAGGAAAGCTTAGCCTCGATCTCCAGGCTCTCATCCATGCTGCGAGTTGAGAGCCTGGAAAAAGGGTGCCCCAAAACGACTGACGGAAGTCGGGACTTCCGGTTAGTTAACTTCCGCCGGAAGTTGCCATTAGTCACAATGTGGTGCTCCCGAAGATGAATACCCCACAGAAACATTTTATTTCTCCCTTTGTGCTCGCAAAGCTGTTTAAAAGATGAAATTGTGTGCACTTGGCACAAAAAAATAAGATTGAGCAAGTCAAGCTGCTAGTGAGGATTGGACAGGGTTGTTTTTCAGGGGACTGTAAATACAGTCACTTCTGCAACCAACGTTCTCAGTCTCAAAAGCGCACCCTTTTCCCAGTGAGGAAAGCTTGACCAGCCATAGCAACAGTTGCTAAACTACTTGGACTGGCATTGGACAGCAGCGACTAAACTTGAGAAGGGCTCATTCACCTATAGCAAAAACCGGGCCTCTCCCACACCTCTCCAGTACATTATATCGTGGTTCATTATTGGAACCAGAGCTTCAAAATCTCTTCTAAAGAGACAAGTCCTGCCGTGTGTACTGAAATATGCATGGCATTAAAAAAAAGCTTTGCTATAGCTCAATTACAGCCCGACTGATATATATCAATGTCATATTGGAGTGGACCCCCGATATGACCATAATATAGTCATCATTGTGCATTTTAAGCGATACGATATGCCCTTATATTATAAGGCCGTCTCGTATAGCTTAAAATGCACAATAATATTAATAATCATGACAGCTTCAGGTAAGGCAGGATCCGACTACCACTGTCACTTTGGACCTTTGCATAATATTGGTGCAAAATCGGTAATCACATTGTAAATTCCATATTCGTCGGGCTATATGTACTGCCAACAACCCCAGAAAAGGGACAAAAGTTGAGTTTTGAGCCTACCATCTTTTTAAAGGTTCTAAAACACTGATGTGTTTGTAGAGCAAAAATGTCTGAGTCTATCAAAAAAAAAGTAAGTCTCTAGCACGTTCCTATCAAAAGTTATGGTCGTTTAAAGAAATGCTTCTGAGTTCTCTTCTCTGAGCACTAGTCCGGTAGCTTCACAGCTGAGAGTACTTAATTGATTGGAATGTTGACTCGCAGAGAGTGGAGGGAAGGCAGGCGGGGGTGTACTGGCGCTGCAAAGTGAGAACTATACTTCAGCAGTAACCTGACTCCGCCAGATGGGGCAGCAGAGAGAGGAGTATTCCCTCCTCCTCTCTCTGCTGCCCCATCTGGCGGAGTCCGGTTACTTCACCAGTAAAAGTGTCTATAACTGAGGGATCATTCAGATCACAGCTTGGCTATTTAAATATAAATACGGGTAATAATAATAATCCAATTCAGAGTTTAAAAAATATACTGTATTTTAGAAGCATTAGTTATTGTTATTCATCATTATTTTTTAATGTTTGATGATCCATCACTTCAATAAAAAGCAGGTCTGCATAATTTCATGGGCTGTGTAGCCATTTCCAAATTTCAGCTAAGACACTATTTGAAATATTTTTTTTTTGTATTTTTGTATTTTTGGTTTATTGGCGCACTGTAAATAAAAATAGCATCTCCCATAGCAAATGTCTTAATCTAGGCTACAAGTATAAAACCAATAATGAAAGTCATTAATAACTATTAATAGCTACTCTTAATAATAAACTTGATTGTGTGATATACTGTAGCGGAGAAATTACGGCTGTGTACGTAAACATGCGTGTGCATGCTTGCAGTCTGTGACTGGTCTGTGACTGGCACCGCGGCGCGACTGGCACCGCGGTGCTCTGGCCCCCATGAAGTCACATTAAGTCCAATGCGGCCCCCACCCCAAAATGAGTTTGACACCCCTGTTCTAAAACGACCGATTGGATTTCAAAGCCTCTGGAGCAGGCAGCCCAAGTAAACTACGGTCCATAAATAATTCATTCAAGATATGAATCCTGAACGTGAACCTGCCATTGTCAGTTTATTGGATTTTGCATCCTCACAACAACATACTCACAAACAATACCCGAAACATCATGCTCTGATGACCCACCATTTTAGGAGGGGAGGAAAAAAAAAGGCTATTTTGGTCTGTTTTCAACACAGGGGCAGAGCAGAAGACAGTATAGAAGCCTCATTATTTGATATTAGAATAAATCCTCTTTCCATTAGCACCACATTTGTCCAATTAGCCGGTTGACCTCAGTCGATTTTTAATCTTCGCCAGGGACTGCCTGGGGGACGAGGCACAATACCCCCCACCCTCCGATATAGCCGTTTGCGTGCGCTGGCACATACACAGGCCAATTATCATACTGTCACTCCAAACAATGCAGGAGAGGAGAGATCCATTTAGAAGGACGTTGAGGTATTTATTTCCATCAATGTCCCTCCCCCGTTTATTGAATCTCTGGGGTGCTTTTGTTGTGGCCCACGCGGCGCTGCCGGCGGCAAGTGGCTCTTTGACCGGGTTAAACGAGGCTAGGCTAGATTAGAAACATCCCTTTAAGTGAGAACAACCGCGGGTGTGAGAGCAGAGGCTCCCGATTCATTTCAATGCTTTCTTAGCCTCTGACCCTCCCCAACCCCCCCATGTTTGATATGGGCTGTCCGATGGGTACTGTGATCTGGGGGTGGGGGGATGGGGGGGGGGCATTCATTAGCATATGCAAGTGAGATGTCAAGGCCCAGAGCAGAGTCAATGTCGGCTTGAGAACCAATCGGGGCAGAGCAACAGCCAGGAGGAGGCGTTATCTCTATTGCAGATTTTTTTTTTTTATTGGCAGGTACACATCCCTAATGGAAAAGAGGGCTGGGAACTCATCAGCAATAGAGCTGAGCAGTCCCGCCCCCTCGTGATGTCGCCCTGGTTCCAGAAATGGATTCCCCATTCATTTTCCTCATATACTTTTCGAAGAAATGCTCTATATAAGAACAATTACGCTGCGGACAAAGCTAATTCAGTCTGTGACCATTCATGACAACACACACAATGTTTTGGGACGATCAAATCATTTCTTAGAAGAAGAAAAAAGTTGTTCTTCTTGCTAATTAGATATTGTATGGTAACGTGTGTGTTGCCATGAAAATGAATGGGGAATCCATTTCTGGAGCGGGGACGACGTCACAAGCTCAGCTCTATAGAGCCTGACGGGCGATTTTAGGCTCTCTCAGCAGGGGTCACATTTTTGTGGTGACAAACACATTTAACACCCATCTTTTACTTTCTCTAATAACAACCGAAAACCTCCTAGCAGGAGTTAAAGGGCCCAGACCCGACATACACACGACCCAATGACTGGTCTCTAACTAAACTGTTATGCACAGATAAAAGATCAGAGTCACCGTGGCATTTGGATTTCCTGGGTGGCAGCCAGCGAAAAAATAGCTGATCTGATGTTTGTCTGTTTTTGGTTATTATAAGATTAGAGCATTTGAAGCGGTCACACATCACAGTCCAATATGTTCAGAACTTGGAAGCATCTTCCATAAAATCGTAAACAGTCTTGGATGTCTCATATTGAACAGTGGTTTTCAACCAGAGGTCCGGGGACCACCAGTGGTCCCTGAGAGGATTCCAGGTGAACAGTTTTGGTACCCAAATGGACCCTTATAGATCTGTAACTCATGAGTGTGTAAAATGGACCCGTAAGGGTCCAATTGGTTTCATTTTACAATCTCAAGAATTAATCATATTTAAACATCTGAATTCATTCGTTTTCAAGAATCTACACAAGAATTGTTATTCTGACCAACGTTTTGCCAGTTATCTTCTAAATTGTGGACACAAACTGGTGGTCTGTGGCTAAAATGCAGAATAATTACCAGGCCCTGGTATGAAAAAGGTTGAAAACCACTTATATAGAAAAAAAGGTTAGCCTTAGATTGTGATTTTTTTCAACTTAGGAAATGTTACTAGTATGTAGAGTGAGTCACAATCGGCATATCAGGACTTGATCATGCAAGCATTTATTCAATCATGAGATTTGATTTAGCTCTGCGTCGTTATGGCCTGTTATGGTTGTTAGGCCCTCTGAAGCCACAAATGTTGCTTTTTAAAAGGCCAGGGTTTCCACTGTTCTGAAAAGTTGTGTGAGAATGACCACCTTTAGCGTCTGGAAGCAGTACAGAGGCCTGTTTTTTGCCTGGTGTAAAAACCATACGGTGTATTTATTTAGACAACACACGCAGTCCAGGCACAACACCTGATGTTCCACTCAGATCAGACCTCAGTGCACTGGCAGGCAGCCGTACAGCTGAACCGACTGAATCTGTTCTGTGCTATTATAGAAGGGGGTTTGAACATACAATACAAATAAACACACTACGAAAAGCTCTAGTGAAATGCCTGCCATCATACTGTATATAATAAAGATATGTTATTATATTGTGCTGCATTACATAATGCTATATGACAGGGGTTTTCAACAGGTGGTCTGGGGACCACCAGTGGTCCTTGAGAGGGCTACAGGTGGTCCCCAGCTAAGTTTTTTGACCAGATGTAACTCGTGAGAATGTAAAACTGAAACCAAATGGACCCTGGCGGGTCCATTTGGTTTCATTTTTACACTCTCAAGAGTTAAAACATTCATCATGTGAATCACTCCTAATCTACACAACTAGAAGATTAATGGTCATGGACAGAAGCAAAGGAAATCTTTAGTTTGGGGGGGTCTGTGGGGCTAAAATGTCCTTAAATGGTCGTCCGTGGCTCAAATGCTGAATAAATGATGGGCCCTGGGATGAAAAAGGTTGAAAACCCCTGCTATGTGATATTATATTACATTCCATTAAACGATGCTATATATCTCATTATCATCACATTACGCATATGCATGTCGGTGTGTGTATAACTTTGGCATATTGGTTTCAATCTTGCAGGTACATACTGTACATTGATTGACAGGATTATGGTGACCAGCAGGGGTATATTTGTATATATGTGTATACGTAATGAATATGAGCCAATGTAGGCCTGTATGTATGTATACATATACAGTATATATGTATCTGTATATAGTGTTTATATGTACTGTACATATGTACATATTGTATGTATGGAAAAAAAAACTATAAAAGGACACTTGTTAAAATACAAAGGAATGGGACACCAGGGGTAGGGCCTGACAATCCCATGGCTTCTCCCTAGCACTTTTTTTAAGACACTGGGACATGAAACGGAAACATACAAAAAAAAGTTTCAAACTGTATGTATGTGCTTTATGTCCAGTAATCCGAAAATACAACTGCACTGAACAATGCATAAATAAATCTACAATAAAAGCATACGTAAATAACCTTAAGCCATACAATTATTATTATACGTCTGCTATGAGTCCTACAGCTCCCATTGTTGACGCTATACTGTATGTTGAAACAGACCTAATGTGTGGCTCTGCCCCAGTGACCTGAATCAGAGAGAGTCAGATGGCAGCCAGACTAACTTAAATCAAGCATAACTAGTCGTATCTGGCTTTACTATTTGAAATGCTCCTGGAAATTATGTGAAGATCATCCTCATAAATTATTGGCTATGATCTGGCCTAGTCTTGAACATCACTGGTGTCCCTGGAGGACATTACAATGATGCCCTGTAGTACAGAGCACCCAGCACTCGCATTCTCTGCATGCAAAGCACCCTATTGGCCTGAATATAAGACTATGTTTTTTTCCTAATGGAAATATCCCAAAAATGGGGTCGTCGTCTTATATTCAGGGGCTATACTATTTGACATTCAATGTTCTTTTTTCTGTAAATGGGTCTTGAAAAATGAGGGTCGTCTTATAAACGAGTCGTCTTATATTCGGGACAATACGGTAATAAGCAAACACAACAGCAAACACAATAGCAGGCGGTGGTGGCTCATGTGTGGAGTCACCGGATGGTATCCGCAAAGTTGCCGGTTCGAACCTGGGCTCCCCCAGAATTAGTGTTGATGTGTCCCTGGGCAAGACACTAAGCCCCCAATCGCTCCCAATGGGTTGGTCAGTACCTTGAATGGTTTCTGCTTCAATTGGTGTGTGAATGGGACCAACGATCTATGTAAAGCACGCCTTGGATAAAGGCGCTATATAAATGCACCATTTATCTTTCCCAACGACCCCCATCACCACACACACCCCTAGGTGGACTCGTATGCAACTTTTATCCGGTAGACAGATAAAAATCATTAAATCATCAAGGCTTCCCATTCAACCACTGTCTAATTGCCCCAATTCCCTCCCCCCAGAAACAAAATTTGAGAGGAAAAGGAACCGCACGCCGCACTCAATCTTTTCTAATCTTGCCCACCACTAAAAGTAATGTGATATCCATACCCTCCATTCAAGTTTATAGTCATTACTATAGATATCAACGATGAGCCTTCCCTCATGGCTCGACAGTAAGTTAATGGAAAATGGAATTTAATATCCAGCGCTCAATAGTAAATTGTGGTGTGTTGACACTGAAAGTGATGAGCGATGATTACGGAAGCCATGGTCTGTTGGTTGAAAAAGGCCATGGGGAGATAAACTAAGATGTCTGGAATGAACTAGTGTATTAGAAGATACTGTGGTGCTTCAGATTCTAGAGCAGAGGTACATATTATTCTAAATTCTAAAATGTGCTGTAGTTGTTGCTTCCCCTAAAGTGTAATATCAACTTGTAGTAGGCAATGTTTATCCCTTTTTCTCTGCAATTTAGTTAATACGCCAAGATTACTATAATTAGTCCTGCTTAATGCTCATCAATATGGTAAAAACAAAATCGATTGGGGAATCGGAGCTAATGGGAATCCAAGCTGATGGGAATTCATAGGAGAGAGAGAAAAAAAAAACAGCAGATTGATAGGCAACAATTTAATGAGCACTATGTGGACAGTGCTGGAAATAAAATAAGAACCAAGACATTTTTTTCCTGGGCATTATTGCCTCAAAATGATGATGTGCACTCCAGCAGCGCACAGTGCTATAGCTGCAGCCTATAGTATTTGACAAAGTGGTTGGGATGCCCCGCGAGAGAGAGCGGATCTGAAGCTGTCCCGCGCCATTGGCCACAGCTAGAGGCTGCAAAAACGCTGTGGACCAGTGCAGGAGCCTATATAAAAAGGGCCCAATTGCCCCCGTGTAGTTCCTCTTACAGGCACTCAGCCAACAGGACCAATCGCCTTTGTCAAACTGACAGCAGCACTCAGCGATGAAGACATGACGAGCCTAAAAGCAGCCGCGGGCGCTGGCCACTGGCCGTCCGTCTGTCCGTGCACGAGGCAATGGAGGGTATCGAACATATCGGACGGGCATGCTCTGGTGATAGGACTAAATGAAGAGGCTGCGGGAAGGAAGGAAATGTCCCAGCCATGCCGGGTCAAATCCAGCCGCACCGCTCCATCATCGCTGTCAGATTTTACAAAAACAAATTAGATCTAAGGTGGCACACAACACATTTAGGAAGATTCTCTGGATCTACCTGCGTCCTCATGACTCCCTTGTTCCCGTTCCCGAGATTAGGTACAAATTTGCAAACCTGTTGATCTGGAATTTACCTTGGGAATTATTCTTGAAAAGTGGTAACGTATCTTCAACTTCTTCAGGACATACTGAAGGATTTTAGCCTAGGAAGGAGGAGCCCTTGGGAAAATGCAGGGGGAAATTAATGGGAGCCCCAAATCCATGTGGCCTCCATCAATAACATGGGAAGGCACGATAAGGTAAAATGTGACATGCCAAACTAGGGTGTTTCCATTTTTCTGAATCCATTCCAAGTATTAAGGGCATTACAGACGGGGAGTGATAAACGCCTGCATTATCGCGTTGATTCCACTGTGATCCTCACTTGATGACTGGGCGATAATCACTCGGCATGAATAAAGCTCACAGAATTGAGGTCTAAAATTATACACGGGCGTGTGCACAAAACAAGCATGTGCGCAACACTGGACGCTGTGCGTCACACGCTTGCTATATCGCACAGCATTTTCTAAGCACAAAACGCCAATCCCGTTGAAAATGAACTAGAGGCACGATTTACTACTTCTGTTTGAAAAGCATAAAAACACTGCTTGTTAAAAACAACCATATCCAAATCCACCCAAATGTACTGACCTCATCACATTTGCGATGACAGCTATGGCCATTATTTTAGGGCTCACTAACAGACCCGACTACATGGGGTCCCTCTGGTACAAAATATTTCCAGATGCGTCTGTGGTTAGTCGGATCCATTTCCTCATTCGTCTGCCAGTGCTAGGCTTTTTCCCCCCATCCATTTCTGTGTCATTGGGAGGCGGTCCAACTTTTCAATAGCCGGGCCCAAATTATGTTATCTATTCATCTAATCAGCTAGCAGCTGCGAGACTCTCCTGGAAGACGCCGATGCTGTTATCAGGGGGAGAACTGTTTCACCTTGAAACGGAACGCCAGCACTCAAAATTGTTTTGTATTTTACTGGCGTTCACCTTATCCTCTCTTAGCGGCTGAGTGGACTTTAAAATCACGCCAAGAATACATATCGCACCTTAATGGAGATGCAAGAAGCCCCAGCTTCATTATACTTAATCCACCATTCCCCGAGGCATCTATTTTCGCCAGTGCCTATAGGTCACACACACACACACACGCACGCACGCACGCACACAGCAGACAATCAGAATTTTTATGAAGAAAATCTTGTCAAATGGAATTGAAAAGTTTGCAGTCGCGAACGGAATCCATAATCCATCCTAATCCAAAAATTGCAATACAATTTTGTCTTGCTTTATGTCAGGGGTTTTCAACAGGTGGTCTGGGGAGCATCAGTGGTCGCTGACAGGATTCCAGGTGGTCTCCAGCTAAATGTAAAGTTGGTTAACCAGATGCAACTCTTTGAGAGCGTAAAAATGTTTAGACTCTCAAGAGTTAAAATATTCATTGTGTGAATTACAGTAGTCTACACAACTAGAGAATGTAGAAGATTAATGGTTATTTTGAGTGTTTTGTTTCCGAAATACAGCCTGGAATTGTGGACAAAAGCAAGAAATCTGCAGACAAATCGGTGGCACATCTCCACAGGCTCTCAGGTCTGAATGCTTCTCTGGAGGTGACCTTGCCTTGAGATGCTGTCCCGTCCCGTCATGTCTGGGAGGGGGGTCACCCGTGTGCGATTTTTATTTATCTTTTGACAAGAAGGGGTGCACTGCTGGCCCGCGTCCACACGCCCAGCTGGACCAGAGGGCCCAGTAGGGAGCAGGAGGCCTCATTTTAAAAGGGAAGCAGGTGGACGGGTCCCCGTCTGTCTCCTCCTGGTCTTGCCAGGTAATGAGGATTCATGGAGGGCCCTGTGGGCAAGCAAGCTGACATCTATCTCTGGGATGAAAGAGGTGCAGGTGACAGGGGAGGAAGGCTTGCCTCTCCTCCCCTGACGGATCCTTGTGTTGTATGCTTCCACATCTCCTTTCCCTGCCTGCCACGCTACCAGCCCCACCGCCTTGGCAGGATTCACTGTACCCAACAAAGCTATTCATCTGCACTGGTCTTGAGAAAGGAGCCATCTGCACTCTAGCCGATTGTAAGTAACTTTTTTTTTCCCCAGAAGGGGGATCAATTGCGAGCTGTGATCACAGATACGGCATCGGGTGGTTAGCACATTGCTTCGTGGCAAGGTCGTGGCTTCTTCTTCAAACCGGAAGTGGGTGGCAGTTGTATGTTCTCGTCCTCCCCTTTCCTCTCACATCAAAAATACATGGCAAGGATGGCAGGAACATACAGTACATCATTATGTCTCAGCCAGTGCTGGTGCCTTACAGGATGAGCTGGTCCCTGGGGTTCCAACTGCTCCAAACAGTAAGCATGGGATTTGGGAAATATGGTGTATAGTAGTGATGCGCGGGCCGGCCCGAACCCGGCAGGTCCCGCGGACCCCCGCGGGCGGACGGGTTCATGATTTTTAAGTAATTATCACCCCGCGGGCGGGGCGGGCTGACCCCGCTGCACATGCAAAAAATAAAACAAAGAAATCACATGCTCTCGTTTTGTTTTTATTACCCTCTCAGTGGTGGTCCTCAGACCACCTGTTGAAAACCCCTGAAATAGACGAAAATATGAGCCTAAATTGACAGGTGATTAGTGATGACGGGCAGTTGTTTTTACTACCAGAACTTGCATTGAGAAGACGGAGAATGTTGATGGAGTGGGACACACCAGACCTAGTACAGCATTAGGCCTACCTACAGCCTCACTTCACCGTGGAACAGTACCATCCTCACCGCTTTACATTCCCGCTCCTCTCCCAGCCGCTTCGACCTCTATCCATCGATTGAATAGACACTTATCAACAGAAATGTTACGATCCAATCGTGCCGGTATAGCAGATATTCAGATACCCGCGGGCAAGTAGATATTTTGTATTCATTGCATCGGTGGATCACGGATACTACTAGTAGGGCGAAGCATAGTTTTACTGAAGTTTTGTTTAGGGTTAGTTACCGCATAAAGCACCGTCTAACCCTAACCCTAGCCTAATCCTAAACCCTAAACATAACCCCAGTAAAACTAGGCTATGCCTACACCTAACCCCAACCCTAAACTTAACCTCAGTAAACTTATGCCTAAACCTAACCTAACCCTAACCATAACTTCAGTAAAACTTCCTTCGCCCCGCCCTACTAGTAGTATCTGTGATCCACCGATGCAATGAATACAAAATATCTACTTGCCCGGCGGGTATCTGAATATCTGCTATACCGGCACGATTGGATCGTAACATGGATCGAATAGACATAAGTGTCTATTCAATCGATGGATAGAGGTCGAAGCGGGTGCCTCTCCCTGCTTGCTAGATGCATGTTGTGCATTCCAGCATCAGCTCAGCTGGTCGTGTGCTTGAACTTGAAGCACGTAGAAATAGATTTAATCCTGGAGCCCTTGATTCCATTCTTTTTCTGCCGTCGCAAAGGAGACTGGCTTGGACGCACAGCTAATAGAGTATTAAGCCGTATGGTTTCGTATGTGCGTTCTCGGCTGTTACGCACGACACGAGGGACCCTTCACATGCTGTGGCAATGCGCAGCGATCTGGTTGTTTTGATTACAGAGATGGCAAGACGTCTATCATCGCTGTATGCTCTACTTTAAATGTAGCCTATGGTTCATTGTTAATAAATCAATGCGAAATAATCGCTGCATAAATGTTAAATGACCTATTACTGTATAAGCGACAGGTCTTAATTGTTGATACAGAGTTTAATTTGTTTTGTGTTATATAGTCTATTCTGTTTTATCATTTTCGATCACCGACAGCCGCCTTTTATTTATTTTCCATGCGTCTTAGAAAGACATAGCTATTTAGAGCCAAGACTGTCGATTTTGCTGTCATTACAGAACCATTCTGAACAACATGCTTGTTTATATTCAGCGGCAGCCCATGACAATATCATTTATAAAGCTGCTATAGTATTTTAAAGCTTGGGGTACTCACAAGAACATGCACTAATCACTATATCATTTTTTTTAATTGCGGGCTGCGGGCTGGGGCGGGCCGTTGATTAAAATTTTGCGAGGCGGGCTGCTGCGGACGGGTTGGCAGAATTGGCGCCGCGGACTGGGGCGGGTTGTGAAAAAAAGCCAGCCCGCGCATCACTAGTGTATAGCATGGAAAGTTCGGGATATATGAGTGGTTATTTAGACTCCTTGACAGATTTACCACGACTTTTGTCGTGGTTGATTATTCTGTTGTCTGCTTATCACTCCAAAAGTCGTTTTAGTCTTTGTTTTATTAACAAGCTCATTAACTTACTGCACACCACCCCATGAAGTCTTTCCTCGCACACTTTACAACTATAACTGGTGAAATATAAATGATAGATTGCATTTATCACTGAATGAGCCCTGTAAACATGAAAATACAGGCCATTTTGTCAAATGTATTTAAAAGAAAAACTGAAAGCTGTCTTTAGTTATCATTCATTTGCACAAATTCACAACAGAGGATTTTCTATAAATCATTTTGTTACTATTGAGCCTAATGGGAGCGAGCCTAGCTTTTCTGCTAAGCTGTCAAAGAGTTAAATGGCAACATATATAAGTTGATACACTTCATTTTAAATTCACGGTGGAGCCCATTTAATTACAATCGATTGTTGGGGGGGGGGGGGTTCTGAGTGGTACAGTGAGTGGCCTCTTCACACAACGCACTGACCTCTCTCTCAGTGAGAGTCGAGTGTGGAATAACGTCTTCAGCCCAGCTCCACATGAGCATTAGATGCCTGGATAGCCGGCTGTTCACACAAGCTAAGAGCCTGTCACAGGCAGACGCCCGTCGAAACATCATCGAAAACGGTCCGGTGGAAGTGGTGGACTCCATGCTGGCTAAACAATTATGACAGGCAGTTTGACGGCCCCCACTGCCGTGCCCTCTTCACTGGCCATTAGTTTCAAAGCACCCCGAGATATTGAAAATGTAGTCTTCGCTCTCGCCCCCTCTTCTGAAAACTCATTTCGCGGCAGAACAAAGTGCCTTCCCGAGAGAAGATTAAATTGTACACAAGACAAAGGATATGCATTACGCCCCGTGGCTAACCGTTCAAAAAGGAGGATTAATAACCAAGCCGTTTGTTCCACTGATGATAATGCCTTATTTATGTGCATGATGTAGCACAGAGAATTATACTTTAACCTATAAGTGGCCATCTGGAAAATAAATGAGCATGTGTGGACACCAAATGCAAATTGATATGTAAACTAAAGTGAACGGGGGAGCATTAAGACTAGCCTTTAAGCGAGATAATCATAATTTGTCAGGAAGGGAAAAAAAGTGAAACGACTGCCTGGCAAATTCATCTCGAAAGACACAAATAGATAAAAGTGGCACGTGGAGGAGGAGGAATTGAACGCCCTCTAAAGTGTTGCTTCGTCTGCACAATGGAGTGGACAGGCCTGGCTCGGTTCAGAGAATTATTACGGCACTCGGCACTCCTGGCAGCGGGTGTCCCCCCTCCGCCGTGCCAAGGTAATTAGATGAGTGGGCATCTTCTGTAGCGCCGGGGCACAATCAAGTGACAGTCATCGCAAGAAATGATGGCGCTTTGGTGAAGGAGCTGGTGGAATCCGAATCCATCAAAAAAAAAAGAAAGAAAGCAAAGCCGCTCCGCTTTCAGTGAGACCGATTGATAATCGGACCTCCTAAATCACGACGCGGACCAATTACGAGTCATGGGATTTCTATAATTGCTCAAACCGTGAATAAATCAGATATTAACGTGCACGGGCAGCCGCAGTACTACGAGCATTCACAGTTCTGTTGTTACAGAAATAGCATGCACACAACGCATTAACAACAAAACTCTAAAAAAAAAAAAAAAAACAGCGAGAACCACGGCGGCATCTGGCACATCAGTGGGTGGTTATTTCGCCTGTCAACAGAGCACTTCAAATCTATTTTTTTGTCTTCCTCCTTTTTATATCCATTCATCTATTTCCACTCTCATTATCTCGCAAAAACTGTAACATCCATTACCGGCTCATACAAACAGGTCACTGGAGAGGAGAAACAGTCCCTTAAACTGGAAACGGAACACAATAATTTCCCCGCTGAACACAGAGACACATCGCCTCCGATGGTTTGATGCAACAGGAACCGCAACTTTGATTTTCCACAACAATTCCCTATGAACTGTAGGCGAGGACCAGGCGGCGGTGACGAGGGGGTGGAGGGGTGCTGTTATTCGCTGCCTCGCTTCCTGTTGACGGCGAGGCAGGAGTGGATAAGATACATGATTCATAGCCGGCACGCAGATCGTGTTGAATTTTAATGCATTTTTCGCAGGAAGAAACATGAAAGCATGTACTCACTGGAAATGTGCATATATGTATGTATGCACAGCGCTGTAGGTACAGTGTGTGCTTTCCTTACATGCTATTATTTTTACAGAGCGCACCGCAACCGGAGCACGAGAGTGAAAAAGGATGATGCAGCCAAGTAGGGTTACCTATGGGTGCGTGTAATGCATTATGGGTTTTCGAGAAAGTGACGCAAAGAAAAAACACATGCAGTAAAAGCCTTTCTAACCTTGCCAGCGATGTAAATCCGTTTTCAAAGAAAAAATGAGTACCGGGATGCAGGGAGGGTCTTTTAGAAGAGGTACAGGGATATTTGAAGAGTCCCACATCAGCAGCGTTTTAGGAGTCATATTTTTACAATCTATACATTGAATTCAATACAAAATTTAAAAAAAAATAATGGTAAAAAAGAAAACAAAAAACTAACCAGTTGAAAATATTTTTGCTGCCCTAAAGTCGGCAGAAACAAAACAATATCGATCTGTTAGACAATGTTTGTTTGCAATTGAAATCCGTCTGGTGGTCATGCTCAAATATGTTACCCTAAATCTTTCGGTCTTAGGCAGCGCTGTCTAGTCAAGGTAGTTGCGGTATCTCCATTCACTTTTTATTCATGGACTGAACAATGGCTCTGTTGTCGCTCTCTAATCAGACTCTAGTCTAGAGGCTGCGTTCTGGCCAGTGAACAAAACGAGATGGCAGTGCACGTGGATGTTTTGATCCACGGGAAGTGGCCAAAAAAAAGTATATACTATACTACTACTATATACTATACTACTAAACTATATACTATAGATCAGGCGTCGGCAACCTAGGGCACGCGTGCCAACGTTGGCACGCCGGGTGGCATCGGCTGGCACGCGGCCAGATTCTGGAAGACGTTTTTTTTCCCCCCTTTGGTAATAAAAATAAGTGCATTCAGCATTTCTCTTGAATGTGCATGTTACAAAATAAAGTTATCTGCACTAAGGCTTTAAACCGAAAATGCGATTTGAAACCATGTCATTAGCGATTATTCATTAATTTAATCAATATTCAACCGGAGCGACTCTGATCCAGTTGACACTTCTGTGCTGCGCGCAGCCCTGCCCAGTCACTCAGTGCGCCTGCAGTGCCTCTGCTCTGTGCACGTGCGCAGAGCAGTGGAGCAAGTTGTTTTGCTCCCAAACAGTAAAAAGTCGCGTCGGTGGCTGGCTGGTTGCTGGCCAGCGCATGTCGTCTGTCCCGCGGACCCCCGTCATGTCAACCTAACCAGACAACATCCACGCTGAAATTATTGCGTTTCGACTGGTGTATGGCTTCACTTTAGCCTCCCTCCTCCCTCTCCCTGCCTGTTGAATATTATTAGCAATGAGGCTAGCTTGTAGCTTGTGTGTGCTGCTGCTGCTGCTGCTGCGTGCGTGCGTGCGTGCGTGCGTGCGTGTCGAAGCGGGGTAGTTTGAGGGTGGCCAGATATCCTCGTTTCTGTGGGACAGTCACAGGGTGACCCGAAGTCCTTCTTTGCATGGGACAGTCTCTCATTTCAAAGACTTTTCAATCCCACAAATTGAGACCCTGTCCCACATGGTGACTGACAGACTACAGTGGTCAATTGCCCCAATTGCCCCCCTTATGTTTTCTGTTATAAAGTTTTCTCACTGTCTCTTTTCATGCAAGATATGTTTTAAGCCTGTTAAAATAACAGGAGAAATACATACTAAGTATGAATAAATAACAAAATGATGGCTGGGCACTTTTAAGACTATTGACATGAGGCATTTTTAATACCCACCATAATGTGTTGCTACCCTGCAATTAAATGTCCCTCTCAAGTAATACTTCTGTCCCTCAGATGTTTTGGTCACCTTAAGTCTGATCAATCTATTGTGATAGAAAAATATCTACCAGTCTGCCTGTTCTGATAAGAAATAAAACAAGGCCTAATAATCACATAACTGCAGTAAATGGCCATTGAATATGTGATGACCGTGAAAATGCACTATTTATTGACTATAAGGGCATTTATAGTCATTTTTTTTACTGTGGCACTCGGAGTGTCAAGGAAAAAAATCATGGCACTTCATGTCAAAAAGGTTGCCTACCCCTGCTATAGATTATACTAAGTATATACTATATACTGTATTAAGATGTTTTTTTACAAGTACTTATCTTGCATATTTAGTTGCTTATATTCTTTAGCAGTGGTTTTCAGCCATTTTCATACCATGGCTGCATTTTAACCATGGACCGCCATTTGACGTTGAGTTGAATCACACAGATCCAAATTCCTCTACAATTCCTCTACATTTGCTGTGTGGATTTTTGAAGGTTAAGTAATTCAGATGTTTAAATATAATTTAACTATTGAGAGTAGAGATGGCCGATATTGACTTTTTTACCGATATCCGATATCCCGATATTATCCAACTACTAATTCCCGATACCGATATCAACCGATACCGATATATGCGGCCTCCAGTGGTGGAAAAATAATTATTGTATTATTATTGTTATTGTATTATTGTATTACTATACAAATATTTAATATAAATAAACATTTAGTATAAATACGAATTCATGTTATAGCCTAGAAATACTCCATACAACTATAAATTCAACATGTAGCCTACTTCAGTAAAGTACAAAAGTAATGGTATAAACATGACCGTAGTCTACATCTCTGTAAATAGTCATAATTTCCAGTTTGTAAATACCGATACCGATATTTTCCGATATAAAATTTGAAAGCTTTTATCGGCCGATAACATCGGAGGGCCGATAATATCTGCCATCTCTAATTGAGAGTGTAAAATTTGGTTTCCATCATGCTCAAGTGTTACAGATCTACAAGGGTCCATTTAGTTAGCAATGGTGATCATTCAGCTGTGTGTTTGGCACAACAAAAAAATAATTAGCCTAAAAAAAACACCCTGCTGTGAGAGCCTAAAATGGCCTATGCACGTGGTATTGTGGTTCAACTATGACTCTTACATAGATTTTATTGTTTTATTGCTCCAATGGGTCCCTGATCAATAAATTGTGTTTTTTGGATGCAAAACACAGTGGATCGACATCACAGTATCGGAGACTTTTATTTTATAGGCTGTGTACAGAGATTTAATGCATGTATTTCTCTTTCTCTTTTAACCTTGCTGCCAACATCTACCCAAGTCTCATTTATTATGGACACGGGGAGCGAGGTTTTCCCCTCCAAGCCGACAATGCAAACCACCTCTCTCAGATTAATTTAGGCACTGATGGATGAACTTAATTCTAGAAAGTTCTATCTTATCCCAGCGAAAAAGGGAAAAAAAAACTGAAACGGACCCAAACCGAAACGACACTCATGGTTAACAAGATTAATTAGGACTGGCTTGGTCACGTTCCTTTAAAAAGAAAAAGATTCCTGAAGTCTGCAGTGACACAGTTCATTACTCAGCGGGGGTCAACGTTTGGTCCTGTCCAATAAACTGCAAATAAAGACTCACTAAATTTAGCCGTCCACCCGATCCTATGTGACAACCGACCCTTTGGAGACTCGGGTTTGAAACCTAGTTATGCAAGTGTGATGTACATTAGGGACACAGCTAGAATCATATCCCTCCCACGCCTCCCCTTTTCGCCTTGGAAAAGAAGTCTTCTCTCTCTGTGCGAGGGAGAACGGTGACACCGTGCTAGATGATGGTTTATTAAGCTTGTCACTTCTGGTTTGATCTCAGATTGCCCTTCACGTTGAGCTATGGCGCCGTCTCTTAAGTCTCCTTTGAAGATGGAGCGTGAAGGACGGGACTCTGCCCTCCGCCATCAACCTATATCGCACATAGCCGCGGGGGCGGCTGCTGCAGCGGACCAAAAAGTGGGGGCAACTCGCTTTAAGTCGACTCTGGGAGCTCAGCGTTGAAAGTGGGTAAGCTTTGCGTTTGGTGCGAACTAAGTGCACATGTTACAGCCAGACAGCGAGGCATCCCCTCTCACAGAGAGAATATGATCCTTACAGTAAATGGTTCTTTAGACTGTATGCTTTCACACAGAGCCATCGCCTACTAAAGAACCAGCTTCTTTAGTGAGGAATGTTCCCCACAGGCCTATCTTGTTTTCCCTTAAATGACGTTTCTTTTATGGTTCTTTGAGGTAACTTAACCGCTGTTAAAAGAAGCTTTTCTTACCTTTACTTGTAATTGATTTATTCTCCCCCAAAAAGTGACCCAGTTTGTTTTGTGTGCCGTTTCTCCTACCCCACCCTACTTGGAATAGGACGAGGAGATTTTGTTCAAATTCACCTATTCCCATGACTCCAAAATGCAATGATTGGCTATATATTGTCTCTCCACCATGCCAATAGTGTGTTGACACTTGAGACAGCCAAACCAATGTTGAACCAAAAGTGAAATTGGAAGTGCGAGTGTCACAGTATTGACACGGTGGAGGGACAATACACTGTATGGTATAAAATGAGAGACAGCGAGTGCAAAACCCGACGTCGGCGGGCGCCTCGGCTGCGCCGGGACTTGCCTCCTTAGTCGCTTCCTTAATGAGTGGCGGACCGGCAGCGCGGCGTTTTTATGAGCTCTGGCGGCAGTGCTGCCGCTGCCGTTGCATTCTGGATGGTTCTGCCAGTTCGTGCGGCAGTTCTGCCGGTTCGTGCGACAGTGTAGCGGCAGAAGCCTCCCCATGCCGCCCCAGACCGGCGCTTTTGCCGATGATTTTGGCAACTGCCTCTGCTTTTGCACTGCCTGCTGCTGCTGTCAGTCCAATTAATGCATGCTTGCAGAACGATTATAAATATTGCAAACAAATATGAACTAAATATTTATTGAATTCATTATATTATTAATTGTTTTATCATTACTATAAGCTCTATCATTAATATAAGCTTTTTGGGCGGCTATGCCGGTTCGCCGCCGGGCCCTCCGCCTCGCCGCCGTGCACTCCGCCGGCGCCGCTGCTCATGGACCGGCGGTTCCCCCGCCGCCGGGCGCTCAACCGGCGCCGGTGCTCGTGGACCGGCGGTTCCTCGCCGCCGCCGGCGCCGCTGCTCGTGGACCGGCGGTTCCCCGCCGCCGGTGGCGGCCAACGCCGCTTCTATCGACGCTTCACCGACCCTCGCCTGTTGACTGATTCTCTTCATGCTCTCTCTCTCTCTCTCTCTCTCTCTCTCTCTCTCTCTCTCTCTCTCTCTCTCTCTCTCTCTCTCTCTCTCTCTCTCTCTCTCTCTCTCTCTCTCTCTCTCTCTCTCTCTCTCTCTCTCTCTCTCTCTCTCTCTCTCTCTCTCTCTCTCTAATAAAGATGTTCGTCTGCCTCGACTGTTTTACCCCCCCTCCAAACTGGGGTTTGTAGGCCATATCATTGAGTATATATAAGGAAATCCCACCCATTGTCCATTGCCATCTACTAGAAGAGTTGCGATATTGAAGGGTCAGAAACTGAGCCCACGAGCGCTGTTGATACAGCCTGATGAGGGACATTGGGACAAACAAACTGACATGATTTGAAACAACTTGTTTACAGTGAATGAATGGATTAACGCATCCATCCATCCATCCATCCATCCATCCATTCAAGCTGGGCTGTTGCCTGAATTCAACGCATGAATGTGTACTTCTGGTCCAGGCCTTGTCCCTATTTGCTGTCCCCATTACCAATAGAAGTCTATGTAGAGCCTCCATGCCAGCTCAGTCTAAATCCAGGCCGCGTACGCATGCAGTAAAGCTTGATTATACTCAATTGACCGCTGTGCTGCATTATACATGTGATCGATATACAAACTCACCGCCTGTCGCAGCACAACTAGTTGTGAGCTTGTAGATTGAACGAAACCTAACCTTGTTTCGCGCGCATGCATGCAGAAGACGACCAAGAACTGAATTACAAAAGTAGCCTAATTGTAGTCGATACTTGCCTTTAGTTTTTGGATTGGAAACAAATCAAACAGGGGAGACGCAGCGCAGCGCTGTGTGCCTCTGTCCATGGCCATGCGCCTGGTCTCGCGTATGTAGAGATGGCTCTACTCTACATGCATTTTCAACTTCAATTGACACGAATAAGCCCACGAAACGGACCCCGGAATATGCCAGACCGATAAGATTTTATATTATGGCTCTATAGTAATTCATTCAATGATAGAGCTTTACAACAGAAAGCCTCACTGATTCCTGATAGTCACAATGTGTGACCGTGTCTCTATTTGAAATGTACTGTCCCAAGCTGGACTGAATATGATATTGCATATAGCCTAACTTGCCTAAGTGATAATTACATATAGTCTATTACGCTCACGTAGGCCTACAATAAACCTAGGCCTGCAGATATACAACACGCAGAACGAGAGGGACGGAGGTGTCCCGCGCGCGCGCGCGCGCGCGCGCACAGCCTATAACCTCAATGATATGGATTAGCCCTAGACAGACCCCAGTTGGGGGGGGGGGTGGAGGCAGACGAACATCTTTATTAGAGAGAGAGAGAGAGAGAGAGAGAGAGAGAGAGAGAGAGAGAGAGAGAGAGAGAGAGAGAGAGAGAGAGAGAGAGAGAGAGAGAGAGAGCGAGCATGAAGAGAATCAGTCAACAGGCGAGGGTCGGTGAAGCGTCGATAGAAGCGGCGTTGGCCGCCACCGGCGGCGGGGAACCGCCGGTCCACGAGCAGCGGCGCCGGCGGCGGCGAGGAACCGCCGGTCCACGAGCACCGGCGCCGACGGCGCCGGTTGAGCGCCCGGCGGCGGGGGAACCGCCGGTCCATGAGCAGCGGCGCCGGCGGAGTGCACGGCGGCGAGGCGGAGGGCCCGGCGGCGAACCGGCATAGCCGCCCAAAAAGCTTATATTAATGATAGAGCTTATAGTAATGATAAAAAAACAATTAATAATATAATAAATTCAATAAATATTTAGTTCATATTTGTTTGCATACATACATTCATAATCGTTCTGCAAGCATGCATTAATTGGACTGACAGCAGCAGCAGGCAGTGCAAAAGCAGAGGCAGTTGCCAAAATCATCGGCAAAAGCGCCGGTCTGGGGCGGCATGGGGAGGCTTCTGCCGCTACACTGTCGCACGAACCGGCAGAACTGCCGCACGAACTGGCAGAACCATCCAGAATGCAACGGCAGCGGCAGCACTGCCGCCAGAGCTCATAAAAACGCCGCGCTGCCGGTCCGCCACTCATTAAGGAAGCGACTAAGGAGGCAAGTCCCGGCGCAGCCGAGGCGCCCGCCGACGTCGGGTTTTGCACTCGCTCTTACACTATAAAATTGCATTTTGGAGCACCAGTTTTCTTTCTATTAGATCATTTTAAGCCACAAAGTGAGCTAAAAAGCTAACCTGTTGCACACTGCACAACACCAAAACAAAGGAATTTGCGACTTTACGCACCAAATAAGGGCTCACACAATGTCAAACTGTCATGATTTGGTGCAGAAGGAAAAAGGAAAGGGACGCCTCAGGGACACCATAATGAAGCATGTAGGAGGATTTAAGTGGTTATGGTTGCTTTAAAGAACCATTCTGAGAGCCAAACGGTTGGCAGCGGTACATTCTCTATGTGGGCTGAAGAGAAGAGACAGAGGCTAGAACACGGCAAGGAGAGAGAGAGAGCCTGACAACCGGTATCTCCAGGGGCCAGTGGTGCTGGAAGAAGAGCGGCATCTCACTCTCTTTACATGATAATCAAGTATGGCCTCAGGTCACAACAGTAGACAATTATCCTGACATCAGTACAGAGTGTACTCTGGACTAAATGGGTCCCGAGTTTGACTTGGAGGAGGGAAGGGGGGTAGAGAGAGAGAGAGGGAGAGAGAGAATAAAAAAACAGCAAGCGTATCGATTGTGGAGGGGGAGTTACCTTCCATTTCATTATGTTACCTAAGCTGTGCACTCATTGACATTCCGTTGAGGTAGGAATTAAGACTCCTGGATCGCCAGGCAGGCGTACGACACTCGCCTCTCCTCTCCTCCGCCCCTCGCATGTTGTTCAAGAATGGCTGTGAGGACGAACGAGAGCCTGGCAAATATGCCATGATTCCTTTAGTAAATCAGTGGTTTTCAACTTTTTTTGATACCAGGGCCCACTATTTATTCAGAATTTGAGCCACAAACCACCATTTGAGTACATTTTAGCCCCATAGACCCATAACTAAAGATTTATTTTGTTTTTGTCCACAATACAAAGCTGGATTTCCGCAAACAAAACAGGCAAACCTACAGAGCAAAATGACCAACATTCTACATTGTCTAATTATTTAGACTTGGGCTAATTCAGATGATGAATGTTTTAACTCTTGAGAGCGTAAACATGAAACCAAATGGACCCGCAAGGGTCCATTTGGTTTCATGTTTACGCTCTCAAAGAGTTACTTCTGGTTAACCAACTTTCCATCATTTAGCCTGGGGACCACCTGGAACCCTCTCAAGGACCACTGGTGGTTCTTTTATGTTTTTTGAGGTACCTTAAACACTGTTAAAAGAAGGTTTTCTCACTTTTATTTGCAGTTGATTTGAAATACCTAAGCTGTGCACTCATTGACATTCCGTTGAGGTAGGAATTAAGACCCCTGGATCGCCAGGCAGGCGTACGAGCGTCGCCTCTCCTCTCCTCCGCCCCTTGTGTGCACCCTAATAAATTTCAGATCGTTTCAACTTGAAAACGCAGGTTCTGCTGCTGCGAAGGATATCCAGGTTAAGACAACCTCACTGTTCACTTTGTTTCAACTGAGATATTCAAGTTGATAAAGTTGACACAACTACAGTACTCTAGTTGACTCAACCTTGTTTTGTAAGTTATCAAAATTGACTAAACTTGTCAACTACAGTTAAGAAAACCTCACTGTTCACTTTGTTTCAACTCGGATATTCAAGTTGATAAAGTTGACACAACAACAGTACTCTAGTTGACTCAACCTTGTTTTGTAAGTTATCAAAATTGACTGAACTTGTCTGAACTAGTCTTCTCAAATTTGTTTTGTAAGTTGATTGAACTTGTAATAACTTGTTGTTTCACCTTAAAACCTTGAGTTATATCAAAGCATTATTTTACTTAATCAATGTAATATAACTTTCCTTTCTTAGTTGAACAAACATTTCTGCATTATTATAACTAACGGCTTCAGGTTATCCTTGTACACAACTTGCTGTTTCAAATCTAACAATAAATCACTTAATTATTGCATTTTGCTCAAATATATAGTTTATTTGTACGACCTGAAAAATATTAAATAAAAAAATAATAATTAAAATCTAATAACTAATATCTAAACAATATTGAGCCAATACATAAAAAGTACACTCATTTTTTTTATATATAAATAGTAGTAATACAATTGAAGTTAAACCAAGCACAATTTCACATGGTTTATTACCTCTGAATTTCTGGGGATTCAAATGACAAAGGTAGGCAACAGCCATAAACAGTTGGAAAACCAACTATAGGAAAACAAACAACTATTTTGTTATTATTAGCAACCACTTGAAGTGGTCCTTTAACAGACAAAAAGATAGCAAGTGACAATCCACAGACCATGGTCTGATTACCATGGTATATAAAAAAAATCCTGAGTTGCCAAGAACTGAGACACAAAGGGCTCAATTTTCGTTACCATCTAAACCCATCTTTTTTTCTTTTCTTTTTTTTTACTATTTTGAAAAACTTTTGGGGACAGTTCAACGTGCCAATCTATTGACACATTGTGAGCTTGTAGACTGGCCATTAACTATTGAGAAATGTTTTTTTAATAGTTTAAAAAGGCAAAGAAGTTAAGGGGTAAGGGGTTTAGCGGTGACGAAAATAGAGCCCTAAATATACATTTAACATTAAAACATTGCAACATGTAAACTTTTATCCATTTGGATAAGCAAAATTCACCATTTTACCTCAACACTATGTATATGAAATATGAACATTTAAATGATTTAACCATTTCGACAAGTAAAGGCATAATTCACCATTTTAAGTTGACACTGTACGTCTATGAAATATAAAGCAGCATTTATATCCAAGTGCAAGCAGTATCGAAGTGCAAATGGAGATACAGGTGACTTGTCAACTTTGGGGGAGGATCAGAACTTTGCATGTCTTTTATCATCCGGCTCAAACAGCCTGGCGGTGCTGCAGGTTTGACTCCCAATCCAGATGGGGATGCCACGTGTCTTACCCAGTCTCTCCCCTCTGTCAGTCTACTTTCAACCCATCAATGAAGGCAGGAAAAGAAAAAAGAAAGCAAAACGACAGACTGCCTTGGAAAAATTGCCAGGACTTAGGCTGTATCCATAGCTTCATCTTGAGATTCAGGACCTTTTGGGTTAGCTTGCCAGAATCCAACTCCAAGGAGAGTTTCTGGATAAATCTGAACGTGTACCTTAACTCCTTCAGGTAACTGAGGTTGAGTGCATAGCATAAGCCGACGAGGACACAGCAGGCCCTGGCTATTGTTCCAAGGCCTTTGATCACTTCCACTCCCTCCAGAACAACGGCGACGTCTGAGCTGGAACTGGTCGTAGAAGTACATACAGTGATTGCAACTGTGAGCCGCTCCCGTATCTCCTCCAAGTTGTCAGTGTCCTGCAACATGAAATTGTCATAATTTAATATGCAGACAGTCATGCCACGACAACGTTAACAGTGTGATGCCACAGTGATGTCACCAAGCATAAAAGGCATACCCTGAGGATTGAGAACCAGAGAGAGAGTAATTCCAGACACATCATCAAGAGCTGGTAGCATTGAGCAATAAGACGTTCTCAATCACAAGGTTATAGACAAACTTGGCTTACAGAGACTACTACCAAAAAGGCAGGTAGGGCATTTGACATTTTGGGGTAAAACTTTCCATTATCTATATACTGTAAGCTATAACTGCCTCTGTTTCAGTTCCAGCACAGTTGTTTGGGTAGGAACGAACAATGTCATTAAAAAGACAATGCAGCCAATCAGCATAGCATTCCATGGCTGAGATGTTGGCTTGTGGCATTGTGTTTGGTTGCCTAGAGATGAGGCAGCCAATCGTTTGGCTGCCCAGCTTGCTTTTCAAGCAGCTGGTAGAAAGAATGGATGCTGCTATACTGTACCTGTATATCTACCATTTCTGCAAACAAATTTGGTCTGAGTAAGGTTCAAGTGGTGAATCCAATATATTAATACCAAAAGATAACGTGTAAACAAACCACATCATTTAAACATCAATTTATACTGACAGTGGTGAAGTCTGGGTTTCATCGCTCTCCAAGCTCACAGGATTTCTTGGCTAAGGTAACGTCCAGGCAACTTATGAAAATGTGTGTCAAGAAGTACGGGTGCTCTAAACGGTTTACACTGTGATGGAAATGAAAAGCAACAAGTGCACCACCATGTAGGACAATACAGATGCTCACCTCCCATCACAATTAAGTCTTGGATTTTCTCTCTGACGGCAGACGGCAGCATCATCAGTCCAGCCCTGAAGTCGATTTCTGACGGTTTTTCAAATGGACTCTAAGGGGTCCATTTGGTTCCATTTGTATGCCCTCAGAAAAAAGGCCCCAAAAGAAAAATCATTAACAAACAAGCACAAGTTCAATCAACATTTTAAAGCAATTTTAAACAATATAGATAACAAAAAGTTCAATCATACACATCAATGCAGCCTGATAACATCAGCCAGTCTTTCTGACATGAACACATTAATGAATAGGCCTACATAAATACCAAAATCGATTTTGATTTTTTGTCCAGCGCCAAAATCAGATGTGCAGAATGCAGCAAATCAGGCAGGAACCCAGGCTATGTCTAAACGAAATTCAAGTGTACAGTGTTGTTAATGCTGTCAGTACCTGGTAGATCATCAGCCAAGGTGTCTTGTGGCATTGAAGATTTCAGCATGGGATTTTCCTGCATGTTTTAGAACGTCTGGCAAAATGCCAGCAAAGCCCTCTGAAGCGATCTGCCCGACTGCTTGTGGCTGGATGGATTTGGTCGACCTCATCAGCAAACTGTAGAAAAAACGCAAGTGTGATTAGCATTCCGAATCTGCCAACTAATAATATACTGTAGTCAATCTCACAATAATCTTGAATTTTACAAGCGGGTCTGGGAGGTTCCCATGAGTTACATGAGGTATTGTTTTGTTTCTATACCGCTGACCTCAATTTAAATCATATCAGTTTGATATTTTACATAGGCACTAATCTAAATGTTTTGTGATGGGGAGGGGGAAAAATGCAGAAAAGAGCAGATCTACAAGCTCACATTGTGTTGCTGTGATACACTGTAACGTGCATCACAACATGATTTTTTAACCAAATAAGGTTAATGAACTCCTATAGGGTGCCCTTAGAAAGGGATATCTTTGCAGTATATCCTCCCTAGATATCCCATCCCTGATTTCACGCCGTCTCCAGGAGAAGGTTCGCACCATGCTTTTCATGTGTTTTACTTGTTGTTTTCTTCACTTCATTTATGTGAAGTGATTGCACAGGGCCAAAATGGAAACACCACCAGAATTAGGACATTTTTGATCCCAGGGCCCCACTATTTATTCACAATTTCAGTCACAGACCACCATTTGAGGACAATTTAGCCCCACAGACCCAAAAACTAAAGAATTATTTTTTGCTTTTGTCCACAATTCTAGCCTGGATTTGGGAAACAAAACAGTCAAACATACAGATCATATTTTAACTCTTATAGAGTGTAAACATGAAACAAAATGGACCTACATGTGGTTAAGCAACTTTCCATCATTTAGGGTTAGGGTTAGCCTGGGGACCACCTGGATCCCTCTCAAGGACCACTGGTGGTCCCCGAGCCACCGGTTTAAACCCCCTGGGCTACTACAACTACAGTCTCGAATGAACATTGTACAGTAGTAATCAGACACCGATTAATATACCCCAATTAATATTACTTGGGGGTCCATAGACTAATATACCGGTATGTCAAAATGGGGGTCCTTGGCATAATTAACATTAAAAACAGCACTGTGCCCCACGATCATTCTAACAGATCTACAAGATAACACAGGTGTGATCCCCCCTTCTTCTTGCTAATGATCAATGATCAAGCTTGTTATATGTGTTTTCTTGTTATATTGTAGCTATTTCTTGTTGTTCTGTTCTTGCTTCGACAATGTAAATGTATTTGAACTGAATTGTAATTGAATTGAACTGAATAATGATCAGTGATCAAGCAACACGGATAGGCTGCAGTTGCAGTCTCCTTCATGTGTAAGTCAGTCGCATGTTTTGCCATGCATCATGGCATTTTTAGTGAGCTTTTAATTTTTTCCTCGTACAATCTGAGCCCACGGGTTACCGGCATTTTGCGACAGTGTTGATTTGGCACAATAGCGGGAGCGATCCGAGCGATATTTGTTGTCATTTGATTTCAAGTTCCTGCGCGTGAAACCAGAATCAATGCAAAAGATGCCGCCCTTCGCTTCCCTCGTTCGTTCACATTCATACATAGAAACGTCATGTTGCAGAATGAACGCAGCATCTCACACAAAAAATAAATAAAGGAGAGAAGAGCCGAGGAGTCAGTCGGTGGACACACGTCACCGACGCAGACATGCATAAATGCAACCTTAGGTGGTCCTCCTCACAATGCTCGTCGGGGCCAGGCAGTTATTTTTTACCTTAACAAGACGTATGTCTTGCTAGATCCAGCAAAACTGCTGGAAATAAATACCCTTGTAAAGCCTCAACATGTAGGAGAGCTCCGATTCTCCGAAGTTACTTTTTGTAAGAGTTGGGACAGCTCGTGCTCATGTTCATTCAGCCTGGAACTGTGACAAACGAGTCAATAGTTAGCCTACCTATACGGTGATGTGATATGACAACCCCGTTCAAAAGACTTAAATTAGCATTTCTATGACGAGGGTCGTAGCGTAGGCCTATTGTTCTTTTCGCACCTCGGAACAATGTAATGAATAGGTACATTCCCGCTGTTGGTTTCGTGGTGCCCGCTATTGGTTTTGTGGTAGTGCTAAGGATTTTTTTTGCCCAATTCTCACGGCACACTTCTGCTTATCCCAAGTCACACTAAAGTGACGCGGCACGGTCGTTGGGAATGACTGATCCACGGCGTCTCCGTTTACCTCAGCTGTCTCAATACCAGCCTCTAATGAGTTGGTGGCGGGCGATCCACACCATATCTCATTATTACATAACTCGAAAAATAGTGCGATGACTCGGACCATGGCCACTCCTGCGTTGTGAATCCACGGCCTCCAGTACTTACTCCGAATTGATTTGAGTTTAGATGATATTTGTGTTTTCACCACCTCGTCAGGTGTATGGATAAGCAGTACTTCTCGGTTGGCCATCCGCGGGGCTGGGGTACTGCTCAATGAATGCTGTCCATATTAGGGCATTAACGACTTGAGATTTTTCCGTCGTGGTGGTTCCCCGAGGGGGGGGGGGGATCAAATGGTGCCGCTATATGCCGGCGCAGTGGCTATACAAAACACATCGCGAGGCTACGCATGGCGCATGTGGCAAGCTTAATATGAAAACTATATTGGCACACAGCTGCACATCGTCCACTCCCAGGCCAGCCATAAAAACACATAACATTATCAATACACAGCAGCCCACACGTTAGAACGCAGAATACGATCCATTTACATGTAGCCGCCGCCTCCTCCTCCCTCCTCCTCCTCCAACGCCACCATCGCGCCGCTTTTCTTTTCTGATTCATTCAGTAAATTAATGAGAATGACGCGGACAGAAGCATGCGTCCCGTGCGGTAGCCTAATGCGAAACGAAGAACAAAACGGTCACTGTAACACGGTGTTGGTTGGAGGTGTTGGTTGATAAAGTTGTGTATTCCTCTGACACTGTTTGCTGTTCGATCTGATCCGTGTATGTACGTAATAGAATGGAGAGGAGAGGGGAGGGGAGGAATACGTTTACAATGGAGAGGAGAGGAGAAACTAAAATGGGATGAGACAGCAGGCTTAGCTGTGTGAAACGTCGAAATAAAGAATTGCGAAATGACGCTCTAAATATTATAAATGAATGCTAACGCAGGCAGCAGCCAGAAACAACCCACAGTAGCAAAAATACCCTAAAAAGAATAGAAAGTTTGGCGCGAATCCGCCATTTGGCCATCCCTTCTCCCCGGCTTACTGTATATGTAAGTTAGTACAATAACCTAGTAACATAAAATATATACTTTAAATATTACTTACCAATAAACCTTTTGCCTCGTCTTCTGAGACGTGAATGCTCGCTTTCTGTATGAGTTCCTCTTGATGTTAAAACTGGACAGTTTAACAACTCACTGCTGTCGCCATATTCCAGATGTTTTGAGTTCGTCCGTCCATTCGTGCTCCACCCACATGTAGGTCTACCGACCAAAACTGCTGGTTATGTATCCAAGTTTATTTAAATAAAACAAGCGGCGACGCAGCTCGCTTAGTTCCCAAACTATCAGCTAAACAGGCACCGTGAATCCAGTCGTCCACCGAGCTAACTGCCGACATAAAACACAATTTAAATTCTCCGCGTATAATGGTGCCTCGTGCCTGTCTCTGTGAAGCTGCTGCTGCTGAGTAGAAGAAGGACGGTGATTGGTCAGTACAGCCGATAGCTGATTTGCATACAGCCAATCGCTTGGCGTTTTGCTTCAAAGGCGGGCTATGTGTACCAAGTTCAGTCAACATGACAATAGTCAAAACAATGAATTAAAGCAAGTTTAACTTTTGAAAACCCATGAATGCAAGTTGAACATCTTCAACTTAGCAGAGCTCATTGAGTTAAAGAGAAGAAGTCAATTGACTTAACCTTTTAAAGACTGTGAACTCATTAATGTAAGTTGAGATTTCTAAACTTATCAGAGCTCATTGGGCTAACGAGAATAAGCTCGTTGGGTTAATTTATAGAGACTCCCATTTTTAACAGTGTGTTGTTCAAGAATGGCTGTGAGGACGAACGAGAGCCTGGCAAATATACCAGTCTAATAACCGCAGGTCTGACACAGGCGTACGAGGTTGACACTATGACAGGCAAATGAAACGTTAGCACGGCAAGTGAAATTTGCTTTAGAGTTGCCCAAGTGCACGTTAGAGTGAGAAGTCTGCTATTCCCAGTTGGTGGACTTCATAGAAGATATATTTTTTTAATCTTTTTTGTATTACCATATACATTATGGTATCTGTATTTGGTATTTGTATCAGCCAACAGAAATTGTAATATCGCTTTTTGATACCAGGGACCACTATTTATTTAGCATTTGAGCCACGGACCACCATTTGATGACATTTTAGCCCCACAGACCGCAAAACTAAAGATTTTTGCTTTTGTCCACAATTCCAGACTGGATTTCGCAAACAAAACATTATGGACTTCTTCATTCATTGGTGCTGATTCAGTTGATGAACTGAATCAGCACCAATTTTAACTCTGGAGAGTGTAAACAAAACCAAACATTTGGTTTCATTTTTACGCTCGCAAAGAGTTACATCTGGCTAACCAACTTTCCATCATTTAGCTGGGGACCACCTGGAACTCTCAAGGACCATTGGTGGTCCCCGGACCACTGGTTGAAAACCACTGTGGTATCGAGATTGGTTCAGAAATGAAAAAAAGTGGCATTGGGACATCCCTTATCAAAAACATTGTTAGTATAGGACTGGGGGTGGGTTGTGTCTTCTAAAGCCAGACAGTTTACTGAAAAACCTCAGCTTTCTACATTACAATATTTCATGTCAAGGACCCCAAAATCATCTGCATATGGCTGCCAACCCCAATATGAAAATGTGTAGTTCCAGTGACATCCCAAAAGCAAAATAGTCGAGTTACCAACATTCGCTAGCAGACACCGAGTGGCACGCTATGAGCGTGTAGATCTGCTGCTTCTTCAATAGCTAAAGTACAACCTAACCCAGGGGTCAGCAACCTGCGGCTCAGGAGCCGCATGCGGCTCTAGAACACAGCCCTAGTGGCTCAGTGGCTGCAGCATTATTACATACACATATTGGGGTGATCTGCCAACATAATATAAACATTTCAGTCACTGACAGCACTTGTTGGCCATGCCAAAAAGCCCAGCACATACCAGAGATCAAGATTTAATCTGAACCACCCATTTTCAACAGTTTACTGAGAAGTTGTGTGGACATGATAAAAAGGAGGCCTGAGGCCCTTCACCATGTTAATGATTTTTCTTTTAGGACCTTTTTTCTGAGAGTGTACAAATGGAACCCAATGGACCCACCAGGGTCCATTGGGTTCACATTTGTACACTCTCAGAAAAAAAATGGAAATGGGTGGAATTCCCCGTTAAGGGCTTATTAGCCTTACGGCTGTCTGCGGCTCCAGACAGATTTTGAATTTAGTTTTTGGTCGAAAATGGCTCTTTCAACATCTTGGGTTGCCGACCCCTGCCTTAGAACATAAAAAAGGTGTTCCGACTCAGAATGGGTTCAATTTCTTGTGCACTGCAGATTCATTATGTTCTTTTTTTAAGTGATAATGTCTGCCTTTCAGGTGATCCTTCAAGAGGTAATAAGGTTTCACTTTTTTTTCCCCTTTTACCTAAAGCCATTCTCGCTTCCTCATCCGTTACCGCCCAAGATAGAAAGTCAACCGAGGTCACAATAGCCCCATAATAGTGTCTTAATTAATGAGGACGAATAACATAGGCTACATATTAGCTTCTCCCGACTCTACATATTAGCACCCAGGCCAGGAACATGGGTGATGATGGCATACTATGATGACACTGTAATGTACCGTAAGTCATCCTCCTATGAAACAGTCAGGGAATTAATCCACAGTTTTTACCAGTAATTTCCCCCTAGCTGGCCATAACATAAGGCTCATTAATATGAGATATGGGAATGATGTTCTATTCGCATGGAGACCAAAAGCTCTGCTCGCAATAACACTCTTAAAAAGAAAATCGCTTACACCCCCTTTGAAGGCAAGAAATGTCTGTCACTAATTCAAAAACAAGCCCCCCGCTGATCGTGCACTTGTTCAGCACCCTGAAAAGCCCCCAAACAATATTGTTCAAAGCATGCACACACGCACAGACACACACACACACACGCAATTCCAGATGTCCCCTAGTTACATAAACTATACACTATACTTAATTGACCGAAGTCCCCCAGGCCCTATACTAGAGCTATATAGATACGATACGTGACTTCATTGAGAGCCTGAGGCTGACTCCACAACTATCTTCAAATCCTACATTACTGAAAACAACGTTATGCTGCTAGCCTGGATTCCAGCCTGATTTGCTGCGTTCCACACATCTGAAATGTCACTTTGCCAATCAGTCTGGCCAGGAGCCTATCCCCCACAGGTAGGAGAGGCATATGAAGGTTGAAATGCAACCGAGGATTCTGCATTGGTCTGTGGTGGCTACATAACAGGTGACCTCAGGGAAATGCAAGCCAAGCAGGCTCTGGCCAGACCGATTTGTGAAGTGACATTTCAGATGTGCGGAACACATCAAATCAAGCAAAGACTGTAGTTAGAATGTTTGCTTCACCGTATACAAATAATCAACCTAAAATAGCAAATGCACAAGATGTGCTAAGAACTTTTTTTTTGTCGTCCGGATGCTTAGCATGTATGCTCAGCCCAGTTTCAAGTGGCTAATTATCCCTCACCGTTTTGAGTTGCACATAACACACAGTATTATCTTTCATTCATGTAAATCTTGCCCTATATTTTATCCTAACAGCAGCAGCAACGGCCTGCACCTCGACGTTGCTAGACCTTTACAGGTGTTGTTTCGAAGCAATTAATCAAACCACGGTCTGAGCTGGAGTCGAGGCAAAATAAATATCTGTCTCCTGAAACATTTGTCTTCGGGTGGCATTCTTCCTTTTTCATCAGTATGCATTCTTTGTTACCATTAAAACACACACACACACACACACACACACACACACACACACACACACACACACACACACACACACACACACACACACACACACACACACACACACACACACACAGTTTTATCCCAGAGAATGAATTAAAACACAAAGCACTTTTGTCAATCTCTAAATCAAAGATTGTGTGTCTTGGCTCAGAGCATCTGCCACAAAATTCCATGCTGAGTTGGATGCTTACTGCTGACGTGCACCTTTTTTTGAGACTGAATAATTGAGAATTTAGGAGTTTATTAATCTTGCAGATGTGGGCAAGTTTCCCTTGGGGTAGCCATATATCTTTTTATGATAAAACGTGTCTTGCACTGACAAACCAGCCTAATAAATTACACGTCTGCACGCCCTTTACGACTATACGAAGGTAAGGCTACAGTCAACTAGACTCCCTTGCCTCACAAGTCTTCACTTTTAGTGTCCCGTTTCCATTTAGAGAGATACCAGTGTTTTGTGTCTCCCCCACCATACCCCTACAACGTGATTCATCATCTTCAGAACCCTGGTTGCATAAAACCCATATGAAACAATGCTTACAACAATACAACTAAAAAGACGAATCGTACTGGATTAAAGCAGATATGCATTTCCCTGCTTGCTGACTAGTACCATGCCGCATAGTCACCATATTGCACCTCGTGTATCTTCACACTGTGACAAGTTTCACAATAGGTAATGCAGGGAAGTGCGTTAGCCTTTTTGTGTTCCATATCTGGGCCCCTACCCCGCTCCCCTCAGGGGCTCGCTTCTGTTTCGTGTGGGGGTATTTTTTGGGGGGGGGTAGGACAAAGACGGTGTGATTCTTCTAAACACAGAGGGCCTTAATCCTTTGTTATTGAAATCCTTGGCTCACACTAGCAGGTTATAGAGGAAGATTAGTTTAAAGAAATTGCTTGCAGCTCGAATAAATGCTGAGAGTCAGCCATTTTAAGGCCCCCAATAATATGCATACAGATGATTTAAGATCAAGTGTATCTGCGATAGATAACTAGAATAGCGACTGTACCCACTTAAAGCACTGGCATAACTCAATGTTTCTCAACCTGGGGAACTGGCTGGCACACCGTTGGGAGAACCACAGGATGGTAAATCTAGGCGTGAGGTCTGTTTGAAGATACACCAAAATGTGTTTCACTTTGTCTATAGAGAGATCAGCAAAATTTGTCACAGGATAAATTACCCTGTAATTTTAAAGGACAATTCTACCCCAGAAGGCTTTCTTACTTTTATTTACAGTTGATTTATTTCCAAAAAAGTGTTATTGTGTGGAAAAAAAAAGTCCTTTATGATGGCTGTTTGCTTTGAATGGGGCTATGGTATGTTGTTCAAACTCACCCGTTTCCATCACTCCAAAATGCACGTTTTTGCTATATATTCTCTCTCCACCATGTCAGTAGTGTGTTGATACTCACACTTTCACTTTTAATTCAGCAGTGGTTCAGCCATCTTAAAAGGTGGGAGCGTAGTGCACGGTTTATGGCTGAGCCCCACTGCTAAACCAAAAGTGAAAGTGAAACTGAGTGTGAACGCTATTGACATGGTAGGACAACCCGCTCTCAAATGCCACAATTGATCTAAAGTAGCTCCCCTTATTGTACGATATGGATAATGTATGGACACTAGACATTTTCTAATGTTGTTTTGCCCTTGTTTGTGGAGACCTCCCTCTGGTATAGGCCTTGTGGAGTGTTTAAACGCCCATTACTGACAAAAAGTGGAATGTTAATAGCGGTTATTAACTTCACACTTTTTGGGGGCTCCTGAGCTAGAGCCTCGGGGTGACATTAACACAGCCTCAAGCCCAGCACCCCCTCTAGCTCAGGGGCAGTTAATAAACCACCGGTTTTCAATCAATCAGGCTTCTTTTAAAAAATGAAGATTAGAGGAATTAAACATCACTCACAGTTCCACATCTCAAATGAGAAAAAGTAAAGCACATTTTTGGATCGCAGCGCTGCTCTTCAGAACTGATACATATGGGATACAAGTGATTAGCTGTTCAGCCTTGAAGTGATATTTGCTCGTTAAAACAAAACGTGTTTTGTTAAATGTTTAAAGGTCTATACTCTGATACTAATCATTGCTAGAGCTGGTGCTCTAAGAATTTCTCTATTCATTTTCCTCAAAGACTTTTAGAAAATGATTTACACAAGAGACGTAAGACAAGAAGCTTACGCCACGGACAAAGCCAACTAATGATAAGAGACACTATCACCATACAATATCTAAGCAGCAAGAAGAAAACAACAACAACAACAACAGAATACAACACTTTTGGTTTCGATTTTTTTTTTTGATTGTCCCAAAGCATTGAGTGTGTTGTCATGATTTGTCATGACCCGAGATGGCTTTGTCAGCTGCGTAACTCTTTATATCAGAGGTTTTCAACAGGTGGTTGGTGGAGTGGTGGAGTTGGTCCCCAGCTAAGTTGGTTAACCAGATGTAACTCTTGAGAACGTAAAAATGAAACCAAATTCATTTTCATTTTTACACTCTCAAGAGTTAAAATATTCATCATCTTAATTAGCCCAAGTCTAGACAATTAGAGAATGTAGAAGATTAATGGTCAATTTGGTCTGTATGTTTTGCCTGTTTTGTTTACCAAATCCAGCCTGGTATTGTGGACAAAAGCAAAAGAAATCTTTAGTCTGGGGCTCAGGTTCAGGTTCAGGTGCTGAATAAATGTTGAATTAATGGTGGGCCCTGGTATCAAAAGGTTGAAAACCTCTGCTTTATATAATTCATTTTCGAAAAGTCTATGAGGAAAATGGGAAATGACTTTATTGGGATTAACCCCTTGAGATGAATCTCGTTTTCAAGGGGATCCTGAAAATGAATGGGGAATTGATCTCTGGTCCACAATGGCGACGTCATGAAAGGGGCAGGACTGCTCTGCTCTATAGAGTGTCTGTCCAGTAACTAAAGTCTCCCAAACCCAACCCAATGCGTGCCCCCCCTCACTCCCTTAATCATGCCCCCCTGAAGACATATCCTGCCCACCCCTGCAGGCTGACTACGGTATGCATGCCATTTCACAATTGGAGGGAAAAAAGGCCGGAATTCTATCAGACCAGTACTGGTGCAAAGACATTGGCAGGGCTCTGGTCAATCATACCCCATCTGTTATGGAAATAAACCACATTCTGGCAACCTGCATGTATTATTTCTTATTCCTCATTCCAAACTGCCAATCAACGAGGCTGTGGACAGCCTGGTCTGTTCCCACCGTCCAACTGTCACTGCAGCCACCCACAAGCCGCGAGAAAAAGAAAAATCACAAATATGGAATATTCATGTCTTTTTTTTTTTCATTTAAAGACAATTAATTCACTCCGACAGCAGTGGAATACAGCAAAAATGGCAAAGCAGTACGCCGACCACGGAAAAGGCATCAATGCCGGGGCCCCTCATTGGACGCGGTGAGCTATGGGTCCGCTTGTACTTACACGGCTGCCGTGCCGCACGCCACCACCAGCATATTCAATTTGCATTCAATCAAGGAACACGCGATTAATACATCACCCTTGACCACAGGCAAATGGTCCTACAGCCAGGCATCAATTTGATTCTATGATACCACCATCATGCCTCGCTAGGGATGTTTCAATCATCAATCTAACTGGGTTAGGGGAAGAAAACCGGGGCCTCTGAAGCCCCCACAATAGCTCCTGCTAATGTAGTGGCACATCATGCGCATCGCTGTAACATTACCGCTGCATCTATCATAAGAATTTTCCTCGGTGGCCCCGGCGTGGCGGTTCCTTCCCCAAAGGGAGGGGCTAGTAGAACGGGCAGGGGGAAATCAGCTGCATCACTGAGGCAGAGAACGGCACATAAACCACGAGTCAGGCCCGGATCTAGAGGGGGGCCAGGGTGGCCAGGGCCCACCCAAATGTGCATCCTACCCACCCCATGAAAGGTAATATCAGTGGTTTTCATCAGTGGTCCGGGGACCACCAGTGGTCCTTGAGAGAGTTGTGGAAAGTTGGTTAACGTTGGTTAATGTAGAAGATTAAAGCTCATTTTGATCTGTATGTTTGACTGTTTTGTTTCCCAAATCTAGCCTGGAATTGTGGACAAAATCAAAAGAAATCTTTAGTTTTGGGGTCTGTGGGGCTAAAATGTCATCAAATTGTGGTCTGTGGCTCAAATGCTGAATAAATAGTGGGCCCCGGTGTCAAAAAGATTGAAAACCACTGCTTCATATGAAAAACTTTTGGAGGTGCCCACCCTGCCATTCTCCGTGCGCACCCTAGTAGGGCTGGCTAAATCCGGCCCTGCGACGAGTTCTTCTGTGCTCTCGGCGTGTGAGAACGTTCCTGTTGCCACTGACTGGCAAATGACATGGTTCACACACACACACCGTCTAGTGGGATATATATATATATATATATATATATATATATATATATATATATATATATATATATATATATATATATATATATATATATATATATATATATATATATATATATATATATATATATATATATATACATATATATATATATATATATATATATATATTTGCGTACTTGGGCGCAGCGTGCAATTATGCACTCTACCAAATGCTGATCTAGTTATGATTAGTAAGCACAGTCAGGACTGGGACGAATTAGTGACGTCTTGATTGTGTCTAGATCAAGGCAAGACATCCAAGACAGTCAAATCCAGCCCAGAATATCACCTGATTTCAACCCAACCCAAATCCTGTCCCCCAAAGATGCACGTCCATGGATAGATCAATTCGAGACCAGATCAAATTACATCATTCATACCTAGTCAGATCTGGCCCAGAATAAACTTTATTATTTCAACTGGTGAAGACATCCTGGAAATGACGTAAAGATCATCCCCAAATGGGCTGTGACCTGGCCTAGTCTTGAATACCACTGGAAGACTTGAGTTAGTCTGGCCTCAGTCTGACCAGTGTCCAGAAGAATATTTTATGACTTTTGGTAAGGGTGTTAGCTGCTCCTCATTTTTGTTGTCTGAGATCAGTTAAAAAAACATGTATGCTTCAATTATTGAGCAGGAGCAGAACAGGAATGTAATGAGTATGGGATAAGCACAGGGGTCAGTCCGGGTGCTCCCGGCCAGAGTATGGAAACAGCATTACCAAAAGTCAGAAAAGGTTCTCCTAAACTACCTCCCCCCGGCCAGCCGGAGCGCTTGGTGGAGGAGGAAAGGACTGGTCGGAATAACGTGTTTCTTCCAAATAGCTGCACTACATCCGGCCAGGGAAAAGGAGCAGCTTGGACTCATGCATAGAAGGAGGCATGAAGCCAGTCCACTGCCACCCCCAGGTTGGCAGAGGAAGTGTAGCACCCAGGATTACATTAGATGGACAGAGTGGAGAAATAAGCTGTTGCAAAATCGTGGGATGTAATAAATTAAGAAAAGATTGTTCTGTACACTTCAAAAAGTATCAGAAATCAACTCAAAATGTTCTCAAAATCGTCCATGCTTGACAAGTTGCCAGTCCATGTATTACGTGCCGACAAAGGCAGATCTACAAGCTAACAATGCCTTCCAATTTGACGCATTATTTTTAGTGGTATAGTCACTGCAAGGGACAGCTATGTCTGTCTGTTGAGTTGAGTTTTTAGCAGACATTACATTATTTTGGCCGTGACACTACAATACAGTACCTACAGTGCAGTGTTATTAACAATGAGCTTATTCATTTGTGTCAATAAAATTGCACCAAAGTCCTAAACCGCTACGATACTGTACATAAGTTAACCCTTTCCCTTCTTGTTTAATTAGGCTTATTTGCTCTTCCAGGCTGCTATTTTCCCGATTTTAATTTATCAACTTAATCCCAGTCAAATAAAGTCATCAGAATTAAATGTATCCTATGGAAATCTCAGTGCAGTCTCACAGATAGTACTACACTATACACGGAATGCCACCTACGAATTGCGTGCATACACTGCAAGTTAAAGCAAAAATCCATGAATATGCACTTGGGCGTGTTTTTCCACAAACCGGAAGTGGCTGGTTGGGGGTGGGGCAGTTTGGGTTTTGTAATATTTACTATTCTGTCCCTAACATATCGCAACTCGGACGCGGCTGAGTTGGCTCTGCCGACCATCGCAATGCTCAGCGCAATGCTCAGCGCAGCAATTCGCTCGGCTAGCGAATATGCACAGATTTTTGCCTATTCTAGGCGAGTATGCACGTAATGGGCCCCGTGCATAACGTGCATATTCGCCTAAACCTCATGAGACTGGAATTCTATACATCAACAGTCTACAGAATTGTGTGGCAGTTGGTGGCAGTAATGCACACAACCTATGTATTGTCAAGTCTTGTGACTCTGTAGCCTTACCATAATAGTTTAGTGACATCCTACAGATTCTGCCGATTACCATTACAAAGTAAGGATATATACAGGGGTGCACGTAAGTGGTGCTCCGGTGCTCAGGAGCACCAAAAATCCTACAATGAGCTGTCAATCCAGGGGTAGAAAGCTCCTTTGAGCACCACACAGCTGGGGCTCATAATGACTGACCAACTGGGCCAGTAAAAAAAGCCTTAGAAATTAAATAATTCAAACTAATTCTGACCTCTCAGCCTAAAGTACTACTAGTATTTTTTAATGGATGTAGAATGCAAGTAGTAGTACTACTACTAGGCTAGCCACTATTGCAACGCCCAAACTTTCGACATGTACTGTAATACTGTACATTGATCGGGCTGTACGGGGTGGAAAAAAGTGGTGTGGGTGGCCGCATTTTGGGAGCACCAAGTAACATCCCCAGGTGCTCCTCTGAGTACTGGACCAAAATAGTTATGTGCACCCCTGGATATATAATACTACAGTGTTTCCCCCAGAAAATTGTTTAGTCAAGGTGGTGAGGCTTCGAGTCTGTGCTCGTGCGCGTGCACGTCCGTGCATGTGCGCGTGCATGTGATGTAATTACAATACCGTAGGCTACGCTTTGGGGTGAAAAACAGCAACACAGCCCCTCACTCATGTGTTTACACCACTCACCTCTATAACAGCTACTTTTCACCACTATCATCATCTGACTCCAGGCCCTGACCTTTTATTCTAAGGAACCAGAAAGGCCATTACGTTTTATAATTAATTTCTTTCCTTTTCAGGTATAGGGTGTCATGACATGTCTTTTTAACATTTTAACAGGCTTAAAAGCACATCCAGCATGAAAAGAGACATTGAGAGAACTTTACAACAGAATGCCAACTGTATGGGACTATTAGGACAATTGCCAACTGTAGTCTCTCAGTCACAATGTGGGACAGGGTCTCAATTTGTGGGATGACTGAAAAGCCTTTGAAATGAGAGACTGTGCCACGCAAAGAAGGACATCTGGTCACCCTGTGACTGTCCCACAGAAACGGGACATCTGGTCACCCTCAAACTCAGAGCCTTCTGCTCAAACTACACCGCTCCGACACACACACACACACACACACGCACACACGCGCAGCAGCAGCAGCAGCAGCAGCACACACGAGCTAAACGTTATGCTAACAATATTGACAGAGAGGCTAACGTTAACTGTATGAAGCCACATAACAGTCGAAACGCCATAATTTCAGCGTGGTTGTTGTCTGGTTAGGCTGACATACCGGGGGTCCGCGGGCTCTGCAGACACAGACGGCATGCGTTGACCAGCAACCAGACAGCCGCGCAACGCGACTTTTTACTGCTTTGGGAGCAAAACAACTTGCTCTGCTCCGCGTGCGTGCACACAGGCACTGCAGACACACTGATTGGGCATTGCGCAGCACAGAAGTGTGAACACTGGACCAGACTCGCTCCGGTTGAATATTGATTAAATTAATCCATAATCGGCAAACGTTGGCACGCGTGCCCTAGGTTGCCGACGCCTGGAGTAGACTGTCAGCGTGGAACAGTGTTAGCGAGCCGAGGCAGCGTCGCATGCGAAATATAACTGATCTACAGGCTCATCATGCGGCATGCGTTGTATGAACGACACATTTTAACTTTAACTCTGGTTTCTTTTTTTTTTGTTTGTTTGTTTTTGGGGGGAAACGTAGCAAAGGCGGGGGCGGGTTTTACTCTGGCGGCCGCCTTAGTATTAAAGCGCTGGGGGAAACACTGATACTAACACCAAATGCAGTGACTCAGGGACAGTCTGCTCTGTCATTCACGAGGGAAATGAAGGCCATAGCGACCATTTGCTTCTTATTGTTCCTAATAAATGATCAGCCGCCATCTGGAAGGAAGGTCCCACAACACGAGGCTGGCGTGTGTTGCCGCGATCACGCCATGTGGGTAGTCTAAAAGTTATCATCTCCCCATTCATTCATACGGCGGATTAATGTGCAGACGACGTGTCTGGTCGCGTCTCACTACTCTATCCAGCTGGAGCTGCTAAGTCGTTAAACCGAGCAGCCCGAAAGGTTTAACAGAAGTGCATGGATAGAGAACTAAGTGTAACATTTTAAATCCCAGATCTTAAAATAAACCGGTACAGTGACATTATTCTTTCCTTGAAAACAATCTATTTGCAGACATGCATGTCGAAAGTGTCGACTTTTTCTTAGAAAAATAAAACGATTTAGGTCTGTCTGCATTGTATTCTTATTATATCCACGTCATTAGACTGGAATCTGGATATTGTGTGTGATTTTGGATATTGCACTATTGTCACAGGCGTTATTTTACTGTTCTTTCCTCTGTATTGACAAGTGCACAAAATTAAGTGCTTGTAAGTATCGGCCTGAAAGTATATGTTCTAGATATTAAATTGGTAGAAGAAAAATGTTCTATATTTTGAGTACATAAGTAAAAGAGAAGCGACCACAGAACAGCTATTTTTCATTAGTAGTATTGGTAGTAGTAGTATTACTACTACCGTTATGTACAAGGGCAGGGGCTGAAGCCCCCTTTGATGTGTATGTGTGCACGTCCCTGGATATATACTGGCAGCACCTCCCCTTTGGACACTATAACCACGCACGCACATGCACACACACATACACCATTGCACACACACATACACCATTGCACACACACATACACCATTGCGCTACCCACAACTTCCCCACATTGTGGTGCATAAGTTCCTGATATCTCTTGATTTGTTGCCAGATTTGCAAGAGAAACAAGTGGCCAGGTACTGTATATGAAATCAAGTACAAATGAAAATACCTGATCTGCACGCTCACAGCGCTACATTGTGAGGTTGTGCATCTGTCATTTAAAAAACACATTGAGAATAAATAGAATTATGGTGGAGGAGTGTGGACAATTGCATGTTAATCTGGTGTTCCTTGCGTGAAGAAATGTGCGAACCACTGCTTTAAACAGCACTAGGAAGTCAGCCCAAATACACTTTGCATGTACACTTTAGAAACAATCCCTGCAAAAACATCATACCAACCAACAACTATTTGCAAGTTACTTTACAGAGAAAAAAAAAAACAAGTCAAGTGTTGCTTATAATAAGCAGACATGGCAACACTGCCTGAACAGAAAGAAGGCTTGGCGGGGAAAATCGTGACTCACTGTTTGACCATTTACCTCTTCGTTGTTATTAAAGACAACGAACAGCGAAAGAGCCATTCATGTCATTAGCTTGTTGATGAATCATATCTCACCTTGTCATGTATCTTAGTCCTAGATAATGATGGTCATGTGGTGGTTAAATAGATGGGTGGAGGTGGACTAGACAGCTCCGTAAGTGGGCGGAGAAGAAGGTCATGGAGGTTAATAGAGCAGTGTCTTGCCTTCAGCCTGACCTGATAAATGTGTTTTTTGTGCTCATTTTCTCTCGGCTACACGTGACGCGCCGTGCATGCACGAGGCAGGCCCTTCTTTTGATGCGAAATACAAAAAGAGCAGATTTTTGTGTATACGAAATTTGCCTTGCTAATTCCTCCAGTTCAGGGATGCAGGGTACTTTTCTATGCCTGACAGGACCTCCTCGAGCCTCTCTACACACACATTTGCATTCCAGGCTACCATGCTTTGTCATCACATTCACCGAAGAGCCCTGAAAATGTGTCAGTTTTCATCGTTTTGACAACAAAAAAAAAACGGCTAAACGGCTCGTGTTTAACAACACGCCTGCCACAGTCGCCCACATGCACACTGCGGTCTCCGTTCTGTGTGTGCTCCGTTGCTAAGACGTGTAATGACATTTAATGAGAGGGTCGTCGGTGTGTGCACTGAGTCGTCTCGCTGTGTTAAAATGCCAGTGTCACTGCACGGCCAAGTGGGGCTGTCATGATTGCAGCCTGAAAAACCACAGGCCCGGTACACGAACAAGGCGAAGCTTTGTCGGGTCAATGGTGGGACTGGGGAACGGGCAAAAAGTGAACAATTAATGCCTTGTGGCAAATTGGGTGATTTGGCTTTTTCGGGCCAACTGAGGGAAAACAGTGATTATTAGTGTTGGTGTGCCATACCATGTATGATGAGTCACGTTTAGAGTGGAGAATTATATGAGGTTTTCAACCAGTGGTCTAGATCTGTAACTCTCGAGAGCAACCAAATGGACGGGTCCATTTGGTTTCATTTTACACTCTCAAGAGTTGAATTTATATTTAAACATCTGAATTACTTCATATTCTAGAAAGTACACAATTAGAAAATTTGCCATTTTGACCAACATTTTGCCAGTTATCTCTCCTAAATTGTGGGAAACTTGAAAACCCTTAGTTTTGGGTCAGAGAGACTAAACTCAACATCAAATGGTGGTCCGTGGCTAAAATGAATAAATAGTGGGCCCTTTTATGGAAAAAAAAGGTTGAATACCACTGCTCTACCGTAAATACCGTAAATAGTCAAACCTCACAATCTCACAACATCTCTCTCACAATCAACATACCTGGGCTCACAATGGGGCTCAAATAGACAAGTAGAAATCTTATAACTCCAGTAAACTAACCCTAAACGTGTTTCTAACCTTATTCACAGTAAAACAAAATAAAGGAGACAAGAGGTTCGGCGGGAAACAAAGCGAGGGCGAGATGGATTATGGGCAACAGCACCTGTTACCTTGGCAGTTCTCAGATACTGGGGTATTGTGGTGGTGTGGTAAACACAGAAACACACTGCCCTCTTGCTGTATCTGTGCGTTTTCATTTCTCACCCTTTGTTTTGGTAGCCCCAAAACAGTGGGGCAACATCATAAAGTCTAATTTACACTGGCAGGCAAAGCTAACCTGAATTAGATCTGTGCAACATCGAGATAGAAATACGATTGGTCTATAGGTCTAATAGGTCACATGACCCATTTAAACAAATCAGAGTCCAAGCTGGATGTGTCTCAGATGCACCTCAGAAATCAGGCCTTAAAGGGGAATTCCACCCATTTTACAAATGCAACCAAATGAACCAAATGCAACCAAATGAACCAAATGCAACCAAATGCAACCAAATGAACCCTAATGGGTTCATTTGGTTCCATTTATACGCTCTCAGAAAAAAGAAGCGTCTAAGGAAATCCATTAACATGGTGAAAATACATCTTGTCATCGTGATTTTTCACCATGGAAGTGGTTTTCTTCAGACCTCCCTTTCTTGGGAACACAGAATGGGGGAACTTTTTTATCATGTCCACCCAACACCTCTAGGGTATACTAATGACATATTAGAATGTTGAAAATGGGTGGAGTTCCCCTTAAAGGTTTCACAGACAATTTGTAGAGCTCACATAAAGTCAAATAATATTAGCTGTTAATGCTCTAGATATGAATCATTACAGCAATGTGTTGGGAGGATAAGGATAACTATCAGGAAGAAATCAAAGTGCATATTTTTAAGATTAGCATCTGACCTCAAATAGAGCAGCTAAGCCTGAAGTCTGACATTCAAAATGAATTCGAAATTTCTCTCTCTCTCTCTGAAGCCAGCACACACAACGCACAAGATCAAATCTACAGCTGTTCTCGTTAACAAACGAGTTATAAATAAAAGGGTTTAATCATAAGTCTAGGGCAAACGGACCAAAACGGTTTGATGGCCGGTGTGTCCGTCAGATTGTCAGAGCAGAGGGCGGGATGCTTTAATCCCCGCAGGAGTGCTGCTGGGCGAGGCTCGGTTCAGTTCTATTTGCGTTCAGGGGTTGAAACTGGGAGGCCTTCCAAACAGGGGAGCCAGATGGCGTGCCATGAACTGTCTGATCACACAGCTCAAAACATAAACAATTACAAATACTTCCAGCGGAAAGTATGATTCCCTCCCGCAGACAGAAATGTGCTGGCCGCGCTCTGGCGAAGCAGAATGGCTCAGTGTGTGTCGGATGAGAGCAGAGCATCATGCATTTTGTTCTAGCACACAGTCGGCGATAAGTGATACTCAACCTTTCGGAATATCAGTCAGATGGCCATCAGTTGTCTATGGATGGAACCCATATCTACAGAATTCCACACAGTAAAAACCCTGTGTTTAACAACGATAGTTATAAGCCCCGTAGGGCTACAAACGAATATTCCATATTCAAACAAATTATTCATATTTTGATTTGTTATATACGTTTGAAACCTCTAGGGTTTTAAAATGAAAACTTGACATTTGACAGTCATTTTTGGCCAATATTTGCAGCTCTATAGCCCTGCACTTGGACCCCCAGTAGTCCAAGGACTTGACGTTGGGCAGCGGTGTTCTATGACATCACAATAGACCTTTCTGTAAGCTCCTCCCTCTCCCTGTGTCCAACCCGTGGTTGGCCACTTTCCAGCAGGGCCTATTCATTCCAATGTAAATATAATGGACATTGCACATTAAATACTGGTTCGTGTTTGGAACCAGACCTTCAAAATCTCTTTCAAATCCATTAAACAAGGCCTGCCGTATGCAGTGGAAAATTATGTGTGAACATTTCTTTGTTAAAACAATGTCTTATCATGTAGGAAGACTATTTGTCCATCATAGCGCACCGTAGTAGGAGAGTACAGACACTCTCACTGACTCCAATGCTATGGCTGTAAAGAGACGGCGATTGGCTGAAAAGTAAGTGACTCCACAAGGAGAGATTCAAGTTCCAAACAAACCCCTCTTGCCCATCCTGCTCCATTGACAGCAGGACAAACATTTGCAGGTAAACTGGCAAAAATACAGAATTTTAGGACATTTTAACACATTGACAGTCCTCTCGTCAGTTTAGTGAATAATGATTTGTTACATAACTTGCTTTAGTTAATGTATATTGGAAGAAAATGGGCTGTGTTGTGATGCATTGGTTAGCTATGTATGCTAGGCAGCGAGATCACAGCGTGTCGCTACTCTTCCCACAGTGCGCTAGTCCATCACATGCTATGCTTAGCTGTGATTGGTCCATATCAGATTGGGGAGGGGCTTAACCAGAGGTCTATTGTTACACCCTACACTAATGATGCTCTTTTTTGGGAAAGGACGCCATGATGTGCCTCATCTGATCACTTGTGCTTGTGATTCAAGACATGCATCCAATTCTAGAATGCTGGATGACCCAGAGAGTGTTGTTATTTATTTATTTTAAGAAATGGGCGTAACAGAGAAGTGCTAATAATGTAGTTACCTATAAACTGCTCCAGTGGGCTGGCTCCAGGGAAGCCGGTCTATAAAAGCAGCTGACCTTGCGCAATGGTAACAGTCCCCATCTTCTAATTTCACCCTTCATAATGTTTACCAGTCCATCGCTAACAATAAAACATTTAGGGGAGGGCGATAAGCAAGTAATTCATTGGAGTTAATTGGGACTGGTGTGATAGCAGCATGTCACTTGCTGCGTTTACATTACACAAGCAGATTCATATCGGGGGGCACTTACACCGCGTTTCCTTTAAATAATAAAAGCCGTACGGCACAGAAGGCAATCCCGAAAACGATAAAGCCTGCCATTCTGGCAATGTGTAAATTATACCGATAGTCTCCTCCATTTATTATTCAAGGCAATCTCAGGCTGTGTAAAGCGCCCAGTTGAACACTCAACATATTTTAAAAAGAAAACTGATGTTCTAAAAAGATACCGCCGTGCCTGTGCAGACCTTCAGTGATATTAACTCTAACAGTTGACGTGATGCTATTGGCTTGGAAAAGGCGAGAGAGTGAGGCAGGGGCGGATATAACATGTCCCATTTGGGGGGGGGCAATAGAACATGTTGGAGGGGCAAGAGAAAATGGTATGGGTGCGGCTTCATCGCCGCACCCATACCATTTTCAGTTACAGGACTTTTATTAGGCAAGTAAAGCATCAATAATAACATCAGTTGTTGTTGAAGTTGCAACAGACACACAGCATGCATAGCTAAAGGTCTGACTCAGAGACTCAGACTTTTCTGTTTTCAATGATGAAATGCTGTTGGTTTAGTGGTGACACAGCTGTAGTTAGTAGCAGTAGTAATGGTTCACATCATTTTAAATATAAGCACTTTAACTTGAAATATCTTGGGTTGTTTTGCACCGTGTTTGGGGGGGGCAGACTGGGTATTTAGGGGGGCATTGCCCCCCCATGCCTAGACCCGCCCCTGTTGGAAAAGGCGAGAGAGTGAGGCTTCCATACATATCCCGATAATGCTCAGCACAGAGCCCAAGCAGCACTCTGAGCCCCACACATTACACTGTGTCACGGCTAGACAAACTTATTTCAATACATCATTGTGTGCAATATGCTTGGCTGCCAAAATCTGACTGGGATAACAACTCCTCCAAACAGCCCAGACTGAGAGGCTTTCGCACGCACTCGTAGGTCAAGGGCTCTTTTGGAGATTCTCAACGTTGTCGGCGGGTGCTCAGTCCGCTCACGCACTTTGATTCAAGACCCGAGTCGATGCGTTATTGAGCAATCAACTGCCATAATGTTTAAAAAGTGATTATGGCCGTGATGGCTGCATCGCTTAAGAAATGTGGCTTGTTCGATGCCCCGGCTTAAAGAGTAGGTATCACGGATATTTCCTTTAAAAACTAATGACGCATATCTATCAATGACCCCCTAAAGATGTCCAGAAAAAAAGTCGTTTCAGAAAAAATACAATATATAGGCAGAGTTGAAGAAAGAAGTTGAGCGCCCCCCCTGCTTCTCTGAAAAGCTGTTGCATTCGGGAAAAGAGCCGAACGTGCCATTGCGTGACGTCTGCAGTGGTACACTCGGCCAACTCCGGCGAGCAGGTCCTTCCTGCAGCTCAGCTTCCGGCTAAAGTTATCCACTGTAGCATAGCATAGCATAGTAGTATGATAGCCTGCTATGCTATGCTATCCAGCTCAGGCAGTGCAGGGCTGGTTGCATTAGCCCAAGGAAGCTAGCTAACTAGCTTTGACTTCCAACCGGGCTGAATCATTGCATCTATTCTTTTCCTTTTTGAAACTGTTTTTGGTCTTCTCCCGGCAACGCGGACAATTCTAGCCCCCCGGGCCAACATAGAGAGTATTATTTTTAATTATCGATGTGAATTACCGGGGATATTTAGTGAAAATGTGTGTTGGCATATGGGGGGATAGCTAAAATGCTACATCATGTCCGGGTACATGTATAACGGCAGTCCAGCAGCAGTGGATGCAATGACCAAACCCATGTGTTTGGCGTTAAAGTTATTTTCTGTTATTATTACTAGTATTATTACTGGACGATCCCACGGCAGCGGTGTGATTATTATTTCTTGTATCTAAGAAGTTGAACTAGAGATGGGAGCGGAGGGACGGAGCAGAGAGTGGGGTTCCGACGGAGCTAATGCTCTTCTAATATTCAGATTCCGAATGACGCTCAATAATAATGGTTGATTGTTCTCATTGTTGAATACAGAGGCTATACCTCAATGAAGTGAAACGGACTGCCATTCTGTTTCACTCGTCTCACTTCATTATTTACTTGAATCACAAAGAAAAAATAAGGTAGTATTTTTACGGTGCTGATTCAGGGCTGAGCCAGGCTATACAGAGGCTTTATTTATACTGCAATACGACCGTCATTATGCCATATGGTTTACATCTGGTCGAAATAATTCTGGTTATAACAATATTACTGATTATAACTCCCCGCCTTGCTCACATTAAAGAGCTATTTTTTATATTATAGCCTATATTACGTTATATAGATAACTAGCTGGGGAGAGAACAGGAAGAAGTTACTACATACATCAGAGTCTATGGGCTCGCGCAAGTACATGAACCACGTAACCAGACTATTTTCTGCCCCCTCAATATCGCAACTCTGTCTATTTCCCCCCATACCGACACCGAGTAAACCTCACTAGCCTGCCCAAGGGACGTAATCTCTTCATGGGCAGGCTAGCAAGCGTGGCCCGCTGGAACCAGCCCGGAGGTTGGATACAGTGACTCAAGAAAGACACGCCCCCCAAGCCTGTGTAGAAATGCGAGCCGTGCACAGCCGTGTTTCCCCGTAGATAATGCAAAAACGGCTGGCGGATTATTTACAAAAAATCTCGAGTGCATAGTATAGCGGTCCCTGGCCATGCTAACCAAAAAAGATTTTTATTTACTTCATTAACATGACGCGAGTTTTTAACATGTGTTCCTATGTGTTCCTAGAGGTGTGACGTCAGCGTGTTCTACTGGTGACGCGCTGTTTTGGCTCGGGCCTTTCCGAGCTGGTGGGAGGGGTTTTTCAGAAGAGTGTCCTCCGACCCGATACAGCATAGAAACGGCTTTATATAGCCATATGTTTGCATTTTCGAATGTTATCACAACTTTGTCATAGTTAAAATGAGAAAAAGTTGATATTAGCATGATACCCTGTCTTTAACGGGGAAATCAATGAGGCACCCCCAAGCCCGCAGCACTGGGCGGTTTGCTTTGTTGTGCCTACTGTGATGCTGCATACGTGCCCACTAATCAATGACATGCAGGCAAAATGTAAAGTTACACATCAGACAATTGTGGGCCATCATCATGTCACCTCATCTATTGACTGACTGAGTAGAGTGGATGTGAAACAGATAATCATATGCTCTAGCTTGTGTGGCCACAAAGCAGGGGTTTTCAACCAGTGGACCGGGGACCACCAGTGGTCCTTGAGAGGGTTCCAGGTGGTCCTCAGCTAAGTTGGTTAACCAGATGTAACTCTTGAGAACGTAAAAATGAAACCAAATGGACCCTTGCGGGTCCATTTGGTTTCATTTTTACGCTCTCAAGAGTTAAAATATCCATCATCTGAATTAGCCATTTTGGAATGTATGTTTTGCTTGTTTTGTTTCACTAAATCCAGCCTGGAATTGTGGACAAAAGCAAAATAAATCTTTAGATTTGGGGTCTGTGGGGCTAAAATGTCCTCAAATGTTGGTCCATGGCTCAAATCCTGAATAAATGGTGGTCCCTGAGATGAAAAAGGTTGAAAACCCCTGCCATAAAGTAAAAGAAAAACGCAATATTCATAGAAATAAACCAATAAAGACAGCTTTGTGGGGCACCGCACTCACACACTGTTAATTCAAGTAATACTGAATTACATAGCCTATACTATCACATATACAGGCATGTATATGTGATAGCGTGTGACAGTGCAACTTGAAACACAAAAGCCTGCGGTCTGAAGCCAGTCACGTCAATGGCATCCAGGGAGACAAACGTGACAACATCACATCAACACTCACAGCAGTGGTTCCCAATTGTTTTCCAACTCGAGAACCCCCTAATGTTCACCAACATCCCCTGCCTCTCTTTGAAAAGATATGGCAGAGAAGAGTTTGATGGCTCTAGCGGTGATTCTAACCTGCATTAGTGTAAAGAACGGCCACTTAATGGCATTTCTATCGATGTCTGGGGGCCCCAATTGATATTGGGGGATTAAATCAATATTGTCAGAATATAAGATGTTTCTAGTTATAAGAACATCTCCGTTTTTCAATACTCTTTTGTGGAAAGATAGCATTGAATGCGAATTAGTACACCCCCGAATATAATAAATGTATATCTTGTACAGGACTTCAATTAGGCAAGAAAGCATCAATATTAATAATATCAGTTGCTGAAGTTGCAACAGGCATGCACGCATAATGCATTCCGACTCCAAGATTTTTGTTCTTTTTTTGAATGATGAAATGGTGTTGGCTTAGTGGTTTTAAAATATAAGCACTTTAATTTGAAACATCTTAGAAATGTGGGTTGTTTGCATGCCATCATGCTCGGTGGGGCAGTCAGGGCATTTAGGGGCATTTCCCATGCCCATGCCTAGATCCGGCCCTGCCCCCTGAAACTCCCTGAAAGACCCCCTGGAGGTCCCCGGACCCCACTTCGGGAACCACTGACAAGATATGGAGCAAATAATGAATTTCCATGCCACAGCTCGCTTAAAACTCGCACATACAAGTACAACCACGAGCATCAGGTAGAAAGAGCACCATTTCAATGAGAGAGAGAGGGGTGTTGCTGCAGACAGTCAGCTGTATGTAGGCTATGTATAAGGTGGTTACAGACAGACTACAGTAGTGGCTCCCAAACTTTTTTGGTGCCAAGGACCCCCAAATTGACACTAATGCGGATCGCCATTTGAAAAATGTGCGGGAAAATATGGCATTTCTATCTCCGGGACCCCCATTTATACCTTTAACCAATGTTAATTTAACTACGAGAGTCTACAAATGAAACCAATAGTATCCATTTGTGGTTATCCATGTGTCCACTCAAACTGAGTTACATTTGGTTCCAAACCAGTTAAACGTGGACCCCCTGGAACTCCATCAAGGAAGGACCCTTGAGGGGGTCTCCGGGCGGACCCCACTTTGGGAAACCACTGAACTGGACCACACCAAGTCGGTTTGTAAGCAGCCAGGCTAACCTAAGGGAATTAACGGGGTGTTGTTGTTATCGTTGCTGTCCCTATGATTCCCTCCCTCCAGGCTTTAGATGGATGGTCCTGGTGACAGAAACGAGCTCTTCTCCTCTGACTGAAGCAAAGAAATGCCTGTCTAAATGGACATTTATAACGCAGCAAGGACTTTTTAAGGTTAGGCAACGGCGGGTAAAAATAGATACATTCGTCACACTCGGAGCCCGATATAGACATTTTGGGCGCTATAAATATATACACACGGCAGCAAAGATATTAAAACACAATTGTATGTTTAGGTTCACGTTGTGTTCGCACCTATTCCTTGAACCTTGATTCACAGTTTGTGTGATAAATAATTATGAATGCGATGTGTGAATTGTGAATGTATTTGTGTGGCAAAGCTCTCACTCACCTGATGCAGAAGAAGTGGAATGATGTATAATAATCTCTGTCTTTATCCTGATAGCAGCAGACCAGACAGCAGGAGCTTTTAATTCGAACACCTCCAAGAAGAAGCTCCGGTGATTCACTACAGACTTCTCTTCCCAACAAAGACTATAAATGTTCGCCGTTTCCTACTAATCAGACACGAAGGAACAAAAGACAAGCACTTTTTCTACGAGTCAACTCAGCTGATTGTTGTTCTGAATCGCGGTAAAACCCAGACAGACAGCAGGCTAAGCCCCAGCAGCAGCGTCTACTTCTCCTCCTTCCTTCCCACGGAAAATAGTTTTTTTGGGGGGGGATTTATTCAAACGGTACTGTGACGGCGGGGGTCGCCACTTGAAGCATTAAAGCAGCCCTGGCCTCTCTCTTTCACACAATCCGTTAGCCCAGGCTAGCACCAGCAAAGGGGGGAAAATGTGTGCATTGTTGTTGTCACGTACGATCGAGACCGGGATCAGAGGGACTTCTCCCCGGGTATAGAGATCGCGTCGCCCCGTAGCCGCAGCCGTACGTCGCCGCCGCAGCAGCGCAGTTCAGTCCAGTCCCGGGGGGTCTCTCTCTTCTGTTCTGTCATCAATAGCCGCGGCGTGTTTGGATCACTGTCACCAAGCTGCCAGCAGACACACACTCAAGACACACACACACGCAGAACCAGCGGGTAGATGCGGCAGGAGGGGGGGAAGCCTCCCCTGGCACAGGCAGCCCAAAGGGGATAATGTCCACTCGGTTGAGTTGCTCCCGACGTCTCCGTTTACATCAGAGGTGGTTTCCATGTGTCCGGATGCGCATAGATCCGGCCGTAAACAAGCAATGCAGCATTCTTCAGGTCGGTCATTTGAGCAGCAGCAGTGATTGCGAGGTGGTGCTCCACTTTCCAACACGGCCTCTACAACAGTACACACACGCACTCAATCCTGCCTTCCCAATCCCAGCCTCCTCCGCTCCTGACGAGCACCGGGCGCCCAATCCAGGAGAAAGTCCCGCCTACCCTCTATCCGTCCAGCCAACCCAGGAGCAGATCCCGCCTACCCCTCCACCAGTTCAGCCAATCCAGGAGAACATGCTCTCACCCCCCCTTTCCCTATTTCAGGCAACAGCGTTTGGAGGAAAACATGGACAAGAGCCCAATGGATCGGGTCTTAAGGAAGGATTGATTGAGTGATTGATTTGATTGATTATTACTCAGTTTCAACATTTTGCGTCATTACTATACCCTCATCACCTAATAATGGTAATGACATTTTAATTATTGTCTTTAAAACAGAGAACGGGGAGTCTTTAAAGATAGTACAGGTCGAATGAAACCAGAAGATACAGTATATACCATATTGGCCTGATAAGAAGTGTTTTTCCCAATGGAAATATCCTAAAACTGTATTTTTTTTTATTTTTTTTTTACACAAATGTGGGTCGTCTTATATTCAGGAAAATACGATATGGGCGTGATTTAACGCCTGAGATACACAGACACAAAAAACATAGAAAATAATAAACATTTTACACAATCATCATCTTCTTTGTAAAAGCTATGAGACACTGCAGTAGTGTGGTGGTGTTAATTGCCTGCATGAACAAACTGCTATTTTGGTGCTTTCGCTTTTTGCTCTGAGTGCCGAAAAAGCAAACAAACAATGAGAGGGAAATTGGGGGAAAAAAATAATATATTGTAGTGGAGTAAAGCAGTACAATATGTGCTGCTTCCTATACATTTTCTAAAATATTAGTACATCTAGTTTCCATCAGTGATTGAGCTGAACACAATCTAGTGAAAAGAACGACTTCTGTGTCCAAATGAGAGTCACAATGTTTATGTGGATCCTGAGACCAAACATGATTTGTCCCACATAGCCACCCACACAACTGTGTATTCAATTGATTGATACGTTATATACAGAAATGTAAACTGCTCACCGCACATTCTTGGAGTCGGGACTTATTCCCATTGTTCCAATCTTCCAAATCACCAAAACACAATCAAATCACAATCAAAGCCTTTCTCAAAATCATCCGCCTCATCTCCAGTCTCCAATCAGTCAACAACACAAGCCCAGAACACGGATACTGATTATAATAACTTAATTTATATAGCACCTTTCCAAAACTGCATGATGATTCATGAGCATAACAAAAAAGGCCTCTATATAACATTACATGCTATATCTGCATTCATGGTTTCTAACTTTCTACAGTTGCATATTGTATATAGAAAATTTATTGTATGGTTTGACCCCATCTGGCATCTTTGACCCTGCCTGGCAGCAGTGCTGCCAACAGCCAAAATCCAAAACGCAATAGTGGCACTTCCAAAATGCACTAGAATGTGCTAGAGAATTGGTTTTCAACCATTTTCATACCAGGGCCAACTTTTTATTCTGCATTTTAGCCACAGAGGACCTCCATTTGATGTTGAATTTAGTCTCTCGGACTAATTTAGGAAAAATAAATGGCAAAATGTTGGTCACAATAGCAATTCTTCTACATTTTCCATGTAGATTCTTAAAAATTAGGTAATTTAGATGTTTAAATATTTAAGTCTTGAGAGCGTAAAATGAAACCAAATGGACCCTCAAGAGTTACGGATCTATAAGGGTGCATTTGGTTACAAATAGTCCTTTCCGGGAAGGAAGGAGGACTATATCATAGGAGGAAAAATAATTAATCTCTGGCACCTGTCAACCAATTTTGCCCCAACTCACCAGCAAAAAAACATTAGAAGAAAAAAAAGATTTTTTTTTTTTTTTTACGTTTTTTGCAGGAATTTTTAAATCATTTATACTGTACATAGCAATTGCTGCAAGAAACTTGGCCCAAAAAGGATTTGTGGCTACAAACCCATTGGAAAGTAACAAAAGTTGACAACAAACCTTGCCTTGGCCTTGAGGAAATGTGGCATGAATGCCAGTAAAAGGTTTTTACTGCAGAGCATGTTTCTTGTGGTGATATATTCAATAGAAAGTGAACACAATATCAGTGCCTGGAATTCAATACAGCTCAGGAATTCAAAAATATATATTTCTTACAAGGCCAGATCTTCAGAACAATACAGTTTGAGATGTGAGTTTTGGCCTATTCTGTTTGTGTCCATGCCAATTTCCAAATCCAAATGGTAAATAGTGCATTTACTGTATATAGCTCCTTTATCCAAGGCGCTTTATATCGATTGTGCATCACATTCACCCATTCACAAACACATTCATACACTAATGGCTGCGGAAACCATGCAAGGCACAGCTAGCACATCGGGAGCAATTAAGGGTTAAAGGGGAATGCCACCCATGGATGGAACCAAATGGACCTGCTAGGGTCCAGGTTCACATTTCTGGAAAAAGGGGTCTGAAAGAAAAATAATTAACATGGTGAAATACATCTTGATGATGTCATCAGATGTATTTCACCATGTTAATGATTTTTTCAGACCTCCATTTTTAGGAAATACAGAATTGGGGGAACTTTTTTTTTTTACCATGTCCACACAACATCTCTAAGGTATATTAATGACATATTAAAATGTTGAAAATGGGTGGAGTTCCCCTTTAAGTGTCTTGGTCAGGGACACATCGACAGTGAACTGGCAACCTTGCAGTTACCATAGAGTGACTCTACCCCTGAGCCAGCACTACCCATAATGGCAATTGTGACATATTCTGTACAAATTTTCTATAGTTGTTTTATAGACTTGTGGTTCCTCTTAGTGATCAATATGGTTTAGTCTCATCTTTTCAGGATGTATTTCACAGATTTCACCCACAGTTTTGTTCAGCTGCCATTTAGATCAGTTTGTCTCTTCTGCTATGCAGTGTTTTGCAAACTAAATGCAAAGGAAAACAAAACAATGACACACACACACACCCAGGCCCAGCACACTTATGAATTAAACATCAGCACAGTCTGGCACTATCCTATATTAGTCAGCGGCAATTGCTAACAATGATCCAGGATGTAAACTACTGCATGAATGTGTGTGCATCTGAAATTGTGAATGTATCGGGGGAATGGTGGCACAGTGGTTAGTGCTGCCGTCTCAGAGTTAGAAGGTTTTCCAGATTTGATTCCCACTAGGGACGCCGCTGTGGGTGATGGCGTGCCTCCTCCTCCACGTCATCCTCATACCTGAGGCGGGTTTGGTGAAAGTGCCTTTCTGTGTCGAGTTTGCATGCGTCCTCTGTGATAGGTACCTTAACAAAAACATGCAGTTGTCCTGGGCTCTAAACTGCCCCCCCCTGGCCAGCCAGGGCATCTGATGGAGGGGACAGGAACTGGCTGGAATAACGTGTTCCTTCCACATGCTATGTCCAACCAGGGACACCCCCGTCAGGTGACATGAAAGCAGACTGGACTCCTCATGCATTGAAGGAAGCATGAGGCCAGTCCGCTGCCTCCCCAGGTTGGCGGAGGGTGTGTAGAGGCCAGGATCACACTAGGAATTGGCACCGGGTAAAAAATGGGTTCAACATTGTGGGATTAAAAAGAAAAAAAAAGTGAATGTATTAACAGGTGAAACCACTGTCCCAGCATGATATAATTGTCTCTCATGATATGTTTTTTCCTCTTCAGAAAGCGTCACAAACGACCTGGGACTTATTCAAAACCTACTCTAAGTTCTATATCACTATATGAATATTCTACCCAACCTCCACATGGCACAGTGAAGTTTTTTTTTCCTTCTCCTTCTTTTTCTTTTCTTTCTTTTTTTCCCTCCAATAACCGGAGAAAACATTTATAGAAGATTCTCCTGGGTGTTAAGAGAAGTTCTGCTGGCTCGGGGTAATGCAGTGACAGCCTTGAAAGTCACAGCGGATGGGATCACTCATGGCAGGCTGCTGCTCTGAAGCTTTGGTGCTTTCCTTCAAAAGCCTCAGTCAGCAGGGAGCCTGGTTGCTCAGCTGCACCGCTGGCTGTTAGGGTCTCAGGAGCCCCTAACCCAAGAAATCCCTGGGGAGTATCCCACTTCTTGGCTTCACGGCGCCTAAACACAGTCTTTCCTGCATGGTACCACACATTTCCCTCTCATCTCCTGTCCCGCGAACGCGCCTGTTGGTACATTGCAATCTGTTTGGAGTTCAGCTTTGAAATAAGCATTAAAGGGGGATAACATGTATTCCTAAAATTATTTTTTAATACTTAATGTCATTTTATATGTCCTTCAAGCTTATTTCTAGTGGTTGGAGCCTCAGTCACCACTGATAATGATATAACCAGTCCTTGACATTTCTTTCTGGAGAGTTTAGCTGCAGAACCACAATGTCCTGAGGTTGTGGGGGCGCTGATATGCTGGATATTTTATAGTACAGTAGAGACATTATAATACTGATGCTTCAACTTGGAAAATCAACAATGTTGGACATTATAAATAAAGTGGAAATGCAATTTTGGAACTGAAGATTGAAGGAGAGGAGGAATTATACAAAGCAGGGTGCATCGATGACATCATCATGAGGCCAAAATCAAACAAGCTGTTCCTGAGAGCAATTTAAATTAAAGCTCCTATATGATATGAAAGACTAAATGTTCAAACTAGATAAATTGTGGGGATAAAAAACACACATGGGAGCACCAAAAGCATTAAAAAAAAAATAAAAAGCTGAATTTATTTGTTATTCTCCCTTTAAAGAAGATATAATGTTGAGGAGGTTTGGTCCACTGCAATAAGACACACATCACTGACAGCTCATTTTGAAGCTATTTCAGATGCGAAAAACAGACATACACATACATAATTCCATGTTACTGCTTCATAAAAACACTTAATGTAAAATAACAACTGGAACCAAATGAAAACTGGAATACAAATTTGTTGTTAGATTTATGTGGGTCTGTAGGCATAATTGCGGATCCATTGGCAGTGGCTGTCATAACAAGGTTCAGAGGAAAAAGGTCCAAAATAGTCAAAGTAACAAAGAACATTGTTCAGACGTTCAAGGCAGGCAAGCTATGTTTAGTTTTGTGTCCACATTCTGACCAAGAAATCACTCTGCCAAAAGCAACACTAGTTTTGAAGAAAGAGACATTTGCTAAGGTTAGGAGGTGGGGCTACTAGTCTAACCTGAAACACCTCCTCAATCCCTCTCTGAGTGATCATTTTACCATGAACAAAATGACTGGTTCCAGCGCTGTAGAGAGCTTTACTGACAGCAGGGACCGATGGAGCAAGCCACATAGTTACTAAGCAGATTCAATGAGCTACCGTGACGTCAGGGGCCCTTTTGCCATTAGGCAGACTAGGCAGTTGCCTAGGGCGCCATGAGGGGAGGGGGCGACCATGGGGGGGGGGGGGGGGGGGGTTGGGGGGCATGTCTGTTCAAGCACCAGACATGCCTGAACAGACTAGAATTGAACATTTAAAACACATATGTTCTTTAGTTTAACGATAGTTCATTTTTGAAAATAATTTGAAAATTTTAACACCTGTAAAATGACAGGTGTAAAATACCAAATGGACCCGTAAGAGTCCATTTGGTAAGGGGGGCTCAAGGAAAATCTTGCCTAGGACTCCAAATTGCTTAGAAACGCCACTGCGTAACGCGTATGGGCAGATTACCAAGTTCGGTGTCGGAACTGAATTCTGACGCAGTATAAAACTCTTATGCAAACTTTCTGTGCTTAACTTTTTTTTTGTTAAGCCAAATTGCAGGCTTAATTAATAATGCACATAAAACTGTATGCCCTTGAACTTGAAACTTCTTGAGAAGGAGAGAAGGAGAGAAGTATTCGCATTCCTTGGGTTGGCACAACCAAAGAGCAGCACGCACACATGCATGAGCACACTCCGATGCATGTGCATGCTCACTCACATGCACAAACAAACAAACGCACACGCACACACCCACGAGGAGCAAGGATTGTTGGTTGTGTGTACCCACTAATAGGACTGACTCAGCAGGATGTTGTGAGATGGAGAATGCCTGCTGTTAAACTGCAGGACATCACAGGGGCTTTGGCTCATTAGTCCACCCGCCCACGCCCACGGCCAGGATCGCACATGCTAATACATGCTAAAACACCAATTTCATATTTCATGACGGTTCATTTGTCTTCTTCAACAGGCCCATTTCATTTATTATTCACCAATGAGCGGGTGGCATCAAGTACTTGAATGAAGGTTAAATGCCCGCAGTCTTCTTGTGGACAACCGAAACCCCCCCAGGGCAGACCATGTGTGGTGGTAATAAGGTCCGAGTCCCCCATAACGCTCGATGCACACTCGAAGTCGCACGGCGGTGTCACTTTGCCAAAACAGATTAGTTAACAATGGATGTGTCGCATCTGTCTTACAACGGAATATAAAGTAGTGGTTCCGTCTGTTGATATGTTGGTGCCAGTAGTCAGACATAAACACAGATTCCTCCTTCATTAAACTATAATTACTACATTGTGCTCTCAAATTTGTGATCAGCGCAAACTAAGCTCCAATAAACGCTGCCTGTTTGGGAGGCATGTGGTGCGCCCACACAACGCCACGTCGTACCCACATTTCCAAACATTCATCTACTCTGGGCTAATTCAATCACTTTGCTTGTAATCTATAAAGGACAGGGGGCCAGGGGAATCTCATGTTACCTAATGATATGCATTGGCAAAAACCTAATTCTATTAGCGCCGACCATCAGTGAACACAATGAGGCTGGCGAAGGCCTTAATGGCATACTCACCTTTTCATCTGAATGCTATCCAGGGGATTGGGAGAGACGGTTGACTGTTGTGTTCATCCACCACCTCGAGTAGAGTAAGAATGTTGGTTTAGATGCTTGGTGCTGGCTGTCGTATCTCCCATATCGATGTCTCTGTATAACATTGGATACAAAAGAGGGTAGAATTTGTCAAGCGAGTACAAGCAGAGAATTGAACTTAAAGCTCCCATATGATATGAAAGACTAAATGTTCAAATTAGATAATTTGTGGGGAAAGAAAACACACATGAGAGCACCAAAAGCACTAAAAATAAAAAGTTGAATTTCACGTTATTCTCCCTTTAAAGAAGATATAATGTTGAGGAAGTTTGGTCCACTGCAATAAGACACACATCCCTGACAGCTCATTTTGAAACTATTTCAGATGCGAAAAACAGAGAATAAACACATAAGGGAATTGTGATGCAACCCAAAGGCTCTGTTACAAATTATTATTAAGGAAAATCTATACAATTAAGACACGCCTCTAGGCATATGCCACGGTCAGTTGGCCAGCGGCGGTGGCTCAGTGGTCAGTCACCGGATAGTAACTGCAAGGTTGCCTTTTTCTTTTTTTTTTCTTTTTTTTTTTTTTTTTTTTTACTGTCGATGGGTCCTTGAGCAATACACTGAAGTTTATTGACTTCAGTTCGACATTCAATACCATCATCCCATCCAAACTCATCAACAAGCTCTGTGAATCTTGTGGCCTCCAAGAACCTAAAATTACTCCCTCCCAACCTCACGCGATGCTCGTACTTCACAACCACCATGCAGTTTCTTAATCCAGTTTTACACGGGCCGCTACATTTACATTCAAAACATGTACATAAACATTCCGATTTCAAATATACTGTAAAGTACTACTCACACATGTCCTTAGTGATATTACCGGTATACACTTGCTGATCCGGCTTTTATGCTGCATGTCGAGTTGTTTAATAAAAAGCATTTTTATCCAAGCTTTTTTATCCGCCTTTGGCTTTCAATTGTATGTGTCCCTAACGGTCGGGAGGAGTGTGACACTATGAACACTGGGTGTGTTCGATATACTCACGCTGACCACACAGCAAATACAAACTATTCTGGGGATGTGCTCCCTGTGTGAAACTGTGAGTTCACTGAACTTGTAAGTATTCCAGAGAGCTCGGATAAAAATGTTTTTTTTTTTTTTTTTTTTTTTTTTAATTAAACAACATGGCATGCAAGTTAACAATGCTAAAAGCCGGATCAGCATGTATAAAGTACTCACCATGAAGAACATGTGTGAGTACTTTATATTTGAATCGGAATTAATCGGAATGTTCATGTACACGTTTTGACTGAATGATAATGACATGTTTCATGCAAGGCTAACTGGATAGACAAGGCAACCTCACCTTCTCCACCCTATCTATCCCTGAGCACTGGTGTCTCACATGGCTGTGTGCTGAGCCCCCTTATGTACTCCCTATTTTTTTTTTCGCAATATAAAAATATTATTTTTACGAGAACGAAAAGAAGGAAATGTGAAACAGGCCAAAACTTCTTTTCGGGCGTCATCGGTTCCCACTGTACGCTTATGCAGCCATGCATGCACATGAACGTATGAAAGTCTTCCATGTGAACACCCAGTGAATCAACCTGCTTTAATCAGGCGGCTCTCTGAGCCGTCCCGATAGTCGAGCGGTGCACAATGCCCATATCAGTGAGTCCTCAGTTTGATTCCTGACCAGACACACTCTTTGATGAATCCCGCTATCTCTCTTTGCAGTCCCTGTCTCTCTTCACTGTTTGAAGTTATGGGACCACTTCATCCAGCTTGCATCCTGAGGTTTGATTATTGAGATATGCGCAGTGACGTCACCGCCCCGGTTCCGGAAGTCTTTTCCCCATTCATTTTTCTCATAGACTTTTCGAAAATAATTTATATCAAGACGATTACGCCGCGTCCAAAGCCAACTCAGGTCGTGACAAATCATGACAACAAACACAATATCGTCATATAATATATAATTGGGAAGAAGTAGAAAACGGCATGATACAAGACTTTTTGTTTCGTTTTTCATCTTAGAAATTATTTTATTGTCCCAAAAGTTTGTGTGTGTCATCATGATTCGTCACGACTCGAGTTGGCTGTGTCCGCGGCGTAATCGTCTTGATATAAATTATTTTCAAAAAGTCTATGAGAAAAATGAATTGGGAAAAGACTTCCGGAACCGGGGCGGTGACGTCACTGCGCATCTCTATTGTGATATGTGTTTTAAGATATTTTAGTATTTCAAACTAGGAAAAAGTGCGCTTCTGGGAACAGGTCTCCACCAGGTCAGGTTGTGGCCTTGTGGTGGCGCTATAGGTCAATGTGAAAAAGGTGCCATTTCTTCATATCACTTTGAAGGTAATTGGATGATTTTTATCCCAAAAAATGTTTAGCAAAAACCCACCTGTTGGTGGCGCGATAACAGGCCAATGTGAAAAGGGTTTGGTTATATATTACAGTATAAAGATTTCACATAAATGGCACCGTGTTCATAATTTGATTCTTTTTCATCAAAACAGGCAAATCCTGCAAACTTTAAAAAACAATTATAGACAATTATGATGGAATATGAAATATCAGAAATACAGCATGTTTTGATCACATGACTGTAGAGATACTATATGATGATTTGTGGGATAATGGCGACACAATTCTGGGGGAGTAATATGAAATAATGTATTTTACAAACATCAGCCTGGTGCTATAAAAAGCAGATGTGAAAAAAACAGGTTATAGGTTCATCCTTCGTCCTCTAGGGAGGGTGCATGCAACGTTTCATGCAGATCGGTGCATTTGTAGGTAATAACGTGAAAAGCTGCCTTCTGGTGGAGCTACCACAGGTTGTTCTAGGGAATGCGGGGCAGAGGTTCATCGTTGGCATCCAGGGAGTGTGTGCAAAGGGAGGGGTCACAGGATTGTCTATGGCAGGCCAAAGGTTGTGACCATATACATAGGGGCGGCAGTGGCTCAGGAGTAGAGTCTCTGGAAGGTAACCACAAGGTTGCCAGTTCGAACCTGGGTTCCCTCAGAGTTAGTGTCGATGTGTCCCCGAATTGCTCCCGATGCGCTGGTCATTACCTTGCATGGTTTCTTCCACCATTGGTGTGTGAATGGCTGAATGGGATCCACAATCTATGTAAAGCGCCTTGGATAAAGGCACTATATATAAACGCACCATTTACCATTTTATATTATGTATTTAACTATGGACTGACACACAGACACCGACAGCTCAGGCACGACCGCCAGAGTGCCTCCTGCTAGTTGCGTTGCTGCCGTTAAAAAGCCGCCGTTCCCATTAACTGCGACACAATTTCATCAATGCATGAATTGGTCTTAACTGGTAGTGGCAGTGGTGTGACAGGAGAGAGCGGCTGGAGCCTGAAGCACAAGGGCCACAGGAAACCTCCGAGTGGTATAGCAAAGCGTTCAGGCTTGAAACTGGCAGTGACAAGGCCAGTCAGGACAGACGACACCGCTGTTAAGAGCTCAATCGCTCCACTGAGAACTTCTGAAAGGAAAGGCCAGGATAAGTGGAAGCCTAAGAGGCAGTAGGAAGGCTATAGCTGTGGAAGTTTAGAAGCCTATTATTACTTCGAAACTTTTCAGCCCGACATGGACTAGCCTTTGTGCGTCTGTGCTTTGGGTTTCTTTAAATAAAGTGCATGATGCCTGTGCATGGCGTCTTGGCTCTATGATATACCTGCTGGGATCAATAAAGGTATTTAATATCTTAAATGTTCTTATTCAGTTGGTCAGATCATACAGATCAAAAGGCTAAAGGTGACATTGACATTGTTTTAATTTGATGGATAGTGGATAACCCTAATCATAACCTTATTTTTGCTCTTTTTGTGCCAGGGAAACTTTACAGCTTCAATACTAGCCTCGACACCCAGGCTTTCATTTTCATTCGCGTTGCGCGAAAACGGAAAGCCTGGACTAACGCACGTTGGAAAAGTGGCCTTGAGGGGGGAGTGAACCTTCCGGGGTGGGCGTCTGATGGAAATATTGGAAATATTTAATATTTTAGAATTTAATTGTGAATGATTTACATATTGTCACAGCCCCAGCCCCAGTCTGTGCCACACCCACTCATCCACTGCCTTGATGACTACTAGATGACGGCCACCTGTGTGTCTCTCCTCACCTGCTCCCACTGCCCCTAATGAACCTAGTCTATATATAGCTCTTGTTGCCTTGCCCTTCTTTGTTGGTTTATCAGTTTGCTCTGCATTGTCTACTCTGAGTTCTATTGCCTTGTATGGTGTACCTAAGTTCTTCAGTAAAGCCTCTTAAGTTTACTCCCCGTGTCCGTCCGTGTATTCTGCATTTTGGGTCCTTACCTGGGATTTAAGCCTGACAGGATAAACCAACCAAAACATTATGGACCCAGCAGAATTAACCCAGCTTCGAGGAGCCCTAGCCTCTCAAGGACAACTATTGGGCCAGCATGAGACTATTCTTTCTGAGATGAATGACCGGCTCACTCAGCTCGTTACGGCCGTGCAAACACTCGCCATTGCTTCGCCCACCCCCGCCGCTCCACCTGGGGTCCAGGTAGCCGATGGCCAGGCTGACGCCGGGGGGGGCACCCAGCCCCCTGTTGTCATTCCCAGGGAACCACATGTTCAGCACCCAGAGAGGTACAGTGGAGATTCCGGCTCCTGCCGTGGCTTCTTGTCTCAGTGCTCACTGGTGTTCCTACTACAGCCATCTGCTTTTACCACGGATGGCTCCATGGTGGCCTACATAATGACTTTGTTGTCGGGACGAGCGCTCGCCTGGGCGAATGCACTGCTAGAGCAGCAATCTCCTTTGTGTTCTGACTACGACCTGTTCACTCAGGAGATGAAGAAAATTTTTGATTGTCCTGTGAGGGGCAGAGACGCAGCTACACGCCTGCTTAATCTCCGACAGGGACGTGACAGTGTCGCTAATTATGCCATTGATTTCCGCGTCCTGGCTGCAGAGAGTGAGTGGACAGAGGCCGCTTTAATTCCTACTTTTCTACACGGTCTCTCAGATGAAGTCAAAGATGAGCTTGTGTCCCGTGAGTTAAGTGAGGGGTTGGATTCCCTATTACCCTTGCTATTCAAGTCGATAACCGCATCCGTGAGCACCGACGAGCCAGACAGCTGTCCAGAGCAGCCGTGCGTACCCAGGGGGGACCGAGTGCTTCCGACTTCTCCCGTATGGTCCCGACATCATCTGAAACAGCCGAACTGCCACCCACTGACGAGCCTATGCAACTAGGACGCACTAGGCTGTCCCCCAAAGAGAGAGAAAGGAGGATGGCGGAAGGGCTGTGTTTGTATTGTGGCAAGACGGGCCACTTCCGGCTTTCATGCCCAGAAAGAGTGGGAAAAGGGGAGGCTCATTAGTAAACGGGGAATTTCTGGTGAGCCATATTGTTTCTTCTTCCCCATCGTCTTCTTGCTTTAAAATCCCTGCCGTTTTGTCCTGGGAGAACCAAAGGCAGCCCATTACTGCGCTCATTGACTCTGGGGCAGCAGGATGTTTTCTGGACATTTCATTGGCTCACCGACTGAAGATTCCTTATTTTAAGTTAAATTATCCCCAGTGCCCTCGTCGTAGCACCCGTGACCTGGGGAATAGAGACCATTGTTAGACAAGCTCTTCAGCAGGACCCTGACCCAGGTGGTGGCCCACCTTCCTGTCTGTATGTGCCCGACGCTGCTCGCTCCGAGGTCCTCCAGTGGGCCCACTCTTCCAACCTGGCCTGCCACCCTGGCGTTCGACGCACTCTGGCCCTCCTACGGCAACGCTTCTGGTGGCCTTCTGTGGCGGCCGACACTCGCTCCTTTGTCCAGGCGTGCTCGGTCTGCGCACGCAATAAGACCCCCACACTGAGACCTTCTGGGCTTCTCCGACCTCTGCCGACACCACGCCGTCCCTGGTCTCATATCTCTATCGACTTTGTCACAGGACTTCCACCTTCTGAAGGAAATACTGTCATCCTAACCATCGTGGACCGTTTCTCGAAAATGGTCCATTTTGTCCCCACACCGAAGCTCCCCTCCGCCAAGGAGACGGCCCAGCTCATGATTGACCACGTCTTCCGGCTGCATGGCCTGCCACTAGATGTGGTTTCCGACAGGGGCCCTCAGTTCTCCTCCAGATTTTGGAAGGCGTTTTGTTCCCTGTTGGGGGCTTCTGCCAGCCTCTCATCGGGGTTCCACCCCCAATCTAATGGCCAGACAGAGTGCGTGAATCAGGATTTGGAGGTCACTCTCCGCTGTCTGGTGTCTGACCCCTCCTCCTGGTGCGGCCAGCTAGCGTGGGTGGAATACTCACACAACTCCCTTCCCAGCTCCTCTACTGGCCTGTCTCCCTTCGAGTGTGCTCTGGGGTATCAACCTCCGCTGTTTCCTGAGCAGGAGCTAGAAGTGGAGGTTCCCTCTGTTCAAGACTTTATCCGCCGGTGCCGGCGTACCTGGAAGAAAGCCCGGACGTCCCTCTTACGTACGGCGGCTAGGAACCGGAAACAGGCTGACCAGCACAGACGGCCGGCCCCTGACTATCAACTCGGACAGGAGGTCTGGCTCTCTACCAGAGACTTGCCCTTGCGGGTTGAATCTCGGAAACTGTCCTCACGCTACATCGGCCCGTTCAAGATCATACGCATCATCAACCCAGTGGCAGTTCGGCTCAAGCTCCCTAAGACCCTTCGGGTGCACCCCACGTTCCATGTCTCCCAACTCAAGCCGGTGTCGTCCTCCCCGCTGGCGCCCCCTGCGAAGCCCCCTCCTCCTCCCCGCCTTCTCGACGGACATCCCACCTACACCGTTAGGCGCCTGTTGAAGATGCGCCGCTGGGGGAGGGGTCGCCAATATCTCGTGGACTGGGAAGGATATGGACCAGAGGAACGCTGCTGGGTCCCAGCCCGGGACATCCTCGACCCCTCTCTGATCGCCGACTTCCACCGTAGGGCCCCTACGGGGTCTGCTAGGGGGACGTCGGGAGCCGTCCCTAGGAGGGGGGGTCCTGTCACAGCCCCAGCCCCAGTCTGTGCCACACCCACTCATCCACTGCCTTGATGACTACTAGATGACGGCCACCTGTGTGTCTCTCCTCACCTGCTCCCACTGCCCCTAATGAACCTAGTCTATATATAGCTCTTGTTGCCTTGCCCTTCTTTGTTGGTTTATCAGTTTGCTCTGCATTGTCTACTCTGAGTTCTATTGCCTTGTATGGTGTACCTAAGTTCTTCAGTAAAGCCTCTTAAGTTTACTCCCCGTGTCCGTCCGTGTATTCTGCATTTTGGGTCCTTACCTGGGATTTAAGCCTGACACATATGTCATCAATGGATTGTAACTACTGCTAACATCTTATAGATCTGTTCCATTCATTTTACCACCTTGTAGATCTGTTGTTTTCAGGTTGCATTCTACATTCATTCTGAACCTTTGGCATACTACTGACGAGGTTAAAGTGTTGTTTTCTCCTTTGTTGATATTAACAGATCGCAAGGTCCCAGGTTGTTATGGTTATTCGTTTTGTTTCCCAGACATTTTATCAGTGTTTTCAGTTAGCTGGCCTTGCTTGTCTAGGGGAAGGATCCATCTTACTCCTGTTGCTGGGTAGAGGTTAGAACTACAGTATACTGATTGCATCATCTGCTTAAACTTCATCTGCATTGTATTTTAAAACTTCATTTCCCGTAAGCCTTTGCAGTAAACGTCATGCAGGAAGTTGTTCATTTGTAATGCCACGTTGAGAATTTTCTGATAAGGATTTTCATATAATGCTGTGATCCGCCATGTTAAACCAGAGAGGAAACTTATTACGGACTGGTGTGGATGTATTCCAATTTCTCTCCATATAGAAAGGAATATAATTAAATCATTTTTTTAAATATAATTGCTGCTGACGTGTGGACATCTTTTCTTCACTTGTTTTTGAGGGAAAATGTTTAATGTGGTGTGCAGTAAGTACTAATTGTGTTTTATTACAGGTTGATTCCATTTGGGTACACTAAAGGGTTTTTCTCAATGCTCTTAAAGTTCTAAGTACATATTTGGCTAAAGTACTATTTACTCTGATTACCTTTTGCTATCGAAGTAATTACATTTTGCCCTTTCTGAGATCTTTTCTAATGGTCCTCCTAAAGGTAAGATTAGCTTGAGGATCAAATGATAACTCGAAGGGCCAAATGATGGATATTTTTTTAATAATATATCCATATATTAGTGAGAATATGGAAAAGGACTGTATATCCTTCGATAGCTGAACAAAATTTAGAAAAGGACCACCGACTATCAGACAGTCGGAAAACAGGGGGTACTTGAGGTGAAATCAATTGTAATAGTCTCAAGTAACACAAAGTAAGTACTTAACCAAAATGTACTTACAGCAAGCTTTAAGAGCATTTAGGTTAGTTAGAATATTCAATTGCAATTCAGAGCTAAATGGATCAGAGGTAAAATGGTAACCCTGGATCTGAGCAAATGTACCCAGATGTAAACAACATGAAATGAGTGAAAACACTCCTGAACCAAATGAACCCTTAGACCAAAAACATGCAAACAAAGTATTTTATTACCAGTCAACGGAGTCATGTTTCTTTGTTGAATAATCCAGTCGTATTCTGGTGGAGAGCATTTAATACGGAAGCACAGACAAGCACCATGATGAACAAAGGCTCTCCCAACATCCCAAAGAATGTTGAGAGTATTTAACACAATTGTAATCACAATGAATTGTCGTCATAGTTACACATGGATAGGTAAAACAAAAACAATAAAAGATTATACTGGATGAAACTGGTTCAGAGATCAGAGTGACCTAGGCTAAGTGTCTCCTGGAACAGATATCAACATTGGCGACACAGAAATCAAGCAATGATCGCACAGTAGTATTGATAAACAGGTTACAATCAGAAACAGTTAGGACGTTCTGAAAACAGATAATGGCAAGATGTTCTTTATGTGATGTAAAGATGGCACAGTATAGAGACATGGTGGAACGTTTCTCAAAATAGCAGATCTACAAGGTGGTAGCGTGACCCAGTTACAAACCAAATGTATGACATATGTGAAATCATTCACAATAAACCTCAGAAATATGAAATATTTCTATCAGCGTCGCTCTAAATGATGTGACGTAGAACAGCAGTGGACGGGAGGGGGAGGGGCCGGAGATGACGACACGTTAGTGAGATCAAATCAGAGCGCAGCACTTCCGCCGTGTGGATCCCACGACACCCCCGCCCCCCAAGGCCAAAATCATTGAGGGCTAGACCAGGCTACTTCAATACAAGAAATAAATGGTCTATATCCAATCCTACGGCTTGGTAGGCTACAGATGGCCCACTAACAAACATTGTAAATGCAAAATGTGTGCTTATAGATATATACATCGACTACTGCCATTTGGTTAATGTTCAATTTTAGCAGCAGTGGTGCAGCGGCGGTTATGTTTCAGTGGTGCATCACTATACCACCTTTCAAAAAACGCAGAGAATACCTACAAAGAAAACCAAATCCTTTAGATCAAGATGACATTCGTCACCTCATTATTTTATGGGGGGAAAAAAATCATAAAAGTCGATCACATCAGAGAATCAAGGGCACGTCATGACAGCAGCATATGATTATGTCAAACATCCCGTTTCCTGATGAAATGCAGAGTAATTGTTTCGGACGTAGCCTATCAAATATTTAATGCAGAAGCAGGGCCGGATCTAGAGGGGGGCAGGGGTAATATGAGTGGGCAGTGCCCACCCAAATGTGCATCCTGCCCACCCAATAAAGGGTAATATGAGTGGTTTTCATCAGTCGTTCAGGGACCACCAGTGGTTGAATGTTGGTTAACCAGGTGTAACTCTTTGAGAGCGTAAAAATGAAACCAAATGGACCTTTGCGGGTCCATTTGGTTTCATTTTACACTCTCAAGAGTTAGAATATTCATCATGTGAATTAGCCCAAGTCTACACAACTAGAGATTGTAGAAGATTAATCCACATTTTGTTCTGTATGATTGAATTGTGGGCAAAAGCAAAAGAAATCTTTTAATAGTTTTGGGGTCTGTGCGGACAAAATGTCCTCAAATGGTGGTTCGTGGCTCAAATGCTGAATAAATAGTGGGCCCTGGTGTCAAAAAGGTTGAAAACCACTACTTCATATGAAAAACCCTGCCATTCTTCGTGCCCACCCTAGTAGGGCTGGCTAAATCCGGCCCTGTGCAGAAGCAGTGTAAATTAGATATGTCTCAGCTATGGTAGAGGTGGTTGTGCTACTTAGGCTTCGTAACTACACAATGGCAGCTAATAGCCTACATTGTGTCTCTCTCAACACAGCGGGGTTCTGTGAACACGATTAGATCATTCCCCTTTGTTTACACGCTCCGTTTTAGCTCTAAAAAGTGTTAATTCACTTTGAGCCAAAGCCTGTCACGGTGAATAAGGCAGTATTAACATTTTAAACAAAAGGATTATGCTAACAAAACCTTGTCACAGTGCGTCATGTACTTGCTCTCATCTCAGCTATATACAATAATAATAATAATTATAACGATATATAACTATATACATATATATATACAGTATATATACAGTATATATACATATATATATATATACAGTATATATACAGTATATATATATATATATATATATATATATATATATATATATATATATATATTATATATATATATAATATATATATATATATATATATATATATATACACTGTATATATATATATATATATATATATATATATATATATATATATATATACACTGTATATATATATATATATATATATATATATATATACACTGTATATATATATATATATATATATATATATATATATATACACTGTATATATATATATATATATATATATATATATATATATATATATATATATATACAGTATATATATATATATATATATATATATATACAGTATATATATACAGTATATATATACAGTATATATATACAGTATATATATACAGTATATATATATATATATATATATATATATATATATATATATATATATATATATATATATATATATATATATATATATATATATATATATATATATATATATATATATATATATATTTTTTTTTTTTTTGTTTGTTTTTGGTTTTGGTTTTACTTTATTGTCCCGAAGGAAATTTGTCTTGGGCATACGAGTGCCACTGCGTAAAAAGAACAAACACACATACTGGACAACAATGACAATACAACAATACAATCAACAGACAGCATAGGATACCACCACAGAAAAACAAAACAAAACAAGATATCACTGTCATTTGGCAGGCAAGTAATTCATTCTCTGAAGCCACTCAGAAACTAGGACCCCAGGGGAACCTCACCCACAAGGGGGGGAGGATGTTTGTTAAGCTGAATTACAGATGTGGGAATGAAGGACTGCTTGTAGCGGTTGCTTTTACACTTAATTGCTCTAAAGCGTTTCCTAGAGGGAAGCAACTCATATAGCATATATATATATATATATATATATATATATATATATATATATATATATATATATATATATATATATATATATATATATATATATATATATATATATATATATATATATATAACCCTAGATATCCATATATATATATAACCCTAGATATCCATATATATAACCCTAGATATCCATTTTATACATTTTTTTCAATTGCCTGTATCTCCTATTCCTTATCCCAAGTGGCGTTTTTGGTCAAAACAGCATACATTCCATGGCTACCACATACGTTCACTCCCGTATTTTGGACATTAATTAGGTGAAAACGATCTCAGTGTTAGCCGGAAATGCAAATTCAGTTACATTGATGTATAGTACGATTAAAGTGGATTAATCGTTGGATTAAACAAAACTCGTCCTTGCTACATTGACCAAGTCAAGGGGACTCGTCTTTACAGCTTTGGCATTTAACCTAAATAGCACTTTTCAAAACAAAGAACTTTACAAAAGACTAAAAATAACAACAAACTATAAAAGACAAATTTGGTAAGTAAAAAAATAAACAGCATAATAATAGCCTGGACAAGAAAGATAAAGTACACACACTATAGGAGTATAGATAATAAGATCATTATTTATATCTGTCCAGGCAAAGTAGACCATTATTAAACAGTGCATTATATTTCTATTAGAATCCTGCTAGGAGGAACATTTCATGGTTTTCAAGGCTTTCCACTGGATGATAGATAAGACTTTAAAGATCCCCGAAGGAAAATAATTTATTTAGCCAGTGTATAGATATGGCACCAACATAAGGAAGCCGGCGAAGACAGGAATCACGCCAGAATTAGAACGGACAGGACACTCGACAAAGCTCAAATCTACATCTCAATCTGAGCGCACACACACAACAGCACAGTGCGGATTTAACGCGCTATTGATATGCGCGGTGGTGGAGGACATGGGGGAATTATTCTATCCCGGTCTGTTGGTAGGAAATGAGAATAAAATTCCATTTAATTTATAACGTTCAATCCAAACTCTATTAATCCCAATAGGTGCAATTAGATTACAGCAGCACGTAAAAACAAAGAAATGCAGAACACACAACATATAAACAAACAACTACCCCAAGGAGCTAATGAGAGTAGAGTAGCTTTGTGGGGTACATTCTCAAGTAACCAAGTTAAATAAGCTGTGAGACCAGGGGTTTGAATCCTCTGGTGATCTGTCTTTTCCTGTGTTTTCCAACAGACAACAATTGGCTGTGTTCATGGCTGGGAGAGTAACCACTCGAGCCAGTCGCTGCGAAGGGCGATCTGATCTCTGTTCTGATCTCTGTGCTGCAGTGGTTTTCAACCATCGGTCCGGGGACTACCAGTGGTCCTGGAGAGGGTTCCAGGTGGTCCCCAGCTAAAATGAATGAAGGAGAGGTGGTATTACCAAATCAACCCTTTTATACTGAAGGTCTTTATTGCTTGAAGAGTGTAAAATGAAATCATTCGTTCCATTCATTTTACACACCTTCATTTTAGCTCCTTAAATAATCTGAAACATCTGAATCTGAAACAGCTGAAAAAATAAAATAAAATAAAAGAAAGAAAATATTCCGTTTTGGGTGAAAGAGACAAAACTCAAAAGCAATTCCAGGTTAAATAGTGGGCCCTGTGAATTACTGATAAACATTATTCTAACTACCTCTATATGGGTGCATCACATAATGTTTCTATCATTTGCTTTGATGTATGCCCTGAAACCTTTAATAAACAAAAGTGTGAGAAAAAAAATAGTGGGCCCTGTTATAAAAAAAAAGGTTGAAAATCACTGCTGTAGTGTGAGGTTTAGCCAGAGCTAGCCTGCCTGCATTTTGGCCTATAGAGGCGGATTGTGGCTCGGATTTTCACTTGCCCCGGTTGGATCTCACTGACCTGTCCGTCAGCCCCCGGCAGCTCCTCCTCCTCCCCTCAAACCCTCAGTGCCGCACTGCCTACGTCATACAATTTCTAGCAACGCCCACCCAGAAGAGTTGACTCCCACCTCATACCACTGTTTTTCAACCTTTTTGATACCAGGTCCATTTGATGACATTTGCTTGCTGCTTGCTTTTGTCCACAATTCCAGGCTGAATTCAAGAAACAAAACAGGCAAACAGATCAAAATTATCATTAATCTACATTTTCTAGTTGTGTAGACTTTGACATGATAAATATTCTAAGGTAACACTTGAGAGCGTAAACATAAAACCAAATGGACCCGTAAGGATCCATTTGGCTAACACTTTCAAGAGTTACATCTGGTTAACCAACTCCATTATTTAGCTGGGGACCACCTGGAACTCTCTCAAGGAACCCCTGCTCTAGACCACGAGCGGCCAATATGCGTTACTCCAGGCTCTCACTTTTTGCACAGCGCAGACGAAATGAAAGCCTGGGTATCGAGGCTATGTGAGGCGTAATGTACAAGTACACCCACTGGCCGTGACACTAGTATGCCACAGGGACTTACACCGACCCAACCCTTGGTGTTGAGTGCGTGGCAGTGAGGCACCGGGTCCCATCTTTGGTATGCCTCAAACCCTGACCTTCTAGTGTCAGTGTGGACGCTCTAACCACAAGGCCACTGAGCCGGCCATTATACTTATTATGCTGCCAGCCTTTGGAACAGTCTGCCAGAGGCTCTGCGGGTCACGGAATGTGTTGACATTTTTAAAATAAGTCTTAAGAGACGCCATTATAGCATTGCTTTTACCCAGAGTTCTGCACTTTGTTTGCAGAGAGTTCTGCACCCAGAGAGAGTTCTGCACTTTTGTTTGTATTTTTATTTATTTAATATACACTTTTGTTTAGCAAAGTTCCTTGATTTCTTAGTCTTGCGTGCTTCTTTTATTCACATTTATCCTTGAGGGTGTTCCAAAGCAAAATAGTTTCAGTTTCAATCACTTTATTCAGTTTATACTGTGGCTGTTCGAAAATAGTTGATCTGTAACCTTCACAACGTACTGGTATCTGCCTTGGTACATTGTGCGAGGCTTGCTGGGCCACTGTTTTTTTTTTTATAGATTTTGAAAGATTGTGAAATACCTTGCATGATTTGAACAACACTAAGCTAATTGGTGTCAGCACACGCCAACAAAAAATAAATTGTGGGGAGGGGGGGCTTTGGCATAGAAATGTTTGAGAAGCACTGCACATAATATACAGTGCACAGCACAGAAGCACAGTGTGTTAAAGGTCCTGGAAAGGGGAGGAATCATTACTGGCTGCCAGATAGACGGAAAGACAGACAGAGAGACAGAGACAGAGCCACAGACAGACAGACAGACAGACAGACAGACAGACAGACAGACAGACAGACAGACAGACAGACAGACAGACAGACAGACAGACAGACAGACAGACAGACAGACAGACAGACAGACAGACAGACAATCCTTCATACAGGTGGAAGTGTGAAGCGGTAGAGGTGAACTGATGACACTAGAGTAGGTGAAGACAAAGAGAGAGAAGGAGGAGAAAAACGAAGCAAATATATATTTGCTAATTAAACGTGTCAGTTTTTTTACTGATAAATCTGCTAGCAGAGTATTAGGTAATCCTCCATACATCTGATCATGTCTAAAGCTGTACGCTTTGCTGAGATGGTTGTTGCATCATGCATGCATCCATGAAATGCCTTCTCGATTCTCATAAACCTGAAGCTGTCCCAGAGGCTCCTCCACCCCCCACATGTACGCGCACGCGCACACGCACACGCACACACACACGCACACACACACACACACACACACACACACACACACACACACACACACACACACACACACACACACTTAATTACATGTGAAGAAGACGCACTGAATTCCAGATATCGACAGTGCACTTAAACGTGGTTAAACTCCTCTGCAATGATCCCGCTTCACATTAATCACATATATACCATACAGATGCTGTTGCTATATACTGAGGCAAATATATCCAGGGTGAAAATATACCATCGCGCAGGGAGTAATTATAGACAACCACACAGGAGCGTGTGCACTCACACGCACATGCGCGCGCACACACACACGCGCACACACACACACACACACACACACCACCACCACCACCACTGACGGGCAGCGTTACATATTTCCCCCGCACGTGATCTTATATCAAACAGGATCCCTATAGAGTAGTCGCACCAAAGCAGGAGAAGACATTTGCTGATGTAAAGAGTCTGCATGGTTCCTTCCCCACTGATGTTTACAGGCCTGATGTGCATAGAAAGGTAGCGGGGGTGGGATGGGGGGGGTCTACTCGCAAATACATGGTGTGTACGTTTGATACTGTGTTGAAATAGAAAAAAAAAACAAGCTCTGTATATTAGTTGTGCATGCTCACAATCACATAACATGCAGTAACTTGTCTGGATGTGGGGCGTACAGTGTGTGCATGTGCATGCGTATGTGTGTGTCTAGCTCATTTGATGCTTGTTAATGCATCAAGGAAGGCAATTATGTTGCTGCAACTGATGTGTTGCTGCAACTGATGTGTTCTCAAGTGTTCAAGTGGGTCAAGTGGGAACTTATCAGTTCCCATGGTGACCCACCACTTAGAAAGTCCCCCCCCCCCCCCCCCGCCAAAAAACTGTCTGCAGTGGTTGTATAGGTGAGAGGCACTTCCGTTTTGCCCATGGTTATGAGTACACACAGCGCGGTTTTAATAGACTTGAATGTCGCGAAAACAGAGCCATATTAGGTGACAGGGTGGAACATCGTTTCGTTTCGATTTCATGCAGTTGGATTCGCTCATAAAGCCTAGATAATAACATTCTGCATTGCACTCAATTCTTCGTACAGCAGCGAGGATCATTGTTGACATTGACAATGCCAACAGAAATGTCAGAGCAAGGCCTAGGACTCCAAAGAGCCGATGTCTGATCAACAGCTCACAAACTGGGACAACAAGGCCGCCTGTTAAACATTGTGACGCAGGGCTGACGCACTAACACTAACCTCAAGCGACATTTACAGGCTGATCATCCACAAATACACCAGTGAGACGTCTGAGGACACGCACGCATCCGCCTGGGTGACAGGCAGACTGCTGGCTGAGCACTAGCGCTTTGGTATGTCAGGTGAAAGTGGGACAGAGTGTTCGGGAGCTCCACCCCAGTTTGACATTAGCCCCCGTAATGTCAAACTGGGACATTACCAAGCGATGATTCTCCTCTCTGCCGTTATCAACACATGGAGAGAGGAAGACTCCTTTGCACAACCAGAGCTAATAGAGTATAGACAGAGCTATGCCCTCATTGAAAACAATGTATTTGCAACTCTAGTTTGTCCCTATTGTCGCAACTCTTCCACTCTGTGCATGATTAGCGTCAGTGGTTAAGGTTAGGTTTAGGCATGTTTTACTGAGGTTATGTTTAGGGTTAGGGTTGAGTTTAGTAGCGACTGGTGAAGAACGGTCGCGGCTGTAAGCTGATGTTATGGTCACTCAATGTTTATAATGTTCGCAACAACGCAACGATCGTGGCCGTTTTATAGTGGTCGCGACCAACAGTCACGGTTGCAAAATGCTCTCTCGTTTTAGGTTTGTGGTCAGATCTAAAAATTCACGACTCCTGGATTTCAGTATTTAGGTATGGGCAACCTGAAAGCTGTCAGCAGGGGTCCTATCCACATGTTGTGTCATTGTAAAGCCCAGAGAAGATAGAACAAGAGACGTTCTGGTGCTTTGCTCAAACAAAATGCAAATGAGATGCAATAAACAATGTCTACTCAAAATGACAAGGTCCATCTGTTTGTCAGGAGGATATATCTGGCCTAAGATATATCATCTCTTTCTGTCCAGCAAAGCAGAAAAGTTCGCGCTTGACCAATGAATATTCATAGTCATATTAATAATATCCATAATATATGAATTGTGCAGCAGAGCCTGGCATTCTAACAGCCGGCGCCAGCCAGAAGAATTTTCTGGAAGTGCATTATTTGTATATGGGACTCTAATGGGCAACTACTGGCGATAGCAGGCGAACAGACGACTAATTCGTCTTTCGGGCGACTTCGACTGTAAAACACACAGTGAGACCCAGTAGCGGCCATGGGTGTCAAACTCTTGCCCGCGGGCCAAATTTGGCCCGCCGTGTAATTTCATTTGGCCCTTGAGACATTATCAAATTAAAAGGGATGACCACCCATTTTCAACATTTTAATATGTCATTAATATATCTTAGAGATGTTGTGTGGACATGATAAAAAAAAGTTCCCCCAATTCTGTATTTCCTAAAAATGGAGGTCTAAAAAAATCATTAACATGGTGAAATACATCTGATGACATCACCAAGATGTATTTCACCATGTTAATGATTTTTCTTTCAGACTCATTTTTCCTGAGAGGGTACAAATGGAACCAAATGGACCCGCTAGGGTCGATTTGGTTCACATTTGTATCCTCTCAGGAAAATTTTGAAAATGGGTGGAATTCCCCTTTAAAAGGTTAGTCCGTTCAAACTTGGCCCGCGGCTTTGTTCAGTTTTAAATTTTGGCCCACTCTGTATCTGAGTTTGACACCCCTGAAGTAGCCTATGGCGCAGGCGTATACTCTTGAAGGCTAACTAAGGCTGTATTCTACTCAAATCTCAGCTAGACTAGCCTACCCCGAGCCAAGAGAAAGAAACTTAGAACAATAGGGGAGAGGATGTTGCAAACCGTTCTCCGACTTGTGTTCATTCACACTTTGCCCAGGCATTCAGAGGGTATGGCGTCTTCATTACGAAGTGACCGTCCCATATAGATGCAAATACAATGGCTTACATCAATATACAACAGAGGTGCCCACACATTTTTGACATGAGAGCGACTTCAAAGAAACATCAAAAATGTGATTATCCCACTGCTGAAAATCCATTTCAAGGCCCCAAGAAAGTGGGAGCTTTGAAATAGCGCTAATGGTGTTACTTACTGTTATTCAGTGTTTAAGAATAACACACTTAAAAAGAAAAATAGAGCCGGAGAATAGGAAGGGTTTTCTTTTATATGCTACTACTGACTGGTGAAACCAAGGTATTTGGGGTTTGAGATGACAGTTATATTATTTTAGGGGACTGCCATACCTGTACAGCCTGTGTGATCTACCTTTTGGGCACCCCTGCTATACAATATAGCAGTGTTTTTCAACCATTTTGGTACCAGGGTCCACTATTTATTCAGCAATTGAGCCTCGGACCACCATTTGAGGATTTGAAAACTGCCTGGATTTCAGAAACAAAACAGGCAAACATAGATAAAAAATGACCATTCTTCTAGTTGTCTAGACTCTCTTCATTAAGTGCTAATTCAGATGATGAATATCTTGAGAGTGTAAAATGAAACCAAACGGACCCTTGCCGGTCCGTTTGGTTTCATTTTACTCTCTCTCTCAAGATATACCGTTCATTTTTTACACGCTCTCAAAGAGTTAACCAACTTTCCATGATTTAGTCTGGGGACCACCTAAAACTCTCTCAAGGACGACTTGACCGGTTTACCATGCGGAAGACAAGGGTTCGAGTGTGTTGTGTGTAAGTGTGTGGCACTGTCATTTAAAGACATGTCCGTGTGGCCTTCCTTCAGTGCCTGCATGTGACATTGCAAAACTGCTACAAAGAAAGAGAAGGGGAGGAGACACACCGCCGTAGCGCAGACAAATACGGTGCCGGAACGGGTTACATCTCACAGCCTTCACACTGGCGTTCGGACGAATTGATAAAACTGAGAGATATCTATATTTCCTTTATTTGGCACCTTCCATTCAGCAGAGGATGCGGCGCTGGGGGAGCTGAGATCAGCACTGACACAGCGTGAGTAATGGCAGGCCTGCTTTTGGACAGGAAACTCATAAAGCCTCCTAGTGCACCTTGTATCTCTCTATAACCAGGATGGATATATCCCTCGCCGGGAATACAAAACTAAGACTCATTTTGCCTGGGCTTTTCCGCACCAGGGGGAGCAGCTGCCTGCCCCTGCCTCTGGATTACAGCCAATCTATATGAAGCCAAATCAGAGATGACACGTCCTTATGAAAGTAAAGCCTCGGCCACGCTCCAGCAGCTGCACTGGGATAATCCTATAGCTACTGTCGGCACAATGTATATATATACACACACACATATGCGCTACCGTGCGTTTCATTGTGCACACAAAGGCGCCGTGAGTATGCGCAGCACGCAGCGCATACTGCGCTTCTTACCCATGATTTTCCTTAAGAATGCAATTCCTTTGCGGGCATTTTATGCGCCAAGTTCTGCTCCCCGAAGAAGAAACGGCAGTTATTATTTGGGAGGTAAAACCTGCCAGATGTGCTCCAATCAAAATTCATATGGCATCCCAATGTCAGAGAATCAGAACTGCGAGGAGGGAGCATCTTCTTTTTTGAGTGGCATCCTTGATAGAAATCACAAGAAGTGAGTGGGCGACTGAGAGAGAGAGAGAGAGAGAGAGAGAGAGAGAGAGAGAGAGAGAGAGAGAGAGAGAGAGAACACCTTGACTTTCAAAACTTTTATGCAAGTAAACAACGTTATTAAAACGTCGCGGTGGTCTTCAACCCACACGACAAATCGGAATCACCCCGGTCATGTTTTTTTACGTGACAATCACAACACACACTTGCACACACAACAACAACAACGTGAAAATCACTTCACCTCCCCAAAGCCATTACTCAAATAGTCTTATGACTACAAAGTTGATGTTGCTCCGCGTTGCCGTTTGACAAATCACACGCCTGATATATTGGTTGACGGGGCCTGTTTTATTTCGGGTTACATATTTATATTCTGTGATGGCGATTCATTTTATAAGCTGTCCCTGTAGGGTAATAGTGAGTTATGATACAGACCGTGGGTAGCTGATATGATGCTGCAATATGATGGTGCGAAAGTCACCTTGCCTGGGCTGGGGCTATAAATACAGAGAGAGAGAGAAGAGAACCTTTCGATTCCTATTATCTCCGACTTCTGTCGTAAGATGATCTCATTGAGCTCCACTGTACTCAGACCAGGGCCGGATTTAGCCAGCCCTACTAGGGTGGGCTGGAAGAATGGCAGGGTGCGCAACATTTTAGCCCCACAGACCCCCAAAACTAAAGATTTCTTTTGCTCTTGTCCACAATTCCAGGCTGGACTTGGGAAACAGAACATACAAACGTACAGATCAAAATGACCATTAATCTTCTACATTCTCTCTCAATGAGTTACATCTGGTTAACCAACCTTCCACCATTTAGCTGGGGACCACCTAGAACCCTCTCAACCACTGGTGGTCCCCGGACCACTGACGAAAACCACTGATATTACCTTTCATTAGGTGGGCAGGATGCACATTTCGGTGGGCTCTAGTGCCCACCCCTGCCCCCCTCTAGATCCGGCCCTGACTCAGACACACATACATCACATGCATATATGCACACTGGGATCCAATCTGCAGCCATTTCCCCTTTGAAGCTTTGCGAGTTCAGAAGGTCTTTAGTACCGCCGTGCTATCCATGATTGAAACGTCCCACTGCACACACTTCAAACATCAAAAGGGAACAGTACGACATAACCACGCAATCATAACAAAACATGTGTTATATAAACACACAACTCTACGTCTGAGCAGAGCTCTCAGAGTTAAAATAACACGTGGGGGTGTGCCGTGGAGACACATGGATGTAGGATATAATTTATCTGCATTGCTATTGACTTTTTGACTTTGAGAAAACAAGAAATGATGCATAAGAATTGTTCTATGACATGTAAATACAGAGAGGAAAAAAAAACAAGGAAGTGAAAGGGCGGCGGCGACTCAGGGGTAGAGTCACTGGATGGTTCAATCCTCGGCTCCCGCAGAGTTAGTGTCGAAGTGCTCTTGAGCAAGACACTGAACGCCTAATTGCTCCTGATGCGCTAGTAGGTACTTTGCATGGTTTCCACTGCCATCAGTGTATGAATGTGTGTGTGAATGGCTGAATATGATGCATAAGATTTCTATGATGCAAAAGAAATCTTAGTTTTCGTGCCTGTGGGGCTATATGTCCTCAAACACTTGTCCGTGGCTCAAATGCTGAATAAATAGTGGACCCTGGGATCAAAAAGGTTGAAAACCACTGTGTTAGACACTGCAGGACCATGCAGTCTCTCCGTCTCCAAAGTAACCGTGCCTGTTTATTGGGCGCTGCATGCTTTGAAGCTGCCAAAAAACAAATGTAATGGCCAGGCGTACGTGGGAGGAGCCCTGCCAGGTGCTATAGGATTTATCTGTGAACCTGACCATTTACGTATGGGGAGGGGGAGGAGGGAGATGAGGGATGCCACTGCGGGGGTCAGCAGGTCCTCGGCAATTTACACTCGACCGGTGCGAGATAGCCCCGCGGCGGGCCGCGCATCGACCTTGTGAGTTCAGCCTGCGCTCTGATTGGGAGATCCATTTAAAAACCCCTCTTGTTCTGACTAGATTCTAGTTTCTGATACTAGATTCTAATTCTGATGCTAGATTCTAGTTTCTGATGCTAGATGGTAGTTCCCATCGTAGATTATAGCATTTGAGGCCAGATTCGAGTTTCAGATGCAAGGTCCTCAATAGGTTCCAGTCCACTAGGTTCTAGTTTGTAAATTCTAGTTCCTGTCGCTAGTTTCAAGTCTGGACGCCACATTCTAGCCCCTGGTTCTAGATTCTAGTTTCCGCTGCTAGATTCCAGTTTTCCGCCTCAATTTCTTTTCAGCGATAGATTCTAGTTTTGACACTAAATTCTAGTTTCTGAAACTGGATTCTAGTTTTTCCAAAAAAAATCTTTCTGTTTCAGTGTGCCAAGGACCCCCAGATTTATCTATATTTGGCTGCGGCCCATCTGGTTGTTCTCGGGATCCGCAGAAGTAAAGACTTGAGTTAAAAACAATTGCTTCTGAAATAATAATATAGCCTATTCAAAGATTTGTGCCACATTTTCACGTAGCAGAACTACAAGTTCATAGCGCGCCACTTGGTGGCGCGCTATGAGTTTGTAGATCTGCCAATTGCTAAAAGGAACGCATACGGTACAGAGAAGGTTAAAAACCCCTCCTGATTTTCACATTTGATAGCAACGCAGAATAAATAGAGGCTGCACCAATTACTGCCCCTGGCAGCGGCCAAGCCACACAATCAATCACACACGCAGCTGCTGAACTTTTTATTTTATTTATTTTCTACTTTTTTATGAATGTGTTTTTTTTTTCCCCTTCCCCTCTTCTTTTCATTTTGCGTGATTGCCATGTTAAGCACTTTACGCTTGCATAGCCCTGGTTAGGGCTAAAATATTTATTTTAGAAGAAGAAGGCAGAATGCCAGGTTTTAGAAATAACCGTGATAATGTGTTTGTTTTTTCAACCATTTTGATCCCAGCCAGGGCCCACTATTTATTCATTCAGCATCTATGCACCAGCATTTGATGACATTTTCACCCCACAAAACTAAAGATTTCTTTTGATTTTGTCCACAATTCCAGGCTGGATTTCGGCAACAAAACAGGCAAACATAGATAAAAAAGGACCATTCTTCTACATTCTGTAATTGTGTAGACTTCTTAATTAGGTGGGCTATTTCAGATGATGAATAGTTTAGCTCTTGAGAGCGTAAATATGAAACCAAATGGACCCGCAAGGGTCTATTTGGTTTCATTTTTACGCTCTCAAAAGTTACATCTGGTTAAGCAACTTCACATCATTTTTAGCTGAGCACCACCTGGAACTCTCTCAAGGATCACTGGTGGCCCCCGAATCACTGGTTGAAAACCACTGGTTTACAGACTTACATGGTACTGTACACACACACACACACACACACACACACACACACACACACACACACACACACACACACACACACACACACACACACACACACACACACACACACACACACACACACACACACACACACACACACACACACACACACGCTTAACGAGCATGTAATGCAGAGCGAGGTTAATATATCACGGCCTGCTCTCGGCGCTCTCTCTGACAAAGCCTTGGAGGTCCTGTGTAATAACTTCTCTTCGCTCCTCGTGGAGTTCAAGGAAGGGATCCAAAGCACTTCTTCCTCCTCCTCCTCCTCCTCACAGCCTTCGGAACGCCGCAGTGAAGCAGCGAGATAAGGGCTCTCATTTGGAGAGGAGAGGGCACCCGGGGAAGTGGGATCATCGCTAGCCCTCAGATGCATATACACTATATCTGATCACATATCCTCAGTGCCCCCGGTGTTGAAGGTTGCCTACGTGAGTCGACTCAGAACGAACGGGCCTGTACCTGTGTGTCAAACACGCGCACGGACGTGTGGGTGTGCAGCTACCGATTAATTTATTTCTTAGAGGATTTTTTGATTGCTTTTTTTATGATTCATCCGATAATTGGTACAGTGTGTGTCTTTTTAATAGTGCATTCATTATATTATTCTTTTTTTATAATCGGCTATATCACTTATGTCTGTGTGTGGTTGTACAAAAGCTGTTTTTTCTATAGCCTACGTTTAAAGGCCTGGTAACAAGATGTGTACAGTACACGCACACACTCTACAGTGGGGGGAGGTGCAACATGCCAACAGCATCCCCCCCCCTGCACATACTTGATGCTGATTGTGTTTTTTGTTTTGACACCAGGGGCTCACTATGGACATGGGGGAACTCCTTACTGTATATGATCAGCACACAGTAGGGAGGATCATCCAAAAAAATAAGTCTACGTTCTCTGCAAATGAAACAAGTGCTGTGATTGGTCAGGAAAATAGGCGTATCTGACGGAAGTTCCAACAGACACTTCCGCTGATAGACTCTCTGCCTTAGCGTGAGCCCAGGCTTTCCTTTTCGCAATGTAGATGAGGTAAGCCTGGAGGGAGGAAGTGTCAGGTTGATACTAGCAAGATGACTACAAAACAATGACAAAGCACAACACAGCGATATCATCTGCTCCCGACTAGATAAAGAACTGTAACGAGAATGTTGTGTGTGCCTGCATGCATGCGTGTGCATTATAGCAGTATACTGGCCTCTGCGGCCGTTTCTAGTGAGAGAAACTAACCGTGAAAGAGTTATATATTTTTTTTCTTATTTATTTTTTTTGTGTGTGAGTCGAAGCACATCTCAATGAACGGAGGCATGGGGCATGAATGACGAACGAGTGGTATGAAAGCAGCCACGCTGCACCGCATGGCCACATGACGTGAAGAAACGATCGACCGGTGAGCGATTGAACTTTCTCCGTATTGTGCTTCTCTCTCCTGTACAGACTGTACAGTCTATATATGCTGACTAAAGGCCCTGATGATAGCAATATTTTCATCAATATCAACTAACAATGTGAACATCAACAGGCAGCATGATGAAACACATGGCAACAGTTATTCTGGGCAACAGGCAACACCTCCCATTGTTATGGTAAAAAAACAATCTTACAGCATGAAAATTATAATTCAATTTGTTTATACAATTTGTTTTCAGTTTGTACTGAATCGTCCCAAAAGTCGTTCTCAAAATGTTCACTTATGAATAAAAAATAAAAAATAAAAAATGATAAAAACCGTGTTTCTTTGCACAGCAGTGAAGCAGCAGCCATGTTTGGTCTGGGAGAAGGGATCACGTGACACCAAGGAGGACTGTGCTTGGACAATTTTGTATATAGAAAAGTGAAAAGTCAACATTGACAATTAACATTTGCATAACATAAAGGGCCTTTATGTTACGTGTACACATGCACATGCACACACGCGCGCGCACACACACACGCGCACGCACACACACGCGCGCGCACACACACACACGTATGTTTGTATACTATACATGGTCTCTGTTTTTCCCCCCACTTGCGGCCACTAGTGTTGATAGATGAATGTAATCTCCGGGTCCAAGGCAAATGATCCACTGGCTGATTTTTCAGCATGGATGTGACACTGGAATAATGTGAAAGCCATCAGAGTAATGAGGTGACACTGAGGCCCGACCCCTCCTCATCCGTCTCTATTTGTCCTGTGTCCCAAACAGATACGGCCTTGTGCCCGCCATTACACTTTTCTCAGTTCCACCACACACACACGCATGGAGTGGAGACAGTACACTTCCTAGACTGCGGTAGGCATACTGCACACTTCTAAAGATGAAACATTCTTTTCGGTATGCCATTGTATAGATGTGATATCATGCGGCAAATGTTTTCGCAAACAGTATACTTTCCCGGAGTGTGATATAAAGGGGAATTCCACTCATTTTCAAAATGGACCCGCTAGGTTCCAGTCACTCTCAGGAAAAAAAGGTCCTAAAATCATTAACATGGTGAAACACAACTTGATGAAGTCAGTTGTTTCACCATGTTAATGATTTTTTCAGACCTCCATTTCTAGCATTTCTAAGAAACACAGAATGGTGGCAACTTTTTTATCACGTCCACACAACATCTCTAAGGTATATTAATGACATTAAAATGTTGAAAATGGGTGGAGTACCTTTTAAGTCTCTCCATGTGTAGTGTGTTCATCATGCATTGATGCACCAGTACCAGAACTGCTGACAGTTCTTTCTCTAGTATGGGAGAGAAGCACCAAATTAACATACTAGAAATGTAACCATCGACCGTTTGCTGAATGACAACTGCTGCAACTAGGAACGGACAGATATATCGGCATCCCGATATGAAGGCCCTTAAAGACTTTAAAAATGAATATCAGAAAATATTGGTATCGGGAAAAATATTACAGATCTGTATAGAGCCAAACAATTGGGAAAAAATAAATGGGGGACCTTCCTCCAATAGACCATTCGGTAAGCCCCTCCAATCACATGAGCATGTGATAGACAAACCTCTCCACCAATAGCATTCCTATATGATAAAACATAGTTTTAAAAAATGTGTAATATCCATGATATTTACATAGGAATGAATGAGCCTGGCTGGAAAGTGTATAGCCTTGGGTGGACACTGGGGAGAAGGTGGAGCTTACTGAAAGGCCTATTATGATCAAGTGGGGGCAGGGCCTTGGTGCACGTGCTGTACATTTTCACAATTTTTCAAATATATCAGACCTACAAGCTCATATCATGCCACTCGGTGGCGATATGAGCTTGTAGATCTGATATTTTTCAATAGCTAAAGTGTAACAATGCGTTGAACACAAACGTGTACACAAAGGGTTAATATAATTTTCTTTCCATTACAAAAGCCTTCATATATCGGTATCGGTGACAGTTCCTATCAGCATCGGAAATTAAGAGATGGACAATATCAGGGTATCTGATATCGATAAAAAAAGTCAATATCGCACCGTGACTGTTGCCATTCGGCCAACACTCACGACAGTCGACCGGGCCTAGCGGTCGCGACTGTTTTATAGGCATCACGACTAACAGTTGGCGTCGGGAACTGATTTCGCCCCTCCTGTTGCTAAATGCCTAAATTGTAATTGTAATGTAAATCTTTAATCAACCAGATAAACGACAATCCCCATCTCTGCAGAGAATTTACAGAGTTTTTTTTTTTTTCTTTTACAGAAACCAGATTTCGCGAATGACTATCGATTTGCCCTGAATATTTTATGCTCACATTCTCTTTTTATTTCTCTTTTCACAAGGAGGCAATTGGTTGGGAAATGGCCCTGATTAAAAAGCTTTGGCGCCACAGTTAACTCACATTTTGCCTGTGGTCAAAACGTAATTGGCTGGGGAAACAAAGGTGTCTGGGCTTGCGGGAATGCAGCAAACCATTTGCGACCACGACTTTACTGCCACATGCACGCACATGCGCACACGCACACACGTAGTTACCATTCCCAAGCAGTCAAGGCCTGCACAGTGCACATTTTTACATACCCAAATGTGACAAATTGTAGGCTATATCATGAGACATTGTATAATGCAACTTTAAACATTTATTGTTTTACTATTCTTTAAATTCAAGTTTCTGGCACAAGATTCTACTTTCTGACACTATATTCTAGTTCCTGATACAGTATCAGGAACTAGAATCTAGTATCCCGACACTAGATTCTAGTTTGACACTATATTCTAAATATAAAAAATTGTATATCGTGAGACATTGTGAGCTTGTGAGCATGCAACTTCAAACATTTATTGTTTTACTATTCTTGAAATTCAAGACCCAAAACTGCAAGCTATATAATTCCCAGTAAACAACATTTGTCAATCTGCAAGCTCACCTCGCATGGTGAACTTGATTGCAGATTGGCAATTTCCGGCAAAGAGATAGAGGGAGAAGAGGAGGAAAGGATAGAATTGCCCCCTTGGGGGGGACTGTGGTCAATGAAGAATTAGGGTTGAAGTGATTAACGTTATCATTGATTCCCATTCAGACGGCAGACATCTAGTATGACCAGATCTAGTTCCTTTGAGGGACAGAAGTATTGCATTTGTGGAACAAGAGGGGAAAATGTGCTGGCAATGTGGTTAGCAAATCATTGAGATCTTGATGTCACATCAGGATTTCAATCCACAATATTTTATGTATCTCATTTGGCCCCTTGGGAAAAATAATTGCCCACCCCTGCTATAGACTTTGCTGTGGGTTTAGTCCAGTTCCTCCCACATGTCTAAGGCAGCGGTGCTGAAAGATTGTGTGTTTACAGAAGGTGTGTTCATCCAGAGCAGTGTTGTTCTAGCCTACTTTTTTCCTAAAACTAAGACTAAATAATAATGACAATTTCGCCCAACAAATACAAACTATACTAAAATGCTTGGGGTGGGGAGTGGGGGGGGGGGGGGGACTATTGGACACAAGAGATTCAGTAGAGCGAAGACAAGTTGCTTTGTTTCTAATTGACTTCTATATGATCTGTTCTATATGCTTGCTTGGGCTGGACAACTGCTTTTGAAACAGGAATGTGGCATAGCTCTTCCCCTGTATTGGTCCGGGTTACTCCCAGAGCGCTTGGGTGTTTATTCCTACTAACAAGACATGTCTAAGGCAGCGGTGCTGACAGAATGTCTGTTGTGAGAGTTTACGTAATAATAATAATGACTTTTGAGTCACTACATCGATTCATCATGCTCTAATCCTAACCCTCTCTCTCCCTCATAGTGCTTAACAAATCCAAAGCTGAGGTCTTTGGGGGGTTTAAACTCCACCATCCCATTGGAATATCCCTTTTTTTTGCATTTACAAGTTTAATTATTTCCCACAGGGTTCACAGCGCTGTAATCAATTGTGTGTTGTAAAACCATAGCGGGTATAAGCCAACTGGCTTGTTTTCAAATGTATTCCCCCTGGGCGTGTGGTCCTCACTTTGCAGCATTTGTACTCATCTCTTACACCTCCTTGTGGGGACGGTCTGCCCGTGCACTCACTCGTGCGCGCGTGGCACACAAATTGCACACGCTAGGGCCATTTTCCGTGGGCTATCGATATACCTGTGCACAAACAGTCATCTTTACATCTCCACTTCATTTAAAATGACGTAGTCGGCACACAGAAAGGCGCTTCCATATGAATGAGTCTCTCTCTCTCTCCTGCAGCGAGCGAGTGTCGCCGGGCCCTGCATGTGATGTAAGTGAGGGAGAGCCCGAGGGGAGCTTCCTCCTCCTTTCTGGAATTAAAGGGACTGGGAAGTGAGTGTCTCTGCCTCACATCAGAACCTCCACACAATCAGGGCTTTGACCCGGCGGCGCGGGGGACGGCCGGGCGCTCGGAATGGAAATGAAGCCTGGCCGCCCGCGACAGAGTGGTTGAAAGAACGTGTGTGTAAGAGATGTTGGAGAGAGAGGGGGGAGAGAGAGAGAGAGAGAGAGAGAGCAGTGGAGAAGGAAGACATGGCATTGGCATCTATGATGGCGGCGGTCGATGAGGAAATGCTTTTAAGGCAATAAACCTTTATATCAAACCTTTGATATAAATTGACGATGGACGTCGCAAGGTTTCATTGTGCCTTCGGAATGTGATATGTGATAATGTGATAAATAAGGAAATCTCTGTGCATGCATTCAAGCGTTCATGGTAGGGGATGCACCAAAAGGGAAGTTCTTGGCCAAAAAACGAATACTGAATATGGTAAACAGATGGTTTTTCCTACCATTGCTGTCATGCTGGCCACACCCGACATGTTTGTGCCAAAACTTAAATGATAATCACTATAATGGGTCCATAAAACATTAGTCATTGCTTTTGAATACATCTGTTGCATACACTATTTGGTGCCAGTTTGGGACAAAAACTTGCCTCAGTCTGAATTATCATTTCATTTCACTTCAATATTCAGTCTGAAAGCTCTCCCCACCACAGCAGTTTATGGGCTGGGCGGTGGTCAAAGCGGCAGTCTTCAGTGATTGGTTCATACCAAACCATAAGAATATTGGGAAAGCAGATGACGTTGTTGTCATGAATGTGGCTAATGCACTATAGCCTAGTTGTTAACCAATCAAACACAGCCAAGACCGTTACTAGCATGTGGTCAAAAGCAGTAAAATATGTTGGATGATGTTTGTAAAACCCAACGTTTTTTTTTTTTTTTTTTTTGAAGAAGCATTGGAGAGGAGCCATGTTTGTTGTTTGACATTGTTGAGTGACAGGGCAATACTGACAGCCCCATAGACCGAGTCACAAGACCTGAATCCACAGGGAAAATATTTTAATATGTTGGTGATTCAGGTCTGGAGCCAGACAAAAAAAACGAATAGGGCGAAATTGCATTTTTAGCCATTTTCCAATTGCCAATTGAGGGCCCCGGCAACAAAAAGTGCACATGCACACGTGTTTAAATTAAATTAATACTACGCAGACTTTAGTTTAGCCTTTAGTCTTGGCTCCCCACGATATTTTATGAATTTCATTCGGCCCCTTGGGAAAAATAATTGCCCAGCCCTGGTTTACACAGTCGCAACTAATTCATAATCGTCGCCGCAACGGTCGCGATCGTTGACCACTGAATGGTGACCAACCGCTGTCTCTCTCTTGTGTGGGTAAACAAACACACACTCTGGTGCGTGTATAGTACATGTCAGCAGGCCAGAGTGCACGGACAGAAAGGTAACGTGGAGCGATCGGTTCAACCATAGACTCAAAAAGCAGTGCTTTTGATGTGCTCCTGTAATAAATACATTCCCTTCCCAGGCTGCTGGATCACAAGATTGCATTTGAGGGAACATCAAAGTGAGCGCGCGACTTCTTTTCTCCGAAAAAGAAATCCAATTTGCAGTTATTCTTCGCCAAGAAGTCTGTGCGGAGAAAAAAGGCTATAAAAAGAAAACCCTGCATCAACAACACAGCTGATTTAAAGTTATATGATCTGACGAGGCTTTTGTCTATGAATATCACCACCGGCAGCATTCCCATTCTTATACAGTATAATTACACCTCTCAAAAAGGAAACAGGGTTTGAGGAAGCTGTTGAAGCCATCTGGATGTGATGTTATCCTCCTCCTTATCTGCCTCACCACAGTTCAGAGCAGGGGCGGATCTAGGTCTGGGCATGGGGGGGCAATGCCCCCCCTAAATTCCCAGTCTGCCCAACCAAACATGATGGCATGCAAAACAACCCAAGATATTTCAAATTAAAGTGCCCATATTTAAAATGATTTGAAACACTACTACTGCTACTAACTACAGTTGTGGCACCACTAAACCAACAGCATTTCATCATTGAAACCATCACATCACGTGTCTGTTGTTATTGATGCTTTTCTTGCCTAAAATAAGTCCTGTAACTGAAAATGGTATGGGTGCGCCCGTGGCGCGAAGCGATGAAGCCGCCCCCATACCATTTTCTCCTGCCCCTCCCATTGGGAAATGTTACATCCGCCCCTGGTTCAGAGGTAAAAAAAAAAAAAAGCCTCTGCTTTTCATATCATCCCTCTGGTCATTATTCTTTTAAAGGGGAAATGACATGAAATTCAACATGTGTGTGTGTGTGTGTTTTTGGTGCTCCCATGTGTGTATTAATTAGGGTTTCATATCTTTCAGGAACAACGCGTTTGATTCTGGCCTCCTAACGATGTCATCAATGCACCCTATTTTGTATAATTCCTCCTCTTCTTCTTCAGTCTTTTGTTTTCCAAATTTGCATTTCCACTTTGTCCGCAATGTCCCCCATTGTTGATTTTCCAAGCTGGCATTGGAATGGAAATAAGCCTGGTTTTATCTAGCATCAGTATTATAATGACTCAAATCTAAAATAGTGTGCATACCAGCGCCACCCCAACATCAGGACACTGGTGGTACTGCAGCTAAAACTGCTTTCAAAGCCCATAAAGAAAGGGCAAGACTGGTTGTACTATCAGAGTGGTGATTGAGGCGGAAACAATTTTCAGAATGCATGTTATTAGTGCTTTAAAACCATTAATTTTATCCCTTTTGCTGAAATAATGACATGCAGGAAAATGAAAAGGCGCCAGTCAACCCAACGCACATCCCAGAATTAAGCTTAGATTTTGCACTCTGCCGCACACAGAACGTCCAGTTTTGTTGTCCATCTGAAACCATTATAGCCCATTTCTCTCGTGGGGGACACTTGGGCATTTTGCACCTCGTCGTAACCCCTTTCAGCATGCCGCGCGCCGTATCACAAAAGCGCCAGGCGTGCAAGTGCCGTGTTAATGGCGGGAGTGAATGCCGCGTGGATTTTGCGGCCGGTGTAAAAACGGTTAATTACATGACTGTCACCTGAGGCCCATCACATTTACATTCTAATGTTCAACAATGCGGTGCGTTGACTCGGCTGAATTATGATAATGCTGATCGTTAAAAGTCTTGAGAAGCCACTTAATCAAATGCACGTCGCGCTGCGTTTTTATTTGCGAGCCATATGCATATCGCGTGGCTTATATTTACGCCTGCCAACCGCTCGCAGTCGTGCCTTCAGAAACGTGCCATTATCACAATAAATAAGATCCTCGCGTTGATGTGAAATATAGATTGACTATAAATGTAACATTCATGTTTTCTTCTGTATGTTCAGTTGAGGAGAACATGATGCAGATAGGCTGGGGACATTACTCTCAGATACAGCCACTTAATAAATGTGTCGCCTGCTTGGTATAGCGTTTGCCTGAAACGTATGTCAGAAATAAAACAGGACATGTCATATTATAGCATATGGGTGGGGAGCACAATAGCCTGGAACTAGTTAATATTCAACAACGTAAACAGATTCTTGGGGCCCATGTCAGTGCAATGCATATATTTCCTTTAGGTCCTATTATAGTTAGACTGCAATACAACCAGTGGTACCACCAATTATCTCTTTAGATAGGCTTGTGGGTATCATTGCTATGGGACACCTGACAGCTGCTGCAGTAGCCTTGTCAGAGGAGAGGAGAGGAGAGGAGAGGAGAGGAGAGGAGAGGAGAGGAGAGGAGAGGAGAGGAGAGGAGAGGAGAGGAGAGAGGAGAGAGAGAGAGAGAAGAGAAGAGAAGAGAAGAGAAGAGAAGAGAAGAGAAGAGAAGAGAAGAGAAGAGAAGAGAAGAGAAGAGAAGAGACGAGACGAGACGAGAAGAGAAGAGAAGAGAAGAGAAGAGAAGAGAAGAGAAGAGAAGAGAAGAGAAGAGAAGAGAAGAGAAGAGAAGAGAAGAGAAGAGAAGAGAAGAGACATAGGCCTCAGCTGATTCAAGACAGAGCAAACTCAAAACGGGGCATCATTGCTTGAAGTGTGCAATGTGCCGAGCCTCATTATCAGACTCAGCTTCCTGAAGCTTAAGTCTGACATTGTCCACTGATGTCTGAGCGATTTCAAGAAAGAGGGGATTCAAATCTCCCTCATCCAATCACATCACACTAACCCTAGCCTTCATCTGACATACCAGGTGTTGTCAATCAGTCAACGAGCGATACTAGCATGTAAACAAAACCCAGTGCTGCCTTTAAAGAATTTAATTATCATAGGCTGATTTAGTAAAGAATTTAATTATCATAGGCCCCCACTCTAAATCAGAGTGGGGGCCGCCATGTTTGTTGTCTGAAGCTGCGATTGACAGGGCTGCCGGCCAATCAGCCAAGCCTGTTCATAGACCAACCCCAAACTGCAACTCTCATTGGATAATACATATTCCTAGCAAAGCAAATTATTGGTCGACAATACAGGACCAGACCAAGTGACTCAGTGCACTCAGAGAGTGGGCTGCATGCGTCGATGGGTTCAGGCTACAACCTGCTAAAACACACTGTGAGAAAGATGAACTGAGATGAACTATTTTCTCACTATTTTCTCACCAGGGAGCTACAGTAAGTTCCCTATATGTTCAGTTTATTTTCAGTCCATTGTAATATTCCCTTTCATTGTCCATATTTCACCTTCACACTCTGTTCAATATATTTATTTCATTTCATTTTCATCTGTATTTCATTAGTTTCATTTATCTGTATAATTGAATAGAGCTCATGAGCTACTGTAGTTCTCAATCTCGATCTAAACCCCACAAACTGTTTGTTTGCTTGTGGGGGTTAGACATGAGAAAGAAATGAAATAAATATATTGTTCAGAGAATGAACATGAAATATGGACAATGAAAGGAAATATGACAATTAAATGAAATAAAGTGAACTTCAAAGATGTGGTGTGAAAATAGTTCATCTCAGTTCATCTTCCTCACACCCACATTACATTACGACGCTCTTCTCTGCAGCAGCTAACCGGATGCAAAACGAGGTCTAAGGAATGACGGCAACTATTGACCCCGTTGATTATATCAAATCTTAAAGGTGTTTGATGAGTTGATGCGGGAAAAGTGGGTTAATCTACTTAGCACCGGTGACTGACAAAGCAAATAGCCTTCTTGCATTATCATAGCCTCTGCTCACCATGCAGAAAGCACCGGGCCTGACCCTCTACTTTGTGTGGCTCGACTCCGAGAGGACATACTTCACGACAAGATTAATGAGACAATCAACTAAAAATTACGATGCCGCTATGCCGGGCAGTCTTGGTTACACAGATGAACGCTAAAAAGCAATTATTATGCAAATCCAAAGCATATAAAAGGAGAGCACAAATGGAGAACGTACTGCCTGCTCTTTACTCTAATAGAAGCATTTACTTTTGACAATACTGTTCGTCTGGCAAAGACATTAACGATGCAAACACAGCAGAAATTCCCCTCCATACCGCAAGATGTAATTTAAAGTAAATAAGACGATCAATTCTCTCTCTCACTCTCTCTCTCCCTTTCTCCCTCTCTCCATCTCTCTCCTTCTCTCTCCTTCTCTCTCCGTCTCTCTCCGTCTCTCTCTCTCTCTCTCTCTCTCTCTCTCTCTCTCTCTCTCTCCGTCTCTCTCTCTCTCTCTCAGATCACATGCCTGTATGTAATTGCACAGGTGATGGTGGAGACATTGTGAGAGCTGAAGTCATCACACATGAGCAGCATCGGCGTAGCGAGAAAAGAATGAGCCGGGAATAGTCTCCTGTTGCTCTCCTACTTATAGCGGCGCGTTTTCCTGCAGCTTGTTTGCATATCCGATTTTGACATCTCCCCAGTCCCTCCGCCGGCGAGGTGACAGAAGACGCGCTAAGCTATATTCTGAAGGTTCTGCGTAGAGCCTGACTGATAGAATCAGTCTATCGGCGGACATATTCGTGGCCCTATTGTATCGGTGAAATTGTCACTGATAGAATTTACAGGGCACACTACTATGCTACAGTATTTTGTATGTTCCTGTGGCAATGTGATGCCATTGGTGCTGGAGAGTTGGACTGGTATTTGTATGTCTGTGGCACTATTCACTCTCCTCCATTTGTTCCTTGACAGCTTGACTGAACAAGTTAAAAAAAAAAAAACGAAAGGTCCTGAATAAAGACATTGGTTTAAGAAAGCAGTTTGCCTGTACTACTGTGAATGCGACTGCACCACTGCATAATCATATTGGCACAAAATCGTTGCACAATTAACAAAGACAAAAGGTCCATTTTATTTCCAGCTATAAACAAAATAATACCGATCACAAACTGTGGTTGTATATCGGTCGTATCAGTCCTAAAATTCTGTAATCGGTGGAGCTCTAATTCTGTGGCCCTACAGCTCTCTCTCCTTGCTGCTCACAATGCCGAGCAGCGGTTCGATCAATTCCGCCTTCACAGGAAGACAAAAAAAAAAAACGGTTGTTGTGGAACGATTAGTATCCCATGCAGAGACAAAATGGAGGGCATTTTATAGAAGTGCTGAGCATTAAAAATCCTCTGCGGTCCGCCACCCACTTCTTTCACATAGTTATTAATCCGGACCTGACAAGAGTCCTATTGCTGCCGCTAAGCAGAAGAACTTCAAAAAACGACTTCTGGTGCCAAACAGTGACTTCCAGCACTTGCCTCGACTCGGCAGTGGCGTTTCATTTTTTTTCAAGAGTTCATTTAATTCTCTCATTTCGTTTTTACATCCAGACGCTCATTACCGGATTACTCATCAGCCATTACCAGAGCGCCTTGCGTTCAAATCACTGGCGTTGCTGCCAGGTTTTCTGGCTTGATATTTTGCTAGCCATTATTTATCCATCATCTGCGTCTGGAAAAAAGGATTCAGTGGAAGGTGCATTGTTCACTCTCTGGCACTAATGGAGCCGTGCGTGCGTTTTCTGTGTACAGTACACCGAGTCAAATACCTTATCCAAGGTCATAATCTTCAATGTTTTCTATAATTGCATTTCGGCAGTTGCTCTCATCTCTCATTGGTGGGGAGCCCTCGCGTGCCGTGCCGCGCACCCTCCTAATTAGGCTGTTAGTGATTAAAACAAAGCTGGCAAGCCGAGCTATTGAACCGGGTTGGCGCGCCACTAATTAATTTGTCTTCGATCCCCTGACACATTATGCTATGTTTCCCTCTGTTCTCCCCCTGCCCGTGCAATTTCAAAAATTCTAACTTTAGACTGCCATGTCTCAGGGTAGCTCAGTTTGGAGAGAGATTTCCGTGAAACTACTCGGTTTTTCAGCCCCCGAGAAGGAGGAGGAGGATTCAGTCACGAAGGGAAGGCAAAGGAACAAAGCTTCCCCCTCAAATTGCACGGCTGATTACAAACACACACCAGACAAACACACGGCGCCGCCGCGCTGTTTTGTTCGTCGTGTTGGAAAAGTTACTTCAGTCGTGTTTTCACATCCCCCTGGCATCTCGGCAAACTTCACAGTGACGTCCCACTGCTGGAGGCTTTCTTCTCTTCTCAGTGACTCTAAGGTGAGTAGGGGGAGCACATCATGTAGTTGGGAATTTCCTTTTGTTATGGATTATATCAGGGGTTTTCAACCTTTTTTGATACCAGGGCCCAACATTTATTCAGCATTTGAGCCACGGACCACCATTTGAGAACATTTTAGCCCCACAGACCCCAAAACTAAAGACTTATTTTGCTTTTGTCCACAATACCAGGCTGGATTTGAGAAACAAAACAGGCAAAACATACAGACCACAAATGGCCATAATATTCTACACTCTCTAGTTGTCTAGACATGGGCTAATTAAGATGATGACTATTTTAACTCTTGAGAGTGTGGACCAAATGACCCTGCCAGGGTCCATTTGGTTTCATTTTTACGTTCTCAAGAGTTACATCTGGTTAACCAACTTAGCTGGCGACCACCTGGAACCCTCTCAAGGACCACTGGTGCTCCCCGGACCACCAGTTGAAAATCTCTGGCTTATATTATGTTGGCCAGATCATGGTAAAGCAGTGCCAGCATATAGGGCACCATTTTTACCCATTTGGGGATTTTCCATAGAAAGGAAGGGGAGAAGTAAACAAGACTGCTCCAGCAGCAGCAGTGCTGAGTGCTGCGTGCTCTCATTCCAATCGGTGATATTTTGCCCACTATGCAGTCAAAAATCACAATAAGGATCTAAATGGAGGCTGCTTTTCACAAAAGAATGGACATTATGGCATACGAGGCGAACAATACTAATCTGCCTAGCAACAGCGACACTATAATGGGTCCTTGTGCTGTATTTATAACTATTTGATCTGCACAGAGCCTTGGTGATAGGGGGTGAGAATCGCCTGCGCACCTTTGGGGGCCTAAATGTTAAGGAGAAAAGTCTGATCCATACTGTATATTTCAAATTGGCATCATTCATTGGCAGTTTCCAACCTATAACTCAATGCACTTTGTTTTATTTGTTTAGATGTAGTCACGGTTTTCTATTAGACTCACGCAGAAGATGTACACTAGAGCATACATGTCAAACTCAATGCCTGGGAATGAATGATCTTTGGCCCGTGGGATGATATTGACTTAGTATTAGAACTGGCCGTCTGGTATATTTGACACACCATGATAAGAAACTAATGGAAATTATATGAAAGCAGTGCTTGATGAGGATCATAACAGGAAACTGAGCTTTAATAATACAATTCCAGTTTTTATTCCAGGCAGTTTATTTTTATCCTGCTATGAAGGGGCATTTATTTTTGAATGAAAATCGCTTTTTTGCTATTTGTGGGACACCTTCGTAACCTGTTGGGCCCTCGGCTAGCACCAGTTCTATTTTGGCCTGTCTATTTAAGTATGACATCCCTGAGCTAGAGTGTCTACCCTGTGACTGGGAGACTATTTGAAATGAACTGTATATATTAGGATCAGTTCGGAAAATCCTATTCATTGGAGAAATTCACAGGAGAGATCAGAATAGAGTCAAAATATTAACATCACCCAAAATACGTAAGTATGGACATAAGACATAGTATCTTGCAGTGTCTACCTGCCTTTGGAACCCGATGGGAAATTAATTCCATCTTGAATTCCTCATGTATTTGGTCTTCACGTGGAAAGCCATTTGCACACTTATTTCATGGGCCCAGACTAGAAAATTATGTTCTTGATTAACTCTGTCTTGCCGTATAATAGTCATATTCATGGTTTGGAGAACATGAAATAGAAGCGTTAAGATTGAGTGTGGTGACTTGTACGGAGCGACGACACAGAGAAAGCTCTGCTCTGGCTCACCATGCAGAGCCGGATCAACACCTGCTAGGGCCCTGGAGTTACACCAAATCAACGGGCCCCCTGCACACGCAATTCACTCGCATGCATGTGGTTCACATTTGCATAACACAAGCAAGAATGACCCTTCCGTCATTAATGTGAATTAATGTGCCCATAGAGAATATACTGTATTCTCTAAGGGTACATTATTCACTATACTGTGTATATACGTTGTATATAATCTGCCATATTTCGGTCTCTTCCCAGTTTTTATGTTGATAACTTTAATATTGAGATATATTAGTTTGTAAATAAAGTGACCCACGGCCCCGTCCCTCTCCATTGACACCCATTATTCTTCAAACTCCACCTTAGACTTACTTTTAAAAGCCGAACCCTTGTCAGATATAATCCTTCTAATGCCTGAAAGGGCCGTCATTTTTCGATGACTTATTTCATTATGATAATATTTAGTGATAAAAATCTGTCTGGAGGGTTCATTTGAGGGCCAGTACACGTGAAAATGACACAAACATGTGTGAAAGTGAAATATTCCTTTAAGTTCCACTAAGTTCCATTCAAAACGCATTGCAGAGTGCACGCATGCACGCACACAGGCATGCACGCACGCACACACACACACACACACACACACACTCTATGAGTTTCCACCCCTAACAGAAACGGTCTTTAAAGGGAAAAGCAAGAGAATAGCGAATAGAATAACAACTCCTCTAATAGATGTCTTGATGCTTGAAATAAGGGCTCTTCCCCAAGCTTAAAACCGCCTGATTAAGATTTTGCTCACCATGACACTAAACCAACACAGTCAAGCGACCGTGAAAAGTTCAATGCCAAGTTAATTCTCTAAGCATTATCATATTCAAAAAAGATTAACACTCCGGACTGTGATGAGTTCATTAACATCTTGGAGACTTAAGCCGTGTCGCTTCTTATAAAGATCCCTGACCACAGGTGTGGCAGGTATTTACAGTATATGATCCCAACATGCGGACCACAAGTTTACCACTGAGAAAAAAAATGAAGTTGATTATTAACTTTGGTAAAGTTAATTGTGTTGTAATGCGTTGTGATGGGGTGTAGTGTGTGTTAATGTGGTTGACCACGGTCACTGCATGTACTGAAATGCCAAAACAGCTTTCTGACTGAAATGATTTTTTTCATTCTGTGTGGAGTTTACATGTTCTCCCTGTGTCTCCTAGGGTAAATACCCTCACAACATGCAAAAACAGTAATCCTGGTCTCTAAACTGCCTCCCCCTGGTCAGCCTGAGAGTGCCTGATGGAGGGGGCAGGAACTGGTTGGAATAACGTGTTCCTTCCACACAAGGAATCGAGGAATAAAAAAATATGGAAAATGTGTATTGACAGATTAAAGAATGTAATTAATTAGTTTACGAGGCCTTGCATTCGGCCCAGAGAACAGGTAATTATTCGTTGCGGGTGTGGTAAATGGTAAATTGCAAGCCCAGAGATAAGAATGTTATCAAGTGGGGGTCTGCGGCCTAATCCATGTCACACAGGCGGTCCTAGAAACAATTTAAAAAAAGGGTTAGAATCACTGGCCTAAAAAATGAAGAGAAGCACTTTAAGCAACCGATTCTCTCACACTGTCAAATCTAGCCTGATACTCTGAGAAAGCTGATCCGCAATGAGGGTGTGTTTATGAGACGTTTTCCCAAACACCACTTCCACTGTAATGTGTCTGTAGATGTCGGAATAGCAGCCATCCACCGTAAATCAACGCATCAACACCGCGCATGGCACCATATCACCAGCTCCATTCCCCTTCCTGTCCCTTTTTAATTCCAAAAGGCAAACCATCAAACAGATGAAACGGAGTCTCTATCAGCACAACAACAATGGCTGCAGCTATCACCAGCAGTGCAGGATGAAAAAGAAATGACCCATAACTCAGGCACCAGGCTGATGGATTATCACGCCTTTGCACACAAACTTCACACGGGCTTAATTAGATTTCATTATGAGCCGTCCAGACGTTAGGGTCCTCACCACCGCCGTGGCAGCAGCAGCAGCTCTCTCCACCGCAACGTAATCCCGTCTATTATCTTCCGCAGCTGTACAGTACCGCATTTCTCCATCTAGTTTACTCAGTGTTTCTCATTTGTCCTCCGCTGGCTGACTCCGCGTGCGCCCGAGAGAGGAAAAAAAAGACAGCAGCCTCATTATAAGATGCCCCCGTGGCAACTCGTAATTGGACAGATCTCTGTGCTCAGTCCTGTGAACTGACCAGCCTCCCCCCCGGGTGGGGGAGAGAGGGCAGGATGAGAGAGCAGTCCTGGCACTTCACCTCATTTCACCACTCCTCGGGGGCAGCGATAGCCTCTATACCTGCCACATGACACGGAGCTGGACAGCCCAGAAGTCTCCAGTGCCTCAGACTGACTGTCAGAGAGGCGACAGACAGACAGGCATTCTCAACCCAATTGACATTCCATAGATAAACTACTATTAGAACCAAAAGTCTATTAGTAGTCAGAGTTAGTAGTCACTGAAGTGCCAAGAATCACATTAATCCACTCCTGTGAGTGTACCGTATTTTCCGCACTATAAGGCGCACCGGACTATAAGGCACACTGGATTATAAGGCGCACCTTTTAGAACTGTTTTCATATATAAGGCGCATCTGATTATAAGGCGCAGGGAATAGAAGCTACTACAGTTTACATAGAATAGAAGCTACTTCAGTCAAACAATCCATATATAAGGCGCACTGGATTATAAGGCGCAGTGTGGATTTTTTAGAAAATTAAAGGCTTTTAGGTGCGCCTTATAGTCCGGAAAATACGGTAATATTGCTATTTTACCACAGTTTTCCTTAAAACCAAGTATTTTTTTAAACTAGCCCTATACCCGTTGTGAAATATATGATCTGGAAATGATGTGTAGATTGATTGGGAGGGAATTGTTGATGTTGGAAAGTTGGGTTGAACTTGGGCACAAAAGTAATGTTATAGACCTATAGGCCTACATACGTACATATAAAGTAGCCTGTGCTCAGTCACACAGCCTGGTAGGCTACTCCCTAATATATTTGGTGAGTCGCACAGATGAAAGGCTAGGGTAAATTGTGTGCACAGTGTGTGTGTGTGTGTGTGTGTGTGTGTGTGTGTGTGTGTGTGTGTGTGTGTGTGTTTTAGCTCTGGCTGGGGAAACGCATGGCTCAAGCAACCGTTGATGTGAGCTTGTAGACAGGCTATTTGGGGCGTGTTCGGAACTTCAGAACTGCGCCCTAATGCACTGGTGTGCCCTGTTGCGTTTCATTTATACGTGGTGTATTTGGGGCATTTGGTGCTCCTTGTTCGTTTATCCACAGTGTTGTGTTTGGTGCACGCACTGAGCAACCCTACGCTGGAGACGGGGTTGGCCGGTGGCATGATTGCGTCAAAGCTATGTCTTGAGCGCTCCCGTTCAATAAAAAGCAATGCAATTGGCTCCCGTTCAATAAAAAGCAATGCAATTGATGTGAGCTAAGACGCTAGGCTCTGGCTAAGCACTGTACTGTGGTCCCCTAACTTTTCAGTGTAAAGGTTTAGAGAAGTAGATGCCATGGCCGCCGTGCGTAATGAATATCCAGACGTGTAGATTTCAGTGGTAGTAGAAATAAGTCGTAGCCTCGTAGCTGACCGCAGTAGCTTGTTATGTCATCACGCCGTGTGTCAGGCGGAGCAGCGAGGACAGAGAACGCAAGGGGAGGTGATCCCGTGTTGCACGACAAACTGTGACCACAAATAAATGTGTGTCCGTGTGACGTGATCTGCGCTGTCCGTGTCACGTGATCTGCGCGGCGATGAGCTTTTAATGCAAATCTATTAAATTAAAATGATTGGTAAAATATTTGGTGTTTGTACGTAGTGCACATTGGTGCTGGTTAACAGGGCTGTGCTACGCGAGGTTCATCGAGGCTGTCCGTGCGCCGTGGCATGTGTGGGCGATCCCCATTGCATAGTGCATTTGCGCAGGTAACAGACAGACACACATTCCTAGAAGTATTTTTTTAAATGACAGATGTAGTCACTACACAACAAATGTCCAGAGAAACTAGCCAGCCTGGCCGCCCAGTCTGCTGCGCTCTGAGAGAAATACACCAGCTGAAATCTTTGTATTGATTAGCTGTGACTGTGTGGTGCTTAAAGTAACAGCATGTGACCTATTTCAACCTATCAGGTCAGTTCCTCAAAACAACCTGTGGTAGAATACAAAAATAAAGATATCACTCTCTTCAGTAATATTGCCCAACACTGTCGACCCTCCTTCTGTCTCCCTATTGGTTAATTGGCCTATATGACGTCACAGCCCTGGCAAACGTTCCTGGGAATAATAATAATGATGATGAGAGTGGACTCCCTGCTACTCCAGCCCATAATTATTTTGGTTATAACAAGTCCAATTTTTGTCGTTTCCAAATGATACACGCATACTTGTGAAGATGGAACACATTCATCTCAGAATGCACCCCGCGGTCTGGCGAGCTTTGAAGAAGATTCTAGCTTTTTCTCTCCCTCTCTCTTTCTCTTGTTTTTTTTTCTTTTTTTTTTAAATGACTCCCTTGCAAGCAGTTCTAAAGCGTTATGGGGATTAATTGGGGCAGATGGAGCGTTTCCACTTCAATGCATCACCGGGGTGTTCCCGGGGTACAGCCGGTGCCTATATTATCATCACACCTACAGAGGTCTATACTCTATACCGCCTGACCGTCTCCCGGCACAGCCGGCAGTCCGCCGCTGATGAGGACGACCGCCGCGCGCTAAGTAAACGCGTCATGATGATGTAGTGATGCTGTGCTGAGCTGCGTTATAGGACGCCGCTTTAGTGTGCAAGTGGAGCAGGGTTTGATCACATGACTCCAAAGGGGTTAGTACCTCACGGGTGCGCGTAGCATTGGTTCGATGTTGCGATAATCTGGCACTACCTGACCCAAACCGGGAGCAGATTTAGGCATAGCATGGGGGGGCAATGCCCCCTAAATGCCCAGTCTGGCCCAACAAAAACACGATGGTATGCAAAACAAGATATTTCAAATTAAGCTGCTTATATTTAACATGATTTGAAACACTACTGCTGCTACTAACTAAGTAGAATTGTGGCAGCATTCCTCAATGAAAACAGAAAACTCTGAGTCAGACCTTTAGCTTTATGCATGCCGAGTCTGTTACAACTTCAACAGCAATTATTGATGCTTTACTTGACTAATAAAAGTCCTGTAATCGGTTACAGGACTTTTATTAGTCAAGTAAATAATGGTAATGGTATGGAGAAAAAATGATATAAAAAATGATACCTTTTGTCCTTGACCGAGCAAATCTAAGAGCCGCCAGATGATATTGCCCATATTTTATCCACAAAGAAAACGGGGGAATAATGTTTAATCGACACTTTAAGTTCACTTCCTCAGTCAATTAGGAAAGCTCACATTTTTCACCATGCTCACAAGCTTGTCTGACTAAATATAAATGCTACAAATACAGTATCTCATGCATGGTATTGTTTTTTTCAAACTAATTTCAATAAAATAAAAGTACTTCCCTGGTCGGTGAAGCTGATAATCGCAGCTCCCCAGGCCCATAGATTAATATGACTGTCACCGACGAGGAAGTCCTTCTGGAAATACATGACTAGCCGTGACTTGGCCCAAAACACTGAAGCTTCGCCAAGTGTTTAATTCCGTCTGACCAGAAGCAGAGATGAAACCCGCTAGCGTGAAACTAAGACAGAATATAATGACGATTTTGTAAACACAGAGAAGAGATCCAATAGAAAAAGACAAGTCATTTTATGATTGGTTGCACTCTAAAAATAGAAGATGTTTTTTATTGTTTTTATTAATGGGAGAACTCTATGGCTTCCATTAGAGCACGTGTTTCTGAACTGCACAGCTTTCCTCTGATAAAAAGTAGTCCCATCACTGCCCAGGTCATAAAAAGTCTAGGTATTGTGAGCAAATGCATTTCTAATTCATGGAAGTATATGCCATATGTATATCCCATATACATAATGTATATAGGAGAACATTTAATGATTTACTATGTTGATATCCTGGGTTCTGTCTTTGAACACCTCATTTTTCACAGCCATGGCATCCAGTCTGATTTGCTGCACATCTGAAACATCACTTCGCAAATCAGTCTGGCCAGGAACCTATCCCCACAGGTAGGCGGGGTAAATGAAGGTTGAAATGCAGCCGAGGATTTTGATTGGTCTGTAGTGTGTTTGAGGAAAAAAAAAAAGTTTTTCTGTGGCTCAAATGCTGAATAAATAGTGGGCCCTGGGATCAAAAAGGTTGAAAACCATTACAGTGCAAAGGCCGTTCCGGCTCTGGAGCTCATGTGCTCCAGGCAAGGGCGAAACGTGTCTGACAGGTCTCGGGTAGAGACAGGGGCGGATTGGCCATCTGGAGTACAGGGAGTTTTCGCGGTGGCCTTTTTTTTTTCTTTTTTTTGAAAAGGCAGGCCAGGGCGCCAGGCCCAGACCAGGCAAACTAGTGTTTCTATCCTTCAAAAAAGAAAAGGTGTTAATCTTCTACATTCTCTAGTTGTGTTGACTAAGTTGGGCTAATTCACATGATGAATATTATAACTCTTGAGGGTGTAAAAATGAAACCAAATGGACCCGCAAGGGTCCATTTGGTTTCATTTTTACGCTCTCAAAGAGTTACATCTGGTTAACCAGCTGCCCCCACCAGGGTGGCCTGGCAAAGGCAAAATTGTCCCGGTGGGAAAATATGTGCCAATCCGCCCCTGGGTAGAGATGCGTTGTGATTGGCCAGTAGTCACTTGAATGGCTGAGTGACGTGGGCATGCCTTCCACACTACCGACGTCCCCCATATTGTTCTGTGCCTTCTTCAACACACACAGCTCCAATGAACTGCAGGCCAATGAGGCATCTGTTTTTTCCCCTGATATCTATGGTTTAAAAGTCCCCGCGTCAATCTCTCATTACAAGCATGATCAAGCATAACCAGATAATGAATGGCTGATTGACAGAGGAGTGTGATGGATGGGTGGGCTGCGATTCTTAACACTATATACGCTGCATAAACAGAGAACTCTGTTTAATTAAGTTCCAATAAAGAGTAGTGCAGTGGATCAGAGACGGAGTGTAATCAAAAAGACCAAAGATCAATTAATCTAAATCGGAGCTCCGGAGGCTACTGTATGATAGTGCCTGGTTTGCGACAGTCTTGCCGAAAATTGGCAGGTCCTTCATCCAAAGTTGTCCTCCGGTTCCATTATAACTGAAGGTTAGAAAAATCTTTGAGCGCTAATAACACCCGATCTAAATCAAAAGCTATACAATTCTAATCAATGCATTCGTTTTTCTCAGCCCATAGCATCATACTTGCGTTAGTCGCAGTAGGAAGTAATTAAATAATTAAGTAATTAACTAATTAAATAATAAATAATCTTAGTACCGGTAACTTCGAAGATGAAGCCCGGTCACGACATGTGCGTCTGGAAACGATGGAAACGATCACACTGATTTAATGGCCACTTTTGGTTCCGGGCATTTAACGCATTTTGCGTCTACAAAAGATATTAATGGTTAATTCCAATCATTTCCTCGTTAGAATGAAAGAAAGAAAGCAATTGTGTCCCGGCATGCCAGTGGTGCATCTCCACAGCCAGTGGAAGCGCTAACTTTTGGGGGGCTGCTCTAGCGTAACGCACCAACTGTTGTTACAGTGGAAGTCCATTAGTGAGAAATTATGTGCGCAGGTACTCAAGTGAACCCAAAATAAATGAGTTTAAGTGGGCTCAGAGGCCGGGGCGTTCATGTGGAGCCCCGCTGTGAGAGAGCTGCTTTGTTCACAGTCAAGAGGGACCGCCAGGCTCTCAGATAGAACCCCCTGCAACCAAAACTCACCACTCTGACACTCCTTAATAAATATGCCAACAGAAGGTATACGGTCCCCTTGTCACAGATGCGGAGAACGGGTGATCCACCGGCAGGTCTGAGCCGCCATGTTTCATTTCCTCACAAGCACTCAGCTCAACAGATAGCCTCCTCACCAGGAGGGCTGGATGTGTTCTATCACTCCCTGCAGACTCTATAGTCTTCAGATGAATGTACAGCATTGTGTGCAATGCATTCTGTGCAAAGTTGTCCTTGAAGGAAGTGCTCTGTGAATGAAGGTCCATAATAATAGGACATGTATACAAAAGGAAGATGTTATTGCCAAGGAAATACGTGAGAAAGAGAGAGAGTTCTTTCCTTTCTTTCTGGAAACAGACAGACCCATTCACAATACTCACACCATTGCCACCCGAACGCCCATGATGAGGGACTGCTGTCAGGGCGGATGTAAGATTCAGGATTAAAGTAAAAAAAAATATTGAGACTGAAAATGATCTTTTGCAAATAAGCACTGAGCTAATTAAATGACCCCTGTGAAATCTTCAGGACTGAAATCAGTACCCAGTACTGAGAACTTTAATCCCTGAAGATTTCCCAAGGGGGGGGGGGGGGGGGGGGGGGGGGGGGGGGGGGGGGGGGGGGGGGGGGCAGGAGGAGGGCGTGAAAAGCCGCACCCATACCATTTTTGGTTACAGGACTTTTATTAGGCAAGTGAAACATCAATAACATCATCAGTTGTTTTTGACACGCAGCATGCATAAAGCTAAAGGTCTGACTCAGGGAGTTTTCTGTTTTCAATGATAAAATGCTGTTGGTTTAGTGGTTCCACAACTGTAGTTAGTTAGTACCAGTAGTAGCATTACAAATCATTTTAAATATAAGCACTTTAATTTGAAATATCTTGGGTTGTTTTGCATGCCATCATGTTTTAGTGGGGCAGACTGGGCATTTGGGGGAGCATTGCCCCCCCCCATGCCCATGCCTAGATCCGCCCCTGACTGCTGTCCTTGCACAGAATCCTGCTGGAAATCACGTCATGCTAAACGCATCATAATAAACACGAACAAAAACTGCATTCACCGCCAGTTCCTCGCCTTCCTGTTAGCGTCAACAACGACAAAATGTAACAACGTGTTGAACGGACTGTCAGCTCTCGTTACAAATAAAAATCCTTCTTTATGAAAAAGTAAACACTAAATTGAGCTAAGCCAAAGGGCTTTTTGTCCTCTTCCCGTGTGGATCTTTTTGGATTCCGAGTAAACAAATTATCTTTCACACCCCATTGTTCGCCATCTGCTGTCACCACCGGAAACCGGAGAGAGAGGCGACTGACAGCGGAGATATTACACCACCGCAACCTTGATTCCTTGATTTAATAAGGCATCGGCAATAAAGGTTGCCACAGGTGGCGGGCCAGAAAAAAAAATATATAAATAAATAACAGATAATAAAAAAGAGCACCTTCAATAATCTGTGATAAAATGTCGAAGTTGTTGTTGTAGTGGTGAACTTTGGGCAGGAGGAAGCAAAATGCAATCAAAGAGCGGATATTTATGTGCAAACGGTGCTTCGCGGTTTACGATTCTTTGCGTTTTACGTCTTGGAAGGTGCTGTTGTCGTTGTACAGGATTCTTTTCTTTCAGCTGTGAGGATTGGAAGACGTGAGAAAAAAGGGGAAAGAAAAGAAGACAAAGCCTTTGTGCTGAAAAGCAGTTGGCAGCAGTATTTCGGTAGAACTTCTGGCTTCCTTCGGGAGGAGCTTACAAAAAAAATACAATAATGACTTCATATTTTCAACCATATTATTCTCCGGCAGAATGCAGTTTAAATTTAGTTGCATGCGTGCCAATAAGGTATTAAAAAGACTTCCTCGGCCAGCCAGGATGATTTAAACTCCCCCCTAGAGCACCACCAGACAGATGATGGAGACCAATATTGTTCTCGACGGTTTCTGCAACGGGGGCCCATTTTTTCATTTTTTTCCCCCTGAAGTTGCGTGATTAAATGTGCTTGGTGATAATAACACCAGAGTCCCCCTGCATGCAGTCTCTTAACTTACTACTTATACTCAACTGCAACACCTGTGAAGAGAATGGAACGGCGACCTAGTTTCAGGTCAAGGCCCATTTGTTAAAGATACGATGATGATATAGAACACGCTGTGTGTGTGTGTGTGTGTGTGTGTGTGTGTGTGTGTGTGTGTGTGTGTGTGTGTGTGTGTGTGTGTGTGTGTGTGTGTGTGTGTGTGTGTGTGTGTGTGTGTGTGTGTGCTTGCCAATGCAGCCACGCACGTGTGTGGCATAATGTAATTATAATATATAAAGTGGCGTTACTGCAGGGGGTGGAGAGGGAGGGGGGTGTAACGCGAGGCAGCTTTAATGAAGGCTGTAAGGAAGATTAATGAGGACTTATTGGAGCAGGCAGTGGAGAGTGAGTGGCCCCTTAGACACCTTGGAAAACAAAGCCCACCGCGCTCTGCACTCAAGGTGAACTGAGCGGGACAATTTAGCCTCCCACCTCCTCCCTCCACACACACATACACACAATAATATTACAGTTACGTCTACAAATATTACTAGTTACTTTCGTCACACTGCTGCTCTCAGTGTCAACAGTATCACGTTGGTGAAGGGAGATGATGAGCGAATGCCACTTTACTTTGACCTAAAAAAAGAGCAACCTACTGTATTACTATTACAGTCAGATGTATAAAGCCATCTAGTGTCAAAGTTGCGACATTGAAGGGTCAGGAACTGGTCACTGTTTATTGAAGGATAAACCCCTTGAGATGCAGCATCTCATTTTCGAGGGGGTCCTATACAACTGAGTGCTTGAGAACTGTTTGTGCAGCTTTTTTCACGGATGGGGGCGCAAAAGTAATGTGAAAAAGTAATATGTAATATTTCACATAGTGTTCTTGAGACTATAAGTAGTAAGTGATGTAATATTATTACTCTCCTAAGTAATATCGCCCAACACTGCACGCACGCATGCACACCCACGCACACACAGAACTATATTCATTCATTATGAAATACAATTCCCTAAGCTTGTTAGAAATGCTGATCGAAAAACAGAAAGCGAAACAATATCTCTCCAACAACCCCCACCAGGACCCCCAAGCTGGGATTTTAAACACTTAACCCTTATGTAGGCTAAGCAACACGTACAGGAAAAGACTCCTATCTTGGGGAAGACACCCCCCTTAGCTAGAACGTGAGAGTAACTCCTATACTCCCACTCCCTCGGGCTCTATAGCTACTTAGCACAGCTCCTAGTTTAGCTGAGCTGAAAATAGGCAATAGGCAATCAAGCACTGATAACACGCGTATAAGGTTCTGTGTAAACTCCTTGAATGTGTTGCCATGTAAGTGTGGAAGGATTTTGACTGACAGTGTAACATTGTTGTTATGTGATGGTGGTGTGTGGACTCATGGCCACTTGATTTATGAAAATATTATAGTAATCAACATAGTTACCATGTCACGTGTGTTACGATGAGGTCCACAATGCACAGATGATCTAGTATCGTTCTGCTATGCCAAAAGATTACCCCAGCAGCCCACACATTTCAAACCATGCAAACAAGACTAAATCTAACTAGATTAACTAATGGTGTTAGTAATATCAGTACAGATCGGTAAATAAATCTATATTAAAATTGGCGATGCAACTACTGTACATCGAGCCACGTGTGTCTAGACCGATCAAAACAGGGTCTGTATCAGGCGCTTGATCGATCCTAAAGAGATTAATCGATATAATTCCACCAGCTGCGCAAAAAACACGAATGTACTCAAATAGTCGTGCATTGCAACAGCGTAGATCGCTTGTAGGTCATCTACTTCTCGTGCAGGGCACAGGCAAGTGCTTATGACGCATTATTCAGGGTTACCTAAACTACCCAAACTGCATTCACTACATGGGGCCAGTCCATTGGAGGCGCTTCTACATAGACCTCTATGGAATGTGGACAACAAAATAGGGACAGCTGAAATTACAGAATCCTTTGGAGTTGTGCTTGCGTGAGTAAATGAACCACATGACCGTGTTGTTTTCTGTCCCGTCAATGTCACAGCTCTCTCAAATGGTTTCATTTGGCTTCATTTTACATTCTCAAGAGTTAGATTATATTTAAACATCTGAATTACTTAATTCAAGAATCTACAATTCTACACATTTAGAAAACGTAGAAGAATTGTCATTTTGACCAACAACGTTTTGCCAGTTATCTCTACTAAATGGTCCGTGGCTAAAATGCAGAATAAATAGTGGGCCCTGGTATATGAAAGGTTGAAAACCACAGCCGTAAATAATGTATTAATGGAGTCTGTTTCAGTCCCCTGATTGAGGGACTATAGTAGCAACACTACGCTTGACTGCTAAAAGCCCTGGCGACCGAACCAGTCCCCCGAGAGATGACGATCATATAGCTCTGCGATAAGTCACAAGCCAAACACAACTTTATCCAACCTAATGCTGTGTTGTGCGACAGATTCCTGGGGGGGATTTCGTTGGGGTCCTAATGCCGGGGAAGCTGCCTGGATCAGGATCGCTGTAGCACCACCACCTCACAGGGGCTCAACTCCCCCCATGCATTGAAGAGATAAATTAGAGGTTTAGAATAAGCCTGATTGGAAGCTCTGGAGATGGCTGTCAGCGTTTTGTGGCTAATCCTCTTCTTAAAACACTGCCAGACGCATCAATGAGCGTCCCGCAGGAACCAGGAGGGAAGAAATAAAAAAAAAAGAAAGAAACGGGAAGGAAATAAAGAGAGAATCAATAGGGATCTCTGTGTGTGTGTGTGTGTGTGTGTGTGTGTGTGTGTGTGTGTGTGTGTGTGTGTGTGTGTGTGTGTGTGTGTGTGTGTGTGTGTGTGTGTGTGTGTGTAATTGTATTAGTATACGAGTATACTTTTGAGGACAAAATGTCCCCAAAAGTACTAAGGGTTGATTTACACAAGGGGTTTTCAACAGGTGGTCCGGGGACCACCTGAGAGGATTCCTGGTGGTCCACAGGCTAAATGATGGAAAGTTGGTTAACTAGGTGTAACTCTTGAGAACGTATAAATGAAACCAAATGGACCCTTGCGGGTCCATGTTTACACTCTCAAGAGTTAAAATATTCATTATCGGAATGAGCCCAAGTATACACAACTAGAGAATGTGGAAGATTAATGATGACCATTAATCTTCTTTGATTTGTATGTTTGACTCTTTTGTTTTCTCCGCAATCCAGACTGGAATTGTGGACAAAAGCAAAATAAATCTTTAGTTTTGGGGTCTGCGGGGCTAAAATGTCATCAAATGGTGGTCCGTGGCTCAGATGCTGAATAAATAGTGGGCCCTGTTATGAAAAAGGTTGAAAACCTCTGATTTACACATAGTTGATTGCCGGTGCAAATTCTCATCACTGAGTTGCTTCAAGCCTAGCAATACAAATTGTCTGTGTGCGTGAATGCGCGCGCAAAGGGGGGGTATGTGCTCCTCTTTCTGAAGCAGAACACAGTGGGTGACGACTGTAATTTCGAGCTGCCTGGAGCAAGTTTATTGATAGTTCTGATCGGGTTCACTTCTTCATCGACGCCGGCACACGTTCGCATTTTGGAAAGTTACACAATCTTTGTTTTCTCTCTTTTTTTCCCCCCTCCCTTCCCTTGCTTGCACGCTCAATTAGCTTTTATTCGCCTGCTTATTGATCTGCAAATAAAGACGGGTCCACTCGCATGATGCATTCTGCAGACAGAGGAAAAAAGTCGATTGCTTTGAGTATACATTTGCATTTGCCATACAATGCTCAGGGAAGAAATTGGGCATTGAACTATATGTATAAATATGAATAGCCCCATTTACTGGCTTGAATGTACTTTGTGTACATTCAAAGTACTGATGTACTTTGTGTACAGTATGCAGGGGTGGATATAATATTTCCCAATTGGGGGGGGGAGGGATGGCAGGAGAACATGGTATGGGGGCGGCTTTATCGCCCGTGGCGCAAAGCGCAGTTACAGGACTTTTATTGGGCAAGTAAAGCACCAATATCAGTTGTTGTTGTTGAAGTTGCAACAGACACGCAGCATGCATGAAGCTAAAGGTCTTACTCAAAGAGTTTTCTGTTTTGAATGATGACATGGTGGTCAAATACGTTTAAGTATAAGCACCAAAATATCTTGTGTTCTTTTTCCCCCCCCCCCCCCCCCCCCCCCCCCCCCCCCCCCCCCCCCCCCCCATGCCCATGCCTAGATCCGCCCCTGACAGTATGTACTTTGTGGACCGGAGGAGTGATATTTCAGGGAATTTTATGTTATTGTGAATGATTTTACGTAATCTGTTATCATTTGTGTCACCATAGAAATTAACATGCCATCATGTCTTCTGGTATGACTGTATGTATCTCTGTATCTCTATGCATTATTCACTGAAAATCCTTGGTTGAGATTTCATTATGTGCTAAATAGCTGTTTGTAACCAACATATTGTGACCTTGTTGTTGTTGTTGTTACTATCAGCCAGGGGCGGATTGGCACATATTTTCCCACCGGAACAATTTTGCCTTTGCCAGGCCACCCTGAGTGTGTGTGTGTGTGTGTGTGTGTGGGGGGGGGGGCGCAGCTAGTTAACCAGATGTAACTCTTTGAGAGCGTAAAAATGAGTTTCATTTTTACACCCTCAAGAGTTAAAATATTCATCATGTGAATTAGCCCAACTGGCCAACTTAGTCTACACAACTAGAGAATGTAGAAAATTAATGGTCATTTTGATCTGTATGTTCCAGGCGAGCATCTAGCACATTCTAGTGCATTTTGGAAGTGCCACTAGTGCATTTTGGACCTTGTCCAGGCCACTAGGTGGCGCAGGCCACCGGGAAAACTCCCTGTACTCCAGATGGCCAATCCGCCCCTGCTATCAGCTATTGTAGGAGATTTCTGTGGCCAGAGAAGTGGATAAGTGCTTTCAGAATGTGTGGTAGAAGACAAGGATCCTACAGTACCAACCTCTGACCATGACCTTCCAGACCTTCTCAATATACCCAGTTCCATCCAGAATATTTTAACATCATATTTCTCTAAACTTTGAGTCCTCGTCACGAGTAGCCATGGCAACAGTGACAACAGCTCTGTGTGATAACAAATTGTTATAAATATCGTGTTCATTTTGTAAAATATTGAGAGAGAAGCCTTGCTATATGATGGCCTGCCTGTGGGTTCCAATAAACCTGATCTCTCTCCCAGGTACAACTTCATCCTGGAAAACTTCTTTACCAAGCGATTGGTTGAAGAAATAGTAAAAAGTTTATTTTTGAAAAACAAATATTTATTTAAAATATTATAATATAGTATTTTTTTTCCAACACAGAGTCTCCCAGGGACTCTGTTCTCCCAGAGTGTTTTTCAACCTTTTTCATACCAGGGCCCACTATTTATTCTGCATTTGAGCTACGGACCATTTGAAAACTTGAAAACTAAGGATTTTCAAGTTTTTGTCCACAATTTAGGAGAGATAACTGGCAACATGTTGGTCAAAATCACAATAATCATTGTACATTTTCTAAATGTGTAGAACTGTAGATCATTGACAACCAAGTAATTCAGATGTTTAAATATAATTTAAACATCTGAGTTACAGATATAAGGGTCCATTTGGTTACCAACTGTCAATCACTTAGCTGCATGGGGACCACCTGGAATCCTCTCAGGGACCACTGGTGGTCTCCGGACCACCTGCTGAAAACCCTTGTTCTACACCGACGCACAGAAGTCGTGAGCTCACGTTGCTCAGCTATTCGCCATGCAGATGTTGGTACCAATAAGGCTGGCCAGGGTCCGTGGGGGTTAAAATGGCTTCAGTGCAACGGTATCGACCGGCGCAGTGCATGTCATTGGATTCTCATCAGATTGCATTCCGAAGACAACAACCTGCAAGTCCATACAGCTGGCACTGTATCGCATTGACCTTGGTAACTCCATTAACCAATGACAGGTAGCTATTGGGTAATGAATAAGTCCATAGTGGTGACGTGTCCCTTAGAGGTTGTTCATTACAGTGATTTATAATGTAATCAATACATCCGGCTGGACAACGGGGAGGTGGCAAAGTGTGTCTTCTCTGGAACCTGTAAACACCACAGCCTGGTGAATGCATGATACTGTCTCCCTGCTGGGTGAGCCCTGGCTGAATAATGAGACGATTATCTCCCCAAAAAATCTGAATTCCCAAGGTGAGTCTCCCAGAAGGATCCTTATTCTCTCTCCTAATCTTCCTTCTCCTCCCTCTCCTTCTATCCACACTATTCCACCCTACATCCTTTCATCCCTCTGCCCTGTGCACCAGGGGCGGATCTAGGCATGGGCATGGGGGAGGGGGGGGGGGGGGGGGCAATGCCCCCCTAAATGCCCAGTCTGCCCCACCAAACACGATGGCATGCAAAACAACAAATTAAAGTTCTTATATTTAAAATGATTTGAAACACTACTACTGCTAACTAACTAACTACTGTTGTGCCACCACTAAACCAACAGCATTTCATCAATGAAAACAGAAAACTCCTTGAGTCAGACCTTTAGCTTTATGCATGCTGCGTGTCTGTTGCAACTTCAACAACAACTGATGTTATTATTGATGCTTTACTTGCCTAATAAAAGTCCTGTAACTGAAAATGGAATGGGTGCGGCTTCATCGCCTGTGGCGCGAAACGACGCGGGCAATGAAGCTGCCCTCATACCATTTTCTCCTGCCCCCCTAATTGGGAAATGTTACATCCGCCTCTGCCCTGTGCACAGGCGAGGATTATCCAACAGACACTTTAGGGGCCTCTGAGCTAGTGGGGCCCCCTGAGCTGGAGTGCCTGCCTGATCGCTAAGAGGTTAAAGCTTAGGGACCCCCCAAACGAGGGGTAACAGTGAGTAGCAGTGGCATGAGGCATACAGCACAGCCAAATACTAATACCTGACATAAGTCTGATCTAGTAAGTCTAATCACCCTGCTAGGGTTTAGCTTGAATGAATGCTCCTATCAGAAGCCAGCGTTCTGGTCACGTGAGTGGTCACATATGTCACAACAACAGACCGCTCCACTCAACAGCAGACCTCCTTGTGTGGATGAACATATAGCCTACACCACTGCAGATAAATAAACACCCCTGTTATGTAACTATTTCTGTAGATTATTAGTTATTATCAACGTATTGAGTCACGTAATAAGGGGGTTAACACCCTTCAAACCATTATAGTTAACCATTATATAGCCTCGACACCCAGGCTTTCATTTTCGTCCGCCTTGCGCGAAAACGGAAAGCCTGGACTAACGCGCGTTGGAAAGTGGCCTTGAGGGGCGTGTCAACCTTCCGGGGTGGGCGTCGCTCTAAATGATGTGACGTAGAACAGCAGTGGACGGGCGTGGGAGGGGCCGGAGATGACGACACGTTTGTGAGATCAAATCAGAGCGCAGCACTTCCGCCGTGGGTATCCCACGACACCCCCGCCCCCCAAGGCCAAAATCATTGAGGGCTAGACCAGGCTAACCATTATAGAACCGCTGAATCCATGGTCGGGTGTTATCCCTTACATAATGACCATTGACCAGCTACCCCACATTGATTACCTCTTGCATAATAACCATGAAAATGTGATCTAAAGGTAACAACAAAAAGGAAAAGATTTAATTGCTTAATGTCAATGAAAGTAGTCCATATACATTACAATTTGTTGCCTCACAAACAGTTGCTAATCAAAACTCCTATAGGAGTCCTATACGATTTTGGAACAAATTCCATTTAATATGAATCCTATAGGATATTTTATACTAGAGACTGTAATTGTTGATAATATACAATATACAATAAATATTTTGTTGTATTATAAAATAATATGCAGTATTATAACACAGTATTATGTTAAAATACTGCATTGTCCATTTCTTGCCTTAAATGTTTTCAAAAATATTCTTGAGAGCAATGCTTAGCTCTAAAGGACAAATGTGCTGCTGCCTGCCATGTTGGACATGCTGGGCAAAAAAACCAACAACATGCAGTGCCATCTGATATGAGCAGGCAATCTGCAACCTAACAAGTTACTCAATCAAATCATTCTGGATCACAGCTTTAATTTAAGGCTGAGAGTGCACCAACGCAAACCAAACATCTGTACACTATCAGGCAGGGGTGGATCTAGGCATGGGCATGGGGGGGTGGGGGGTGGGGGGGCGGGGGGGCAATGCCCCCCTAAATGCCCAGTCTGTCCCACCAAACACGATGGCATGCAAAACAACCCAATATATTTCAAATTAAAGTGCCTTTATTTAAAATGATTTGAAGGGGCGGCAGTGGCTTAGGGGTAGAGTCACCGGATGGTAACCACAAGGTTGTCGGTTCGATCCCGGGCTCCCACAGAGTTAGTGTCGAGGTGTCCTTGAGCAAGACACTTAACCCCTAATTGCTCCTAATGTGCTAGTAGGTACCTTGCATGGTTTCCACTGCCATCAGTGTATGAATGTGTGTGAATGGGTGAATGTGATGCAATATCTGTGTAAAGCGCCTTGGATAAAGGCGCTATATAAATGCACCATTTACCATTTACCAAACTCTACTAGTGCTACTAACTACAGTTGTGGCACCACTAAACCAACAGCATTTCATCATTGTAAACAGAAAACTCTCTGAGTCAGACGTTTAGCTTTATGCATGCTGTGTGTCTGTTGCAACTTCAACAACTGATGTTATTATTGATGCTTTACTTGCCTAATATAAGTCCTGTAACCAAAAATGGTATGTGTGCGACTTTGCTTCCCACCACAGACGATGAAGCTGCCCCCATACCATTTTCTCCTGTCCCCCCCTCCCCAATTGGGAAATGTTACATCGGCCCCTGCGCTCAGAGAGTATGAATGTACCTAACCAGTGTGGCGTGGACAGATTGAATCTCTGTGGTGATAGTAGAGCACCTGCCATTTTGCCCTTTGGTCAGCAATGTGCCCTTTTGAAAGTTCATTTTGGTAGAGTACTTTTTGTTCAATTTACTTTTGTTTTCTACAGTATTGCAGTGTGCCCATGTTGATGCACTGCTGTAGCCTCGACACCCAGGCTTTCATTTCTGTCCATGTTGCACGTAAAGCAGGGGTTTTCAACGTTTTTGACACCAGGGACCACCATTTATTCAGCATTTGAGCCACGGACCACCATTCGATTACATCTTCACCCCAATGACCTAATACTAAAGGATTCTTTTGGTTTTGTCCACAATTCCAGGCTGGATATTGCAAACAAAAGAGTGTAGACTTCTTGTTGAAGTGGTGCTAATTCAGATGATGAACCAAATGGACCAAATGGACCAAATGGACCCTTGCGGGTCCATTTGGTTTCATTTTTACATTCTAGAGCTGTCCGTCGATTAAAATATTTAATCGCGATTAATCGCATGATGGCCCATAGTTAATCTTCGATTAATCGCAAATTAATCGCATATTTTCATATTTCCCGATATACTCCCGATATCCGATATCAGCAAAAAAAAATACAATTTATTAAGTTTTTTTTTTTTTTTTTTTTTTTTTTTTTTTGGGGGGGGGGGGGGGGGGGGGGGGACTGGGGACCCCCCAAAATAATTTCAGGACCACTGAGGGGTCACAACTAACAACTGCTAAACACTGCTTAAAAAAAAGAACTATGTTGGTCGATGTAAGATGTAAGGTGATCACTTCACACAGGTGTGATTTTTAGTTAATTAGCAATAAAATAAAAATTGCTTTCCCCTTGCTACATTACAGTATATCAGCCTTTTCATTATTTTAAAAGGGAAAAAAACACCTTATATCTTTGTGCCAACAATACACAGCCATAGCCCACAGCCATAGTGGGCTCTGGCTGTGGGAGAGGAGAGCTGTGTTTGGAAGGGAGGAGGGAGGCCCCTCAAGCACAGCTGCTTAACAGGCTTAATTGTGTTGCCAACTGCCAAAATCCAAAATGCACTAGTGGCACTTCCAAAATGCACTAGAAGTAGCTAGAGCAGTGGTTTTCAGCCAGCTGAAAAGCACTAGATTTTCCACCAGGAGTTTCTCAATAATTTTGGCGCTAGGGGAGTCTGGAAAAAAACTAAATATAGTTACAAATGCGCCAAGTTGGCAACACTACTTCTGGCCATGCCGTCGTGATTATAGATGTACGTTTTACGCATCGCTCCACACTACTTCTGGCCATGCCGTCGTGATTATAGATGTACGTTTTACGCATCGCTCCTGCCTGGCTATAATCTTGCGACAAAAATCGAAGGATTATACTTTTGATGATCAATTTGAGAAAGGGTAAGGCCACCTCTCTCTCTCTTCTGCTGCTTTGCTGCTCGTGTATAGCAATATATTCTATCGAAAGGAGGAACAGTCTCCCTCTCTCTCTCTCTCCCTCTATCTCTCCCTCTATCTCTCGCTCTCCCTTTCTCTCTCTCTCTCTCTCTCTCTCTCTCTCTCTCTCTCTCTCTCTCTCCCTCCCTCCCTCTCCCTTTCTCTCTCTCTGTCCCTCTCTCTCTCCCTCCCTCTCTCCCCATCCCTCTCTCTGTCTGTGTCTCGCTTTCCTTGGCCGTGGCGCTGCGGTTAGTGTGCTGGATAAAGTGCTCTGTGCGCACGTGCCTTTCTGTTTAGTCTTCATAACAGTTAATGCATGGGACATAAGTGCCCATCAAAATAGTGCCTGTGTTCGTCACAGTAGTAGTTCTACAGTGGTTCGTAGGTCCAGTCGTTTGATGCAATCGTTTGATGCAATCCGTATTATTTCACGCAAACCCTCGTCCTCCACAATGTTAATCGGCCTGCATAGGTGTGGGGGGGGGGGGGGGGGGGGGGGAGGTCCGTGCGTTAATCTCGCGTTAATTTTTTTGACGCCGTTAACGCACGGCTGAGTTAACGCAAGATTGACGCGTTAACGTGGGCAGCCTAAATTTTTACATTCTCAAGAGTTACATCTGGTTAGCCAACTTTCCATCATTTAGCCTGGGGACCACCTGGAACCCTCTCAAGGACCACTGGTGGACCCCGGACCACCTGTTGGAAACCCCTGGCATAAAGGGAAAGCCTGGACTAGACGGTTAACCACGGTGGCCTAGAAGTGGGAGGTAACCTTTCCGGGTGGGCGTGGCTGCAAATGATGTGACTTAGCGGTAGCACAGCACTGGCAACAGAGAAGCTTATGAAGTAAATGAAAAATAATCCTGTAATCCTGTTTCTATCCTAAACAGGATTACAGACGGTTGAAACGGTTGTTTCTTCTGTCTTAGAAGAAACAACCGAAATATTCAATACACATCAATATTCAGTGTTACCAGTTAAGTGAGGTAAATAACTATACATCACTATAATGATGTATAGTAATAATGCAATAATTTAATAATTACCTTTGTGTTTATAATTCATCATATACATGGGTGCGGGTGCTTACCCAGTGTTACCAGCAAGGTAAATATTTATAAATCGAACCAGTTGTACATTAGCATTGTGTTAGAATGCAGAAATGAACGATTATACCCATATTAAGAATGATACCCATATATTAAAGACATTCATCTGCCAGAATAGCTCCCTTTATAGTTGTTTTGCAACAGTTAATCAGTAATTAGTTGTCATCAGTAATTAGTTAGTGTTGTGCAAAGTAAATTACTTCAAATTATAATAACTAAGGCTGTTGAAAATAGTTAATTAATGGGATTAAATTAATTTTGTTGATTAATCTGATTAAAAATTTTAACGCAATTAACTCATGTGCACACTGACTCAACCCACTGAGCATTCTCTCAATGAGACAAAAGGGAAGCGCACGGTTTTACGGAGACATAGCTGTGTGTCTTCCTGTAACTAGAGCCATAAAGTATAGCTGGAGGATCTACAAGCATTGAGGGCTTGTAGATCACCTATTTTGATAAACATTTTAAAGATAAATGTTTTTGTTTTTTTCACAGATTCTGTTTCTTTTTTAAATGTTGAAATCCTGTACAGGGAAACATGCATATTTTGGACATAGTTCGAATGGTGATTAATCATGATTAAATTAATTTTGAAGTTGTGATTAATTTGATTAAAATGTTTAATCATTCAACAGCCCTAATAATAACACTTTATTAATCTAAAATGCACGATAAAAACTTTTATTTGCTAAAGTGACAAGAAAGTGATATAGTAGCATAAAAGTTGCGAAAGGAGAATGCACTTTTATAAGTATACAGTATGTAATACAACGCATACACCCCGAGTTAACCAAAAGGGCAGTGCTAAAAACAAAAGTTTTCAGCATGACATGACATGACCTCCTGGATCCGCAGAGACAGGTTAAAAGGGAAATACAGTAATGTAAACCTGATGAATGCATGCATTAATTTAGTCGTCATTTACCTCACTGAATACTGGTGTGTATTGAATATTTCAGTTGTTTTTTTCTCTTCTTCTAAGACAGATAGAAATGGGAGCTTCTCCGTCGTCCGTGCACCAGGGCCGGATTTAGCCAGCCCTACTAGGGTGGGCACGAAGAATGGCAGGGTGGGAAACTCCAAATGTTTTCATATGAAGCAGTGGTTTTCAATCGTTTTGACACCGGGGCCCACTATTTATTTGGCATTCGAGCCACGGACCATCATTTGATGACATTTTAGCCCCACAGACCCTAAAACTAACTTCTTTTGATTTTGTCCACAATTCCAGGCTGGATTTGAGAAACAAAGCAGTCCAGCATACAGATCAAAATGACCGTTAATCTTCTACATTCTCTAGTTATGTAGACTTGGGCTAATTCTGTTGATGAATATTTTAACTCTTGAGAGTGTAACATTTTTTACACTTTCAAAGAGTTAGATCTGGTTAGCCAACTTTCCATATTTAACTGGAATTCTCTCAAGGACCACTGGTGGTGCCCAGACCACTGGTTGAAAACCACTGTACCCTTTCACCTGCCGGTCAGAGTCAGCCAAAGGCACACATTTGGCCCCCGGGCCGCATAATGCCCAGATATGCTCTAGGCCAAAATCATTTCAGGTTAGGTCAGGTGAATGTTGATGTTGATCAATTCTGGATTAGAAACTTCTAATATGTTATTTCTGCCCCTAAAGCACTGTGCATTATGTGCCCTTTTTCACTTTTTCCCCTCTCCTCTAAATATCTGTGCACCCCAATTAGGGTGACCTAATTCAAAACAATAAATAGGGTTCGCACACTGGACTGCTGCTCCACATTGAAAGGTTTTATTTCACCACAAACATGGCCATGTTTGTGGTGAAATAAACCTTTCAAATATCGCTGCTGTGTTTGCACATTGTTGTATGTGTCTCTGGTCCAGTGGACAAGCAGTAAGGAAGTGTATCTCTCGCATCTCTCTTCTCTGTCTCTCTCTCTCTCTCTCTCTGCCACAGAGATGACCATTGGAGCTCATCACAGCTCCTCCTCTCTCTGTCTCATTAACAGTCCTGATAGTAACCATGTCGTGCTACATTCACACACCCTCCGTTCCCTCCACTCTCTCTCTCTCCTCTCTGCCACAAAATGTTCTGTCGGTGCCGAGAGTGAGTGTGTTGTAAGTGCCGATGAACTGCGCTATAAATCACTTCACAGCTTGTTACCTTAGCTTCCCTTCATTCTGCAGCGAAACTGAAAAAATAAAAATAAAAATAATAATCCACAACTGCAAACCCCCTCCCACACACAAACGCCGCCACAACAGTGCAGAGGCCACTGCAAGAAAAATGGCTCGCTTCGGCCTATGGAATCTGATTCTGAGGCTAGTTTTGAGAGGGGATCTTTCAGTGCCAGACCAGCCCAGGACACTGAGGTTTTTTTTAAGTTATTACAATATTCTCAACGTGGAAAAAAAACTGTCACTTCACACCCCTCCACCCCTGCCTTTGCCTTCATTTCACTGCCGTTATTGATGGCCTCTGCCACACTCAAGGGCGTGCTTTTAGTTAGGCTGATGTCATCCACACCACCCTCCCAAAGTTCTGGCCACGAGTTATGGATCAGGATAAAAACCCATAACCTCACGGCCGGAGGTGGCTGTACATCACGCCCATCTGAAGCGCAGATCAACGCGCCCTGTGGTAGCTTAGCACAGTGAGTTTTTCTTAAACGTTTTCAGGTCAAGGAATGAAATTACTGTAATTTCCGGACTATAAGCCGCATCTGAAGCCGCACCAGCTAAATCTGGGGCAAAATACTGATTTTTCCATGTATAAGCCGCACCTGACCATAAGCCGCACCAGACAACAAGCTTCATGTTAGAGCAGGGGTTTTCAACCTTTTTGATGCCAGGGCCCACTATTAATTCATCATTTGAGCTACAGACCACCATTTGACAACATTTTCACCCCACAGAACCCAAAACTAAAGATTTCTTTTGGTTTTGTCCACAATTCCTGGAGGGATTTTCGCAAACAAAACAGGCAAAACAGAGATCAAAATGACCATGACTTATTAAGTGGTGCTAATTTAGATGGTGAATATCATAACTCTTGAGAGTGTAAACATGAAACCAAAGTGTAAAAATGAAACCAAATGGACCCTTGCGGGTCCATTTGGTTTCATTTTTACGCTTTCAAAGACTTTCCATCATTTAGTCTGGAGTGCCCACCTGGAACCCTCTCAGGGACCACTGGTGGTCCCCGGACCACCTGTGTTTCACCATGTTAATGTTTTTTTTTTTTTTTTTTCAGACCTCATCTTCTAAGAAACACATCATTTTTAGCATGTCCACATGATAAAATATATTAATGATCTAGTAAACTGAAAATGGGTGGTTCAGGCATGGCCAACCAGCGCTACGTTAACTGGTGATGTAACTGTCAGACAGCGCATTGTGTGTTGGGTGCTGTTAGTGACTGAAATGTTTATATTGTGTTGGCGGATCGCCCCAGTGTGTATGTAATAATGCTACAGCCAGGGAGCCACTAGGGCTGTGTTCTAGAGCTGCATGCGGCTCCTGAGCCGCAGGTTGCTGACCCCCGGTTTAGACTAACTGTAATGTTAGCCTGAGTGTGTGTATGTTTGTGCGTGCGTGCGTGGTTGTGTGTATGCCCACTTTGTGGAGCGTCGAGACTAGACAAACAATTTAATTCGCCCATGTGTTGTCAAAAGTGAAAGAAAAACATTGACGCATACCAGGGATCGAGGCCGAAAAGACAATCAACTTCAGTTTATGGATATGTGAAAATGGGGCTTTTTTGTTTGGCATTGTAAGCTTTGTGTTTTTGGGCAACGGGGAGGCTTTATAATAAGTTTGTTCTTTTCACCAGACTGCACTGGCAAAGATCGATATGAGATTAGAAAGCTGTATTGTTACATTTACCGGTATGTGAAATGGAAATTTGATTTTGGCACCCTGCAAAATATATAAAATACGCATGATACGTTTCACTACATTTGATGTTGTGTGCGAGTGTGTGTGTGTGTGTGTGTGTGTGTGTGTGTGTGTGTGTGTGTGTGTGTGTGTGTGTGTGTGTGTGTGTGTGTGTGTGTGTGTGGGGGGGGGGGGGGTGTTGGGGAGGGGGGGGGGGGGGTAATTATGGTCACAGCCAGGGGCGGATCTAGGTATGGGCATGGGGGGGCAATGCCCCCCTAAATGCCCAGTCTGCCCCACCAAACATGATGTCATGCAAAACAAGATATTTCAGTGCTTATATTTATGTAAGTATTTGAAACACTACTATACTGCCACTAACTAACTAACTACAGCTGTGTCACCACTAAACCAACAGCATTTCATCATTGAAAACAGAAAACTCTCTAAGTCAGACCTTTAGCTTGATGCATGCTGCGTACCTGTTGCAACTTCAAAGACAATTGATGTTATTATTGACGCTTTACTGGCCTAAGTCCTGTAACTGAAAATGGTATGGGTGCGGCTTCGCGCCACGGGCGATGAAGCCGCCCCCATACCATTTTCTGCTGCCCCCCAATTGGGAAATGTTAGATCCGCCCCTGGTCACAGCCAACAGGCACAAATGATTTGTTCTAGCTGTAATTTTGGTGGACAGAGAGGTGGAACATTGAGTCCCTGCCACCAGATGGTAACAGCTGTAATGATGAGCGAAGGGCTTCGCTGGGGTCATTATCCAGAGATGTGTTTTTGGTCATGCATCCGGTCGGATTTAATCTCCAGGACCTACAGTATACAGTACATCTGGAGATTAAATTGTTTGCCTCTGATTAGGTGCGCAAATTAGAGAGATTATTATATTGATTACTATCCCCGTATATACAGTAATTGGATGGCAGTAAGAAATGTATTGATAATCTTTTCAAATTGGTGTCAATGCATCTGTACTCATACTTTATTGGTCTCCGTGCCTCAGGCAAAATCTCACAGAGTTGTCGCGAATTGACGTGTTGGGGTCTTTTCCCTATAATTTGGGGGTACAACCAGAAAGGGATTGATTAGGTCTAATTGCTTTCATAATCAGTTAATCAATGTCCAATGATCCCACTGGACTCGGTGGTTGACCACCCGGATCTGTGTGCTCCTAATAACTAGAATGATCCTCCAAGACTATAAATGCTGCAATGCACTATTCCAGTGGTTTCCAACCAGCGGTCCGGGGACCACCAGTGGTCCTTGAGAGAGTTCCAGGTGGTCCCCAGCCAAATGGTGGATACCAGGTGTAACTCTTTGAGAGCGTAAAAATGCGGGTCCATTTGGTTTCATTTTTACGCTCGCAAGAGCGTAAAAATTCATTTCATTGTTTTGTTTCCCAAATCCAGCCTGGTATTGTGGAGAAAATAAATCCTTAGGTTTAGTGGTGCCACAACTGTAGTTAGTTGGTAGCAGTAGTAGTGGTTCAAATCATTTTTTTTTTTTAATATAAGCACTTTAATTTGAAATATCTTGGATTGTTTTGCATGACATCATGTTTGGTTGGGCAGTCAGGGCATTTAGCGGGGCATTGCCCCACCGTGCCCATGCCTAGATCCGCCCCTGTAGTGTAGACATCGTACGGAAGAGGCAGGGAGATTGGAGATTCAGCACAACAACAACAACAAAAAAAATAACACAGAAGAACACATACTTATTTCAAAATTGTACTCCCGCTGGGACATATAGGCTACTTACAATACAGTGCTGAGGGTTATAGGGTCAAACGCTAACATACTTAGGGTTGCCAACCGTTCCGTATAATACGGAATCGTTCCTTAATTGAACACTAAATGATGCGTTCCGTATTGAATCGATACGGAACGCGGTTTGTTCCGTATTTCCCTAAATGCCTCCTGTGCGATCCGTCGCACAAACATCAACAATGAATTTAACAGTAGTGAACAAAATAAAGCAGGAGATATATTTAAGACAGCACAATTGCTCTGTGGCGAGTGCACACAGGACTCCTCACGAGCAGAAACCAACAACAACCAAACAACAAACCAAAACCTCCCCGTGGCTGCAGATCTGCATGTGTGTGTGCGCGGTGCGCTGGTAGCGCTGCTGCTCTGTGTGCCAATCCTGCCGTACCCAGAGCCATAGAGTAAGAGAGTTCCGCAAACTCCCAGAGCCATAGAGTAAGAGAGTTCCGCAAACTCCCACAGCCATAGTATGAGTTATGCAAATCCCCCACAACAACTGTCATAGATTCAGTCTTTTTTAAATAATAATAATTAAAGCTGCTGATGTGGGTATATGCCTATAGCCAAGCTATTTCAGTAGGCTAATATGGTTGACGGTTTATTAGTAGTTATTAGTCTAATAAATGTGTGCGTATTCAATACAAATTTTGCCCTTTAAAAGGGCAAAAAAAAAAAACTTCTTTAAAATCGGGATTCTTAATGTTATAAAGACAAGGACTACTTGTTCATAATTAATTAACATTTATACAGCACAATAGGCCTACCGGCCTATTCTTCCTTACTGACCACAGTAAACAGGCCTTAACTGATCCCAAAGGTTAATATGGTATGTGAAATCATCCCTCCACCTTCAACCGCTTATCCGTAGTTGGGTCACAGGGGCAACGGCTCCACCAGAAAACCGCAGACTTAACTAACCTAATAACTGCGCTGCTTCGCCGCGTGGTCGAAGTGTTCCTTATTCCAAGATCTCAGAGTTGGCAACCCTAAACATACTCCACATGCCATCTATATGGAGGAGTGCTCACAAATGCATGTACAGTGTACCTGTGTGTGTGTGTGTGTGTGTGTGTGTGTGGGTGTGTGTGTGTGTGTGTGTGTGTGTGTGTGTGTGTGTGTGTGTGTGTGTGTGTGTGTGTGTGTGTGTGTGTGTGTGTGTGTGTGTGTGTGTGAAGTTTGTGTAACACTGTCTCCCCGTGAATAATGGAGCCTTGTAAATGGGACCTGTACACAGCTGCTCTCAGAGACCACCTCTGGTCCCACGCATTAAATCTATCATGAGTACCTGCGGGGTGTGCTGGACCCTATACGGTGCCCAGAGGACACCATACCTCACCGAACAGGACACACAGCAAATAACATGCATTTCACAATGTCAACTATACTTGTGGAACGAATGTTAAACAGTGAGCTATGCCCTCTGGGCTTGAAATGTTTTTTGTGGGATGTTTTTTGAGGTGTATTGTATTGTATTTGATGTTGATATGAGAGACAGCAAAATCATTTTGCGATCACGGCCATCGGCTGGTGGTAAATGAGTCCAGAACGTTAAATATTTAATTTTTATCGGTTGCAGTTTTACTATCCTATCAGTCACTTAAATCTCGTTCTTCACTGGTCACTACTGAACCTAACCCTATACATGAGTGGTTTTCAACCAGTGGTCCTTGAAATGGTTCCAGGTGGTCTCCAGCTAAATGATGGAAAGTTGGTTAACCAGCTTTCCAGATTTTAACTCTTTGAGAACGTAAAAATGAAATCAAATGGACCATTGCAGGTCCATTTGGTTTCATTTCAGTTAAAATATTCATTATCAGAATTAGCCCAACTCTATACACAATAAGAGAATGTAGAAGATTAATGGTCATTTTGATCTGTATGTTTGACTGTTTTGTTTCTGAAATCCAGCCTGGTATTGTGGGCAAAAGCAAATCAATACAATACAATGTCCACCTATATGCCAGATCAGCTTTTACTTATTCATAACAATTCTAATCCTTTCCCTTAAAAACTGCACTATCCACATGTTTCACACATATTTAATAGTTTTGCTAGATAGCTACAGTATCAGGAGCAGATGTAACATTTCCCAATTGCGACTTCATCGCACCCATACCATTTTCTGTTACAGGGCTTTTATTAGTCAAGTAAAGCATCAATAATAACATCAGTTGTTGTTGAAGTTACAACAGACACGCAGCATGCATAAAGCTAAAGGACTGACTCAGATAGTTTTCTGTTTTCAATGATGAAATGCTGTTGGTTTAGTGGTGACACAGCTGTTAGTAGCAGTAGTAGGGTTTCGATTAATTTTAAATATAAGCACTTTAATTTGAAATATCTTGGGTTGTTTTGCATCATGCCATCATGTTTGGTGGGGCAGTCAGGGCATTTAGGGGGGCATTGCCCTCCCATGCCCATGACTAGATCCGCCCCTGTGCAGTATTGATTTCAAATCATTGAATCGTATCATATCGCCTTAATGAACCAAATCAACCATGTATCGTGCTAAGTATCGTATTGCTGTTAAAATCTATCGTTACACCCCTAGTAGTAGGGGTGTGAAATCCTCAATTATCAGCTTCAATGTTGCAGAGCCCCAGTTCCAATTCTGTCTGCTCATTTTGTGTTGGTTCATCACTTTCAATTGCACTAGTTTATATTGAAATTGGTAATTGGAGCTGAAAATGTACTTTCTGTTCCTTAAAAGAGCTGCAAAGATAGTAATGAAATGTAAACAAACTAATCGGAATCGCAATATAGAGTTGTTTAACTCTTATTTTAACAAAACTGAATCGAATACAAATCCGCTGCCAAGGTACATGTTATATACATTATACTGCTGTCTCACGTGGCGGCACGCACGCACGCACGCACGCGCGCGCACACACACACACGTACGCGCGCGCACACACACACATGTACGCGCGCGCGCACGCACACACACACACGTACGCGCGCGCACACACACACACACACACACACACACACACACACACACACACACACACACACACACACACACACACACCACACACACACACACACACACACACACACACACACACACACAGCTGGTTAAAGGTTAAATCTTCCAAGCTTGTCCTTGGGGATGCATGTGTCTGTGAGTATACATACAGCACACTGTGAGTCATTTCACTCTCAGAGCATACAACTGAAACCAACTGGACCTGCGTGCAAGAGCAGCGAAATCAATTCGCGACCGTGACGCATACAGTCAAACGGTCACGACCTTAATAAATGTGTCTGGTCCGATCGATGACCAAAACTGTTACGACAGATTATGTTATTCTTCAACCTCTGTGACATCATTTTGCGACCACGACCACGACGTCTCAACGGTCAAGACACATTTATAACGAGGCCTGGATGTAAAATTTCCCAATTGGGGGGGGGGGGGGGGGGGGCAAAATGGTATGGGGCAACTTCATCACCCATGGGATGGGGGCGATGAAGTCGTCCCCATACCATTGTCGGTTACAGTACATTAGGCAAGTAAGCGTATAACATCAGTTGTTGAAGTTGTAGTTAACTAGAGCAGTAGTAGTGTTTCGTTTTAAATCATTTTAAATATAAGCACTTCATTTTAAATATCTTTGAAATTTGGGTTGTTTGCATGTCGTCATGTTTGGTGGGTATTCAGGGCATTTAGGGGCGCATTGCCCCCCATGTCCATGCCTAGATCCAGCCCTGTTTATAATAGGACCGCGGCCATTAGACGCACGTCAGACGACATACGTTACGGTCGCAAATTGATTTTGATAGTTCTCCCTGCAGTGGTTGCTTTTTGCACTGTGTATTGTCTTGTATAAACACAGCATGAAGACACCGCATGGGAATTCCTCCCTAGGGGTGACATCTTCCAGTCTTATGCTTTTACCCTCCAGGGAATATACCAAGTACTCACTGTCTGTATCAACACTATAACAGAAATAGTCATAGCCAGCGAAAACTAGACTCAAACAGGCACTCATGCCAAGCTCCATTTATGAACAGACCTCATCGAACCCTGTACACTCAAGACACTGTCACTGCAGCTGCCACCAATAGATCTCCATGTCCTACACTAACCAACCAACCATGAGACTTGATTTGATTGTGAAGAGATTAATTACAACCAACAAGGAACCAATAAAGACATGTTTACTATTTCAAAGCATCCTACTCCTCCTAACAAAGCAAAATGAGAATTGCGTGGGCCACTTTGCTGTTGTTGTTAAAACTCTGCATACATCTGCACATCTTGCACATCTGTAACTGTGGACACTGTCCTGTACATACACATGCCATTTCTTTTACAATACCAGTTGATGAATTACAATTTTACATGCACTATTTTTTGGCTAGGCCCCAGTCTTTAATTACAAACATTTAGCACCTGGGCCACAAATTAAACTCTAGATACAGTGTACAGCATGCAGGGATTATTTTTCACAGAGCTTTTACACCTGTGATGTGGCAATGAAGTTGATTTATAAACCAGTTTCTTGTGCCAACCTTCTTGGCATTTTTCAGAAAACATTCACCCAAAACATTAACTGAATCAATCACTCGCAAACTATCCATCTTCCTCCTGCAGATAAAGTGTATAGGAGACAGAAAATATCTGAACAGAAATCTGAAAGTGTTTGAACTCTATTTGCTAGCATAATGTGCATTGCATTGAGATATGCTGACACAAGGATTATCTGAATGGATCTTATACGAAGCTTTCATCAGAATTCTATAGGATTTAAGAGATTGAAAGGTTTGGAATCTGTCACTGGTTTTAGTATCTGCACTTGTGGCAGCTAAACCCTGTTATTTAATGTTTGTGTTTGTTTTAATTTGTTCTTCTTTCTATCTGGGATTTGTACCACATGCTGGGTAACTGTGCTGCACTTTTTGCCAGGTCTCTGGCCTAAATGGGAGCTCACAGCAAAGTAGGGCTAGAGATTTACAATGTAGGCATTTAAGCATGCACAACAGAAAAAGGCATTGCAATAAATATAATATACATAGAAAAATAGTTAATGTGAGCAATATACAATACATATAGGCTAATTAAACTGTGCATATACTGTATATACATTACATAATACTTTAAGCAGGGGTTTTCAACCAGTGGTCCGGGGACCACCATTGGTCCTTGAGAGGGTTCCAGGTGGTCCTCAGCTAAGTTGATTAACCAGATGTAACTCTTGAGAACGTAAAAATGAAACCAAATGGACCCTTGCGGGTCCATTTGGTTTCATTTTTACACTCTCAAGAGTTAAAATATTCATCATCTTGAATTAGCCATTTTGGAATGTACTGTATGTTTTGCTTGTTCTGTTTCCTAAATCCAGCCTGGAATTGTGGACAAAAGCAAAATAAATCTTTAGATTTGGGGTCTGTGGGGCTAAAATGTCCTCAAATGGTGGTCCGTGGCTCAAATCCTGAATAAATGGTGGTCCCTGAGATGAAAAAGGTTGAAAACCACTGCTTTAAGTCTATACAAAGGCTATCTAAGATACAGTAAGTTGAGCCTTTGCATATGCCTGTAGAAGGTCAGGTGTTAAGTGCTATGTGCTAAGCTGGAGCATTGGAGTCTAAAGTGGAGGTGCGCTTTCAGAATGCAGCAGAAGATTGTGAGTGAATCTGCGGTTCAGATTACAGTGGGAAGTGCATTCTGTAGTTTAATTTAAGGCCAGGAGGGAGAAGAGCTTGGGGCACATGGAGTGTTGTCCAGGCATTTTTAGTACTTCCAGCTTCCCTGCGTCAGCCGATATGAGCACATGGCAGGATTTGTGTGTATGTGCGATCAGATTTGGAAGATATGGCGGTGCTATAACTTTGGTTGCTTTGAATGTCAGCATCAGAGGTTTGTATCTCTGTGCGGGCAGCGGCCCGGAGGCCAATGGAGGGAGCGGACACGCACACACGCACGCACGCACGCACGCACACGCACGCACACACACAATCTCATTAACAGTCTTAACTCTCAGATCACCAAGAACGTCTTTAACTCCTTTTAGACAAGAGCCTACATGTCAAAAACTTAAATGCCATGATTAAAGAGGAGGTGCAGTGATTTTTGTACATGTTTAAGAGGTGACAGTATGTAAATAGACCCCTTAGTGTGTTTTTTATGTGCAATGATGTCTTCCCTTTGTATTTCGGGTTTCTTCTTGGGGGCTGAACCATTCCAGTCAAACGTGTCAATGAAAAAAAAAATCAATATAGTGTCATCACGTGCTCAGCCCCTCCCCTAAATCCTCCCCCTTTATCATGCAACTAATACTGTGGGTGTGGCAAACCAGGCATACTTAATGAACTGGTAGGGTGGAATTATAAAGATGATTAACAAACACTGTATACCTTTTGCGAAAAAAGAAAAAACCTGATGATCATGTGTAGATCATCATGTGTGGGTAGAAAAAAAATCATGGCACTTCATCTTTAAAGCACATACACCAACGCCCACCCCGACTCGATCCTAATTTTAGGAAGGTCAGCTCATCCTGATTGGACGAAGGGCTTTTCCCCCTTAGCCCAAGCTGAAACATTTTTTTTTTATCTCACTGGGTACTCCAGTCCTTATATCACCACACTCTGTACTAGGCAGGATTAGCAAAAAAAAGAAGAAAACAATAACAATATCTGAATTAAGTAAAAACACTATACAGTACCTTTAGACACAACTTACAACTCAGATTTATGTTGGAGTGTGCTGAACTATTGCCACTGTTATCTGGCCAAGTACAGTATGAGTTAATAAACCAGTGCTTCCTGCACCACAGTTGGCCATATATGCCTCCAGCCAGACTCTTGTTACCCCCACTAGGCATGCAGGCTAAGCATCTCTCCTCCTCTCTCTTTTTAGTCAAGTCCCCTGAGTATCCCAAACGAGTACTATTTCCATCCAGCCCATATCCTGCTGCTCGTTAATTTTGGGTTACTTAGGATGTCGGGTTATCTGGGGGCTAGTCGGTGGATCCAAATAATGTGATCATATCCATTTGTACAGTACCTCCAATAAATATACTGCCGTATTCTTGTTATAAGAAAGATAAAAGCAACTTGGAGGCATTCTTAGAGCAGTTTTTGTTTCCAAACTTTTATTTATAGTTCTCAGAGTGTAGGGTCTATTTGCTTCTATTTGTCTTGGATATCATTTTTCTTCTATTTGTCTTGGATATCATCTGGAATATTAAAGGGATAGTTCAGTGTGTTAGTCTACCAAAACATGCTTCATTACTTATTACAAATGAGTGTGTTGTTGCATGAAAAAAACAAAACCGATTTACAAGCTATCAACAGATAACAACAGAGATGTGCAGTAGTTTGTAGATCATAATCCACCGCAGCATTCTGCACACATGATGTAGCCTGCACTACAAATTGTCACAAGTTGTCGCTAAACAGATTGTGTCGTACATCTCTATTCTTTTGACGTTGCGAGAGGGTGTAACTTGGGAAATCAATATGTAACATATTGCTCTTTTATTCAAGTAATAAAAAATATTACAGGTCATAAGTAAAGTAAAGATATTACTCTCCGAAGTAATATTGTCCACGACTGATCAAGGAATATTTGAAAGATTTTATAGAGCTGACAAATTGACAATACACTCCAAGGCATATTAAAAATCTCACTCGTGTAGTGAGGGGCAATCTTATTGCCACACATCATCATGCATCACAATGGGGTACACGTCACAGACACACAAGGGCTTTTGCTAACTTGATTCTTAATCAAGGGTGGATCTAGGCATGGGGGGGCAAGACTGCCCCACCAAACATGATGGCATGCAAACAACCCAAGATATTTCAAATTACAGTGCTTTTGTTTAAAATGATTTGAAACACTACTACTGCTACTACTAACTAACTACAGCTGTGTCACCACTAAACCAACAGCATTTCATCATTGAAAACAGAAAACTCTCTGAGTCAGACCTTTAGCTTTATGCATGCTGCGTGTCTGTTGCAACTTCAACAACAACTGATGTTATTATTGATGCTACCTGCCTAATAAAAGTCCTGTAACCGAAAATGGTACGGTGCGGTTTCATCGCCCGTGGCGCAAAGCGACACGGGCGATGAAGCTGCCCCCAAACCATTTTTCTCCTGCCCCCCCAATCGGGAAATGTTCCATCCGCCCCTGTTCTTAATCGCATTCTACCGAATTGCAACGGTTTTCCGTTTTTTTGTTTCTGTTTGAAGTGTTCGATATTCTTTCACAACTTCGAAAATGAGAGGCGGAAATATTGAAAGACTTTTTGTTTGCCACAATAAATCAATAGTAGCGGGTTCCAATAGCTTTGTGGTTTATTCGTTGCCTGCGTTGCTGCCGTTTGTCTCTGAAGTGTGCATGCATTCATTAGTTCTGCTGATTATTTTGTGTCTGTGGTAAATTGTTGTCTTGGCTGCCTGTATTCCTGACAGCAGGCTTTGTAAACTGGATGGGGGTCGAGGGTATACATCATTTATTTGGGTGAGTAATGCACCTCGGCCTCCAGGGAGCTGCAGCGCACCGCCACTGAACCGTACAGTCAACTCCATAAGGGTCCATTTTCCTATATACTCCCATCGAGTTAAATTAAAGCTTGGGATTTTATACCGTGTTAGAGAGCCGACAGTGACACCTCGCAACCTTCAAGAAGTGAAAACTCTTAGGGAAGTTTACTTTTTTTGTGTGCAGGGTTTTATAGGAGCCAGCTTGAGTGAAGACGAAGCGTCCTCTCCGTCTCTGCCAGCCTCTGCCCCTGAGAGATGTCTGAGAATCATTAATTGTCTGTCTCGAAAAAAAAAAAAAAAAAAAAACATGGACGCCGCCCACGCCCCCGTCCACGCCGTAGGAAGGAGAAGTCGGCCCGCCGCTATCACGCTCTTTTTACCGGAAACTGGTTGGGTTAGCGCTGCTGCTCTCAGGGAAGAACTGACTGTTTTCTTTTATCATAAATTAATGCTCTACTTCTGTGGTTTTCAACCTTTTTGATCCCAGGGCCCACTGTTTATTCAGAATTTGAGCTACGGTGATATTTTAGCCACACAGACCCCAAAAATATATAATAATAAAAAATAATAATATATTGTGTTTTTGTCCACAATACCAGGCTGGATTTAGGAAGCAAAACAGTCAATATACAGATCAAAATGACCATTAATCTTCTACATTCACTAGTTGTGTATAGACCAGTTACATCTGGTTAACCAACTTTCCATCATTTAGCGGGGGACCACCTGGAACTCTCTCATGGACCACTGGTGGTCCGTGCTCCACTGGTTGAAAACCAATGCTCTACTTCCAAGGTCATTGTTATTGGCTGGTATTCTCAAACATTATGGTGTAGCAGGTATAGTGTAAGTCTTCTTATTTGCTGCATGTCATGATGGTAGCAAATCAGGTCTGGGCCTTGTGTTTAGGCCAAAAGCTTGTACCAAAAGACCTGGATCTGTACTTGCTTACCCATAACAATTAAAACCAGCCATCAAGAGCTTCAACTCATGATGAACAAAGCAGGGGAGTACAGTGACATTTTAATTGGGGCGTCAGGTGATTTCTGGAAGTTGAATTGCAGGTTTTAATTATTATGGATGATGATTTTTAGGACAATGTCAGTCACCAGCTGTACCGGGCAATATCACTTAGGAAAGTAATATATTTAATCATTACCCCGGGGAAGTTACTTTTAAAAAGTGAGGAGTTATAGTTATAGTTACTTCTCGGAAAATATTATTTTATGAATTAAGAAAGCAACTACCGTTACTCGTTGTGTATTCGCATATAAGCTTGAGTAGAATTTGAAATGAGCCAGGACCTCCCCGAGCAGATGCCCAAGTCGGAAAGGATCCAGTTCTGATAATTAAGCCATTAAATGTTTCATGAAATCAAATTTATTTTCCTATTTTATTTCATATGTTTTCTGACCTCAATTACACCCCCCCAAAAACTAAACTTTGAACATTTGGATTTGTGTGTGTGTGTGTGTGTGTGTGTGTGTGTGTGTGTGTGTGTGTGTGTGTGTGTGTGTGTGTGTGTGTGTCTTCTGCAGTTTTTGTGAATAATTAGCCTCAGAAATGTGCAGTGATTGGCCCCTGGACTTTGATGTCAGAGTCCATTAACCCCGCCCCCTCTCCTCCCTCAGGTTGCCATTTCCACCCTCCTTTCAAGTGAACACACTTTACCCTTTACACAACAATAGCAAACTGAGTATTTATGAAAATGTTTACGATAAAGTTTTCCTTTTTAGAATTCATGCCAATCAGTCCTGCCTCATGTCCAGGGGCGGATCTAGGCATGGGTATGGGGGGGGGGGGGCAATGCCCCCCTAAATGCCCTGACTGCCCCACCAAACATAATGGCATGCAAAACGACCCAAATATCAAAGATATTTCAAATGAAAGTGCTTATATTTAAAATGATTTGAAAGACTACTACTGCTACTAAATGGGGATATAGTCATTTTTACCATTGAATGTTGTGCATCTGAATAAGGCACGCAGAGCAGGATGTGCATGCTTTAGTTTGACTCATTATTTTATTATTTGGCATTTTAACTTATTTGTAGTCCTAAAATTGATGGGGAAAATCTACCATGTAACCCCATTGCAACACCCCCTTACTGTAATCCAGATTACACAATTTACAATTACTGTTTTTTTGTAATCTGACTATGTAATCCTGTTACGTGTAATCCGTTCCCAAACTGTCCGTTCACTTCCCAAACTGTCCTGCGTTTGCCTTATGTGTCATGCCAGTGTGCCAGGGATCGCCCTTCACTGCACCAATGTGTGTTGTTGAGTGTTGTAGTCAAGACAACATGAATCGAGAAGCCCAGACCAAGATCAAGGGGTTTGAGAACAAAAACGAGACCGAGACGATCATGGACTTGGTCAAGACGAGACTAGCACCTAGAGGGGTCGAGTCCAAGGCCAAGACCTAGAGAGGTTGAGGCCAAAAAGCCAATTTTTGATTGTTCTGTAGTAATAGTACAACATAACACATAACACAGACTTTAGTTGTTACTGTACAATATTAACTGTTGGTTTGCAGACTGCTAACAGTATGTGCACTATCCAGTGCTGCGCTCTGTATGAGACAGCTGCCTTTACGAATGGGCTACTCAGTCAGTCCGCATAATGGATATAGAACTTTGCATTGTCCCATCTCGAGTGGTCTCCGTGGCGAAAGAGACCCGAGACATTTGCTCCAAGATCGTGACAAGACCAAGACAAATTGAGGGTGAGACCAAAACTAGACCACAAGACAAATGAAGTGCAGAGTGGCGAGACAAGACCAAGACAATTGTGGGCGAGAAAAAAACGAGACCGAGACAACGAAAAGTTGTCTTGAGACTGGCCTCGAGTCGAGACAATGTCTCGGGAACTGCAACACTAGTTGTCACCCCTGCTTGAGGTTACAATTCCCTGGTGTAGAGTATGGTGGGATCCTAAATAAACCAAAATTCACACGGGTGTGATTTTTACAGTCTATTAGACACCAAGGCATGCAGGAACCTCCATTAGTTACAGGCCCCACCACCTGCATCCTATTTGCATTGGTTCAGGTCCGCTATGTATGTAATAATGCTCATCTCGCCCGTGCAGGCTGCTCTGTGTTTACCGCGGCAGTGTGTGTGCGCCCAGGGATAAACGACGCGCAGATGTCTGCAGCACGGAAATTTATTGTGGCCATTGGGAGAGAGCCTGGCTATCACAGACTGTTTGCCGTCTCAGCCGGCTGACTGAGGCGTTTTGGGGCAATTGAGAAAATAAGGGCCTCATTCCGAGAGGCTTGCTGCCCGTATAATCGCCTTACAGTTGTTTTGGTCTGAACACAAATCAGATCGTCCGAGAAACAACAATCCCGTTTCATATAGGAGCACGTATTTGAAAGCAAAGCAGCCAGGGGCGGATCCAGGCATGGGCATGGGGGGGCAATGCCCCCCTGAATGGCCAGTCTGCCCCACCAAACACGATGGCATGCAAAACCACCCAAGATATTTCAAATTAAAGTGCCTATATTTAAAATGATTTGAAACACTACCACTGCTACTTGTGGCACCACTAAACCAACAGCATCTCATCACTGAAAACATAAAACTCTGAGTTAGACTTTTAGCTTCATGCATGCTGCATGTCTGTTGCAACTTCAACACAACTGATGTTATTAGTGATGCTTAATTGCCAAATAAAAGTCCTGTAATCAAAATGGTATGGGTGCGAAGTCGCCCCCATAACATTTTCTCCTGCCCCCCCAATTAGGAAAAGTGACATCCGCCCCTTAAAGCAGCACAAAAAAACATAAGCTAGAAAAAGAATCGGCATCATTTGCACTAAGAGAAGATAAACACGTAAATAATGTCTTTTGTGTGCATCCGGGTATATTTCAGATATTAAGCCATCATTCCTGCTGCGCTGAGATATCCCAGTTGCCTGTGCGACATTCCGATATGAATCGCAGTGTTTCAGGAAAAAAAGGTCAAGATTCAATGTTTTTTATTAATCATTTTGCTGTCAAGCTACAGGGGAAAACAGGCTTCTCTGTAGAATCCTTCTCGTAAATTTACTCTGAATACTGGAACTGGAGCTCCAGTTGGTTGCATTTGTACAGTCTTTGGTGTAGTACATTTTTACCATGACGGATGGGAGGTTTTACAAATCTATGCAGCATTGGAAAATGTTTTGGTTTTTTTATATTGTAAAATGCTCTAGAACAGGTACATCAAACTCAAATGCACATAGTGGGCCAAAATAAAAAAAATTGAGGACTTCAACACAAGGGCACTGGTTTACAAGGATGTCCCAAGAAAATGGCAAAAAAAGTATTTTTTCCTTAATAGCTAGATAAAAAAGATGAAAAAACGTAATACAAGAAACAAGACATCTGGTGACCTGTTTCAAACAATCTGATTAGGTCCTCAAAAAGACCTGTTGTAGAATTTGTGATAATCCAGATTAAAAAGTGTTTGCTCAGATCTCAGAGTGAATGTATTTTCACAACTGCAGTCTGAAACGCCTATTATGGGGAGTATTCTGTATTCCTACTGTAAGCACTTTTTACACTATACAGTAAAGGAAGGCGCTGCTGCATGCTGCTGCCAGCCTAAGTTTGACAGTGTGATTGCTAAAGGTAAACACTGCCTCTTAAAGGAAACAAGGTAATCACAAAAAACATGCCCAAAGGTCCACTGTGTGAATGTGTGAATCTGTCAAGGTTATGAATTTCTATTAGTTTTCCCCACAGCCGTGCTGTTTGTTTGTTTTTCATTTAATGCTCTCTATCTTGGTCCATTGGAGAGGCATCACTATATGCTACCTGCCTGGAGGAGATTAAGGCATGGATGAACCTCAAGTTCCTCCAACTAAACAGCTCTGATTGATGTGGAATTCATCATGGCTTCATGATGAGTTATGATGAACTAATGCTTAACTAATGTATTAGTTATAGGGGTGGGACTCCCCTATAAATTTTAATCTAATTAATTTGAAGATTTGTAATTAATTAATCTCAATTAATCACATGTCATTAGAACAGCTTGGTATATAGTGTGTGAGTGATTTTTTTTTCCAAATCAACACTGTGTCAACACTGTGATGTGTTATGTTGAGGGTGAGGGATAAAGATAGGGTTAGTAATTTTGGCCCAATGGGAGGATGGAACAGTGGAACTTCCGATCAATGGCAGCCCTTATTGGTCACCCGGATTGGCTTCCTCTCCCATTGCGTGCACTGGTATGATCGGTACAGCTGAAATTTGTCCATGCAGTGAAAAAGGTTCTGTGGTGCAAAAACTGTGTGCGATTAATTAATTAATAATCTCAACTAATCAGTTAAATTCCCAGCCCTAATTAGTTAATAATTAGCTCCAAAAATGGACCCACAGCTCAACTATGGCGCATATATTAAACACGCCTTTTTCCTCCTCAGGAACAAGTCTAGACTCCATTCCACACTCACCCTGCCAGATGCTCAGAAACTTGTCCATGCCCTCATCTCCAGGCTAGATTACTGCAAAGCTCTACTCATCAGGATTCCTACAGCAAGAGCCTCCAGGACATTCAAAACATGGCTGCTAGGATCCTGACGAGAGTGCCAATGTGACCATGATTTACACCTCCATCCTTCCTTCTCTCCTTGAGGGACATATATAATATGATATTTTAAGTATTATAAACAATTTCAGCCCTTTACCTTTAAACATCTGCATTACTTAATTTAGAAGAACCATATAAAAGGATTGTTTTATTTTTTTTTTTTATCAATGCCTGCCTCTCCTATGGTACAAACACCAATACAGCATGGAATTGTGGACGGTTTATCCAACAACAAAATATTCTTCTTGAGCTCTGTCTGAGAGGCTACATTTCATCAAATGGTGATCCGTGCCGTACGTGGCTCAAAATGCTGAATAAATAATGCATGATCTCGCTATGAAAAGTGCTGAAAACCACTTGCACTAAACAGGCTGGTGGTGAAGGCTGTCTCTTTTGTGGAGGTTATACAGACAATGAAGGATTCGGTGGAGGTGCTTGTACCAAGCATAGCTGGAGGCAACTCCAACGCCAACCACTCCCACCTACGCCATACCAAGGGAGTGAGTGGAAGGACTTGGGGCTGTATAAAAAGTACAAACGTATATTGATCAGGGGCGGATCTAGGCATGGGCAATTTGGGCATGCGGGGGGGTGCAATGCCCCACTAAATACCCAGTCTGCCCCCCCAAACACAATGCCATGCAAAACAACCCAAGATATTTCAAATTAAAGTGCTTATATTTAAAATGATTTGAAACACTACAACTGTTACTAACTAACTACAGCTGTGGCACCACTAAACCAGCAGCATTTCATCATTGAAAACAGAAAACTCTCTGAGTCAGACCTTTAGCTTTATGCATGCTGCGTGTCTATGTTGCAACTTCAACAATAAACTGATGTTATTATTGATGCTTTACTTGACTAATAAAAGTCCTGTAACCGAAAATGGTATGTACCATTTTCTCTTGCCCCTCCAACATGTTCTCCTGCCCCCCCAAATGGGACATGCCACATCCGCACCTGATATTGATGCACACAAGTGGAAGGGTCGACTTCCGTGAATCAGCAGCAACCGGGCGGTGTGTGTGTGTGCGACTATTTTCGTATCTACCGAGTGATACCTATCTGTCTGTCTGTCCGTCTGCCCATCCAGTAACACAATTTTACTGTGTACAGCAAATATAACATATTATTCTGCTGATGGCGTGCCTTTAAGTAATTCTACAGGATTGCTCTGAGTGCTGCAGAATTGCTACACATAATACTCACATTCTCCATGCCTGGTTTGCTCAATGATGCCAGCCACACATAGTATAGATATATGCTGCTTTGTCCGCTTGAACGGAAAAAACACAGGTTCTGCCCTGCTAATCACAACATCTCATCCCATTTGTTTGCAGGTAGCAAGGGGCATATTACCCTTTTTCCTCCAACACAACCAATACTTAACCCTTTGTGTAATGAACACATTTTGGTGTTTTAGCTGTTGAAAAATAGCAGATCTCCAAGCTCATATCGTGCCACCGAGTGGCACGATATGAGCTTGTAGTTCTGCCATTTTTGAAAAATTGTGAAAATGTGGTGCAAATACATTATTTCGGAAGCAAACATTTTTAACTCATATCTTTGCTTCAGGGGGATCCCTAGAACAACATGTTTTTAGATGAAGTTCTGCAGCTAAATAATAGATATTTCTGGAGGTCCTTCCTATGAAATATGTCAAGCATCACTGACACAGAAAGATTTTTCCACAAAAACTAGAATCTCACGCCAGGGACTAGAATTTAGTGTCACAAAGTAGAATTTAGTGTCATGGACTAGAATCTAGTGTCAGGAACTAGAATCTACCGTGGGGGACTAGAATCTAGCATGAGGAACTAGAATCTAGCGTCGAAAACTAGAATCTAGCACCAGAAACTAGAATCTGATCACGACACAATGGGTTAAGCGAGCAGGCAGGGCTACAAGCCATGATGTCTTGCTGAACACTTTCTGGTGAAAAGGTCAGCACACTGAGTCATCCTCCCCGAGGTGTGATGGGAATACGGAGCGAGGATGAATGCAGCTGAATGCAGACGGACAACACAGTGTTATAGCTGGAATCAGGGGCGGATCTGGGCATGGGGGGGGGGGGGGGATGCCCAGTCTGCCCCACCACCAAACATGATGGCATGCAAAACAATCCAAGATATTTCAAATTAAAATGAAAGTGCTACTACTGCTACTAACTAACTACAGTTGTGGCACCACTAAATCAACAGCATTTCATCACTGAAAACAGAAAACTTTCTGAGTCAGATCTTTAGCTTGCATGCATGCTGCGTGTCTGTTGCAACTTCAACAACAACTGATGTTATTATTGATGCTTTACTTGACTAATATAGAGTAAGTCCTGTAACCTACCATTTTCGTCTGGCCCCCCAATTGGAAAATGTTAGTGTTCCGAGGCTTGACCTGCATCCTGGTAGCTGAGCTGAGTATACTTATTATTTCTGGTACTGTACAAGGGCTAAAACAAAACGACGACAATGAAAAAAATATGTGATGAAAATAAAAAATAGACCTAAACGAAAAGTAAAAGTTGAGGAGTTGAAGCAGAATCATTTCAGAGTTTGTACTGTATACCGTACTGTGCTACTTGTACTACTACTGTACTCTGTACTTCAAGTAAAACACCTTATGGGCAAAAGCAACTGCATGTACTGTACTACACATACTGTGGTACTCATATTGTGTGTGAGAGAGACAGACAGAGGCAGAGAGAGAGAGAGACAGACAAAGACAGTAAGAGAGAGAGAGAGACAGAGAGAGAGACTGCATTGCATCTTCCAAATGCACGATTAAAGATGGATAGAATTGGATTTTGAATGGAAATAAGATTATAAGAAGATCTGGTCAATGTGAAAGACTGATGCGCCTCCGGTGCCCACCACTCTTTTGTCCCTCACCTAAAGGGCGCAAGAAGGTAGAGGACACGAGATAAACAGCCTTGATTTAAGAATCCTCAGACAGATGTGTGGCAGAGCTCTCTGTCTTAGAAGCATTGGCTGACCTTCAGCGTTTCATGTGGAAGGAAATCGGCCATTTTCTGCCCAAGAAAAAAATGCCCTGTACTTTACTAATCATAAGGTACTTTACTCTTCGTACTATACTACTAATAATGTACTTAATTACCACTCGCACTTTACTACTCATACTGCACTGCCATAGTGTACTGTATAATTGTACTTTACAACTGCACCATTTGATACAAAAGGAAATGGACCATTTTCTGTCCAAATAGACAATTGGTCTCCTGGAACAATCGTCGTGAAAGTAGTCAACCTATCATATAAGTTCACAATGCAACGCCTTCTGTGAGATAGCTTACATCTGTCATGTATATAATGAGGCTTAAAGGTGCAGTGAAATGGAAGCGTAGCATGAAGCCTCCAGGGTTGCACCTTGAACTAGGCCTAAATAAAACTAGAACACACAAAACGTTTGCCTTGACCACAATATAGCTTTGACTATAAATCTGCTGGAGAACAGCATCTGCATATTTCAATAAGTTAAATGTTCTTCTTCACCCTACTGTACAAGCACAAGCATGTCACACAATGACACAAACGTATTGAAAATAGCAATATACAAGCTTAGATCTTTGCCAATCTTACCTTAATAGTCCAATTGTTTGATACGGATCACACATTGTGCCCATAAACATCCATATTCTATCCATCCATGTCTGTATCTTCTATTTCTTATCCCATATGGCAGAGCAATTACCTAGTGACTCTGTTGAGGCTGACATCTTACCACACCAGCAGACAGCGGCTCCAGGCTTGAAGCTCCCCCACTGGTGGCCAAGTTTGGTACTGCAGGCGGGTGGAATTCATGCACGAACGCCCCGAGAGCACGCACGCTCGTTTGCTTTGTGCACGTGGACAGGGCAGTTTGTTTTCTGAATAAACCAGCGGTCCTCACGTCATATACTACCTCTCAAAACATAACATATGTATTATATGACAGATAATAAGCTCAATGCAAACCCACAAGCTTGTTTTTGATGCTTTTTGATGTTTTTTTTCCTTTGCTCGTGCGCGACGGCGCTCGTTCATGGTTCCCATAATCCCTTGCTTCGGGCGCGTTCATGGAGAAATACTTCCGCATTTGGGCACCAAATTTTGGTGCCCAAATGCGGAAATAGGCGCACTTCCGGCGGTCTTCCGGGTGCTTCAAAGCGCCAATGAGCAACTTGTATTGAAATGAATAACAAGGGGGCGGGGCTATCGCTCCGGTCCGGCCTCTGTTATTTTATTACTCTATGCATCTTACTAGGTAAACAGCAGATGAATAGGTCATATCCTGTGTGCTCATCTAATATTTCCCCCCAGAAACGGAAACTTGCCACTTTTAAATATGAGTTGCACTTTGAAAGATAACTACTATTAATTTTCCCGTCTCAGACTGATATAGCTGATTTTGCTGGTGCTACAAATTGATATCCACATAAATGAGATGCCATGATGCATTTGAAATTGTGCATGTGAAATGTTAGTGTGTGGCTGGCTTTCCTGGCTGTGTATTTAGCATTTAGTATGAGTATTTAGATGTGTATTTCAAAAGGAATAACATCACAAGATTGAGTATAATGATGAAAATCCCATATCAGAAGAGGAGCTTACTGTGGATCTTAGGTGGATTAGCAATTCCATTACGAGATGGTGAATGAATTCATTGTGAAAGATCTAAAAATCTGAGCAATATTTGAACTGATGTCGATGAAAGACCTGATTTCATATACTGCATCTAACCCTGACATGCCTGCCATCTTTCCTGAACACTTATTTTTGTTACACCATCTCCTAACAATTGTATATTTACCCATTGTAAACTATAATAAAAATATTTCCCATCACAATATACAGGTATTGAAGTGCAGCAATACATGGCAACTTGGACTACACTTCTTTAATATTTCATCATGACTTTTCACAAAAAACTAAAAAACTAAAAAAAAAAAAAAAAAAAGATTTCATGGAGTGACCTATCATGGGGGCAAAATACGAGATTAAGATGTGGGGTTAGATTCTGTTTTCAAACAAATGTGTTTACAAACACAGTATTTGTACGCACTAATGTTTCCTCTATTACCTTTAATGTTCAGGCCAAACAAGCTGGCATCTTGATACAATTTGCCATATACTGTATATTAGTATATTTGATGTGCATCGACCTGCTCTATACTCACACTCAACGCTAACATGTATGCATGAATGGCATAAAGGTTTCCAACCAGGATCCACCTGTCAATTCTCCTTGCACTAATAACCATGGCGAGTCACCTGCTGTACACCACAAAACCCACAGACGGTTTGCAATTTTCCCATCTGTCAGGTGCTAGTGTTGATCCCCCTCAAGCCTCAGGGCTCACAGCCATCATCCAATCAATACGGAGTCATCACTCAATCACTCGGGTGATGATAGCTTTCAGCTCCTGTTTGCAACAGGGGCAATTCCCCCCCCCTGGCATTGGTCAAGCAGGATGGCTAAGAGGAGGATGAGGGAAAAAATAAAAACATTGGGGTTGGGAGGGAGGGGCAGTTCATACGGTAAGAACACTTTGGACTTCATAGAGCTAATAGTTGATTGCCTCCACAGCTTGAAAATCACTGACTACTTCAGTGACAAAACATGCCGACACCACTGATCACACCAGCCTGGTCCAGACTGATTATTACGACTGTTGGTCTAGAGTTTAAGGTTTAAATAAAGCAAGGATGTTTGAATGCTAGAAATAGTATTTATTTTCGTTCTTTTCTTTTAAATGTTTTATAGTGGCAGACAGTTTACAATAATTCTTTTATGTTCAAGTTTATGTACAAGCAGTGCTTATTGTCATAATAGCACTGAAATATATGTGTAGATACAAAGGCAACTTACACTGGTAAATAGTAATTAGACAAAATAAGTAAAATAGTAAATAGACAAGTAGAGTAAGGAATAAGATGATTCAAGTACGGCTAAGCTACTCCTGCTCGGCGGGCACGCTGTCTCTGAGCTACAAGCTAGCTACACAAAGGGACTCCAGACAGCGGCCAGGAACGGAGTCTTCCCAGCAGCCTTATAGATCAGGTGGAGTGCGACGGAGGAGCCGATTGGACGATGAGGTCTGGAAGCGGAGAGTCGGCAGACCAATGGAGGGGAGTGCTATACTCGCCCCACCAATGGCCAGAGACATAACGGTTCTGGAGACGACGGAAGACAGACAAAGCGCGCGCACACACATACACCATACAAACACATACCAGTTTAACTGCATTATTTTGCGATCACACATGCGTGACAAAACCCAGAGGAACTGTGGTCTGTCGTTGTAAACGACCACGGGTAGGGAACTGCATCCTACATACAAAAGTCAGGAGTGAACACAGCACCGCTAAAGCTTTAGCCGCGTACCTAATCTGGTGTTTATTAATTTTACGCAAGGAAGCAACAGCACCCTGGGTGGTCCACTCCGTCACTATCTTCCTGGACAAGGAATGCTCCAGCCCCGACAGTACTCGCAACAACTTGGAATTTAAAAGGCCAATCTTTTTTTTTTTTTTTTTTTTTTAAGAAATCTTTATTCAACTTTATTCAACCCTATTCTCCAAACAGGAGAATAGGGTTAAATTAAGAACAAGTAAAACATAGATAAAACACATAACATACATAAATACAATATTATTAAAACAATAATATGCAGTTGCTGAAGAAACGGAAGCTATTACGAGAGAACATTGAAACATTGGGTGCAGAACAGATATTGAGAGTGGTCACTTCCACGTTCCAGGACTGCATAAGCAGAAGTGACCGGTCTAGGGTGGAGTTGAATGACGCGGAGGGGAAATGTGCCAAATGTTTGATCACACTTTGGCCCAAGAAGCCACTAAACAAACAGTTTGAGAGTGAAAGAGTGGTCTTGTAATAAACATTCAACTGTAAATTGATGGAGTGAATGCGGAGACCAGTTTAAATAGATATTGATTATTTTCCCATTGGAGGAGAGTGCCAGACAGCAGAGCTGGTCCTCTTGTGAAAGCGAGGTTTGTTGGTACGAAATATCTCTGCTAGGTTGGGAGGCTCTATGGGGCCAAACAGTGCATGCAGGTCAGGTGGGTTGAAGTACTCTTTCCGGAGTTGGTTCTGGAGCTGTGAACCTTCAGCCCAGGACGGGACGGGTTTCCGTGGTGCAGACTCGTCGTCGGTGGAGTCACCGCTGTTCTGGTCCATCCCATAGTCGTCCAGGTTTGAGTTCACCTTCACCGGCTTGTTTCCACCCTTAGGAGTGATTTGTAACTTTGTAACTTTATTGAAAGGATAGCCCCTTGAGATGCATCATCTCATTTTCGAGGGGGTCCCAACAGGGAAAAGAAAACAGTACATATAGAAGTGCAGATACACAAATGACAGAGTACATAAGACAGTGCGGACATATACAGGTACAATTAGCTTGCTTGCCCCCCCCCCCCCCCCCCCCCCATCACCCCGATGTTCACTAAGCAAGCAGAAAGTGGAGATCTGGTACAGGACTCTGTAGCGTACAGTAACAGAGGTCAGTTTAGATAAATAAAGACATACGATGTAGTACAGACAGTGTTAAAGCAGGAGCAGATTGTCTTGAGGTGTGAGTGCATGGACGTCCTAAAGTGAGCAGGGGAAGTAATAGATCTGAGGGAAGGTATAAGTTTATTCCAGTCGGATGGGGCTTTGTAGTGGAATGACCTGCGTCCTGATTCGGTGAATATTCTTCTAGGAGTGGCTAAGTAAGGGTGTTGAGAGTTTCTGAGTGGGTATGGGGAAGTATATAGCACCAGAGACTGTTTTAAGTATGGAGGGCAGTTAGAGTGGACACATTTGAAGAGAAATTGGTACCAGTGGAGTCGTCTTCGTTCTTTGGGCTGCAGCCAGTCAAGTGAGTTGTATAAAGAGCAGTGGTGCGTCATGTACGGGCACCTCAAGACAAATCTGCATAGTGCGTTGTGTAGTACATTGAGCGGTCTAAGAATGGTTTCTGTGGTGTTCTGGTAGATAATATCAGCATAATCTACAATGGGAAGGAGTACTTGGCTGATTATTCTTTTTCTTACTTCGAATGAAAAAACAGTGGATTGAAGGGTATAGTGAGCATAAACTGCCGTAGGTCTTTTTTATGGTAAGGTCAATGTGAGGTTTGAATGAGAGTTCTGGGTCTAGCGTGACACCAAGATATTTGAATGAGTTTACTTTTTCCAGGTGAGTACCGTCGTCGAATTTGATTTGTAAATCAGAGGAGCTTGAGTTGTTACGTGAGTGGCCAAATAGCATAGTACAGGACTTTTTTTTATTTAGTAGGAGCTTGTTGTTTTGAAGCCATTGTTGGACAGTGTTGAAGTCTGATTGTAGAAGATGTTGAAGTTGGAGAGGATTTTTGTCAGAAACATAAATGACCGTGTCGTCGGCATATAGTTGGACTTGGCAGTGTGAACAGATATCAGGTAGGTCGTTGATAAATACGGAAAAGAGAAGGGGTCCCAGTATGGAACCTTGGGGAACACCCTTCTCGATTAGTGTAAAGTTTGACTGGGCACCTTGAAGTGATACGCACTGACGTCTATTGTGAAGGTAGGAGTTGAACCATAGGAGAGCATTTCTGTTTAAACCAATAGAGAAGAGTTTGTCAAGGAGAAGGTAATGGTCAACCATTTGGTAGGACTGTGGAGACTGCTCAACATCCATAGTGACATTGAGGCCTGCAGCAGCCATCACCCCCTTCCTGCTGGAGTCTTCATCAAAGAACTCTGCATATCTGATGCTGCTTCAGCCTGTCTCTGCTGCTCTTCCTCATCAGCCCTCCTCTTGGCCTCCAGTGCCCGCTGACGTCTCTCCTCCTCCTTTCTCTCCTCGTTCGCCAGTTGACGAGCCTTGTCTGCCTCTGCTTGCTCCCGCTGGGCAGCAGCCTTCAGTGCCATGGTTTGTAGCCTCTCTTGCATCAGGCGAGCTTTTTCCTGCTCCTCTTCAGCCCTTCTTTTGGCCTCCAGCTTTCGGCTCTCCCCAGCTCCTCCTCGGCTCTCCTCTTGGCCTCCATCTGGCGAGCTCTCTCTTCTTCTTCATATCCCGGACGAGCCCCCATATTACGACTGTTGGTCTAGAGTTTAAGGTTTAAATAAAGCAAGGATGTTTGAATGCTAGAAATAGTATTTATTTTCGTTCTTTTCTTTTAAATGTTTTATAGTGGCAGACAGTTTACAATAATTCTTTTATGTTCAAGTTTATGTACAAGCAGTGCTTATTGTCATAATAGCACTGAAATATATGTGTAGATACAAAGGCAACTTACACTGGTAAATAGTAATTAGACAAAATAAGTAAAATAGTAAATAGACAAGTAGAGTAAGGAATAAGATGATTCAAGTACGGCTAAGCTACTCCTGCTCGGCGGGCACGCTGTCTCTGAGCTACAAGCTAGCTACACAAAGGGACTCCAGACAGCGGCCAGGAACGGAGTCTTCCCAGCAGCCTTATAGATCAGGTGGAGTGCGACGGAGGAGCCGATTGGACGATGAGGTCTGGAAGCGGAGAGTCGGCAGACCAATGGAGGGGAGTGCTATACTCGCCCCACCAATGGCCAGAGACATAACGGTTCTGGAGACGACGGAAGACAGACAAAGCGCGCGCACACACATACACCATACAAACACATACCAGAACCACACAACACTCCTATACGTCCGTAACACCCCCACCCTTAAGAAACAAACACGCCCGTTTGTTTTCAAATAAACTACCAAATGCTGCCTATGTTGTTTGTTTTTCTCTTCTCACATGGTCACATAACCTCGCCAATCCGAGCCATAATCTGAACATTAGAATAATAGTAATAAGAGTAACAAGAAATATCTAAGAAAATATAATCAATACAGACCTGCGGTCACTGTCACTACAGAAGTTAAATGGCTTACTCAACCACCCCACCCCAAGGCCTCAGCCAAACATTGTCAGTTCCCTTTTCGTATTTAATTTAATTCCTAAACTATACTCCTGCACAATGAAGGCCTATCACAGGAGTTTAACTGCATTATTTTGCGATCACACATGCGTGACAAAACCCAGAGGAACTGTGGTCTGTCGTTGTTAACGACCACGGGTAGGGAACTGCATCCTACATACAAAAGTCAGGAGTGAACACAGCACCGCTAAAGCTTTAGCCACGTACCTAATCTGGTGTTTATTAATTTTACGCAAGGAAGCAACAGCACCCTGGGTGGTCCACTCCGTCACTATCTTCCTGGACAAGGAATGCTCCAGCCCCGACAGTACTCGCAACAACTTGGAATTTAAAAGGCCAATCATTTTTTTTTTTTTTTTTTTTTTTTGAAGAAATCTTTATTCAACTTTATTCAACCCTATTCTCAAAACAGGAGAATAGGGTTAAATTAAGAACAAGTAAAACATAGATAAAACACATAACATACATAAATACAATATTATTAAAACAATAATATGCAGTTGCTGAAGAAACGGAAGCTATTACGAGAGAACATTGAAACATTGGGTGCAGAACAGATATTGAGAGTGGTCACTTCCACGTTCCAGGACTGCATAAGCAGAAGTGACCGGTCTAGGGTGGAGTTGAATGACGCGGAGGGGAAATGTGCCAAATGTTTGATCACACTTTGGCCCAAGAAGCCACTAAACAAACAGTTTGAGAGTGAAAGAGTGGTCTTGTAATAAACATTCAACTGTAAATTGATGGAGTGAATGCGGAGACCAGTTTAAATAGATATTGATTATTTTCCCATTGGAGGAGAGTGCCAGACAGCAGAGCTGGTCCTCTGTGAAAGCGAGGTTTGTTGGTACGAAATATCTCTGCTAGGTTGGGAGGCTCTATGGGCCAAACAGTGCATGCAGGTCAGGTGGGTTGAAGTACTCTTTCCGGAGTTGGTTCTGGAGCTGTGAACCTTCAGCCCAGGACGGGACGGGTTTCCGTGGTGCAGACTCGTCGTCGGTGGAGTCACCGCTGTTCTGGTCCATCCCATAGTCGTCCAGGTTTGAGTTCACCTTCACCGGCTTGTTTCCACCCTTAGGAGTGATTTGGTAGGACTGTGGAGACTGCTCAACATCCATAGTGACATTGAGGCCTGCAGCAGCAATCACCCCCTTCCCTGCTGGAGTCTTCATCAAGGAACTCTGCATATCTGATGCTGCTTCAGCCTGTCTCTGCTGCTCTTCCTCATCAGCCCTCCTCTTGGCCTCCAGTGCCCGCTGACGTCTCTCCTCCTCCTTTCTCTCCTCGTTCGCCAGTTGACGAGCCTTGTCTGCCTCTGCTTGCTCCCGCTGGGCAGCAGCCTTCAGTGCCATGGTTTGTAGCCTCTCTTGCATCAGGCGAGCTTTTTCCTGCTCCTCAGCCCTTCTTTTGGCCTCCAGCTTTCGGGCTCTCCCCAGCTCCTCCTCGGCTCTCCTCTTGGCCTCCAGCTTTCGGGCTCTCCCCAGCTCCTCCTCGGCTCTCCTCTTGGCCTCCAGCTTTCGGGCTCTCCCCAGCTCCTCCTCGGCTCTCCTCTTGGCCTCCATCTGGCGAGCTCTCTCTTCTTCTTCATATCCCGGACGAGCCCCCATATTACGACTGTTGGTCTAGAGTTTAAGGTTTAAATAAAGCAAGGATGTTTGAATGCTAGAAATAGTATTTATTTTCGTTCTTTTCTTTTAAATGTTTTATAGTGGCAGACAGTTTACAATAATTCTTTTATGTTCAAGTTTATGTACAAGCAGTGCTTATTGTCATAATAGCACTGAAATATATGTGTAGATACAAAGGCAACTTACACTGGTAAATAGTAATTAGACAAAATAAGTAAAATAGTAAATAGACAAGTAGAGTAAGGAATAAGATGATTCAAGTACGGCTAAGCTACTCCTGCTCGGCGGGCACGCTGTCTCTGAGCTACAAGCTAGCTACACAAAGGGACTCCAGACAGCAGCCAGGAACGGAGTCTTCCCAGCACCCTTATAGATCAGGTGGAGTGCGACGGAGGAGCCGATTGGACGATGAGGTCTGGAAGCGGAGAGTCGGCAGACCAATGGAGGGGAGTGCTATACTCGCCCCACCAATGGCCAGAGACATAACGGTTCTGGAGACGACGGAAGACAGACAAAGCGTGCGCACACACACACCATACAAACACATACCAGAACCACACAACACTCCTATACGTCCGTAACACTGATCGACACAGCCCACTCTCTGAGGGCACGCTTGGGGGTCCATTTTCGTCACATGCTAAACCTGTTATCCCAAACCCCTTATTCCTTTTTTACTATTTTGAAACAACATGCCAATCTATTAACACGTTGTGAGCTTGTAGACTGGCCATTTGAACTAATATGAAAATCTAAGCCTTGGTCTAGTCTGGCCATGTATTGTCAACCTATAATTACTTCAGTAACAAGATGTATTTATCCAATGAGAGCTGGAGTTGGGGGTTGGTCTAACGAAAAATCCATACAAGTGCAGCTGATTGGCCAACAGCATCTTGGCACTAGGCGTGTAACGATACATTTGTATTGGTTCATTATGGTGATCCGATACAATACGATTCAATGATTGGAAATCGATAGTTAAATATAGCAAGTACATTAAATACGTGGGAAACTTGTGGATAGTAGGCTATAGTTTTTTAAGGGAAGGTTCAAGTTTCAAGGTTCAAGGTCTTAGGGATATAGATATATCACATGGAAAAGTAAAAGCATATTTTTATGTTTTCTTAAAATTGGTAAAATGCTTGCTATTGATAACAATTCGAAACCAATTCGATACCAATTCTTTCCATTGCAAAACGAAATGATAAAAAGTCCAAGATACCATCTGATATTTGTTGTTTACTTGGCAGTAGACTTCATTTTTTTGTGTTAAAAACGATATTTCGATATATTACATTATTTCGATTACTATACCGTTACAGCCCTACTTGACACCAGTTTGCAGTTTGCTTATAGCTCAAGCCAGCTTTCCACTTTTATTATTTGCATTTTTTCGAACAATACAAACCTTGTGGTGAAATGGGACTTGCCACTTTTTACCTAGGTGGCCTATAAAAAAAATGAAAATCAGAGAGGGCTTCTAAACGCCGCTGGCCCAGGATGAGGTTGAGGTTGGCGGCAACAACAAGAGGAATATGGAGTGTCAACGTGGGGGGAAGAGATATCCACACATACAATGGACTATCAACGCACGGGCCATTCGTCACAAACATCGCCTTTGTTCTGTGTCACGCACCAGAAGCACCTGCATGGAAGGGGTTTTAGCAGGGGCGGATCTAGGCATGGGTATGGGGGGGGGGGGGGTGCCCCCCTAAATGCCCAGTCTGCCCCACCAAACACGATGTCATGCAAAACAACCCAAGATATTTCAAATTAAAGTGCTTATATTTAAAATGATTTGAAACAACAACTACTGCTACTGACTAGCTACAGCTGTGGCACCACTAAACCAACAGCATTTCATCATTGAAAACAGAAAACTCTCGAGTCGGACCTTTAGCTTTATGTATGCTGCGTGTCTGTTGCAACTTCAACAGCAACTGATGTTATTATTGATGCTTTACTCGCTTAATATAAGTCCTGTAACCAAAAATGGTATGGTGTGGCTTCATCGCCCCCATCCCATTTTCTCCTGCCCCCCAATTGGAGAAACGTTACATCCGCCCCTGGGCTCGGGGGTGCTGTTGTGTTATGGTTATGTCAACAGCGTTGGAGATTCTGTCTTTTATTCCCTCCATGTCATTGTTTTGTTTATCAGACAGTCGCCGCTGCACCTGTCAGGGTGGGGAGCACGCTTTTTCACGCTGCAGAATATTGAATGATTGTTATTTTTTGTTTCTCTCTGTTATTGAATCGTGAACGGAGAAATCCGTCATGCTGTGCTACATTACGGTTCAGTCTGCCACACATCTTGCACTCACTGCCATTGTGTTTATCTGTAGTTATATCGGTTATGCACTTGGTGCATCACAGGCAGTTAAAGGGGAATTCCACACCAAAACACATTGGGCATCAATCTACCTTGATTCCTGTGACATGACGCATAATGTCCTTGATTTTTGTCACAGATGTCCCCTTTTCTACATTTCACCATGTGGTCCCTCTCCCTTCAATGCAGTTGTATTGCTGCAGGTTGTCTCCCGTGGGACAGGAGTTTCTACCGGAGTGATTGGAGAGGAGAGTGGCGAAAGGGAGGAGAAGAGAGGAGGAGGAATAGATTACGTCTGGGATTACATGTAAAGGCTGCCCCAGAGTGATGTAAAACTCATGCGTGAGTATTAGTGTACTATTAAAATGTGATGTGTGAAAAAAAGAAGATTGGAGCTACTAAAATACCCACATCAGAATAAAGACAACCTGCGGCAATACAAACTGCATTGGAGGGAGGAGGACCTCAGGGTGAAATGTAGAAAATGGGGCATCTGTGACAAAAATCAAGGACATTATCTATCATGTCACAGGAATGAGATGGATGACTGATTTGTTTTGGTGTGGAATTCTCTTTAAAGCTCAAATAACTTACATCCCTGATATAACCCACTTGGCCTTTCTTTCTGGACAGTTTAGCTGCACTACCACAATGTCCTGAGGTGGTGGGCAGGAGGGGGCGAAATCAGATATGCAGATTATTTATTATTTACATTATATTAGTGACGCTATATAAAAACATAGGAGCATCGCGCGCACACACGCACACGCGCGCACACGCGCACACACACACACACACGCACACACACACACACACACACACACACACACACACACACACACACACACACACACACACACACACACACACACACACACACACACACACACACACACACACACACACACCTCCATCCGTTTTCTTCGGTGGGCAGTAAAACTCCCTCCTTCATCTCCTTACAGTATACAACAGACAACATGCGACAACGTAAAAATACAAAAAATCGACGTGCCACATACATCAAGGCTCCACACATAACGAGCGACTTTTATAGGCACCGGAGCAGGAAACAGCGGCCAACGCAGGACACAGGAATGCAACAAACAGTAACGGCGATAAGATAATCTCGTTGCTTAGGGAAAACATGCATTCTGGTCAGGAGGTTGCTACCACACAGAGGAACAATAGACAATACAGTAAACAATCCACCCACCCCACCACCACCCCTTCAATTCCCTCTCAACTTCTGAAACCCAGATTTCCCCCTGCCATCTGCCGCTCTCATCACCACCACCACCACCTCTGCTCCCCCTTCTCCCTTCGCGAATACGCCGGAAGCGGCTTTCATCTTTTTTTTTGAAGGGAGGAAATGATCCGTGTATTAACGGGGGGAGGGTGTGTGTGTGTGTAGATAAAAGGGCTGGGCCCCTGACAATGCGCGATGGCCATGATTTGGCAGCGCGCACCGCACACACGCGCGTGGCATAATGCGATGATGACGCCACCCGGGTTCGCTCTGAGCGAGTGGCGCTCCTCCGTGGGGAAATATCCTCAGTGCGTGAGCTCATCTGCTCAGCAGAAAAACAAACAAACAATACGAATAATAATAATCAGGTGACGTGAATGTTTGCGTCTATGTTTGTTTGTGCTGGATTGCTGGGCCGTGCGTCGATCTTCTTAGCCTGCTGCTGCACATCACCTGGAAATGCAGCCAAGGGCGATGCCAGGATGAAAGTCACTGCTTAAAGGTACAGTACGTATTCTATAACAGGGGTGGGCAATTATTTTTCCCAAGGGGCCACATGAGATACATAAAATATTGTGGAGGGCCAAGACTAAAGGCTGAACTAAAGTCTGTGTGATATTAATTAAAAGTAAGATAAAAGTGTAATACCAAATTCGACACTAGGGCCCTCAAGTTATTCAGTATTTGAGCCACGGACCACCATTTGATGACATTTTCGCCCCACAGACCTAAAACTGAAGATTTATTTTGCTTTTGTCCACAATTCCAGGCTGGATTGCACAAGCAAAACAGGCAAACATAGATAAAAAAATTAACATTCTTTTAATTCAGCTGAATATTTTAACTATTGATTGTAAAAGAGTTAAAATATTTGGCTTTATTTTTACGCTCTCAAAGAGTTACATCTGGTTAACCAGCTTTCCATATTGAACTTTCCATAACTGGAACTCTCTCAAGAACAACTGGTGGTCAGCCAAAGGGCCACATTTGTCCCCCGGGCCGCATAATGCCCAGGTATTCTCTATAAGGTTATCGCACTATAGCCGTCCCTGATTCAAGAGAAAGAGCATTGCCAAGAGCTTAAGTTAGAACAATGTGAAGAGAGCCTCAAGAGGCCGTGTCCATTACAAGGCAACTCTCCATGCACCTGCAAATTCAACAGCTTTTGCACCCACACACACACATACACTGTAGAGTGTGTGCGTGTGCACATCGTGTTACCAGTGGGGACGGCAGAAGAGTTTTCCAAATCATCCAAATCACTGAAAGGTCGAGAGACAGTAAAATCAATTTGCGACTGAGGCAGACAGCCTATCTGTCGCACCATTCTTCAGCGGTCACTAGCCTACTAAACCAAACCCTAAGCAGCTGAAACTATAGTATTTATTTCACCAAAACATAGGTCAAAAAGCTAGTATAGGCAGTCAGACCACAAGATCAAGGGAAAACACTACACTGGGGAAGCTAAGGGGATCTGAAGACTAGACAAACAAGGACAAAATATTCATAGTGACAGTACAACAAACCTACACAGAACTGAAAACGCAAGGCCATATAAATAGACAATGACTAACTGGACACAGGTGAACCCTCCCGACAAATCAACACAGGGATTGGCTGGGAGAACAGACAGGACACAGGTGGAGAAAACTACACTAATCACAATGTTAATACAACAAGACAGGTACAGAGCTGCGGGGGCAGACAGGAAGGCAATGAAACAAGACTACAAAATAAAAGGTACTCAGTGTAAAGTAACACTGAACCTGGAACTAAGATAAAAAGGAACACAATGCTACAAAAATCATATGAATACAACAGAAAAGTAAAACTAAACCACAAACAGGGGTTGTTGAATAGCCTGGCTCAGCCCTGAATCAGCACCTTAAAAATACTACCTTATTTTTTCTTTGTGATTCAAGGACTGGCCTCGTCGCCGTTGGGGCCGTTTTTTCCGGCTGGAAATCCATGCCCAGCACCTGATTGGCCAACAGCCCTGTCACTCACTTCGTTTCACTTTATTATTCTTTAAAGAAGCGTCAGGCTTTAGGTTTCATAAACATCATCATCCGACATATTTTACTGCTTTTGTTCACATGCTAGTAACGCTCGTCGGCTGTGTTTGTTTAGTTAGCAACGTCATTATTATGCTAATGCTCATGCATTAGCATAATAATGACAACAACGTCGTCTGCTTTCCCAATATTGATATGGGTTGGTATGAACCAATCACCGTGAAGACTGCTGCTTTGATCACGCCCATCCCAGAAACTGCTGTAGTAGAGAGGGACTTCAGTCTGAATAATGAAGTGAAACGGAATGACAATTCAGACTGAAGTCAGGCTAGTTGTTGAAGGTTTTTGGAAATAATGAGTAAATGGGATTACATTTATTGTGTTGATTAATCTGATTAAAAATGTTAACGCAATTAACTCATGCACACATAGCTATATAGACATATAGCGGTCTGTCTCCCTGTAAACAGAGCCATAGAGTTTAGCTCAAAGGATCTACAAGTACTGGGGGCATGTACAGAAGATCACCTATTTTGATAAATATTTAAACAATAAACAGATTTTCCCCCCAGATTTGGTTTATTTTTTAAATGTCCATATCCTGTACAGGAAAATATTTTTGAACATAGTTCAAATGGTGATTAACACTCCCAGTGCCAGCCCTTTTTCATATTTTTGGAGCTCGCCAGTGCCAGCGATTTTCATCTAAAAATCATATTTCATATTTCGGTCCATGTTTCCCGACGGACAAGTTAGTGGACGGACACACACTTTTGGTTCCGGGTTAGGCCGTCCCTTGTTATGCTCTAGCAATGGTCGCCCGCGGTCGCTGCTAGCTGCTGTTAGCATGGGGATCGTATTGAACCGGCGCCGGTAAGTTACGTCACGTACAGTAGCGTTAACGTCAGCGGCATCAGTTGTTACTGTAAATCATAATGATAACGGATGACGTAGATTCATTTCAACGGCATAAAAACTGTTAATCATGATTAAATTAATTTTGAAGCTATGATTAATCTGATTAAAAAAATAAAAATCACTCAACATCGCTAAAGAAAACATAACACTGTCACACACAAGAAAACATAACACTGTCACACGGAATGAGACACTATATCGGGCACAGGGGGTATACCTACATATGCACTGTAGTACGCGTCCAAGCGCTTCATCCTACTCCTTTATCAGGGGACACAAAATTGATTGGAGTGGATGTAATTGTCATTGAGCCTTTTTTTTGGGCAGAGTCCACCGACTTTCCCCTATCAGGACGGGGACATCTGCTCACACCTGAGCACCAGCCTGAGCCTCCCAGCAGAGCATCTGCTGCACTGACAGGCAGCATAAATCACCTGGTCTGCTGCAGTCTGCCTCTCCGTCACGGCCGGATCTAGGCATGGGCACGGGGGGGGGGGGGGGGGGGGGGGGGGGGGGGCTAGCCGGACCATTTGGTTCACATTTGTATCCTCTCAGGAAATTCTTGAAAATGGGTGGAATTTCCCTTTAAAGTGCTTATATTTCAAATGAATCGAAACACTACTACTGCTACTAACTACAATCATCACACCACTAAAGCAACACCATTTCATCATTGAAAACAGAAAACTGACCTTTAGCTTTATGCATGCTGCGTGTCTGTTGCAACTTCAACAACAACTGATGTTATTATTGATGATTACTTGCCTAATAAGAGTCCTGTAACAGAAAATGGTATGGGAGCTTGCTTCGCGCCATGGGCGATGAAGCCGCCCCCATTCCATTTTCTCCTGCCCCCCCACCCACCAAAATGGGAAATGTTACATCCGCCCCTGCTCTCGGTCAGCGTTGGAGAGAGGGTAGCTCCTCTCCTTTCTCACACACACACACACACTGCGGCGGGGCTTACCATGTCCCGCCCCTGTGATATCATGCCTCGTTTATACTTAGTCATGTCGTACGTCCCACATGTGCCGGAAATATACCCCCCACCCCCTTGCCATGATCTGGGAGCAAGCACGCAGCATGTTGTGTCGTCGCGGAGTGAGATTGTAGATCGGTGTATGCTCTGTGTACATCGGTGTATGCTTGACACCCGTGGTTGGTCGACCGAGTAGAAGTGCAGGAAGGCATTAGCCAATAACACAAGCCATGACCGAGGGAAGCTGGGGGTGGGAAGGAAAGTATGTCTTGGGCAAAGGTTCTGTGTGTTAAACAGAACCTCGCAAAGTAAGCCTGCCAAAAAAAATTGATTCGAGTCAAAATCGCGATTTTACTTCCACCCGATTCAGAATCGATTCACATTTTCGCTAAATCGTTTTTTTTTTTTACTTATTGTTTCCCCTTCTGGGTCGCCGTAGTTTGTCTCCGCTGAGTATAGACAGAGTTACGACAATCAAACTGTAAATAAAATACCAAATGAAGAAGAATGTTTCTGTAAAACATGCTTACAGAAAGCACAATACAACAGGGGGGTAGATCATGCTCAAATCCCATTGAACCATTTTGTAAAAAAGAAAAGAAGAAAGCTTTAGAATTGTGGGGGGCATCTTTTTGAATCGAGAATCGAAAAAAAATCAAAAAAACGTTTTTGGATCGAATTGTGACTCAGAAAATCGATTCTGAATCGAATCGTGGGGCACCTAAAGATTCACAGGGCTACTCGCAAGCTTGTGCCCATGTTCCCATAGAGCAGTGGTTTTCTGATTTTTGTTTGGGGGGGTGTAATTACTCCCCTCATGGCGCCCCAGGCAACTGCCTAGTCTACCTAAGGGCAAAAACACCACTGCCTACAATGTCAGGTGAGTTCAAGTCAGGTCTGCTCGGGTTCGGGCAGAGTTTGAGAACTCATCTACCCTACATGGCACATATACCTGTTTGAAAAGCCTGAGGTTATGAAAGGTAAAGAAACATATGCTGCAGTGATGGTACATCGTGTTCCTCTTGTCTTTCTCTTGTTTTTCAAATACCTTTCACCTTTCACAGACAGAAAGCCTCGTGTACCCAATAAATAAATAAAATAAATAAAAGAGAGAAGACGAAGGGCACTGGGCATAGCACTCCCCTGTGGTGTCCTCTCTTTATTGAGACAGCTTGACGTTATTGGAAATCCGAGAGAGATGCAGCGCGCGGCCGCAGCGTGAAAGAAGGCTCCGGGCAGGATTCGATCCGTGAAAAAAGATTCGAAGAAAGCTGTGCGCAGTTCATAGCAGATCTACGCTCATAGCGCGCCACCGAGTGGCGCGCTATGAGCTTGTAGGTCTGCTATTTTTGAAAAATCGTGAAAATGTGGCACAAATCTTTGAATATGATTTCGGAAGCAAACATTTTTATCTCAAATCTTTGCTTGATCAAGATGGGGGTCCGCAGCCAAATAAATAAATCTGTTGAGCATCACTTGAATTCAGAAAAACTAGAATCTTGTGTCAGAAACTAGAATCTAGTGTCAAAAAACTAGATTCTAGCAGCCGGAAACTAGAATCTAGCACCAAAAAACTAGAATGTAGTGCCAGAAACTACTCGCTAGCTAGCTAGCGCAGGAAAATAGAAACAAGTATAGACAACCAGAATTTAGTGGCAGAAACTAGAAACTAGCATCGTAACCTAGACGAACGAATGGCAGAGACAGAATCTAGTGTCAGAAACTAGAAACTATTGCCAGAGACTAGAATCTAGTGTTAGAAACTAGAATCTAGTCAGGACAAAATGGGTTAAATGTACATGGCCATGGACGGGCATAATAAAGTTCAAATCAATTCGGCTGAATTGGTACGGTTCAATTTGTTGTACTGCACCAACGATCACAGCCAGGGCTCGTCTCTTTGGAGGCCTCGTCTGGCTGGCTTGTCCGACTATAGTCTGAAATGCATGCACACAATCACAACCTCTCTTTCATTCGCTTTCACCTCTGCCTGGCATTCCTATGGTAGCCACTCACATTTTTCATCAAGTTTCAAAAAATATCAAAAAACATATATATATTACTCGTTACACCCATCTCTGTTGCTGCAACACATTCTTGCACTCGAATCAACAACGAAAAACCTCAGAGCTATTCTTTTCCATTCGTAACTCTGGATGATAAGCGTGACACGGGTGGGCGGCGATCCAGAAAGGAAACCGCATGCACTGCCGTATGAGAGTGGAGCAGGCGGGCGAGGCGGAGGAGGAGGAGGCCTTCCCTTTCAGACAGGTGGCCACTCGCTCCGTTCGCTTCCAGACAGCCTCTCGGGACGTCTCCTCGGCGCGGCAGCGCGGGCCATTTACTCTGCCGCCGGTTTTACTTACAACTCGGAGGAGCGGCGGGTTCTGGAGGAGAGGCTTTTGTTCTGTGTATCTGTTTGGGGCGAGTTGCTGAGGGAGTATCGGTTGATGACAGATGACGGTGGGGGCTGAGAGCCTCGCTGCCATAAGTGCATCCGACAGAGAGTGGAAAGGGATATGACATCCTTCACTCCCTGGCGCTTCACTGTTTTATAGTATGTGACAATCTGTGAGTGTCACAGTGCATTTGGCTCACACAGACAGCCTCGCCTCGTGCCGAAAGAGGAGGCTCTGTTTTCTCTCTCTCTCTCTGTCTGTAGCTTGGTACAGCACAAGAAGTGAAAGAAGAAAGCAATCGGAACTATAGTATATAGTGCCGCATTGTCAATCCTACCTGATATTCATTATTAATTCTACATTACGTTGTGTTATACAACCTGTGCTGGGTAAAGGTTCCCCTTATTATTGAGAGATAGTTCTAACTTGGTGAATGTTAAGTAGTTACAGTTTCCGGGGGTCACTGGGGCTACGTATTAAAATGAAATTAATCCATTTCCATATTGTTGAATTATTTCTAAAATATTAGTGCAGGTTTCATTCATTTCTTACACTTATATCACTATTTTTTGGGTGTAGTGATATGGAGACAAAAATACAGGAACAAATCCTGTGCTAATATTTTAGAAATAGGTCAGCAATACATACAGTATTATATTATTTTTATTATATTATATTATTTTTTGGATGAATTTACTTAAATGACTGGAACTACTTTATATTCACCCAAAAAAAAACAAAGAAGAACTCCCACCACCACGGGACTTTGGCAATCAATTAGCACAGTGGACACCACTGGGCCTATATTAAGGGACAGTATTTCATAGAGCTTAACTTTCCCTTTATGGCAATAAAGTCCAATGGAGTAATTTGGACCGGATGAATGCCTCTCAAGTTATAAATGTTCAAATGTAACACACACACACGCACGCACATACACACACGCGCATGTGCGCGCACGCACGCACGCACGGACGCACGCACAGTTGGGCTACAACAGCAGGACCAGGTCTACAAATGCATAAACATTGTATGTCTCACCATATCAGTACATCCTGTGGTCTTTTGTGGCCAGATGCAATTTTCTTGGGTCTAGTAGGACTGTAGTAAATAATAATAAAAAAAATGTAAGAAAATAAATAGGCCTAATTAGAACCACCTTTGGATGCCCCCGCCCCTTGCAAAAATAGCTAACATAATAATTTGATAATACAAAAGAAAGCAGCAAAATAAAAATAAAAAGATACAGTATATACCGCTAACTAATGAAGTGGCTTCATATGCATACATGTATAAATCAGGGTTAGTCAGCAATTAACATCTTGAGCCTTACATTATATGTTCTGTTCCATAGCCAGGGTTCTAGGGACAATAGTTCAATAGTTTCAATTTACTCAACATTTCTGTTCTACAAGTCCATGCAAAGCCATCGGAGAGACGATGTCATTTCAAATCAGAGCTCTAGCATTTCACCGTCAGCTTGGATACAATGTAAATGACCTGCCCACAGTGGCTAAAATGAACACACTTTTGTTCATCCATAGCTGTGACCTTTTTCCCACTCGTTGCATGCAGGGTTGCCATAACAACAACCCTTCATTGGGCAGTGAGTACACTATACTCGCTAAGAGTCCTTTGGCTTCAGTAAATGGACATAATCTCTAGTAGCGATTCCCAGTCAGAGCCCATTGGTGGTATACGTAAGTGCATGCCCCCCCCCCCCCCTCCAAAATGTCTAATTCATCCACCATCCAACTTCAACTGCTTATCCATCGTCGGGTGAAACAGTTTCCCCCGCAACCCTGTTTCCTTCTCCCTGAGCAACGCTCGAGAGGCATCCTCACCAGATGCCTGAACCACCTACTGTACGCTGGCTCCGTTCCAGATGAAGGAGCAGCAGCTCAAATTTTAATAATTAATAGGAAAAAATAGTTGTGCGACGTGTTATTTTCGAAATAAACCATGATATGGTTTATTCTGACCAAGAAAAGGTAAAGAACCACCGGCCATACAACACCACATTATCAGATCTCAACCTGAGGGTCTTTTCTGCTATGATGAATACAGTCGGGATTAAACAGAGAAAGAGGGTGGATGGCATGACGTAACACCAAGTGTCAGTTTGATAAACTACAGGTGTTGCCGGAGACACTGCATCGTAAAACCAAGAGGTTGTAGGTTCCAATCCCTGCAGCATGATGCGATGCCCGGCCACCACCAGATAATACATTTCTCCCTGTGCCGAGAGCATGGCGTACAACAACAACAATCAGTACAAGAATATTCTTTAGCAGTTTTTTTCTGTTTTTCCTATAAATTGGTGCGCTATGTCGCACAACAATGTCATGTATAGCAAAAATAGACGAGCTACTATCAGGGACCGGAAATCTGCATTTTTGTTTTTATTCCACTAATGCAGTGCAGGTTTTCCACCAGTTGTCCGGGGACCACCAGTGGTCTTTGAGAGGGTTCCAGGGGGTCCCTAGGCTAAATGATGGAAAGATTAACCAGATGTAACTCTATGAGAGAATAAAAACGCCCTTACGCCGTCAAGAGTTAAAATATTCATCATCTGAATTAGCCCAAGTCTAGACAACTAGAGAATGTAGAAGAATGCTCATTTTTGATCATTGCTGGATTTTGTTTCCAGAATCCAGCCTGGAATTGTTGATAAAAGCAAAAGAAATCTTTAGCTTTGAGTCTGTGGGGTGAAAATGTCCTCAAATGGTAGTCTGTGGCTCAAATGCTGAATAAATAGTGGGCCCTGGTATAAAAAAGGTTGAAACCCACTGCACTAATGAAAGCCTGACAGAAAAAAATCCTGCAAAAGTAACCGGATATAATGAAGCTGCAGTGTGTCAGTGACAGCCCTTTTCTACAGCGTTAACTACAGTAAAACTAGAGACATCTCCAGACATGTTTTTGTTGCGTGAGAGAACAACGCATGTTGAGATCCATCTCGGTCTGCGAAATCAAAAGAATCCGGTTATGATGCCACCGTTGTCATCCACGTGGACTCGTTCCAGCAAATGCACATCATCAAGATCCGTGTGGGAGTTGACCCGGTGATATTTGCAGATAAACAAGGATGAAGGCAATTACGGGCGGAAGAAAGTGGAAAAAGAACACAAAAAAACGAGACGCTTTGTCTTGCCTGTGGCATAATCGCTTTTCCATATTTATGAGGGGATGTAAATAAGGAATGAGGAGCCGCCGTGTGGCCGGCGGCCCCCACCGAATGCTCATTTACATCAGAGGTGGTCCTGGGGTGACAGGGTTTCTGTTAACCACACCTGTATATATATATATTTTTTTTTCAGTGTGGCGGCGATAACGCCAGAGGACCACACAGTAATGAAACCATACTCATGTCTTTGATGGTGCATGCAGATGAGGGGAGATTTATACATATCAGCAGGGGAGGATTATCCAACTAACTCAGGGGCTCCTGGGCCTGGGCCCAACTGGCATTGGGCCCAGGAGCCCCTGAGCTAGTATAGGGCCCCTGAGCTTGAGCGTTCACGTTTCCATGATATGAAAGGACACATAGAAAAACCCAAAACAATGCAACACAACAGCACCGCAGCCATTAGCCAGCTAGCTGTAGATGAAGATTTTAAAAGTTGAAAGAAACTTAAAACTAACTAAAACAGAAGGGATGAATATACTGTACATTTGACGTGGTGGGACTGTATGGGAATCAATGAGCACTGGACATACCGCAAGAAAAATTATGTTTGTTGCGGTGTGAGAATGTGACTCAATGAGGGCAGATGTTACGGGTTTCTGTGGAACCGGGATATACCTGTACAACCACGCATGTACAACATGGACGCCGTTGGGACTGGAGAGGGGTGAGTGAAACGTATATAAACAACACACTGCTGCGTGGTGAGCTTGTAGAGTATGAGCTTGTAGAGTATGAGGTATGAGGTATACACTTTGCTTCCATGCGGATCACAGATCACGGATGTTATGAGGATGCATAACTTTTATTAACTAATTCACACGGACAGATGCGGGCAGATCATCAATATGCGTTCATCCGCTGATCTTTAGTAGCTACACTAGGGGACACGGGGAGAACAATACAAACTCCACACAGTAAGACCCTTTTCGCCAAGCCCATACCCTCTGGTATGGGCACTGATGACGCTGAGGAGGAGACACGCCGCCAGCAGCACCCACAGCATCCCTAGAGGGGAATCCAATCCCAGGACCTCCTGGCTTTGACGTCACAATCCCATTAACTGGCCACATAGCGTAGGTCAAACTAGTCTGACTTGTGCCGGACTTATGGCCCCATTACTGGTGAGGAGTCACCACCGGGAGGACATAGCTCATCTTACTCCTCCCGCGGCTCAACATTACCTGCTGACAGAGGCCGCCCCCTATGCAGCCCCTCTATATAGGCACAGGGACAATTATCAACCCCATCCACGCCCCACGGCTGGTACCAGTACGTGTGCTGTTTGGATCATGTAATGTTTGCTCCATAGCTGAGGCTTATTATTATGGCAGCTTGTATTTTTCCATAGAGCTCCCCACAGACCATAACCCTTTCTGAACTGTTATCGCGTTTTGGTTCTCTAAGCATTATATTATACTTTAGCTATTGAAAAATAGCAGATCTACAAGCTCATAGCGCGCCACCGAGTGGCGCGCTATGAGCTGGTAGGTCTGCTATTTTTGAAAAATCAAAATTTGCAGCAAACCTTTGGATATATTATTTCAGAAGCAAACATTTTTAACTCAAACTTTGCTTCTGGGGGATCCCTAGAACCTTTAATTTCAGATGGAGGTCGGCAGCCAAATATAGAAAATTCTGGTGGTCCTTGGCATGAAATAAGCTAAAAATCACTGACAGGGGAACTTAGAAATTTTCTTTTTTTTTTCTTTTTTTCCCCCGTAAAAACTAGAATCTAGTGTCAGAAACTAGAATCTGCAGTTTCAGAATCTAGCGACAGAAAATAAAATCTACCACCGAACACTCAAATCTAGCTTTGGAAACTAAAATCTAGTGCAGGGGTGTCAAACCCAAATACAGAGTGGGCCAAAATAGAAAAATTGGTACAAGTCGAGGGCCGGAGATACCGGTCTGTGTTTCAACACCGGCTTAGGATGATGTCCCTGTCAAACAGCAAAAAAGTAATTTCCCTTCAAGGTGTTCACGCCTCATAGCGCGCCACAGAGTGGCGCGCTATGAGACGTGAACACCTGCTATTTTTCAGGAAAATCTTTTTCTTCTATGATCCTCACCAAGTGCTGAGTTAATTGAGAAAGTAAATGAGACTGAGTTGAGGAAGTAAAACAATTAGTTGCTCATGATGAGTGCAATATACCAGAGGGCCAGTTCTAATACAAATTCAATATCATCCCGCGGGCCAAATGTAATTCATTCAAGGGCCTGATTTGGCCCCCGGGCCTTGAGTTTGACATATGTGATCTAGCGCCAGGAACTAGAATCATGCATCCGAAACTAGAGTCTAGAAGGTAATGAGGACAAAATGTGATAACTGTATTTCAGAGCTAAAGGCTTTCAGAGGATTATGATGCAACTGATTAAAAAAAGGGAGAAAAAGAGAGAAAAAAGCAGGAAGTCTGTGTGGCTGGATGCTGACAGGCCGTCAGACTTATCCCTACCTTCCATCTGCATTGATCCTCAGGCTTACAGGCGGCGGTGATGTCAGCGCCGCGCCGTGTCTGCGTGTCTGTCTGACGATCACAGACCTGATAGCATGATGGGAGGACTGTTTGCCGCCATGTAAACACACGACACACACACATGCACACACACGCACGCACACACACACACACACACACACACACACACACACACACACACACACACACACACACACACACACACACACACACACACACACACACACACACACACACACACACACACACACACACACACACACACACACACACACACACACACACACACACAGTTTTGTTATTCCTGTGAGGACGTCAACGTTTCAAGTCGATAACTGTATGGGTAACATTTGTTTTACAATTTACAATTTAGCCATTTATCCGATGCTCTTAATGCAGAGCGACTTATAGTAAAACATTGCAATACGTCACATGCATACGGATTAGTTGAAATTACAAATTAGAATTTTTAAGCAGACAATTATTTACAATACACTTTATACTACTACTATACAATTTACAATGTAAGCACTAAAATAATTATGGTAACATTAGACATCCTACAGTATACAGGTCACTGCTATCCCAACCAACGCTATCCAAGTCTAATGAGGTGCCTTGTAGGGTACTATGAGACTAGTGGTGACAATAATATGGTGGTGACAATCCTCTGGTTGCTTTGAATACAAGCATGAGAGTTTTAAATTCGGCCGGAACCGTGTGCCAATGGAGGGAGCTTTAAGGTAGCAATTTTGCCACTGCTAACAGTAGCTACACCCAAATGCAACTACAGTATAAGGATATAACTATAAGGATAAATGCCTAATCCTAAACCCAACATGAATCCAATTTATGAGGCCATCTCTAAGATGTCTAGCCACCTGCATGCCTTTGTTGCATGGTCCAGGAAAACTGCCTCAAATTCATTCACACCACGCTCTGCTGACTGTAGTTCTATGCCACGGTTTCCCCGTTATTGAAATACTTATTTTTGAAGCACCAGATCCCTGAAACCGTATGTTATGATGATGTAATCGTGTGAAAAAAAAAACATCTCGCAGTAACTGCTCTCTGCCATTATCTCAGATTCTACCCCTCAATGTACGATTTTCCAGTAGACCAGGCATTTTCAATGGCATTCGAATGCATAGAATAGAATGGATGTGGGTGAAAGAAAATCTGAATGGACACGTCCATTTTGTCCCGAATGAAATGCGAGAAAAATAAATCCACCTTTTGATCCATCAAAATTGGATCAAAAGATGGATTAAAGAATGTAATCAATTGGTGTACAACATAGAACAAGTAAAATCCTCTTTGTATTCCTTGTAAACAGCGTATATTTAGTTCCACTATACTTGTTGGGACATTTGGTATACCGCAAGCAAAAGTAGGTTGCACACATTCACACACGCACACGCACACGCACACACACACACACACACACACGTGCGCAGCCTGTCACCTGTCATCACTTCAGAGGCCGAGTGACAAATATCACCTGAAGGTTAACATGCTGATAAATAAGGGACTAGTTTGGTACACAGCACACAGATGAGAGTACGCCTAAACCACAGGGTTCCATGATTTCCTGGGGTTGGAAACATGCATTTTTATTACCGGTGGAGATATGTTTTCTCCCTGCTTATACAGTATAATTATAGTCATGAATATATTAATCTACATCAATTTAAAAAGTGTGTGTGTGTGTGTGTGTGTGTGTGTGTGTGTGTGTGTGTGTGTGTGTGTGTGTGTGTGTGTGTGTGTGTGTGTGTGTGTGTGTGTGTGTGTGTGTGTGTGTGTGTGTGCGCGCACACATGCACACTTGTGTTTGTCAGTTGCATTAAAAGGGACATTAAAATGTAAGGTAAGTGATTTGAAATTCATCATGTAGTACCAGCCTGGTGCACTAGGGAACCCCAAGAGTAGCTACACTATGTGAACCTGCTGCTCGATCCTGATTGGAGGAGAATTCACCCTCCACCTGGGGAACTTTTACTAGCTCCTCTGCTAACGCGGGGGAGGGGGATATGGTCTGCACACCTTATAATAGAGCATTTTAACAGAAAAATGTTTTTTTTTGGGTGATATCTGACAAAAGTGAAAACACTTCCCCTACCGTTAACCCTTTTTGCAACAACAAAAAAGTAAATGACATTTACAGTACACTTTCATGGGGTCTGTATGTGTGTAATATGTGTTTTTTTTTTTAGCAGTGAGCCCAGTGTCTCTGATGTCATGGACTACATGTTGTTTCAGTGATTTCATCCCTGGGCCTCAGGTTGACATCATGACAGGGGCGGGACTGCTCAGCTCTATAGTAAAGAAGTTTTTTTTTTTTTTTTTTTTAAGAGAAACACTTTCAGAGAGGTGAATGGAACCTCACAGAGCTGACTCACTGGAGTTGACTGGCCTTCGGATGACATTGCAGTGTCGTGAGACACGGAGGCTCGTCCATGTCTCCAAGCGGTCCCTCAGTTTGAGTCAAGTCATGGATGGGCTGTCTTCCACTGCCACACACACACACACACACACACACAGGCTGCAGCGGCGCGCCATGCACTGTCCCCTGCCAGAGGCCCCTCTTTGTGCTCCAGCCAGGCTGCTGCTGGCAAAGACACAGGCTGGGAGCATCCAGTAGAACTGCAGCTGTCTGCAGGCCTGTGAAAATAAACCCAGAAATTAACAGAAGGTTAACAAAGGCGGATGCTGTGTAAAGCATTCACGTGCGCACGCGCACGCACAGACGCACACGCACACACTCTTGTGGATAGACACAGTTGGACACGAACAAAATACAGATAATATTTGTGACAGCTTGTGACTGAAGTTCATTGTGGCATAAGCATAAGCATAACTAACCATTCAGAAACACATTTTATTTCGTTTTCAGGCAAAATTAGGTAATAGCGAAGGCAGACTCTTCGCATACAAGCCGAGCAAACACAGTCATGACCGGGACGAATTAGTGACATCACGAATGTGTCAGACCTGGCCCAGAATATCGCTTGATTTCAACCAACACAAATCCTGTCCACTAAAGACGCATGTCCCTGAATGACATTTGAGTCACTGGAGGACGTCATCATAATACCTATATTCTTGAACGTCACTGGAGTCCTCCAGTGACGTTCAAGACTATGCCAGATTCTAGTCGACATCTTCACCAGCTGAAATAATAAAGCTTATTCTGGGCGAGATCTGACTAGTTAGGATTGGTTTAAGTTAATCTGGCCTCAATCGGACTCTCTCTGATTCTTCCAGAAACGTACATCTTTAGTGTAGAGAATTTGTGTTGATTGAAATCAGGCGATATTCTGGGCCAGATTTGGCCCAGAATATCAAGCCGTCACTACTTCGTCCCGGTCCTGACCGTGTTTGAGAACATGTCTGAAATAAATGAAACATCAGAGCTGAATTGCGCATGTAAACCTGAAATAAAGGCTTAAACATAGCTAGGCATGCTAGAGAGCACAGAAGTAAGTGAACCTTTCAAGCCTGTTTTCTCAACTCAAGACACTCCATAAGCCATATCTCCAAGACTGGTGAGTCAAACTGAACAACCAATATCAATATCAATTTGAAGCCATGATTCCCTGCTTTGACATCACATAAAAAAAAACGAAAATGAACAATTCCCCAAACACTCAACCTCAGTCACATGAGCGGTCACGCTTGGAGACACAAACACATACAGAGATTGACGCAGAAAGCCCATGTGTCAAGGAAATGACAATTGGGTATCTTTTAGACATTATATACAAAACCAGACTTGGAAAGTAGGGATTTGTTTGCATGAAAAATAAAGACTGGATCGCTCATTTATGCTGCCTGAATGCCACATTCTACCACCCTCCGTTGACGGTGTTATCATGACTGACAGAGAGAGAGCCTTGGCAGCGGCCAAACCAATACCCCGTCGACGAGGCTTGTCGTTTACACACACGGCTGTCGTCACAACAACCGCGGCGGTGGCGGACTCAATCACTTTTGCGGGGGCAGCGCTCGGTCCTTTTCAGCATGTACGGTTTAATCATTTTAATATCCTCCCCAATGATGAGAGAGATGGCCTCCGTAAATGGCCCAGTCAGATTAGTAATAAAACACCTGCCAATCACAAACAGGACGGCGCAGAGAAGTGGCTATAGCTTTGCTCGCGTTCACAATTACTGGCTAGAACTCGCACGACTCTCCACTGGGTTGCCGCCGGAATTGGTTCCCGAGACAGAGAAATGGTTTGATACAGTATGGAGTGCATGTGTATTTCTGCTAAATCTGACAGTTTTTACTCTTATTATAGTCTTGAACGAGGATGTTTTAGTCAACAGTGCAACAAGCATAGAAAGAGTGGCGCTGGCTGGTGACGTGTCAGCGACGATTGCTATGTAACAGGTGATGTCATTAAATATCCATCAATCAGGGTGGAATCCAGGCTAATATTTCTGTACTGCCCTCGATGAAAACCAGCAAACTTCACAGCTCAGAATTTTTGTTTTGTTACTGAACAAACACTTTAAAAATCTGCTATTTTTCCAGATAATTTGTTTCATTGTTGTTTTGTGTGCTTTATTGTTGTTGGCTTTTTTTTGCTTCCGTTACACACTTAAATGAATTATGAGTCGATATCAGTGTTGTTGGATTTTGAGTTTTTACTGGACAGATTTTCACGCACACACACACACACACACACACACACACACACACACACACACACACACACACACACACACACACACACACACACACACACACACACACACACACACACACACACACACACACACACACACACACACACACACACACACACACACACACACACACACACACACACCCATTACATTCAATACAACAGACTTATGTCGACTGACTGACTGAATGACTAACTGGACATAACTAGACTGGACAACTACATAATCCATACACGTACATAATCTCACTAATTCGGTTTTCATGACAAAATTACGATCTGTCAAATAGTACCATTTCTAGCTAATATGACAAATTACCATGGCAGTGAGTCGGGAATATTATAATCATAACATTAGACAGACACACACACAGTAACTGCTTAGGGCCTACTGCAGCCTGATCTTCAGTTAGCATTAGCTAGCACACCCAAGCTTTCATTTGCGTACGTGTTGTGCGAAAACGGAAAGTCTGGACTAATTGGTTACCCACAGTAGCCTACAAGTCAACCTTTCAGGGTGGACATCGTTCCAAATGATGTGACAGCAGTGGAGGGGCGGGGGAGGGGCGGGGACTAACTAGCCCGGCCCCCGCCCCAGGCCCGGCTAGTTAGTGAATGGTACCCCGACTTGGACCTGTTTTTATGATGTTTCCCCACAGGTGTTAAATTTCAACATTCTAGACACCATTAGCAACAGGCAGGCGTTCACCATGTGCCACCCTGTCTTCACCCCCCATTAAAAGAATGAACACGTTTCCGTGTTGGCCGTGACCTCTAAAAGTCAGGGTTTGGCCTATAAAGTCACGATTAATAAGGAGCTGGGGGAAAAAAAAGAGAAAAAAGAACCACTCCGAGTGCGACCGTGGACAAAACAATACCCCACGCACAAGAACTATACTGATCAGAGATACCCTTGGACTTAATCATGTTCAGGAATTAATCAGCCTAAGATCAGCATGCATACAGGAGCGCGAAGTCGGTGCCGAGTGGAAACCTCGTATGTCCCGTCTTAACCGTTCCTTTAGAGCATCTTTCGGCATTTTAGACATACAACGGTTGTGGAAACGGCCGATCTATGAGCTCACGTGCCATCACTTGCTTTGTGAGCTTGTAGTTTGGATATTCTCAGTACATCAGCAGCCCTCTCGAATGATTATATAAATAAACGTAAAACAAAAAAAGTGAAACGCGGTGATACGAGGTTTGTGCCAGACAGCAGCAAGGTCCTCATTACTGCACTGAGTGACACAAAGCAGAGGAGAGGCTGATTGTGCCCCTGACCTCTTACACTGATTAGGCCCATAAGGACAGGACATCACCCGCTGATACATACAGTATGTACACTAATATAATATACACGCCACCTACTAGGGCTGCAACTATTAACCGATTAGTCGTAATTGTGAATCAATAATTGAATTAGTTGTCAACAAATGTAGTAATCGATTAATCAGATTGGCTGATCATGGTTGTTTTCTCCCCTAACCATAGTTTTTCAGTCTTCCGTTTAACTAAACTAAAGAAAACGGAACCATCTCTCTTCTCTTAATAATATGATGATAGTTGCCCATGCAGAGTAGCAATTGCAAAGCAAAATGTGACGCATAACAACGATTATATTATCAAGAACAAAACATAAGGCTTGAATATTTATTTTTAAATTGTACTGCTCCCTTGAGACTGACACGTGTGTACCCATTCTTTTATCAAATGTATGCAGTCTAAATAAGCATGAGTTGCTTTAATTATTATAAAAAAAAAGTGTGTGTTTGAATAACAGCGTGTCACACTCTGCCCTGAGTGAGAGTAATGTGGGCCGAAGGCACTCGATTTAGTTCACAAAAATACTCCAAAAAGTTCTAATAAAGGTTTCCAAATGGCAAAAGTACTCCAGACTACTCAAGTAAAAATACTCAAGAGGAGAAAAATACTCAATATACACTCAAAAATACCTAAAAAGGTTCCAAAAAGTACCAGGCAAAATCCTTGATGCAAGAGGGGTTTTTATTCACCTTTAGTGGTCGTTGAGTGAAGGTTGAACAGGAAACAGCAAGCAGAAAACAAAACAAGTAGCCTATTTACAAGAAACCGGCCAGGTTGGCCTTGAGGTCTTCTCGGCTCAGCTGACACTCCAGAACTGACTACCTGGCAGTGAGAGCTGCCTTATATAGGGCCAGGCCCCACCCACTAGACCATACCAAACCCTGATTGATATCTCAACCCCCAGTTTCTACAACATGTCCAGAGACATTAACCCACTTAATTAAAGCAAACCACATTTGGACAATAAGCCTCAAACGTGTTTCAATAATGGGGAGTTATATCTATACATAGTTTTATCTACACATTCTCTATTTACAAACACACAGATGGACTGGTCCAACCAAAGGGACCAATCATGTGCTCCCATTTTTGGTCAGGCACTATTTAAGCCTGCCTCAAACATACCTCTGGTTTCCTACTATTACCCAGGAGGGAACATCTGTGGTGAGCATGGACAAACAAAAGTCAAACACATGGTAAACTAAACACAATATAATACAGAAAACAATAAAGACCTAACTTAAACCTTCATATGTGTGTGTGTGCGTGAGTGTGTGTGTGTGGTGAAAGTTCAAAAGTCTTTAGTGGCAGGATGAACTGCCACATTCCCCCCCTCCTCTCCTGGCGCAGCCGTAGCGGTAAATCTGGGCAGGTAGTCTGCCTTTAACGGACAAACTGAGGCCTTATGGCCTGGCTGCTGGCAGCAATAGCAAATTAACACTTGACGGTTTTTACTCCCACCCCCCTGACCGACAGTGGCTGGCTTGCTAGGCCCAACATTTCCCTGAGTCCCATAATTACCGTCGGGTCGGTTGTCACTTCGGTGGGGCTGATGCTGGGGTCTGGGGCCAGAAGTCCTCCGTGCGTTGCAGTACTGGGTAGCGAGCTTTGCGGCCTCCAGTCCGGTGGTTGGCTCCCTCTCCTTGACCCAGGTGCGTATATCTGGTGGAAACCCTCGCAGAAGCTGCTCCAGGATGATGGCCTCACCAATGTCCTCTGTGCTGCACTGCTCTGGTTTGATCCATCGGCGATACAAGCCCTTCAGCCGCTGGTAGGTTTCGGTGGGGACTTCGTGTTGGGGTATGTTCTTGTCTCTGAAGCGTTGTCTGTAGGTTTCAGCAGAAATGTTGAATTTCTCAAGCAGAGCCGCCTTCAGGTCACCATAGCAGTCTGAGAGTTCCTCGTCCATGGCCGAATAAGCCTCCAGGGCCTTCCCAGTGAGCAGTGGCACCAGCCGGTAAGCCCACTCTCCTTCTGGCCACGCCCAGGTTCTGGCGATGCGCTCAAACCGGAGCAGATAATTCTCCATATCTTCACCTTCCTGGAACGGGAGAAGCTTCGGGTCCTTGCGTGGGGTTAGATGGTGCGGGGCTGCTGGTGGCGGCTGGGCTGCTGCTGGCGGCGGTTGGGCTGCTGCTGGCGGCGGTTGGGCTGCTGCTGGCGGCGGCTGGGCTGCTGCTGGCGGCGGTTGGGCTGCTGCTGGCGGCGGTTGGGCTGCTGCTGGCGGCGGTTGGGCTGCTGCTGGCGGCAGGAGCAGCGGCGGTGCTGCTTGCGGCGGTGGCTGCTGGACTGCAGCCCGGATGGCCCTCATTTCTCCAACCAGCGCCTCTTCGCGATCACGTTGGCCCATCATAAATTGACGTAGCAGGTGGACCATCTCCGCCTCCGGAGCTGGTTGGCGATGGGGAGCAGAAGCCCTGGCCTCCTCTGCGTCCTCCCATTCCTCCTGTCCCTCCACAGGTGGTGGTGCTTGTTTGATTGTTGCTTTGCTGCTTCTGGTGAGTATTTTTCTTCCCCCCATGAGGGGAGTCTTCTTTCGGGCTGCCATCGGATCCCACCACTGCCACCAAAATGTCACACTCTGCCCTGAGTGAGAGTAATGTGGGCCGAAGGCACTCGATTTAGTTCACAAAAATACTCCAAAAAGTTCTAATAAAGGTTTCCAAATGGCAAAAGTACTCCAGACTACTCAAGTAAAAATACTCAAGAGGAGAAAAATACTCAATATACACTCAAAAATACCTAAAAAGGTTCCAAAAAGTACCAGGCAAAATCCTTGATGCAAGAGGGGTTTTTATTCACCTTTAGTGGTCGTTGAGTGAAGGTTGAACAGGAAACAGCAAGCAGAAAACAAAACAAGTAGCCTATTTACAAGAAACCGGCCAGGTTGGCCTTGAGGTCTTCTCGGCTCAGCTGACACTCCAGAACTGACTACCTGGCAGTGAGAGCTGCCTTATATAGGGCCAGGCCCCACCCACTAGACCATACCAAACCCTGATTGATATCTCAACCCCCAGTTTCTACAACATGTCCAGAGACATTAACCCACTTAATTAAAGCAAACCACATTTGGACAATAAGCCTCAAACGTGTTTCAATAATGGGGAGTTATATCTATACATAGTTTTATCTACACATTCTCTATTTACAAACACACAGATGGACTGGTCCAACCAAAGGGACCAATCATGTGCTCCCATTTTTGGTCAGGCACTATTTAAGCCTGCCTCAAACATACCTCTGGTTTCCTACTATTACCCAGGAGGGAACATCTGTGGTGAGCATGGACAAACAAAAGTCAAACACATGGTAAACTAAACACAATATAATACAGAAAACAATAAAGACCTAACTTAAACCTTCATGTGTGTGTGTGCGTGAGTGTGTGTGTGTGTGGTGAAAGTTCAAAAGTCTTTAGTGGCAGGATGAACTGCCACACAGCGACAACCTGTCTAGAACCCCTGATCTAAATTAAAAGGCTATTTTTCCAGCCGTGCACTCAAGTCAAAGTCAATACTGATTTTCTTCTAATATGAGATGCATGTGCTTCGTTTCGCTTCATTACTTTCCTTACTCTAGAATAGAATACAAAAGTTGACATCTGGTCCACTGTGCTGCAGACTCCACCTTGTCCCCACCTAGCCTTTCTCATAAATACAGTATATTTCAGCACACAGCCGTCCTCAGCAATTCTACTGTCCGGTATGATTACACTCTCAAATTAAATTTCTTTTTTTCCCCCATCTCAAACAAGGGTGTAATGCCAAAATCCATCAGTGTTAGACCGCAGTATGATGTCACCACCAGGCGTTGAGAAACAGGGAATTGGCAGCAGCTGCTTTAACCACCTTCGCAAGATAGTGTGTGAGTGAAATTGAATATCACAGCCTATAACAGCATGCTGCAGGGTGTTAATGTTAAAGCAATGATCATTAATGCACTGTAATTTAATTGACAGAGCCGCGGGAGATAAGCGAAGAGATGATGATGTGAGGGGGAGGAGCTCGATGGCTCGTTTAGGAGTGCAGAGGACTTTCTTTTAGCTCTAAATAAAATGCACATCACATGCACGCACGCTCTGGGGCATAAACTGGGTTCTATCTGCAGAATGACTAGCTTGACGTCACCTAACCAAAGGAAAGACTAAATAAACTGTGGTTTAGAAGTACCCTGCTTTCTTGTGTGGCCTACGCAACATCTGTCAGTATCTTCCGAAAATAGAAGCATCTTTGCATATGCCTTCAAATAATGAAGGCGTCTGTACTAAAGTTTTATTAATAAATGTTTCGCAACAAGTAAGACTCACCACAAGGGCAAGCAGAAGCAATCGTAGCAGGTAATTGACTTGTCATTCCAAAAAAAAAATGGCAACCCACCCAGCTCATTCACAAGTTTGCAATGCTCCTTTGGCGACGCTTTTTTAATTTATTTTGGTCATTCAACAAAAGTTGGCGACGCTTTTGATCCTGAAATTTCAGACTGACGTGTACAGTACACGTCATCACGTAGCATGTTTTAGATTTCAGGAAGTAATTAAAATTTGAATTTTTATGGACTTTTGGTACAAAGATACACAAAAGGGACCCCCCCCCCCCCACATTTGTGGCCATATAATGAAGGCGGATGTGGTCTGAAGGTGTGGAAAAAATGTTTTTCCACTTCACTGGGGCTTTAAACAGGTTTCATCTGCAGTGCATGCAGGTTACCTTATGACTCTGATGAGAGAAGTCTACATAAAAGTGCACTGATGGCAGAGCAGCATCGACTATCTGATTGGTTGCTGCATTGAAAGGCTTGCTTTCTGTAAATAGCCACCAGCGCTGTGCAGAACTCCAGTTGGTAAACACGCCATGTGCAAGCTCACAGCTCCACAGATGTACGCACACATGGCGCACACAAGGCCGTGAACCAACACTACACACATACCGTAATTTCCGGACTAGAAGCCGCTACTTTTTTCACATGCTTTTGACCCTGCGGCTTATACAACGGTGCGGCCAATCTATGGATTTTCCAGGTTCCAGGTGGGCTCCGCAGAAGAAATGTAAACCAAATGCAACTCTTTGAGAGCATATACAGTAAATGAAACCAAATGGACCTAGCGGGTCCATTTGGTTTCATGTTTACACTCTCAAGAGTTATGATATTCACCATCTAAATTAGCACCACCTAATTAATAAGTCATACGTCATGTTCATTTTGGTCTAATTTTGATGTTTCGCCTCTTTTGTTTGCGAAAATCCATCCGGGAATTGTGAACAAAACCAAAAGAAATCTTTAGTTTTGGGGTCTATGGGGTGAAGATGTTGTTAAATTGTGAAAAAGTTGAAAACCACTGCTCTAACATGAAGCTTGTTGTCTGGTGCGGCTTATACAAGGAAAAATCAGTATTTTCCCCCAAATTTAGCTGGTGCGGCTTATAATCCAGAAATTACGGTACTACGAACCTACAGTATACTCAAGCATGCACGCACATACGCACAACTTCACATGCTCATGCACACAAAACAACAAGTAGAAGCTGTTAGAGGTGTACATGTAGAACAGTCCCGTGCTGCAAGCACATCTTTATAGATTAGAGCGCAGTAGTATTTCTACAGTACAATTAGTCAAAGGGTCACAGGTTGGATGCATACCTAGTGGTGTTGTGTGACCAAAATAGCAGACTTAACAACACGGTTGGAGTTAGCCAGCCTCGCTAGGGTGGGCTGGAAGGATGGCAGAGGGAGGGCGAGTCTGACATTATTATACACATATTGTGTTTTCTTCCCCATAAGAGAAGATTTGGCTATAGTGATTCTCAATCCTTTAGGGGTTGGGAATCGTTGATGCTTGACATGCATTAGTCTACAAACACCCATTAAATGGCATTTATAGGACCCCGATATTGTAAAATCAATATTCATTTTGACTCTGAGAGTGACTCTGAGGGTTCCACGGATCACCTGGAACTCCCTCAGGGACCCCTGGGAATCCCCAGGCCACACTGAGATTCACTGTCATAAAGGAGATCAACTGCGTCAAATAGTAGCCTATTTAAGATTGGTAAAACGTCCAACCTACGACGCCAGTAATGAATCGCTCTGTCCTACCCTCTCCTATGCCGGCAAAACACGGCTTTTGGCGTTGTGTTAACAACGTGGAAGAGAGCTACACTGTAGAGGAGTGTCACCATGGAAACCAGACGCCAGTGGAAGAGGTGGATCCAGCCGGCGTTGCCTGCTTTCTTAACTATGTTGGGCGTCTGTTGCAACTGCGACGGACCACGCCTACTGTTCTCGTCGTGTCCAAGGCCTAGACACGGAAACTTAAAGGTAGGGGAAGTGATTTCACTTTTGTCAAATATCACCCAAAATATATATTTTTCTGTTAAAATGCTCTATTATAAGGTGTGGAAACCATATATGGAGTTTCCCCCTCCCCCATGTTAGCAGAGGAGCTAATAAAAGTTCCCCAGGTGGTGGCGAATTCTCCTCCAATCAGGATCGAGCAGCAGGTTCACATAGTGTAGCTACTGTTAGGCCCCCCTAGTGCACCAGGCTGGTACTACACGATGAATTTCAAATCATTTACCCTACCTTTAAATCCCCTAGTGTCTGCACCTACGACTGAAGATTGGTGACATTGGTGGGAGAGAGCTATTGTATTGTATCATCACACACTGTGTGATGATGACTGAATAATCATTGTACAGTTTCCTCATTGCTTTCAAGTCAAGTGAAACACAGAGATAACTTCTGTACTGTATTCATTGTTGGTTCCAAAAATGCTGCCTAGTATTTTTATTATTGAGGGATGAAAAAACAAATCCCCATAACCTTTGATTGGGTAGGCAGGATACACGGTTCCTGCATCCCCTAACTTCCCTAGATCCGGCCCTGACATTACAAGCTCACGTAGCATTGCAGTTTTGGTTATTTTACAGCTTCACAGTTAGGGATGGAAATTTGTGAAAACAAGTTGAAAATGGTGTTCACAATATCTACAGTACAGCTGCCTCGCCTTGGCAGCAGACCTCGGAAACGTGGATCATCCATCCATCCCACAGGCAACCTGCTGTTGGTGCTCTGGGGAGAAATTAGTCATGATATCTCTCCTTGTTGCATCCATTGTGTTCTATCCTGCTCTGCCTGCACTGATATTTATAGGGAACTGATGACTAGTATTCATGTGCTTCACGGGTTGCAGGATGCTATGAGACCCGAGTGACATCTAGGGCTGGAAATGTAGATTTCGTTCTCAGGGGTTATCCTAATGATAACCTTTTCGATGAATCAAACAGAACATTATTTGTTATGCTACTCATTATTATATTACAGTATTACTTGTTATGCAAGGTTTATGGCTAATGCCTTACTTCTTTTCTTACAGTGGGCAAGATTGTAGGCACTTTTAGTATGTATATATTTAGCAGATACTAGCAGATACTTCCAGAATCCATTGAAAAAAAAAAAGTACAGTATAAAAAAATGTATCAATTTTTCAAGGCTACGTGGTATTTTTTCTTAAAGGTAGGGTAAGTGATTTGAAATTCATTGTGTAGTACCAGCCTGGTGCACTAGGGGCGCCCAAGAGTAGCTACACTATGTGAACCTGCTGCTCGATCCTGATTGGAGGAGAATTCACCCTCCACCTGGGGAACTTTTATTAGCTCCTCTGCTAACATGGGGGAGGGGGAAACTCCATATATGGTCTGCACACCTTATAATAGAGCATTTTAACAGAAAAAAAATGGGGTGATATTCAACAAAAGTGAAATCACTTCCCCTACCTTTAAATTGACTACTAACCTTAAACTCATAGGCGGATATAGGAATTATGGGCCCCTGGGCTGCCACCAGGGCCCCCCTACACCGGACCACCAAATAACTACGCCAAATTCTCCACTGTACTCCACTATTATTCACTGTTACCCCTTTTTGGTGGGGCCCTGACCACCCTGCTGAAAAAAAAAAACAGCATGACCAGCATAAACCAGCATAGGTTGTGTTTTGTAGCTGGTATGCTGGTCCACTAGCTAGACCAGCATGACCAGCTAAACTCATGCTGGTCTACCAGCATGGTCCAACAGCTAAAACCAGCAAAGGCCACCACCAGCTTAGACCAGCATAGACCAGCAAAGTCCAGCGAAGACTAGCATGGAAGTCATGCTGTTTTTTCTAGCGATCATGTGTCCCCCTATCTCAGGGACCCCTGGCCCTGGTCCCGACGTGCCCATTGGATAATCCTCCCCTGTCTAAACCCAGTTTTAACCAGCCATGTAGGCCACTAACCCTAAGCCATTCTACCTCCCGGTTTACGTGGAGGAGGATCATAGGCCAATACCACTGTGTTAAGTAATTAATCGCAAGGGTTAAACCGTAACGAGGGTTAAACCGGCTTGTTTCCGGCAAGCATGACAGGCTAGGCAAGCGTCGACGTGAGTAAATGAGAAACACACACGATGCGACACGCGCAGCACCACAGCTGTCAAGCTCAAGTTATACTTGGTTGCGTGTCGCGCCAGAAATAACCGGCATGTGAGTTCGCGACGCTGTGGTGACAGGGCTGTGTACTCTCGCACACACACACACACGCGGCTCGTGCACACACAATACACCAGGGGCGGATGTAACATGTCCCATTTGGGGGGGCAAGGGAACATGTTGGAGGGGCAAGATAAAATGGTATGGGTGCGGCTTCATCGCCCGTGATGCTTCGCGCCACGGGTGATGAAGCCGCACCCATACCATTTTTGGTTACAGGACTTTTTATTAGTCAAGTAAAGCATCAATAATATCAGTTGTTGTTGAACAGACATGCAGCATGCATAAAGCTAAAGGTCTGACTCAAGAGAGTTTTCTGTTTTCATTGATGAAATGCTGTTGGTCATTTAGGGGACAATGTACTATAGTTGCCCCCCCCCCCCCCCCCCCATGCCCATGCCTAGATCCGCCATTCCGCCCCTGCAATACACACAGTCCTCAGTGATAGAATCCTTCTCCATTGGAGGCTACACACTCCTAAAACCCTCAATCTGCACCATGTTGTGGCACTTATTGGCACAGCAATATGTTTCCACTCCTAACAAAAAAAAAAAAACTCTCTCCATCTTCTCTATACAGTACAGAAATGCCCCAGCAATAAGAACACTCATGTCACGTTCTCCCTCTCTCCCTCTCTGTTGCATGGCAGCCTCCCTCCACACTCACACTCAAGTGGTTGAGATATTGCTCCTGCTTCCCTTCCACTTATACTGTACTTCTCACAGGGCAGCGCTCAAATTGTGTGTGCCTTATTTACAGTGGTGGAATGTAACCGTGGACATTTACTTTATTTTAACTCCTTCCCTGCTATCCGTTTTGCCTCAAAATGCCATTCCCAGACAGTGTTGCCAACTTGTCACATTTGTCGCTATATTTAGCTTTTTCTGACCCCCCCCTAGCGCCAAAAATGAGTGAAAAGCTCCTGGCGGAAAATTTGGTGCTTTTTGGCTGGTGAGTTGGGATGAAAATTGATTGACAGGCGCCAGAGATATATATAACCCTCATTTTTCACAATTTTTCCTCCTATGACAGTGGTTTTCAACCAGTGGTCCCCAGGCTAAATGAGGGACAGTTAGTTAACCAGATGTAACATTTTGAGAGCGTAAAAATGAAACCAAATGGACCCTTACGTGTCAGGATTAATGGACATTTTGATCCGTATGCATTCTAGTGCATTTTGGAAGTGCCACTAGTGCATTTTACATTTTGGCAGTTGGCAACACTGTTCCCAGCTAGAGATTTGAGCCAAACCAGTTCCTACTCGAACGAACTCGAAGTGAAATTGACAAAATGGATGCATTTTTTCCAGCAACACAAAAACTCAGATTTTATTTATCATAAATAAATAAATAAATAAATAACAGCTCCCCCAAAAATCTGACTCATAACTCCAATGCAAATATTTTTATTTAAAATAAATAAAATATTTATTTTTTTTCTCTAGTAAGAGCCCTGGAGGGTCTAGAGAGATCAAGTTGTTTTTCAATTTTTGGGGGGATGGAAAAAACACCCCATTATTCTTAACTACTCCAACATTGCTATACTGATTTTCATGATTTTTTATTTATCAACTTAATACAAATTAACTACTTTCACTTTTCCGACTCCTGCTAAACTTCTCGAGTGCTAGGATTAGCCAGGTGCTAGTTGGCTGTCCTCATGAAGGAGGTTCAAAGCACTCTTTGTAGGCACAAGATACAAGAGAAAATAAACAAACTTGAACAGAGGATCGATGAACTTGAACAATACTCAAGAAGAGAGGATCCCTGTCATTCTGACGGGGTTCGAAATGAACCCACAATCATATGCATGCGGGTGGCTGCTCCTGACTAACAATGGAGAACACACTCCAGTCGAGGTCTTACAAGCACTTGAGATGCAAGTCATCAGCTTCTCAGGGAGTTTGGATATTCAGCTGGACCCAAAGGACATTTCAGCGTGCCATACTCTACCACGCAAGGAGCGTAAAAGCCCACAATCAATAGTATTACGTTTTGCACTCAGCAGAGTTAATTAAGAATAATGGATAAGGTAACTTGATTTACTGTACTAAATATCCAATCTACAAGCTCACAATGCACCACACAACAAGAGCTTTGTAGAAAAAGTACACAAAAAAGAGGCAAAGATAATGAGGTCATGAATAACAACAGATTTAAAAATACACTAAGGACAAGTGGGAAAACAATAGGGCTTGTTTTGAAGCTGCTTACGGAGCTGGCTGCCTGTTTACAGTGTTATTGGACTTTATATCTAAAGGGGCTTCCAGACGGCAACGATAAACGCCGACGTTATCGCCGGGCGAGTTTTTTTTGCCGACATAAGGAAAATCGCGCCGTCGATAAACGCCAAGCGGCTCGGCTCATAGGCTCGGCTGCGCCAAATGATTAGGGAATCCACTCCTTCCTGGAACAGAAACGGCACTGTGCAGTTCTACTGGTAGAGGGTCCTCACTCCTCAATGTTTGTTTGCTATAAATCGCCAAGCGTTTTACAAAAAGTTCACTGGAATTGAACTTGAATTGAACTCACGCGTGCGTGCTCGTTTCGTGCACGCGCGCGGCAAAAAATCAGTGACGCCGGGCGGAAAACGCACGGTGTTAAACGCTCTCTTGAACGCGGGTCGATTTTTGAACTTTTGTGCTAAAAAAAACGCCGCCCCATTGAGAATGAATTAGAGTGTGCGATTTATTCCTCGCCGTCTGTAAGCCCCTTAAGTCCTATATCTACAATATAATGTAGGCCCGGCAGTAGGAGACCTGTTAACACTGAGCTGTATGAATCTTGGAGGCTCCTCCTCGGACCCAGCTTGAAACTTAAAATGCCATATAGGCCTACAGTATGTATTTGACAAGCAGATCCCCTGAAAAAAACGGGTGCTCTCATGAGATCTGTGTTATTAGAGAATTAAAACTTTCCTAAGTTATCCGATTTACTGTACAAGATTGTAGATTGACTAATTTTAAGTAACCCAAGTATAGAGCTGAGCACCCTTTTCATCATGTCTCACTTGTTCCAGAAATGGATTCTCTGACCATTTTCCTCATAGATTTTTGAAAATTATTTGTATAAAGACGATCATGACAAACAAACAAATATCACCATACAATATCTATTCAGCAAGAAGCAAGAAGAAGAAAACAGCCGACTTTGTTTCCTTTTTCCTTCTTAGAAATTATTTGATTGTACCAAAGCAGTGTTGTCATGATTTGTCACGACCCGAGTTGGCTTTATGCGTGTTGTAATCGTCTTTATATAAATTATTTTCGAAAGGTCTATGAGGAAAATGAATGGAGGATTTATTTCTGGAACAAGGGCGACGTCACAAGACGGGCAGGACTGCACAGCTCTATAAAGGCCCGATCAGCCGCGGTTCTGGGCTTTATGACGCCCTGGGCGAATTTGTAACAGTGCGCCCCTCCATGCACGAGCGCATAGCGCGCGTGCACATCATTCGCGCGCGCGAAAAAAATCGGTTATTTTCGGTTAGTTTTCCATTATATATCGGTAAAAATCGGTTATTTCTTTTCATTTTCCCACAACATATTTAACTAAATAATAGCCTGAGATGAGCTGGAGGGAGTGAGGGCGCCTGCTGGCTGGCTGAAGCCCAGACTGCACCGCAGTGTTTTTTTTCTTTTAATTTTTCATCTCGTCCGGTCGTCCGACGCTGCCGTGGTGCCGCCGCCCCCCCCCCCCCCCCCCCCCCCCAAGTGCCGCCCCGGGCGCTCGCCCCGTTCGCCCGGCCGTAAAACCACCCCTGGGTCCGATATAACAGATTCAGCCGAACTCCATTCCGGTACACACTCGGCTAACGCATACACACATTAATAATGATGATGATTATAATAAATTAGTATGCTTCCACTTAGCCCTAAGATGTATACCAACACATACATGTTTTATCAAGTGTAGACATCCAGTTATGTTCACGTTGAGTGAATTCACTGAACATGACATTAAATCATCTCCTGTGTCAGTCATGCAGACAACAATGCAGATAACGTTTGATCTCATCTTCAAATGCAGTTGTTAATTACGTTCCCCATACAGTTTTAAATATTTACTTATTCCATCTGCGTTTCTATTCTCATCTGTCCTGTTCTTTTCTTTTCCCCCTTTTCTGTTTCATGCCCGATTCTTGTTTTTAGATTAATCATTTTGTGTAATGCTTGTGTTTTCGGCAAGCGTGTACATTTTGTTTTGTTCTAGATGAGCAATTTATAGCAGCTTATTGTTCTTGTTTAACAAGGAAAGTACTGTGAAAGGCCCTTCAGGCTTTCTTCCTTTCACACACAGAAACTTTTATTCTTTTTTTTTTTTTATTGTTCAAACAAACAAACAAATAAAAGGAAAATTCAAAGTTTAAATCCTCCAGGACACTTTGAACATACGATGGAATGATGTTGGCTAAATATTGATTGTTAATGCTTACATTTCATATCGCGTTTGTACGCTTTCACAAAAAATTGCAGCCGTCCTTCCCTTTGAGAGCAGTTTTGAAGGACTCAAGGAATGTCTTAATGACGTAGGGCATTGTTAGATCGTTTTGTAGTAGACCCAAAAGACCTACAGCGTAAACATTACAGAGACTTTACTTTAGTCACTGTGCAATACTTTAAAACAGTTGACATGTTGCACACATAAATAGCCCTGATTTGCAAAACCCTTGCTGCACAAACAACTTATTCAAACTCTAGTTTGTCCCTCTCTCAGGGCACTCGAGCATTCTTTCAAGCAAGTTTTCGGACCCCTCAATGGCGCAACATTTTCGCCGGTCCGAGTTTGATCCGACCCGAGCCTTCTGGTAGTCATAAACGCATCATGCATTGGAATTACTACTGCTGCTTATGATTCACCTCCATGGACCCTGTCTGCCACGCGTGTCATAACAAGAATAACAAGCTGGATGCGATGCAAAAGCAATTACGTTGGATTTATGCCTATAGTCTGCAATGCTGCGTTGAAGTGCAGGGAATTACTGTTGAATTACATTTTTCATTTGCCAAATACACGGACAAAGGCAGACTCCCATTATAAAGTGAAAGATCGCTCAAAATTGAATGTGTCGAAATGGCTTGTTTGAAGTAGGCCAGTGTGAACGTGAACGAAATGAAACTGTGGAACTCGAATAACATGAAGGATGCATTCCTAATGAGGATGAATTCAGCCCTCTTTTCACGGCTGCTTTTGTCTGCATAATAGAGGGGACAGCATCTGGCTTTGTCTAAGGCTGGTGGAGAATTATTAAAGCGCTCACCATAGGCCTGGCAGCACTGCACTGTGTGTGCCCTGCACCTTAACACAATGGGTGGAACGTAACCAAGTAGTTAACAATACATTCTGCTGACGCACAAAACTTGGGCACATCATCAGTGTTGCTTCCTATGGGATCATAGGGTATTTTTCGGGGTCTTGCAACGGACACCATCCTCCAGGCGACCTAAAATGAGGCTGATCAGGCCCTGGGCCTGTGTCCAAGTGGCATGCTACTGCGCCCACCGCTCTCTTCAACCAGAGCCGGGTGGAGGCTTTTATGTAGTGTCCATGTTGTTGTCTATGGTGGCTCTTCTTTGGCTGGCATCCTAGGCTTTGCTCAGGGTATCCCTGACTGAGTAGTGGTCCTCTACCCATTCCTCCAACAATCCTCCTCCAGGTACTTCTCCCTCTTTCTTTCTTGCAACTCCTCCATCCTCTATTCCCAAGGAACGATCCTGTAGCCTCTGAGCCCAAGATGGCGTAAGGTCTTTTTGGCTGCCTTTCAGGATCAACTGCAATCACCCAGTCCGGTGTTGGTGTTCTTTCTGGCCAGGTCGGACTATGTCTTGCACTACACTGTTCCAAGAATGGCCTTGTTCTTCAGTCTTTTCAGAGTTTCTGCTTGCTGGGCCGCATCGCACTCTACTTCATCCCTGTCCTCACAGCAATCTCTGCCCCCCGGACTCTTTGGTATCTCTGGATCCAGAGTACTGCAGACATTCCCATGCCACGATTAATTTCTCCCTGGCTGAGCTGAAGGTGAGATGATCAATGTTCAATGTTCTTTTTCAGCAAATGAGACTTTATAACCAAAGTTGGTTTATATTCGGGACAATACGGTATTATTATAAAAAATACATCAACATCCTACATTGTATACTTTGGCCATTTAAAATATCTCATCTTTAAGCTCACATCCCATCACATTGTGACTCGTTATGACGTTGTAGATCTATGTGGATGTTCAGGTACGTTTTGTTCTTCCAGGAATCTAGGATGGTGAATAAGTCACATTTATTGAAATGTACAGTGACCTATCTTCAACACCCCAAGAAGTGGGGACCAAATTATTCTTGTATGGTACTTTTACTTGTGAATGGATGTTATACATCTTCAGGTTTTTGAGTGCACCAAGAGAAGTTACCTGTTCACTATATTTGATGGATTATATTTGATTTGATGATATTTCATATTTGTTTCACTTTCTACAAAAAAAGAAAGAAATTACAAATAATTATAACCCTGTCACCAGAAGCAGCGACATGTGTTTTCAGTAAGGGTTAAAGTCGAGTTTGAAATGGGTTTATATAATTAGGAAAGGGACATGTCTGATGTAATTAATATCAAATACCTCATTAGAGCAGAACAGAGCGAACCAACTGGGAAGCAACTGAAGATATTAAAATGATATTGCTTTAAGTCATTGGTTTTCAACTGGTGGTCGGGGGACCAGCAGTGGTCCTTGAGAGGGTTCCAGATGGTCCCCAGCTAAATGATGGACAGTTGATTCACCAGATGTAACTCTGAGTGTAAAAATAACCCTTTTCACCATCTGAAATAGCCCTAGTCTACACTACACAATATGAGAATGTCTAATGGTCTTGGTTTGCATGTTTGCCTGTTTTGTTTCCCAAATACAGCCTGGTATTGTGGACAAAAGCAAAATAAACCTTTAGTGTTGGGGTCTGTGGGCTAAAATGTCATAAAATGGTGGTCCGTGGCTCAAATGCTGAATAAATAGTGGTCCCTGGAGTCAAAAAGGTGGAAAACCACTGCTTTAAGTAAAAACAACGAAAAAACAAAGAGAGATAAAAAATAAGTATTTCCTGCACTGCCTTGCAGCTTACGCCCTCAGCCACAGTGGGCATTGGCGTCTTAAGGCTTGGCCCGGGGCAGCAGAAAGTGACAGCCAGAAAACAAGAGGCACTGCTAGCACTCAAAGCAGTGTGGGCGTTTTCCGTGACTCAACCAATTTGCCAGGAGAGGATGCCTGCTAAGGCAGAAGTGCAGCACGACGAAGCAGAAAGTATATCAAAACCGTTTAAGTATAAAAGGAATAAAAATCCTAATTTCCATGAACGCGTGGCACCATTTTTGTCTGAATGAAATCCATATCTTCCGCCACATTCTGAAAACACACCTCTTCAGACTCCATCTCAGCCCACAGACTTGTATTAGGCTACATACCAATCCATAGTACTTGCAGTACGCTCCTAGACTGAGATAGCAGTGACTTGTCTAATCTATAACGCAGAGGTGTCAACGTTCACGCATTGACCGTGAGACTAACGCATTTGATGTCATTCACACTCTCTAACGCCACATGTCCCATCCCTCACGCACTGTGGGAGCATGGTGATTTTTCTTTTTTTTTTTACGTGCTACAACTGATATTGCCAAATCTGCCTTATTGTAAGCGGCTCTGTGCTAGCGTTGTCTATAATGTTGTCTAATGGGCAAGTGTCTGTACATGTTTGCAGGTTTCTCACTCGAAATCTGGCAACACCAAGACCAGACCAGAGCCAATAGAATCGCACTAAAAGAGTCGTGCTGTTGAGGCATTGAGGGGTCAGAAAAAGCTCTAGTTGTCCCATAGAGTTATATGGGTTGTCCCCATTTGTTGTCCCCATTCTACATACAACTCTATGTAAAAGAGCCACCATAGGCGCCATTGGACTGGCCCCATGAAATGAACACAGAGTTGTCGCAACTCTGTGTATACTCTAAGGCTTGAGCAGCACACCCGGTATGATTGAAATGTCAGCTACTGGATGAAGACCTGTTGTTACGTGAGGTAAAAATTCAACTGAATTATTATTAATGGATTATATTACAGATATGCATGAATCATGGCAATGTTGACGTCAACGTCATTGCTGTTAGGTTGCCATCATGGTTTGAAGCTTTTCTTTGTGTTTACCAGTAGTGTGTGAGACTACTAGCTGAAACAAGTACTCCTTTAGCTTGTGATTTACATGCCTCTCAGCTGTTAGTAAATTAAATTCCACGATCTTCTCAGGTATTAGGATGACAATATGAGCTACCAGAAAAATAATTGGGTGTTTTTGATGAATCTATCTTGGTTAAAATGAAGTTTTAAGTCATAATGGGTGTGTATAGGAAGGAGCTGGAGGCGCTAAAATGAACATCAAATATCTAAATAGTGAATGTAGTAACTTATAAACTGTCTGGTGTGTTCACATGAGACTGAGTAGTAGACCATATAATGACCAAAATTTGACTAATTGCTAAATTAACTATTTCAATTCACATTTAGTTAGCACTAAATGACTGTTTTTGTTGCTGTTTTTAAGTCTTGATTTAATGTGTTTTCAAGTTTCATGTCAAGCACTTTAAGGAATTTAATGTGAATGATACATGCATGTTAATCAACATGCAATAATTGAGTCATTGTGTGTGTGTGTGTGTGTGTGTGTGTGTGTGTGTGTGTGTGTGTGTGTGTGTGTGTGTGTGTGCGCGTGTGCGTGTGCGTGTGTGTGTGTGTTTAAAAGGAAAAAAAAAATAAGCATGGATTGGTATAGCTTTGCCATAGTAGGAATATTTATTTAACATTTTAGAATATTGGGATTTCTGTTCTGACAATGCAAGTTTAAAAGCAACTGACGGTGCTTCAGTCTTGTTCTGGAGGCTGTAAATGTGTGACCAGTGACCACCACCTTCTTATGACAGCCACTGGACCCCAAAGGAGTGACTGTTCCTTGAAGTGTTGTTTAAGTCTTGTCATAGAGACTCAGTCCCCTTTGTGACCAAAACTGGGAATGGTTGTCTATTATGAAGCCAGAAAATAGATGTGTGCTGGTGTCCCCATGGTATTAGAGTTCTCAAACTCTGCCCGAACCCGACCAGAACCGAACCCGAACAGGCCCGACCCGACATTTAGGGCCGGGTAGGGCCTAAAATCTATCCTAATCAATAGGGCCGGGTAGGGCCTAGGGCCGCATGAAAACATAATATATATTGAATTATTTTAATATAGTAAGAATAATAGTTATTTTCTGTATTTACCCATTATGAAGATGGTGCTGATTGCATTTCAATTTTAATCTGTGGTGAATTCTCAAATTTTGCCCAAACCCGACAGTTTAGGGCCGGGTAGGGCCTAAAATGTATTCCATTTAGTAGGGCCGGGTAGGGCCTAGGGCCTGAACTGTTAGGGCCGGGTAGGGCCGGGCCTTAATTTTCAGGCCCGTTGAGATCTTTACATTGTATACACTAACTAGAGAGAGGGCACAACGAGGCTGACATTGCATGGAGAACAGCCGCAGGGAGGTGAAGACATCAGTCTTAAAGATTACAGATCATTGTTAAAATAGGCTAAATCCACAAAAAAAACACATTTTTTTTCCGGCCGTCGCCCTCTGGGCGACGGCCAAACGTAGTTTCTCACTCTTGACATTTTCCAGAAGTTGGCAACACTGGTAAAACGTATTACCATGTTTTAGTGCTTACATTGTATGATGCATTGCATCATACGATGTGTTTTTTTTATTATGCCGCTTAGGAGATTTACAGTACATTTCAAGTACGTTGTACAACTACAACAGAGCCGATAACTGTGAATGGCCACACTTAGCCAGCCCTACTAGGGTGGGCTGGAAGGTTGGCAGGGTGGGCAGTGGGCACCTCCAAAGTTTTTCATATGAAGCAGGGGTTTTCAACCTTTTTGACACCAGGGCCTACTGTTTATCCGGCAAGTAGGACACGGGCTACTTGTGCACAACGTGGAGGTCAGTTATACAAAGCAATTGAAAATGGACACTGTACAGTATAAGTACACAGCATTTTCCTATGGTTATACTTTCTGCCACAGAAACGACTACCATATTGACCGCGCCGGGAAACGTCCCTCTTCCCTTATCCACCATGCGGTGACAGCTATGGGGGAGATTTCTCATTCGATCCATGTGCCCACCTAGCAGGCTGAAAGCAGAGTGGGCATCTTACTTGGCCCGGCAGGGAGCGACCAAAATGACAGCCAGGGGGAGAATATGAGTGTGGGCATTTCTGTCAGGGCGGATAGAACATGTTGGGGGGGCAAGAGAACATGTTGGAGGGGAAAGAGAAAATGGTATGGGTGCGGCCGCACCCATACCATTTTCAGTTACCGGACTTTTATCAGTCAAGTAAAGCATCAATATTAACATCAGTTGTTGTTGAGGTTGCAACAGGCATGCAGCATGCCTAAAACTAAAGGTCTGACTCAGAGAGTTTTCTGTTTTCAATGATGAAATGCTGTTGGTTTAGTGGTGACACAGCTGTAGTTAGTAGTAGTAGTAGTGTTTCAAATGATTTTAAGCACTGAAATATCTTGGGTTGTCTTGTTTTGCATGCCATCATGTTTGGTGGGGCAGTCAGGGCATTTAGGGGGGCATTGCCCCCCCCCCCCCCCCCCCCACCCCCCCATGGCCATGCCTAGATCCGCCCCTGATTTCTGTTCTGTTCTGTGGGAAGGAACCACTTAATTGCCAGCAGAGGCTGCGTCTTTATGGAAATCACAGTGAGCTGAATTAAGGCGAACCACTTTGTTGCAGTCAGAAGAGACCTTTTATCTCCATATTTCAACCAAGTTAAATTTTGGGCTGTCAAAATGTTATTTCAATGAGCGCAAGCTTATAGGTGACCTGATCACCTGGTCGTAACTTGGAACTTCAAGAGAGCTATACACTGCTCTCTGGTCCAGGGCCGGATCTAGGGCATGGACATGGGGGGGCAATGCCCAATCTGCCCCACCAAACATGATGACATGCAAAACAACCCAAGATATTTCAAAATAAAGTGCTTATAATTAAAAAGATTTGAAACACTATAACCGCTACTAACTAACTACAGCTGTGTCACCACTAAACCAACAGCATTTCATCATTGAAAACAGGAAAACTCTCTGAGTCAGACCTTTAGCTTTATGCATGCTGTGTGTCTGTTGCAACTTCAACAACAACTGTTATTATTGATGCATGATTGGCTAATAAAAGTCCTGTAACCGAAAATGTTTTGGGTGCGACCTCATCGGCCGTGACGCGAAGTGACACCGGAGATGAAGCCGCACCCATACCATTTTCTCCTGCCCCCCTCAATTGGGAAATGTTACATCCGCCCCTGCTCTGGTGTGTATATATTAGCATGATTTTTGAACATACAAGGTCTCCACCCAGACAGCAATGATTGGCTGTATTATAGCTGGGAGTGGGGCTCCGTTAACACTTTAAGCTGCATAAACAGAGAACTCTGTTTAATTAAGCCCCAATAAAGAGCGACACAGTTGATCAGAGACAGAGTGTAATCAAAAAGAGCTAGATTAATTAATCCAAATTGGAGCTCCGGAGGCCACTGTATGATCTTGCTTGAATGAATGCTCAAATCAGAAGCCAGCATTCTGGTCATGTGAGCAGTCACTGTATGTCACAACAACAGACCGCTCCACTTAACAACAGACCTCCTTGCATGGGTAAACGTAGCCTACACAACTGCAGATAAATAAAAGCAGCCTTGTTAGGTAGTATTTCTGTCAATTATTAGATATTCATTAATGTACAAAGCCATGTAAAAAGCAGGATAGCACCCTTCGAACCGTCGGGTGTTATCCTTACTTAGCCACTTCTAAGACGAAGCCCGGCAACGTCATGTGCGTCTGAAACTCGTTACGGATGGAATCGATCATGGGCACACTGATTTAATGGGTGCGAATGGTTCCGGGACGCTTATCGTGTTAATAGGGACACCCTGAATGTGCATCATAAACAACAGTGCCACGCGTACCCCAGAAAGGTACACCATTATCCTGTACAGCTGGATAGACACCGCTTTCTGCAGGAACAATTCACCAATCCAAGGACCCCATCTTGACTTCCGGTATAGGTGGTTGCTGTTTATATGCCAGATTGAGCTACACAGCAGCAAACAAAAGTGAAATGTACATTTGCAAACAAAAGTGAAATGTACATTTGTGGTGCATTTGTTTTCTGATTGGTAAGTCATATAGTGAGCGCAACCATTGTGCCATTTGGTGGGAAGAGGAGCAATACATGGGTCTTAAATCAGTCAGTACAACCGAAGCCCTGGAAGCATACCGTGCATCATCAATGTTTAAAGGTAATAGAGGGAACTTTTAGCCAAAAACCAAATAGATATATACCCTATTGGCCTGAATATAAGAGTGTTTTTTCCCAATGGAAATATCCCAAAAACGGAGTCTTCTTATATTCAGGGGCTATACTTTTTGACATTCAATGTTCTTTTTTCTGTAAATGGGTCTTGAAAAATGAGGGTCGTCTTATAAACGAGTCGTCTTATATTCGGGACAATACGGTATATAGATATATTTTATGCATTTTCCCCTCTGCGTTGCTTCTACTTTGATGCTGTAGCCGTTTCCCTGCAACAGACACTTGCTTCGTCCTGCAGACGGTCCAGAACCTTGTTGGTGTCAACAAATCATAAAAACAAAACATTTGTCAGGCTCAGGACAGGCGGGGCTAATGTGTGTAACTATCCTAGGTGGTTTGTTTAGAACTCGCACGAGTCATGTGTGCTTTTCAACCAATAGCCGCCGTCACGTGTACCTTTGAGCCAATAGGCGTCTCTGTTCAGCCGTAGCATTGGATGTCAATGGGAGTGGCAGTACTCTCTTTTATAGAACTATACAACACGCTAAAGTTGCCTCCATTAAATGAACAGCACCCTAATTTACAAAAGAAACGTTACCATGCCGTGTGAAAGAAGACTTGAAACAAGCCATTGAATAATAATAATAACAAAAAGGTTTACTAAGGTAATACAGTGTAACGTCAGGTTTTTCTGCAGTCAAGAAAAAAAAAGGGAAATTAGCACCATCTGGGCCATTAATGATCTGCGTTAGATCCCCATTAGCTTCCCAAATGAACATAAAAAACCTGGGTGACTTGGTTGCGAGGCACAGACATAATTTCATCAAAGTCTCATGATCACACGGCTCAGATCTCGCTGCTTGTTGTCGACAGCGACGGCACCAAGAGAGAACATTCAGTGAGTGGAGACTGCCAAAGGAGTACTCATGAACTCATATATTTAGCTTTTTTCCAGACCCCCCTAGCTCCAAAATTAGTGAAAAACTCCTTTCTTTTTCTGCTTTTTCACCATTTTTCCTACTCCTTCCTTGCTAGAAAGGACCATGGGTAACAAAATGGACCCTTATAGATCTGTAACTCTTGAGATCGTGAAATGAAACCAAATGGACCCTTACTGGTCCATTTGATTTCATTTTACGCTCTCCAGAGTTAAATTATATTTAAACATCTGAATGACTTAATTTTCAAGAATCTACACATTTAGAAAATGTAGAAGAATTTCTATTTTGACCAACATTTTGCCAGTTACAGTATCTCTCTACATCTCTACATCTAAATTAGTGCAAGAGACTAAACTCAACATCAAATTGTCGTCCGTGGCTAAAATGCAGAATAAATAGTGGGCCCTGGTATGAAAATGGTTGAAAACCACTGCTCTAGTGCATTTTGGAAGTGCCACTAGAGCATTTTGGATTTTGGCAGTTGGCAACACTGGTGGAGATTGCCAAAGGAGTACTCATGAACAAGAAGAAGAAGAAGAGGGAGGTAGGACTGGATCACATTGCCAGCGTGTCCTCACTTGATGTGCGAAAGTGTCACTTGGACTCTCATGCCGCTGCCCCCCTCCCCGGTGCCACCAGACCACTGAGGGGCTCTTCTCTGTGCAGTTATTGAAATGGTCGGGTGCCTGCCAGACAGCCAGAGATGACGGATCAGTCACCTTGGATGTGCCATCGTGCACATCCACTGTCTGACAATGGCTGAGCCTAAAAATCGATCGATTTGCACGGAAGGCATCTGCACGATAATACAGAGTTGTGGAAGGTAGTTCACTCAAGTAGGCCCACTGTACAGCATTACTTTTTTTACACAGTACTTTTTTTTTTCCAGATGGGATCTGAAACATATTTTTGTATGGTTTGTATTGCTTGTAGATAGGCTATTTTCAAATAGGCATATCCCTAACTCTAAACGTGGTGAAATATATAAACCAAATGCCTACCATAAAGGTGTAAGAAATCCCTTCCTTTAAATCAAAATGCATATTTTTATACTCCCGCATATTTTGCATTTTTCTGCATATTTAGCATCTTTCCGCATCATTTGCATTTTTATGCATATTTTCCATTTGTTACGCAACTTTTGCAAATTCCTGCAATTTCACCACATAATCACACAAAACTGTGCATATTCCATTGCATTATCAAGGAATTTTGCTTTCAAAATCAAGGATTTTAGTTGGCGCAATCAATTACTTTTCCCTGTGTTTTTTTTTTTTTTTTTGAGTTTTTTTCGGCAGTTTTTTATGTGGGCACCCCATCATTTCATTGATGGGGTGCCCACATAAAAACTGAATATTAACATCTTCCTCCTAATAACAATAACACCTGATGATCATGTTTTAGGGTGGGGAAAAAAAGCCCAGATTTGTACTTCATATCTACGAGGATTTCGCATTGCAAAATGGAGTTACTTTATGCATATATTGCGATGCAAAAACCTTTACTGAAGCAACATCCTTGAACACAGAGCTTTTACTTATTGTGGCATTGCTACTTTTTAAAGTAAAGCAGCTGAGCACCACTTCCACCACTGACAGCACACAACGGCAGACTGAGTGGCCCTGCAGTCTCCATGGTGACTGACTTCTCGTCACAGTGCAGTGAATGGTGCGTTTCATCGGTTTCTGCAGTGGCTTCAAAAACACTTCAAGACTGTGACCTTGGGTACTTTTCAATTCCTGTAAGTTTTTTTTTTTTTTTTTCTTTTTTTTCGTTTGTCACCTCGCATGGGGCTCCGTCGGCACATCACTGTGTCGCGACATCAGCCCACGTTTTGTCGAGTTGACACCATACCGCTCTAAAGAAACTTTTCTGTGTGGGGGCAGACAAAAGACAGTGGACACTAGCATTTAAAAACATGAGCAGGTCACGTCTGAGCATTAATAACTGAGCATTAAACAGAAATCCATACTAAAACACATTGGGAATGCCATCATGTATATTGCCCTTGATTTTTGTCAAGGCTATTTCAGTAGCTCCAAACTCCAAGCCCAAGACTGACGTACACCGCATGCATGAGTACCAGTATGCTATTAAAATGTCTGTGAATAAAAAAGCTACTACAATACCTGCATTGGAATGAGGACAACCTGTACCAATGCATGCTATGTGGGAAGAGAGGGTGATCTTGGGGTGAAATGTAGAACAGGGAGCATGACAAAATCAAGCACACTAATATATGATTTGAAGCTTTGTAATTAATTAATCTCAATTAATCGCATACCAATATTTGACCCCAGAAGCATTTTTTGTGTAAATTAAAACAGGCTGGTATATAGTGTGTGAGTGAGTTTTTCCAAATCAAAAGTGTTTCCAAATGTGTCACATCACATGTTATGTTGAGGGTGAGGGTTAGAGACAGTGTTAGTAATTTTGGACCAATGGGAGGATGAAACAGCGGCAGTTCGGATCAATGGTAGCCCTTATTGGTTACACTGATTGGCTTCTTCTCCCATTGTGTGCAAGAGTATGATCAGTACCCCTGAAATTTCTCCAGTGAGAAAGGTGCTGTGTGTTATTAGAATGAATTTAATCTCAACTAATCAGTTATGCATGCTGCATACAGTACATGCACACATGCACACATACATGCATACATACATACAGTGTCACAGGGATATGGATGGATGTGTTATCGTATGGATTTCTCCTTTAAGTCAGGCTAATAATAATAATAACGATAATCCTGGGCACTGAACTACCTCCCCCTGGCCAGCCGGGGCGCCTGATGGAGGGGACTGGAACTGGTAGGAATAACGTGTTCCTTCCACGCGCTACGTCCAACCAGGGAAACTCCCCCCTGTCGGGTGAAAAGAAGGCAGCTTGGACTCCTCATGCATTGAACGAAGCATGAGGCCAGTCCGCTGCCTCCCCAGGTTGGCGGAGGATGTGTAGAGCCCAGGATCACATTAGGAATTGGCACTGGGTGAAAAAATGGGTTACAAAAACCGTGGGATAAAATATTTATTAAAAAAAAAAGTCAGCCTAATAATGCGAGTGATGTGACAAAAAAAGGTTTCATAGTTAAATGCAACCTTTGGCCGCAAAAAGAATTAAAACAATAAGTGCATTTCTATACAACCGTACCATAGTGTAGGCTAAGTGTATTCCTTTGGCATACAAAAAACAACAATCCATGCTACTTTCCATGCATGCAACAGCCCCCTCCCCACTACTGCATGCTGCACACTTATCTTCTCATCGCAGGAAATTACCATAGCTAATTTAAATTTTATGATGCTCTCAAAAAACATCTGGGTGTTTATTTATGTCTTTTTACATGGGCATGAAGGGAAGTGTGCGTGTGTGTGGAGGGAGGTAGGTCGATGGTGTGTGTGAACTAACAAAGCGTACACTTCTCACGCCAGAGCCACATCCAAACCCCGGAGAGTGCCACGGTGTTCCATATCAGACTTTTAAATCACGTCCCCGTGGGTCCCGAGGAGCAGATGTCTCTCACAAGTTGGCTCCACTTCAGTGAGCCTCTGCAGGTCACACAGTCCTGGTACCTGTGGGGCATATCTAAAATGGCCGTGACCTCCTTAGACAAGTCGGTCCTGGCACCGCACAGCTCTCCTTCCCTCACTCCCTCCTCCAAGAAGTTGCCTGGAAAACCCGGCCGGCTTGTGGGAGAAACAAGCAGCGCCGCCATCAAGGGCCGGTGTGCAGTCGCTGCCCATCGCTACATTATGTTCATTAAGTAGTAGTATCGCAGTGGTTTTCAACCAGTGGTTCCGGGGACCACTGGTGGTCCTTGAGAGGGTTCCAGGTGGTCACCAGCTAAATGATGGAAAGCTGGTTAACCCAGATGTAACTCTTTGAGAGCATAAAAATGAAAGTAAATGGACCCTTGCGGGTCCATTTGGTTTCATCATCTGAAGTAGTCCTAGTCTATACACTACTAAAAAATGTAGAAGATTAATGGTCAATCTGTATGTTGGACTGTTTTGTTTTTCCAAATCTAGCCTGCAATTGTGGACAAAAGCAAAAATAAATCTTTAGTTTTCGGATCTATGGGGCTAAAATGTCATCAAATGGTCGTCCGTGGTTCAAATTCTGAATAAATAGTGGGCCCTGGTATCAAAAAGGTTGAAAACCACTGGTCTATCGTGTCAGGGGGTGACGTCTGGGGTCCTATCATATAATTTTTAAAAAGTGCAGTGCACACTACTAGCTGCTACAGTGTTTTTATGTGGAAAGGTGGTACTGCCAATGGTGCTAGAGAGTCACTCTACTCCATTTGTTCCTTGACAGCGTGACTGAACAAGTAAAAAAAAAAAGAATAAAGACGTTTGTTTAAGAAAGTCTGTACTACTGTACAATTCTGACTGAGGTCAGGCTAGGCAGAATCATCAAGATATCAGAAACACAGTTACGTCATCATCGCATCCGGTTTCAGAGATCTGGCACTTCAAAATAAGGGTTTTTTGACGAAAAAAGACGTGGCACAAAGTTCACTAAGTAATCCTTGTATGCAGCACACTTTGGGCTAATCCTCTTGGCTGGAACTGACAACCTGTCCTACAGTATACAGTTTTTGACCCAACGTTCATTCACCATCAGAACATCAGTGCACAGCAACGGTTGATGGGTTTTCAAACACACATAATAATCGCTGGTATGGACATCATGATATTGATGCAGCTTCTCCGCCTATAGAGCAAAAAAGTCAAGATGTTACCCATTACTAAAATCAAAGCTGTTCCACCACGCAAGTAATTATTTACACAAGCCCTGAGGCAGTGCTAACGTCTACTTCCAAGGACGGGCTGCTTTTGACTGCCCCAACTAATCGATCGCATGTCTCCAATCCACTGAATAAGCAATGCATTCTCGTCAACAAATCAATTGAATAGCATAGGCCTACATAGTTTGCAAGATAATGATAAGAGCTGGCACCTTAACTGATTAATTGAGATTAATTAATTACAGAAACAATAATGCAATTAAAAAAAAAGAACTTTGCACACAGAACCTTTTTCACTGGACAAATTTCAGGCATACCTATCATAGCAGTGCACGCAATGGGAGAAGAAGCAAATCAGGGTAATCTGCCATTGATCCGACCTCCCATTGTTTCGTCCTCCCATTGGTCCGATATTACTAACCCTGTCTCCAGTGGTGGACTGGGCGAAGAAATCGGCCCGGACATTTTTAGCGTGATTTGGCCTAGACCGGCCCACCACAACCAGCGCGTGATGGACCTGTTCTACCTGGTATAGTTGGTTAACCAGATGTAACTCTTTGAGAACGTAAACACTCTCAAGAGTTAAAATATTAATCTAAATTGGCCCAAGTCTAATTAGAGAATGTAGAAGATTAATGGTCATTTTGATCTGTATGTTTGACTGTTTTGTTTCCCAAATCCAGCCTGGAATTGTGGACCAAAAAGCAAAATAAATCTTTAGTTTTGGGGTCTGTTGGGGCTAAAATGTCATCAAATGGTGGTCCATGGCTCAAAATTCTGAACGAATAGTGGGCCCTGGGATCAAAAAGGTTGAAAACCAGTGCTTTTAATCATACCGTGATACCACCGGCCCCCTACGGGTCGTGGCCCACCAGGAGACCTCCCCGTACGTCCAATGGTCAATCCGACCCTGCCTGTCTCTAACCCTCACCCTCAACATAACATGCTGCAGTGTGGACACATGGGGCTTAAAACAAGGCAGACAACTATTAGGCTAATGGTGGATTTCCAGCACATGTTTGGACTAATGGGCCTCAGGATCTCTAGAACTCGGCATCTACGGGCAGTACCTGCCAATCAGCCAACTATAGATAATTCTGGTGGTCCTCGGCGTCAAAAACTAGAATCTAGTGCTGAAAACTAGAATCTAGCGTCAGGAGCTAGAATCTAGCAACAAGAAAACTAGGATTTAGCATCTCAAACTAGAAACTAGCATCGGGAACTAGAATCTAGTGCCTGGAACTGGATTATACCATTAGAAATTAGAATCTAGTCAGAACAAAATGGGTTAATACAGGGGTTTTCAACAGGTGGTCCGGGGACCACCAGTGGTCCCTGAGAGGGTTCCAGGTGGTCCTAAGTTGGTTAACAAGATGTAACTCTTGAGAACGTAAAAACGAAACCAAATGGACCCTTGCGGGTCCATTTGGTTTAATTTTTCACACTCTCAAGAGCTAAAATATTCATCGTCCGAAGTAGCCCAAGCATACACAACTAGAAGATGGACAAAAGCAAAAGAAATCTTTAGTTTTGGGGTTTGTGGGGATAAAATGACCTCAAATGGTGGTCCGTGGCTCAAATGCGGAATAAATGGTGGGCCCTGGTATCAAAAAGGTTGAAATCCCTGGGTTAATAGATCAAAAATGGTTGTCAGATCAAATATCGTTATGCAATTAATTAATTGCAGTTACAAAACCTAATTAAACTATCTATCTATCCATCTCCATCCATCCATCCATCCATCCATGATAATGTTACTTATGGGATTGAGATAAAAACGTAAATAAGTGTCCTCCTCTGGGTAGCAGGTCTCCACCAGATCGGGTTTGGCTACCCAGACCTGTGAAATATGGAAGGCAGCTCCAAATTTGAAGGAATTTGAATGAAATCTGTAGAAAAAAAAATCTGCCTGATGTATCTTTTAAAAAAGTACTTTTTTTCCGACTTCCTAGAAATGTAATGGAGTCACATACTGTATATGGGCCTACCAAAGTAAATGTACTTGGTTGTAGCGTCAGGGGCACAGAAGTGAAATCGAGCGGGGAGGATCCCATCTTCATGGGGCTTTCTGATTATGCAAAGTACATCTCTCCCAGCGTGGCTGCGTTTTGGGTCCGAAGGGCGCCTGCGACTCCTACGGAGGGGCCCCGCGTGGACGGATAAGCAGCGCCAAGGGTTCTAATAAACAGTTTCATCACAGTTGCACACAGAGGAGGGGCCGAAGAGAATTTCCAGCGTGACAAATAGCCTGGCAGTGGAAAGTGGTCTAATCTAATGGTATACCGGCTGCTCGCTCGGGGTTTTGGAGTCACATCACGTTAAGCCGCATTTAGCCGGCACATTCCACGTGCGTGAAGAAACAAAACTGACAAAACTGAAAAATAAATAAATGACAAAAAAACATATCCATACTGTGTTCAAATCCATTAATGAATGAATTCATCATTTATACTTTAGTCCATAAATAGCCAATCTTCAAGGTTGATCAGCGTGATTCTTAACTTCAGTGATGCTTGCGGAACTCAACTACGTCTCGTTTCTGACTGCATCACTGTCGTGCCACTAAACACGTTAATCCACACCCTCTCATGTAATATTGCTTTAACTATATTCTTGTGCTAAACTACCCAACTACCTTATGGGAGAGAAAAAAAAGACATGGTAAAACTTATGACATGCCTCAAACTTTTAACCGTTATAAGTTTGAGGCAAGAGAAGCCAAGGCCTTTGAAAATCCATGTTATCTGTTATCCACGTCACATTATTTATTAAACAAAGAGAAGACCGGTCTGAGATGAGAGGTCAGAAAGTGAAGAGCTGTTGCATCTGTGAAACGGGTCAATAGCTTCCCTCCATAGACGTCGATAAGGACCTCGCCTGAAGGATGGCATACGTCTCTCTCTCTCTCTCTCTCTCTCTCTCTCTCTCTCTCTCTCTCTCTCTCTCTCTCTCTCTCTCTCTCTCTCTCTCTCTCTCCTCTCTCTCTCTCTCTCTCTCTCTCTCTCTCTCTCTCTCTCTCTCTCTCTCTCTCTCTCTCTCTCTCTCTCTCTCTCTCTCTCTCTCTCTCTCTCTCTCTCTCTCTCTCTCTCTCTCTCTCTCTCTCTCTCTCTCTCTCTCTCTCTCTCTCTCTCCACAACACCTCTTTACCACAGAAGGTATGGGGCCGAAGAGAGACCGATAATAATATGGAATGGAAAAGAGCCAGAGGGGCCTGAGCATGGCCTGAGCCTCAGATCACACAGGAACCAGCTGCACTGACCCGTTCCTCGCCCTCACACTCCCCGATATGGGCCAAGTGAAGTGCACTCAATGAGAAAGCAAGGAAGGTTATGGCAGCGCTTTTCACATTGTTCATTTCGAGGACTCCCAAAAAAATCAATAGGCCTCCTCCTACGCGCAGCATTAGGATGTGTGTGGAACGCCCATTTGGAAAGATTTTTGTGCGAGAATTTAAAGAATTATACGATGATCTCTAGGCCCTAATAGCCATATATTCTCTCTTTGGACTAACTTTGAGTCAATAATAATAATAACAGGGGCAAACCTATTTTTGTTCGTGTCATTATAGACAAAACATTTCATAAGTAAAATGTATTTATTACTTGCGTGAGTGGAGTGGGTGCAAGTTAAAAGGGAAATCCACCCATCTTCAATATTTTACTATCATTAATATACCTTAGAGATGTTGTGTGGACATGATAAAAGTTCCTCTAGTGTGTTTTTTTTTCCCTAGAAATGGAGGTCTCGGAAAAAAATCATTAACATGGTCAAAGACAACTTGATGATGCCATCAAGTTGTGTTTCATCATGTTAACGATTTTTCTTTTCAGGAGCTTTTTCTGAGAATGAAAAAAAATGAAAATGAGTGAAATTCCGCTTAAAGCGATCAGTGCACAGCTGGTGTTCGGTGGCGTGTGGTCGGCGGTCGGTCGTCCCTCGGGGGACACCGATTGTTTAGGTGATGACGTGAATAAGAAACCTATAGCTAATGTCATGAGTATTAGCTCGCTCCGCTCGCGCAGGAGTTGGCCATGGCCTGCTTGTGCGCAACACGCAAGTTTGCATTCTGCCAAGCGCTGATCTAGTGATTATTACCTTGACCTCCTACACAAATTCTCACAGACATGGGCCCTGACAGTAAACCTAGCCAAAACAAAAGATATATGATATTCCAATAAAGGCAGAGCCATCTTAAAGGGGAACTCCACCCATTTTCAACATTTTAATATGTCATTAATATACCTTAGAGATGCTGTGTGGACATGATAAAAAAAAGTTCCCCCAATTCTGTATTTCCTAAAAATGGAAGTCTGAAAAATCATTAACATGGTGAAATACATCTGATGACATCATCAAGATGTATTTCACCATGTTAAGGATTTTTTTTTTCAGACCCCTTTTTCCTGAGAGGGTACAAATGGAACCAAGTGGACCCGCTAGGGTCCATTTGGTTCACATTTGTACCCTCTCAGGAAAATTGGGTGGAATTCCCCTTTAACCAACAATTCTTCCTAAATAAAACAGCACTAGAACACACACAAAAAAACTGTACTCACCTCAGCCTAAACATCAGTGGCACAGGAAACGTCAACAAAGCTGCAAATGACCTGAGAAAAGACAAGACATTGAAATGAATGTTAGGCTAGACGCCCCAATACAAATCTGGATAAAAGATAATAGACACTGTCATGGAACCCATCTCACCTCTATGGTTGTGAGATCTGGGATCCCCTTACTCTAGCTCAGGGGTTTTCAACCATTTCCATACCAGGGCCTACTGCATTTTAGCTCCAGACCACCATTTAGTGAATGACGTTGAGTTTAATCTCTCGGACGCAAAACTAGGATTTTAAAGTTTGTTTTCACAATTTAGAGAGATAACTGAGCCAAATGTTCAAAATAGCAATTCTTCTGTTTAAATCTGTTTAAATATAATGAGAGCGTTAAATGATACCAAATGGACTTGTAAGGGTCCATTTGGTTTCATTTTACGATCGCAAGAGTTACAGATCTATAAGGGTCCATTTTGTTACCAACTGCCAATTTAGCTGGGGACCACCTGGAAACCTCTGAAGGACCACAGGTTGAAAACCAATGCCCTAGCTAATAGGGAGTTCTTAACCCAGCCCAAAACGTCATGGTGAGTATAATATCAGACATGCATTTCTACATTTCTAATGTCAACCAATGTGCATTCCACACACATTTGCTTCACTGGTACTCACACATTTGCTTCACTTGGTTTACACATACATACTTAACATGACCACTATATTCCATACAGTATATATCCCATCACTTCTTCTCACCTGTAAACAACACACAGCCAAGGCACACACACAGGCAACACTGTTGCCTTACTCTGGGTCCTAACTGATCAGGACCCCTGAGCCCAAGCAGTGCATGGCAGAATGTGTTTAGCTGCCTCAAAGATTGCCTGTCTAAAATGAGCCTGGCTCATTCATTCTAGTGCCAAACAGGAATGATACGGTTTCACAGTTTTAGTACATCATGCGAAATGTTTCAAAGATAGTTCTCAGAATAATACAATCAACTGACTAATGAAATGAAACTGACTAAACACAAATAAAATATTATTGGAATTGGGCATTCCCTATTTCACTATATAATCATGCAGGCCTACATGAAAATCCCAATCTCACACAAACTATACAATGCTTGAAGGGCGGAACTACCCACTCAAATAAAGAAACCATTTCATGAGCACCTCAAAGAAAGCAATCCAGACACGTTCCATAAAATAGCCCTCAACCGTGAGGCAAACTCACAGGGATGCCCCCTTAGCTAGCTGGTCCAGGGATTTTACACAAACACTAGCACAACTAAAGATCTCAACAGGCCTGAAAATTAAGGCCCGGCCCTACCCGGCCCCAACAGTTCAGGCCCTAGGCCCTACCCGGCCCTACTAAATGGAATAGATTTTAGGCCCTACCCGGCCCTAAACTGTCGGGTTTGGGCAAAATTTGAGAATTCGCCACAGATTAAAATTGAAATGGCAATCAGCACCATCTTCATAATAGGTAAATACAGAAAATAACTATTATTCTTACTATATTAAAATAATTCAATATATATTATTTTTTCATGGGGCCCGAGGCCCTACCCGGCCCTATTGATTAGGATAGATTTTCGGCCCTACCCGGCCCTAAATGTCGGGTCGGGCCTGGTCGGGTTCGGTTCTGGTCGGGTTCGGGCAGAGTTTGAGGACTCTACGCTCACCAGATGGAAAGCCTATTGGACTAACCCAGATTATAAGAAAACAACGAGAAAGCTACCTAGAAAATGGAATGCTATCTATCACCAAAAAGGGAATATACTTTGGCTGAGTACCTGAGCATGGTAAAAGATCCAAATTGTATTGTATTGTATTGTATTGATAATAATAATGGATTGCATTTTCATAGTGCCTTTCCAAGTGCTCAAAGCGCTTTACAACGGTCCATTCATTCATACATTGGGAAGTAGAGCGGCAAACAGTCGACGCCAGCGTCCCCACTTCCCACATTCACACACCAATGGTGGCCAGCTCACACCGACCAACTCATTGGAGGCAATTTGGGGTTCAGTGTCTTGCCCAAGGACACTTCGACATGTAGACAGGAGGAGCCGGGATTTGAACCACCGACCCCACGGATCACTGGCCGACCTGCTCTACCTCCTGAGCCACAGCCACCATCTTAGAGTATTGACCAGGTACAGACACAAAATTACAAAGTCAACATGAGTTTGAAACCTTGACCAATGGCGAAAAACTCCCAGACCTATTGGGAGAAATACAGCAAAGTGCAATCACAGCAGCAAGATTTGTGAACTGTTGTGAGATGTGTGTTAAAAGATTGGCCAATGGAATACAACCACCCTAAGGAATACTGTCTGAACTATCTAGACCGTGCCCATGGAAATGTTTTTTTTTCTGCATAATCGTGAGGACAAATGTTGCCATTTGTCCTGAAGCAATTAACGCTATTTGTTTGAATGACCACTTCACAACATATCTTCATTAATACGCAATTTTTCTACTTTGTCTGTGTCTCATAGGAGGGCTATGTGAAGTTCAGAAACCTGCCCTGTAATGACATCATTGGTGGGGAATCCAAGCTTATAGAGACTTCAGGCTTTCTATTGATGAAAAGTTGCAATGCAAAATGGAATCCAGTGTTTCACTGCTGACAAAAATATAATTTGTCCAAAAAATATTGTTTCAAAAGAATCTTCTGAACGATCATGTCACTGGAAGATGGGTTTCTGAACAGTCCACAGACCTCCTATGAGACAGACAGTAGGAAAAAAATAGTGGTATTTTATTTTGTAGGCTATATTATGAGGGAACCCATTATATGAAGATATGCTTATATTAAGATAGGAACGTGGTTAAGTGGTCCTTTAATACAGTGGTTTTCAACCTTTTTCAAACCAGGGCCCACCATTTATTCAGCATTTGAGCCACAGACCACCAATTGAGGACATTTTAGCCCCACAGACCCCCAAAAATAAAGATTTATTTTGCTTTTGTCCAACCTCTAGTTGTGTAGACTTGGGGTAATTCAGATGATGAATATTTTAAACTCTTAGCTGGGGACCACTTGGAACCCTCTCAGGGACCACTGGTGGTCCCCGGACCACCTGTTGAAAACCCCTGCTTTAATACAACATTAAATAAGTGGAGTGAAAAGCGCAATGATTGTTTTTGAAATGCAGTAAAGTAAAAGTATTATACTGTAGATACTCAGAAGTCCTCAGGTACTACAGTACTTCATTGCTGTGCACAACTGCTACTGGCTTCCGGACGAATCGAGGACAACGCGCCTATAAGAAAAGAATGAATTATTTATAGAACGTAGTAACTTCAAATTTCCCATGAGCTTTAGAACATCCCCAAAGACAAGCAGACTACCAGCCCAAGACTGTCTGTCTACTCTGTTACTGTTATTGTTGGGAGAGTGCTCTCAGCGCGCACACGCACACACACACCATTAGAATGCATAGAACATGTACAAACATTTTTTGAAAGATATCGTCAAAAATGTAAATTTTTGACTTTATCTTAAAATTTGCACTTTTTTGTTTTTACATATTTTTCTCAAAGTAGTAGTAGGGTTGAAATCACTTTTTTGCAAGTAGAAATCTGTCTGGTCCTTGCAGGGTTGAGAGCTAAAAGGGATATTCCACTTTCCAAAAAAAAAAAAAAAAAAACGTTTGGTCATTTTATGGTCTACTCAGTCTCATGTGAACACCCCAGACAGTTTATTACTCCATTCACTATATAGATATTTGATGTTCTTTTTAGCGTATCCGTCTCCTTCCTATACAAACCAAACAACCAATCTTTTTTCTGGTGACTGATATTTTTAAAATATTGTTTTACAAAATATAGCCGCCTGCATATTTCGGCAGGCCCACCCAAATGAATAAAACAATATTTTAAAAAATAAAAATGAAAACTGCGAATGACATTCCACGGCCCTCTCATGTATTAGGAGGGCAATATCAGTCACGATAAAAAGACGGGTTGTTTTAGAATAATCTGTCGTGGTTAAAATGGAGTTTTAAGTCATAATAGGTTTGTATAGGAAGGAGGCGGATACACTCAAATGAACATCAAATATCTAAACACTGAATGCAGTAACTTAGAAACTGTCTGGCGTGTTCAAATGAGACTGAGTACACCATAAAATGAGCAAACGTTTTTTTGGAAAGTGGAATATGCCTTTAACCCCTTTGTGTACTGAACGCGTTTTGGTGTTTTTAAGCTGTTGAAAAATAGCAGATCAACAAGCTCATATCGCGCCACCGAGTGGCGCGATATGAGCTTGTAGATCTGCTATTTTTGAAAAATTGTGAAAATGTAGAATCTGATCAGGACACAATGGGTTAAATACCCCGTCCCACTACTGCCCACTGTGGACCACTTGTAATTATCCATGCCTCACTAATCCCTGCTCCATGCTCTTCTAAGACCACAGTGTCCTCTGTCTGCAGGCCTCCATCCAGTACTCGCATGGCACATGAATGAGACGACAGCGAGGACCTGTCCATCGCTGGAGGTTGTTTAGGTGTGTGTGTGTGTGTGTGTGTGTGTGTGTGTGTGTGTGTGTGTGTGTGTGTGTGTGTGTGTGTGTGTGTGTGTGTGTGTGTGTGTGTGTGTGTGTGTGTGTGTGGTATTTTGGTCTGGGCTCGCGGTGGAGCAGGTCACTCACCTCCATTACCGGTCACAGGGTTTCCAATTATTGCTTATCCCAGTGGCTGGGCTGCACGGACAAAAGAAAAAAAGAGATTTTCTCTGTAGCAGGAGTGGATATATAGGTGCAAGGAGGAGCTGTGATATCCTAAACCCTCCTCCTCCTCCCCCGCACCCCACTCGCGCCACGATAGAATATCTATTGTGACCCGTCAAAGTGATATGTTGTGATATGCGAGTCCCCCAGGGCACGGCCGGCTGCTTTTGTTGATTGCGCGTTCATTGCAAAGCCATATACGCCATGTGCCTTTTCCCCAGCAAGTACAATGGAGTCTGTGTGTGTATCTTCACGCTCCCAACACCCAGGATGAACTGATGACCGATAAGCAGGGGAATGAAGGTTCTGACCTGCCCCAGAGTCACCTGCCAATGTGGGAAGAAACTGTTTCTTCCACAGGAAAGTAAAGGTTTGACATTTGACTCGGAAGCATGCACAAACAACAAAAAAAGGAATTGAATTGAATCGTATAATGAAGCGAAATGAGCTTGATGAATTGGGTTTGAGATCTGGAGGCGATGCAAGTATGTATGTGTGCGCGCGCGTGTGATTGTGTGTGCGATTGTGTGCACACGCACGCGCGCACACCTGCAACATCTTGGTGGAACAAAAAACAGCCAGATGGTTTATTGAGTGAAGAAATTAGCATTCATTTCACACGGTTATTATTTCCACACGAATTTAAGCAGGCGTATGGTGGAGACCTCATTGGGGAGAGTGGAGTCTGCATGTGGAAGAGAGCTGTGCTTTGACTCGTAAAAAGAAGATGATCTTTACACTTTCTCTAAGTGTACAAACAGCGACGGGTGCATGAGTAATTGCCCCGTGTTTCGCGCACGTGCACGCACACGCACACAACGCCAATTAAGATATCAAGTGTATTGGGAATAAACCCATACCTGCGCAATCTGCGCGGCTGAATTCGTAAAGTGTCGGGTCAATCAATACGGCGAGGCATCCTCATTTATCGGTGATTGTTGTCCTCTCTGTTTCACAAGAAAATTGAGATCCCTCCTTTGTAAAGCTATTATGTTCCTTGTTCTGTAAGGGCCCCTTGCTCTTAAAGCCAGGTTATTTTTTATATTGAATTTGTGTTCCTCTGTGGGTGTGCGCAACAGAGACCTCTCAGATGATTATAACAAGCAGTGGTAATGAATCGGCCCGCAGATCTCTGGGGAAGAGCAACAGTGTGGAGTTTAACTAGCACAATGTAGCAGCTCCGCTCAGACCACTGTGTGTATCTACTGTCTAATGAAGGGAACAGAATTGTAAATGATCTTTACACATGCAGATATAGACTTGAATGGCAGCTGGAACACGTTAACACAAGGTATGCACATTTGATGACCACTTGTGTTCATGTACATCATACAGTTCTCAAATATTGTGGGGTCAACTGTATTAATTGATTGCCAGAGTCCTGTGGTGGGAATTCACACATTGAAAGTGAATGAATAAAAAAAAACTAACTATTTGTATTGTTGACCCATTTCTAAAATATGAACATGTCCTTTGTTCATTTTTTTACCCCTCTATCACAGGGAACTATGTCTTTGTGTGTCCATATCACTACGTAAAGTGATCTTTTGCAAAAATGGTGAAATGTCCCTTTAACTAAACAACAAATCTTAACTATCCCTTTAATGTTTCTTTTAACCACACAAATCTTGAATGTGGGACCGAAGGCTGTCTGCAGCCAGACAAGAAATAAATGTTAATGTTTGGGAGTCCTTGATATGAAAACGTTTAAGAACCACAGGGTCCACAGGTTGCTTATATATAGCCTCATAGCTGTTGAACATCTGGCAGCTTTTTACCGGTTTTAGCCCAGGGGACTGTAACCTTTTGTCGGGTTTAACCAGAAAATGCTCATGTTTCATGCTCAAAATCGGTTCACGCAAGGATACAATTCCCCTCGGTGACATGTATTACTCCCGCCGACATGTTGCAGCAGACATTGTGTGCTATAGCCCCGGTCACGTACTGGGAACCGGAAAACACACTCCAGCCAGGGGCGGCTCTAGACATGGGCATGGGAGGGCAATGCCCCCCTAAATGCCCTGACTGCCCCACCAAAAACAATGGCATGCAAAACAACCCAAGCTTTATGCATGCTGCGTGCCTGTTGCAACTTCAACAACAACTGATATTGATGCTTAACTTGCCTAATAACCGAACATGGTATGGGTGGCGCGAAGCCACTCCCATACCATTTTCTCTTGCCCCCCCCCCCCCAATTGGGAAATGTTATATCCGCCCCTGACTCCAGCACACGCTGTTCACCAGGGGCTTTTCAATTATTTTTATACCAGTGCACCAGTTCTACCCGTCCCCAACAAAATACTATTTCTAAAGTAATTTCATGTTTGGAATAAAGCATTATTAAAAAATATAAAGCACACTGATAGCCTTGAGTAAGGAATACATTAGGAAACAGTGCACTCCTGCTGCTGGCACACTTGCGAAGCGTGAACTTGAGAAGCACGCACACACTCTGTGTCACGTGATGTTCTTTTTCTCTGGTCGTCAATGGAGAATTCAAGCTTTGCTCAGCTTGGATTTTATACTAGTGCAGGCTTTTCCGGAAAGCTTGAGCATGCCGCCGCGGCATTCACAAGCCTGGGTGGAGCTTCATTCCTGTCCACTACCAGTAAAAAAAAGTCACATGATACAGGGCGTGCACGTTTTTCTCAAGTTCGCGCTTTGCAAGTGTGTCCATAGCCTATGTAGGTGTATTCAGGATATACTGTACATGCAAGGCAATATTCACAACATAAGCGACATTTCATCAACATACAACATTTCATCATGGTTTATGTGTCATGTGATATGTCTAACTAGGATGTGGTCATGATGCTGAATCTATTCCAAGCATTAGTTTTTCTCATAAAATATGAAAAACAGCTAAAAACAGCCATACCTGTTATCATAAATGTGTTTAGTCAGCACTTCTGGAAAGTTCTATGTCCGTTTTCAGGCCAATCAGTCTTTTATTTCCCCCAAAATTAATACTTGGAATAGATTCAGCATCATGACGCCCCCACCCCCCAGTTATACACTACATATCACATACTATATAAAGCAAATTTAGCATGTTTTGCCTTCTATATAGGTTGCGACTAGTACTCCAACATTGACCTGTTTTTATGAGGTTTCCTACAGCTGTTACAGTTCCCAGATTGGTCAAATATCTGATAAAATGCCCTAACTACAGGGTTAGATGAGCTGGAGTAGTGACACATTTTGTTCGCAAGCTCCTTGTCAAAAAAAAAAAGAAAAGAAAAAATAACACCGTCACACCCTTCAAATGCAACATGGAGAACTTCTATAAGAACCGCTTGGGCCTGCGTGACATATTCCGCGATGCGGGTATAGGGTTTTATTACGAGTGAGTTTAGTCAGGTAAGCTATTAAGCCGCCTGTGTGAGTGAGTGGTGCTCTGGGTTTTCGTTGTGAGCCGGTGGGACATTAAGAAGACTTCAGATGGGGGGAATCTGCTACCTGCCGTTCCAAGGCTGGAGATAATTGGACTGATCGGGAGGAGCTGTCCAATGCATTCTAAAGTGGCCGTGTAAAACGGCGCTCGTGATTCCTGAACCTGTTCCCGATTTCTACCAAAAAAAGCTCAGAGTCTAGGTGTGTGAGCATAGAATAATAAAATACAGAGACTGAACTGGAGTGATAGCCCCGACCCCCTTGCCAGTCATTTCAATAGAAGTTGCTCAGTGGCGTTTTGAAGCACCCTGCCTGGAGACTGCCGGAAATAGGGTCTATACTTCTGCATTCGGACACCAAAATTTGGTGCCCAAATGTGGAAGTGTTACCTCCATGAACGTGCACTAATTGATTCATGAACAAGCGCTCAATGTTAAACTCCTCCTGAATCGATGCACTCGCCTGCAGTTCACACTCTAACAACTAGAGCCGAGCGCTTCAAGATTGCAGAGGCTCTCTGAGGATGTGGGTTTGAGGCCATGACAATCCTCTTCGGTGTCTTGTAGTCTAGCCTGGCTTCCAACATGATTCGCTGCATTCAGTCTGGCCAGAGCCTGCTTGACTTACATTTCCCTGACAGCACTTGTTAGGTAGCATAATGTTTCTGATTGGATGGTGCTCAAACGAACGTGACCTCAAACAAATCACAGACCAATCAGAATCCTCAGCTGCATTTCAAGCTTCATATGCCCCGCCTACCTGTAGGGGATAGGCTCTTGGCCATACTGATGTGCGAAGTGACATTTGAGATGCGCAGAACACAGCAAATCAGGCTGGAACCCAGGCTAGTTGTAGTCCAATGTGGCATGAAGAGACATAAAAAAAACACAGATGCGTTCCCGCAGTTAAACTACAACGAGGTGAACAGACGGAAATGTTATTCATAATCCTTCAATATAAATGCTTCACAATGAAGTATACGTTATGGAGAGAATATGTGTCTGCCTGTAACCTATGTGTCACCCTCTAACCTATTTTAGCACTTCTTTAAGTATTAAAAACAATTTTAGTGATGTTAACTTTAGTGAATTATAAGTGTTGTATATTATTTGTGCTTTAAATTTACATTCCATCATAGGGTAGTGTCACGTGCCAAAAATAGCCAATCCACTCAGTAGCTTGAGCTTGTAGACTGGCCATTTAATTGGGCTTATAGCCCTGCAAGTCACACTGGCAGTGGACGTTTTACATTGCAGGTGCTTCCATTGAACTCAATATTTAATTAAGCCATTACCCACGCCGAATGTAAATTAGGCCTTTTCGGTTCCTGTAGTTGCCCATTAGACACGATCAATTGTGTGGATAATAAGATGTCACGTTTAAGTGAAAAAACGGATCGTGTTAAGGAAGCCTGAATGCTGTCCCACAGCACTCATAAAAAATCGGCTTCCCATCACGAGGCCCGTGTCCATCATGCCCACGAGCAGATGAGCACAATGGGCCAGTTCCGCCAAAAAAAAGTGGGTCACAATGATTCGTATTCACTTGTCACATAATGCCGAGATCAGTCCGCAGGGGCGATACAGAGTGATTAATGAGAATCTCAGATGGCAGTGAAAGGGACACATTTCCGTGAATTCACCCCCGGATGTGCGAGACAGACAGAGAAGAATAAAGCCAGTGCTGCGCTGCCTTTCTCGCTTTGATCCTAGCACTGATGAATACGTTTTCGCGGGGGGGGTGGATAAAAAAGATGCGTGGGACTGACTGGGACCAATACGCGCACCGTACCAGCGGGAGTTGGATGAGACTGCGAGGAGGGGGGGCATACCCGAGGTCTTAGCCGCCAAGGCCGAGCAGCGTCCCAAGATAACGACGTTGTGGTCCCCTGATGGAGCAATCTGCCCCGGAGCTAGCGCTGTCAGCTCCAATAACCCATCTCATCCTCCGCACGGTGCCCACCACCAGAGAGCTGGGTGCCTCGCTCCCTGCAGCTAACACTCACAACTTTCTCTGCACTTTTTTTTGTCGACTGTTCCACCAGTGTATTGCTTTGGAGGGAGCATGTGCGTATATTATTGTTTCTCATGCGGGTATATTGCTTTGAGAGGGTGTACACAGGTGCAGTATCCGTGTGACTGTATGTTGTTCGCCGTGTTGGGGAAGTTACTTTTTAAAAGTAACTCTTTCACAGTTATTGTCACTGTAATCCCTTACCTTCTATTACTAATCTATTAATTTACAAGAAAAGTGTCTACCCCAGCAACCCCAGGTCGGTGATCAACCTATTTTCTGCTGAATACAATACAGCATTAGTAGAACACTGACGGAGGATAGCCTACTGTGTATCCATGTAAACTAAAGTCACTGAATACGCGTGAGCGTGTGTGTGTGTGTGTGTAAGATTCTGACGTTAAACAACAAGGCAGTGGTGAGTGAACAATAAACAATAAACAACAACAATAAACCGTTCCAGCGTTACAGCATGACAAACTCCCCCCAGTTTTCATACCGAACTGCGACCTGCGGACGCAACTTGTTACTAAATCATGAAAGTAACTAGTTACTAGTTACTTGTAAAAAGTTATTTAACAAGTTACAAGCAAAAGCTTCTTTATGTAAAGTAACTCAGGGTAAGAGTGGCGCTAGTTGTTTTGAGTCTGTGCATGCACTCCTGCATGTGTGTGCCTGTGCCTGTGCACGTGCCTGTTTGCGCTTGTGTGTCAGGTTCAAAGAGCAGATACAGGATACAGTACGGTTATTAACGTTAACAACTGCGATGGAATGCATCTCCTCCTAGGTTATGTTAAAAGTTGGAGGCTCAACAACAACAGATTATGTTTCCTGTCTGTGTCTACACATCACGTATACTCAAAGAGAATGCTGGAGTACCGCAGGGTGCAGGCTGTACTGTACACAGAACAGAGACAATGCACAACGCATGACAACTTCCACCGCAGACGGATCATCCTTTCAAAGGGGAAACAAAGAAGCATGACTGTTCAAAGAAGTATCCGCGCGATATCCCAATTTAATTTGCGCCTGTCATCTCAGAACAACGGCGCAGCATGTGGGCCACGCTTTCTTCAAGATTTCCTTTTGATGGAGTCTCACAAAAAGGTCTTTGAGGTTACATACTTCTGAGGAAAAAGGGGTTGAAGATTAGACGGTGCAAAGATAAGGTGGAAAAAGGGAATAAATAGAGTGTATGAGGGGTCTCTTGCTGTCTTCAATTCTCAGAGGAATTGGGATGTCAGTGCAGGGCTCATGAGACTAATGGGGAGGTAACAGAATTGGCCCATGGACTAGAGGTCTTGCTTAGACTTGTCATTTCAATGCGTTTCCATTGTTTGTTTTAAGGCTGTCGGGAAAAAAAAAGTTAATGGCGTTAATTAATTTGTTGATTAATCTGATTACAATGTTTAGTGTTTTGGATTTTTCATTCTTTTCTTAGTTTTCTCATTTTATTTTCCAAATCAGTTAGCTTTATTTAGTTTTTAAAGTGGGTTTGCTATTTTTTATTTAGTGAAACTGGTTTTAGTTACTTTTAGTTGTTTAGTTTTTTCATGCCTTGTTTATTAGTAAGGTAGGCTATAGGATTCAAAAAGATCAGAACAAGTATTATTTAATAATAATAATATGTGCACATGCACACACTCTACAGAGGAGGGAATTGTAACAGTTAAAGGTCCACTCCAACTCGATCCTGGTGGAGGAAGGAGTTTCTCTCACTGATTGGACGAAAGGGGCTCCATATTGTCCCGAATATAAGACCGCTCTGGTTAGAAGAGGACCCCGATTTTTCAAGACTCGTTGCAGAAAAGGAACATTTAATGTCAAACAGTATTGCCCCCGAATATAATTTCATCCCATTTTTTTAAAATAATTCCATTGGGAAAATGTTTTATATTCAGGCCAAGATATTCAAATCATTGAATATACATTTTAATGAATCGACATTGTCAAGCAAAGTTCTATTAAATGCTTCCACTGCTCAGTTCATAAAAAAGCGGTGTTACAATTACAGTAGTTTATTAATTAATCACAATCATCAACAGTCAAGGTGTTTGTCACATTTACAGTATACAGCTGTATCAAAATAAATCACAGTGACATTATTGTGTTAAACCTCTATAGTTTGACAATACAGACACAATAAGATAAAAAGGCATCGACAAAAACAAATGCAGCAAGCGTGTGTGTGTGTGTGTGTGCTTCCCAAGTATAAATTGATGTGCGATTAATTATGATTAATTAATTACAAATACAATGCTTCAAATTCATTTGATTATTATTATCTTTTTAATCGAGCCCCACCTAAATCTATAATGACATGTTTGAATGGATCCATTTAATACTCATTGCAGTAGCAGAACACCGAGCTGCGGGTTGATCAATGAAGGGGTATAAAACATAAACCTCTCTCACACAGAGGCCCTTGTAGATGATCAGAATTCAGTACAACAAACTGCTTCAAAAAAAAGAGAACAGGTGCTCAATGGAGATGCAAAAAAGTTTAAAAACAAATAAAAGTTGTTACTGGTGCTACGAAGGTCAACAGGGACTGGAACAGTGAAAAACAGGAAGGCAACAATCCGAGCACTCAAAAGTTAAAAAGGAGGAGAGGGGATATAAAACAAGGTACTTTATTAAATGGTAAAAAAGCCAACATGTTTCGGCTCAAAGAGTCTTCATCAGGGCTAGTGTGTGAAGCAAGCATGCTGCTTGCAGCCCATAATGGTGAGAGTACTCTGCGTGTTTTTGTCCTTGTCATGTTGTTGCCCTGTGGCCCACTGCCTGCAGCATAATAAATAACAATGGGTTAAACCGCATGCACTTGCAATGACTTTGATGGATTTGCAATATAAAAAACATGTCAACTGTCTCACCTCTTTGGCTTCTTCAATCGCAGACGATCAGTAAGTTACCCTCGCATGATCTGTGAATGAAATGTAAATGTAATCGCTGGATCGGTGACACGACAGCCTAACCCTAACCCTCACCCTCCCCCAATAACCTTAACCTCCCATGCGCGGCAGCACCTAAACCCGATACATGAAGGCTGGGCACAAATAATACTCAGACCAGGCGAAACATTGCGACATTGAGGGGTCAGAAAACTGAGCTCTCGTGGAGGGTTGTTGCCATAGAGTTATAAATATAGAGAGCGGACTCGAGCGATAGGCCCGCCCCCTTGCCGTTCACTTCAATACAAGTTGCTCAGTGGCGTTTTGAAGCACCTTGAAGACCGTCTACTTCCGCATTTGGACACCAAAATTTGGTGTCCAAATGCGGAAGTATTTCCTCCATGAACGCGCCCGAAGCAAGGGATCATGGGAAGGTAAAGGATTCATTTTTGTTTTTTAATCAATATGTATATAACTTCACAACATTTATAATAAACCTTTTTTAAGCTTTTGTTATGTCAGTTTTCAGCACCATATGGTACATGGCAGCAGGTAGCAACGTTTTATGTCGCAGACCTTCCATTTAGTAGCCTATAAGAGTTGCAATATTGAAAAAAGTACGGTATGAAAAAACAAACTAAAACTAACTAAAACTTTTTGCCAAAATAAAAACTAGCAAATGCGCCCTGAAAACTAGGCTAATTAAAACTAACTAAATCAAAAAAGAAAGAGAAAAAACTAACTTAAACTAAAATGAAAAATCCATAACTACAGTATAATAACACTGGTGATGAGACAATGTTTATTGAGAGACAGCGAGTGCAAAACCCGACGTCGGCGGGCGCCTCGGCTGCGCCGGGACTTGCCTCCTTAGTCGCTTCCTTAATGAGTGGCGGACCGGCAGCGCGGCGTTTTTATGAGCTCTGGCGGCAGTGCTGCCGCTGCCGTTGCATTCTGGATGGTTCTGCCGGTTCGTGCGGCAGTTCTGCCGGTTCGTGCGACAGTGTAGCGGCAGAAGGCTCCCCATGCCGCCCCAGACCGGCGCTTTTGCCGATGATTTTGGCAACTGCCTCTGCTTTTGCACTGCCTGCTGCTGCTGTCAGTCCAATTAATGCATGCTTGCAGAACGATTATAAATATATGCAAACAAATATGAACTAAATATTTATTGAATTCATTATATTATTAATTGTTTTATCATTACTATAAGCTCTATCATTAATATAAGCTTTTTGGGCGGCTATGCCGGTTCGCCGCCGGGCCCTCCGCCTCGCCGCCGTGCACTCCGCCGGCGCCGCTGCTCATGGACCGGCGGTTCCCCCGCCGCCGGGCGCTCAACCGGCGCCGGTGCTCGTGGACCGGCGGTTCCTCGCCGCCGCCGGCGCCGCTGCTCGTGGACCGGCGGTTCCCCGCCGCCGGTGGCGGCCAACGCCGCTTCTATCGACGCTTCACCGACCCTCGCCTGTTGACTGATTCTCTTCATGCTCTCTCTCTCTCTCTCTCTCTCTCTCTCTCTCTCTCTCTCTCTAATAAAGATGTTCGTCTGCCTCGACTGTTTTACCCCCCCTCCAAACTGGGGTTTGTAGGCCATATCATTGAGTATATATAAGGAAATCCCACCCATTGTCCATTGCCATCTACTAGAAGAGTTGCGATATTGAAGGGTCAGAAACTGAGCCCACGAGCGCTATTGATACAGCCTGATGAGGGACATTGGGACAAACAAACTGACATGATTTGAAACAACTTGTTTACAGTGAATGAATTGATTAACGCATCCATCCATCCATCCATCCATCCATCCATTCAAGCTGGGCTGTTGCCTGAATTCAACGCATGAATGTGTACTTCTGGTCCAGGCCTTGTCCCTATTTGCTGTCCCCATTACCAATAGAAGTCTATGTAGAGCCTCCATGCCCGCTCAGTCTAAATCCAGGCCGCGTACGCATGCAGTAAAGCTTGATTATACTCAATTGACCGCTGTGCTGCATTATACATGTGATCGATATACAAACTCACCGCCTGTCGCAGCACAACTAGTTGTGAGCTTGTAGATTGAACGAAACCTAACCTTGTTTCGCGCGCATGCATGCAGAAGACGACCAAGAACTGAATTACAAAAGTAGCCTAATTGTAGTCGATACTTGCCTTTAGTTTTTGGATTGGAAACAAATCAAACAGGGGAGACGCAGCGCAGCGCTGTGTGCCTCTGTCCATGGCCATGCCTCTGTCCATGGCCATGCGCCTGGTCTCGCGTATGTAGAGATGGCTCTACTCTACATGCATTTTCAACTTCAATTGACACGAATAAGCCCACGAAACGGACCCCGGAATATGCCAGACCGATAAGATTTTATATTATGGCTCTATAGTAATTCATTCAATGATAGAGCTTTACAACAGAAAGCCTCACTGATTCCTGATAGTCACAATGTGTGACCGTGTCTCTATTTGAAATGTACTGTCCCAAGCTGGACTGAATATGATATTGCATATAGCCTAAGTGATAATTACATATAGTCTATTACGCTCACGTAGGCCTACAATAAACCTAGGCCTGCAGATATACAACACGCAGAACGAGAGGGACGGAGGTGTCCCGCGCGCGCGCGCGCGCGCACACACACACACACACACACACACGCGCGCGCGCGCGCGAATAGCCTATAACCTCAATGATATGGATTAGCCCTAGACAGACCCCAGTTGGGGGGGGGGTGGGCAGACGAACATCTTTAGAGAGAGAGAGAGAGAGAGAGAGAGAGAGAGAGAGAGAGAGAGAGAGAGAGAGAGAGAGAGAGAGAGAGAGAGAGAGAGAGCATGAAGAGAATCAGTCAACAGGCGAGGGTCGGTGAAGCGTCGATAGAAGCGGCGTTGGCCGCCACCGGCGGCGGGGAACCGCCGGTCCACGAGCAGCGGCGCCGGCGGCGGCGAGGAACCGCCGGTCCACGAGCACCGGCGCCGGCGGCGCCGGTTGAGCGCCCGGCGGCGGGGGGAACCGCCGGTCCATGAGCAGCGGCGCCGGCGGAGTGCACGGCGGCGAGGCGGAGGGCCCGGCGGCGAACCGGCATAGCCGCCCAAAAAGCTTATATTAATGATAGAGCTTATAGTAATGATAAAAAAAAACAATTAATAATATAATAAATTCAATAAATATTTAGTTCATATTTGTTTGCATACATACATTCATAATCGTTCTGCAAGCATGCATTAATTGGACTGACAGCAGCAGCAGGCAGTGCAAAAGCAGAGGCAAAAGCGCCGGTCTGGGGCGGCATGGGGAGCCTTCTGCCGCTACACTGTCGCACGAACCGGCAGAACTGCCGCACGAACTGGCAGAACCATCCAGAATGCAACGGCAGCGGCAGCACTGCCGCCAGAGCTCATAAAAACGCCGCGCTGCCGGTCCGCCACTCATTAAGGAAGCGACTAAGGAGGCAAGTCCCGGCGCAGCCGAGGCGCCCGCCGACGTCGGGTTTTGCACTCGCTCTTACTCAATAAGACAATGTTTATTGTAAAACTGGGAGTAACCTTTGCGGTTTACAAGTCTTCAATGAACATGTCTGTCAATCTAAAATAAATCTACTAAAATGTATTGGATTATCTGAGACAACTACTGTAGAACAGGTACTGGTGTCATATCCCCCCCCCACACACACACACACTTGGATTGTTGTCGTTATTTCGCTATAGTCACAGTTGAGCCGATGCTCCAGTGGCGTTAATTGCTTTTTTGAAAGGGTTGATGAGTTGACCCCCCCACCCCCACCCCCACTCCTCATGTGTCTGTCCTCTGTGTCCCCAACCTCGGGATAAACATCACAGACTCACACACAGCTGTTCCCTTCATAGAGTAGGAGTAGGTACCCAAAGTCCTACTATACTATAGTCCGTTCATATGATACTGTTGTGTGAGGGAGGCGTGGCTTTTTATAATATCACAATCACAGAAGTTTGGGCCTGGATGTGTTTGGTTTTTATAATATTTTAACGCTCAGCACGGCAATTCACTCGGCTATAGCGCCTCATTCAGCGGTGCGTCAGTGGTGCTAGAGACAGCGCCGCTCCGTCATTGTCAGTGGTCAGTATTATGTGAACCAACTTCAGTATTACTATGACAGGAATTTTGGTTTTATTCCTAAGTGTGTGTGTGCGTGTGTGTGTGTGTGTGTGTGAGACAAATGAAGATCATATCAAAACAAACCAATGGCAGTACCTTTAGCAGGGGCAACGGCATCGGCAGCACCAAGTCCAGCAGGCAATCTTCCCTTGTCTGTATTTCACACATAATGGAGGAAGCTATGTTAGTTTGACTTGTACACTGAGCAGAATTGAGTATACTACATCAAACAAAAAATGTTCAACAGTGTGCAAAAAGTGTTCTGTGTACACACCTACATTCATCTTACAATGAATATGTATTTTTCAAATGCTTTGAAAATAGCACGTCTATAAATCTCGCCTAGTCCAAGTCTTTGTACTTTGTCCTTTCCTAAATGACGAAACAACGTTTTAAAAACGGAACGTCACACATACATTTTTCCACTGCATATAGGGCATATCTTAATTAATTAGATTATTATTATCAGCAATGACATGTTTGACGTGATCCATTTCACTACCCATTACCAACCTATTTCAGTATTACTATGAACAGAATTTTGGTTCTATTCGTAAGTGTGTGTGTGTGTGTGTGTGTGTGTGTGTGTGTGTGTGTGTGTGTGTGTGTGTGTGTGTGTGTGTGTGTGTGTGTTGTCATTGAAGAGGAGTGCACCAACATTCCACAGGCCACAAGTGATAATCTGATAAACTCTATGCGAAGAAGATGTGTTGCACTGCATGAGGCAAATGGTGGTCACACCAGTTACTGACTGGTTCGGAGGCCCATACACCCAATAAGGCAAAAGAAAATTGCACATTTCAGGGTGTCTTTTTGGAGAGTCTGAAGTACACCTGTGCACTAATCATGATGTCACATCTGCATCTTAATGTGGCACACCTGTGAGCTGGGATGGATTATCTTAACAAAGCAGAAGTGCTCAATATCACACATTTAGGCAGATTTGTGAACAGTGTTTGAGAGAAATGGTTATATTGTATATCTGGAATGAATTTTAGGGCTTTAAGTCCATCCCCTGAAAAATGGGAGCAAAAACAAAAGTGTTGCATTTATATTTTTGTTGAGTGTAGATTTTGAGCAACAACAAACAATGAGACACAGAGCTCACCGGTTGCAACAGGTCTAAATGGGTTGAACTACAATAACATCTATAACAATGAATAACAATAACCCATATTTCCACCAACAGCTTCAGCTACATGGCTGTTCAGACAGCGGAGGAGGGGTAGAGCATACTCATAGAGGTATGTCATAAATTGTGGGGAACAAACATTTGTAGGGAACAGCAGCATTTAGAAATCTGCAGTATTTGGTTCAATCAGAATTTGTATTTGCTTACATGTTTATGTGACAGCTCACTTCAAGCATTAAAGCCATAATACTGTGTGTCTGTGATTTCCTTTTCTTAGTTTAAAATAACTTTTCTCCATGCATTAAGGTTTGGTCTTGCTGGCAGCTGCTGTGTTGTGATGAGTTCATCTTCTGGTTTTAGCTGGACACTTTGGACCTTTAAGCTTAGTTTAAATGACATACAGTAGATTATGTATAACAACATACAGTATGTTTCTGTATGGAATCATTATGTAGTCCAGTTGTGTTTTGTGTATAATAGCCTAGTTTATATTTTGAGTGCTTCACATTGATAGATAAAACAAGATATCACATAATATGTTACTGAACCAAGTTCACAATTTGTACAGTTATAATCCTCACACTTCATAAAGTTTGCTAATCACTGAGCACTGTAAATATGGAATCACACATGTAAACTAACCTTTCTGTCTGGCAAGTGACAAAGCTAATTCATTTTGACACGTGAAACAGTGTGAAAGAGATCGTTTCAGAATCTTTATTATAGCCAAATGGTCAACAAACAATGTCTACAAACAGTATTAATAACCATACAGTGTACAGCAGGTGTACCCACCCTTTTTGGACTTGAGAGCTACTTTAAAAATGACCGGCTCAACAAGAACACATAAAAAATGTGATTATTCCGCTGCTGAAAATACATTTCAAGGCCCCTAGAAAGTGGGGGCTTTGAAATAATGGTTATACTGTGCTGGTATAACCAGAAAAATAGTGGGGGTTTTGGCGGAGCGCTCGTGCATGAATTACACCCGACTGCAGTACCAAACTTGGCCACCAGCCCCGGGAGCTTCAAGCCTGCATGCGCTGGTGGTTGTTGTGGTTGTTGCGGCCTGAAAGAGGGACAAAAAGAGGGACATTTCCAATATGTGAACCAAAAGGACCCTAGCGGCCTCCCATCAAAAGCAAGTAAGAAGTGGTTTGCATATGTGCCACGTGTCACCACCCAGTGCACAGTGGGTTGTGCTGGGGAGCGGCCCCCTGTGAAAGCACCCAAAGGGAAACAGACTAAACAGGTCAAAAATGACACAAAATGGCTAAAAGGTTAAAAATGACAAACAAAACTCAACGTTTTCTCAAACCAGTCGGCCATCCTGATCCCAAAGTGGCGAAAGTCGCCGGGACATGTCAACAGGGCTGTGCTCCGGACAGCAGCGCCGTGAGCAGCACCACGGATGAGGAGGGATAAACAACACAGACTCACACACAGCTGTTCCCTTCATAGAGTAGGAGTAGGTACCTAAAGTCCTACTATACTATAGTCCGTTCATATGATACAGTTGTGTGAGGGAGGCGTGGCTTTTTATAATATCACAATCACAGAAGTTTTGGCTTGGATGTGTTTGGTTTTTATAATATTTTAACGCTCAGCACGGCAATTCACTTGGCTATAGCGCCTCATTCTGCGGTGCTTCAGTGGTGCTAGAGACAGCGCCGCTCCGTCATTGTCAGTGGTCAGTATTATGTGAACCAACTTCAGTATTACTATGACAGGAATTTTGGTTTTATTCGTAAGTGTGTGTGTGCGTGTGTATGTGAGACAAATGATCATATCAAAACAAACCAATGGCAGTACCTTTAGCAGAGGCAACGGCATCGGCAGCACCAAGTTCAGCAGGCAATATTCCCTTGTCTGTATTTCACACATAATGGAGGAAGCTATGTTACTTTGACTTGTACACTGAGCAGAATTGAGTATACTACATCAAACAAAAAATGTTCAAAAGTGTGCAAAAAGTGTTCATTCATCTTACAATGAATATGTATTTTTCAAATGCTTTGAAAATAGCACGTCTATAAATCTCTAAGCCTAGTCCAAGTCTTTGTACTTTGTCCTTTCCTAAATGACGAAACATTGTTTTAAAAACGAAAAGTCACACATACATTTTCCACTGCATATAGGGCATATCTTAATTAGATTATTATTATCAGCAATGACATGTTTGACTTGATCCATTTCACTACCCATTACCAACCTATTTCAGTATTACTATGGACAGAATTTTGGTTCTATTCGTGTGTGTGTGTGTGTGTGTGTGTGTGTGTGTGTGTGTGTGTGTGTGTGTGTGTGTGTGTGTGTGTGTGTGTGTGTGTGCGTGTGCGTGTGTGTGTGTGTGTTCATGATGGCAGTACCTTCAGCAGTGGCAACGCCATCGGCAGCACCAAGATCAGCAGAATCAAAGTCTGGCAATGTTTCCTTTTCTGTATTTCACATATAATGGGAGAAGCTATGTTATTTTGCCATCACTTGTACACTGAGCAGAATTGAGTATACTACATCAAACAAAAAATGTTCAAAAGTGTGCCAAAAAACAAACAAAAAAAAAAACGTTTTCCGTATACACATACTGTACATTCATCTTACAATGATTACATATTTTTCAAATGTTTTGAAAATAGCATGTCTGTAAATCTCACCTTTTCCAAACAGCTTTCCAAGCCTGTTCTGTTTTCCTAAATGACAAAACATCGTTTTTTTTTTCTTTTTAAATAAAGAAGGAAATGTCTCACATACATCATTTTTTCACTGCATATAGGGCATATCTTGTGGACAGATTTGGAAGATATTTGGTTCCAAAAACGATCCAGTATTTAATATGATAAGGCCCTCGATGTTGAGTTTAGTGCTGCACTTGCCTCCGTTTGCTTTTTTTCCACTGCAGTGGAGGACCAGGCAGGCCACTATGGCCAAGGAGACCAGCATACGCATCTGCATCTAGTAACTCAGTCATAATGGACAACTCAAGAAGGGTTTAATATTCATTTATTGAATATAAAATAAGCAATATATTTATCATGGTTTGGCGGATGAATTGGATCTGCTTTTTGGGTACTCAGATCAAGCGCAACAGTCCTGACCTTAAGGACTCCGAATCCCCCGTACCCAAAGGGCAGATCCAAATCTACAGGTGGTAGCTGGGGTGGAGGAGGGTTAGCAGCAAAATGATTAAGCATAAGCAGAACAGCAGTATCAGAGTGAGCAGCAGCAGCAGCAGCAAGCAAGCAGGAAGAGCAATACAAACTTACAGTTTAAATAGCCTGTGAGAGCCTGTGATTGGATGAAGTCAATCATGTGAATGTGATGCTGAGGCGGCCCTTTAAAGGGCCGGCAGCGACTGCACTGAGGTTTCCTGAATGAACTTGCTATGCGCTTGTCTATGACCAGCGCACCGCTCATTTCAGTCAGGACAACTCAAGAAGGGTTTAATATTCATTTATTGAATATAAAATAAGCAATATATTTATCATGGTTTGGCGGATGAATTGGATCTGCTTTTTGGGTACTCAGATCAAGCGCAACAGTCCTGACCTTAAGGACTCCGAATCCCCCAACACAGCAGCGCAAACGATCCGAACCCCCAACAAAAAGCAGATCATCCAGCACCAACCATAAGCTAAACATGTGTACAACAGAGCGCCTGCTGCTCCTAAAAAAGGACGACCATACCGATATCCTTCCACGCAGAAAGAGAGCATAATGTGGGCTTGGATCAGACATTGGTCATTCTAGCATTACGTGAAGACTAGGTCAATGTGTACAACAGAGCGCCTGTTGCTTCCTGAAAAGGACGACCATACCGATATCCTTCCACGCAGCAAGAGAGCATAGTTGTGGGCTTGGATCAGACGTTGGTCATTCTAGCATTACGTGAAGACTAGGTCAATAGTTTCAGAGAGCGCCTGCTGATACTTGAATTTGTGAGTCCTAAACCGTGTCCTGGTTAGCCACCACACAGACAACCAGAACTGAAGGACATCCTAACATTACCAGACCGAATCAGTACCCAGTACCCTACCACCTGGAGCTGCATTTTTTTTTTTTTTTTTTTATAGCAGTTCAAGAGTGTTACTCTACAGAAATGAGCAGGGCGGCAGCAGCTTTAAGAGTATGCATATACTCTGCAGAAATGAGCAGGGCAGCAGCTTTAAGAGTATGCATATACTCTGCAGAATGAGCAGGGCAGCAGTTTTAAGATTATGCATATACTCTGCAGAAATGAGCAGGGCTGCAGCAGCTTTAAGAGATTTACTCTCAGCAGGGCAGGCATAACGCAGCACGCGTGTATTTTTATTTTTATTATTTTTTCTTTTTTTGAGTAACCAAGTACTCGCAGCAGGGCAGGCATAACGTAGCACGCGTATTTATTTATTTATTTATTTATTTATTTATTTGAGTAACCAAGTACTCGCAGCAGGGCAGGCTTAACGCAGCACGCGTTGTAAAGAGCAACCAAGTATTCGCAGCAGAGCAGGCTTAATGCAGCACACGTTTTAAAGAGTAACCCAGTACTCGCGGCAGGGCAGGCTTAACGCAGCACGCGTTTTAAAGAGTAACCAAGTACTCGCAGCAGGGCAGGCTTAACGCAGCACGCGTTTTAAAGAGTAACCAAGTACTCGCGGCAGGGCAGGCTTAACGCAGCACGCGTTGTAAAGAGCAACCAAGTATTCGCAGCAGAGCAGGCTTAACGCAGCACACGTTTTAAAGAGTAACCCAGTGCTCGCGGCAGGGCAGGCTTAACGCAGCACGCGTTTTAAAGAGTAACCAAGTACTCGCAGCAGGGCAGGCTTAACGCAGCACGCGTTTTAAAGAGTAACCAAGTACTCGCGGCAGGGCAGGCTTAACGCAGCACGCGTTTTAAAGAGTAACCCAGTACTCGCGGCAGGGCAGGCTTAACGCAGCACGCGTTTTAAAGAGTAACCAAGTACTCGCGGCAGGGCAGGCTTAACGCAGCACGCGTTTTAAAGAGTAACCAAGTACTCGCGGCAGGGCAGGCTTAACGCAGCACGCGTTTTAAAGAGTAACCAAGTACTCGCGGCAGGGCAGGCTTAACGCAGCACGCGTTTTAATATTAAAGAGTAACCAAGTACTCGCGGCAGGGCAGGCTTAACGCAGCACGCGTTTTAATATTAAAGAGTAACCAAGTACTCGCGGCAGGGCAGGCTTAATGCAGCACGCGTTTTAAGAGTAACCAAGTACTCGCAGCAGGGCAGGCTTAACGCAGCACGCGTTTTAAGAGTAAGAGCAGCAGCGTGATGTAAAGATTATCATTACTTTCTTTGTAAAGAGTAGTAATAATTAAGGCTGTTGAAAACAACAAATAAATTATTTACTTAATTGTGGATTAATCCGATTAAATCTTTTTAACGCAATTAACTCATGTGCACACTTACACAACCCACTGAGCATTTGTCATTGGAGAAAAAATAAAATAAAAAAGCAGTGTCTCGCTGTAACAAGAGCACATTTAGGCCTAGCAAGCATACTGAATGCAGTTTAAGAGTATCAAACTGCAGCGCAGCGCAAGTAGCAAAATATACATATAGCAGCATGTAACTAAAACATGAGTCAGAATTAATCGTTCCGAGCCTGTACTGTAAAAGAGATTAGCTGAGCATAGTTTCCAAAGCTGCAAGTGAAGAGGACTAGGATGTAGCAGCTGGAGCTTTTGATGCCGCTATAGCATGTAGATCGCCCCAATCCTGAATAGTGTTGACACGATGCGATCAGGAGGCAGCTCAGTGTTGACACAGAAGATGCAGGTTTTGCAGAACCAAAGGACCATGGCGTCTCAGAATCCACCGTGAACAGGAGCTCATGGAGTTTACAGAAGGACAGCATGCAGATGATATATGGAAGAGAAAGGACAAAGACCAGTGTTAGTTGCCACAGATATACAGTGCCCTATCAAATGAGTCAGATTAGAGGTTCCGCAGTAGTCATCCAAGACAGAAGTGGATAGATCATGGGTAGGATCCACCACATCTTAGAAACACACAGAAGGCAGCAAGAATCTGATCATAAAGATACTTAAGCCAAATCCCTTGACACCATTTTGAGAATCAATGAGGTATTAGAAAGACATTCGTTATTTCCTTCCTTTTCAAAATTAAGGTTTTATTGAAGGCTCTGAACACCAGCTATACGGTAGTTTGTTAATGGAGCACTAGGGCCGATTTAGTTTACCAAAAACAACTATACATGTAGATATATAGGAAGCTACAAGACCCGGCAGGGTCAGAGATTCAGAGGTTGGATTGTGAAGTCAGCCGCATGAACCTAATAGCACTGGTGTTAAAAAGGCATGGATAGTTAGCATAATAGCATAATTTGATCAAGAGCTAGTACTGGGCAGTCCAAACTCCATCAGCAGGCTTTGATACGGAACATACATTAGACAGGATGAGCATCTAAACTTGACAAGCCGGAACTAAAACAACTCAGAATGACAATGACATACTGTAGGTCCAGGTTATACTACTGAATAACCAACAGGGGAGAATCCTTAATGACAAGGGACGATTCCCATCCTGGTTCAGCCAACAAATTCATGCTGCCACCATGTGGAGCGCAACACTGAAGCCTTGTGTCAGCTGGCAATCTTTAAACTAGCTACTTAGCCAGAGTCTGTAAACAATAAGGATACAGAAGCTTCAACCAAATCACTACTTGAACCGGCTGAGCGACTATAAGAACGTATGAGATTGAAAACTTAAAACAAAAGCAGCCTTGAAGACACTTAACAATGACCTGCCTCAGGGCTTCAGAAGATCCGTGAAACCATGGAGGTGAGGCTGAGGGTAATGGCTGCGGCTGCGACAGAGATGAAGAGTGATTCCGGCAACCCGCGGGAAGGACTTCCCCCAGCATCCCAGTTCATCCCATCAGAAGATCACCAAAAGGCTCATGAAACAGAAAACAGAAGCAGTATGAGATCGGGCATGAGGGAATATCGCTTTAACACTGGATAAAGTTAAAGTTGACGCTAAGATCAAAGTTAATGACAATCATAAGCCATTCCATCTGTGCGAGTGGATTGGGTGCAAATTAAGGCATCGGTGCACTGCTTATGTCATGGGTATTAGCTCACTCTGCTCATGCAGACCATTGTCTCTTGTGCGCAACGCCCAAGTTTTCACTCTACCTAGTGCCACCCTTGCCTGTATACTGCCAGCATCCTTCATGCATATCCCATACCAGGTTATTATTATTTTACGTCTAATTGAATCTTCAATCATGAAGATGAGCAAAATTTAACCATCCATGAGCATGTCTTAACCTGATAGTTGAAATTGAAGGACCGCAATCTAACCAAGCAAGTGCTTACTGGACATTTAAATCTACTGGCTGCAGAGAACTGTGTTCCTCAAACTATGCTTCAGTAATGCCTTGTATTGAGTCTCCCTGATCCATCAATACTGCTACAATTAGCCTCCAAACACCTAAAAAAAAATGAATAGTGAACAAATCCTGAATATGCAGTAACCTTCTATACCCAGGTAGAACATGCCTTAACAGCAGAACGTTTAGTTAATAGATCACAACAGAATCAGATTTAATGTGGCCGAAATAACTGCAACATGGCCCTGCCAACCCTGGCCCATGATATAAAACTTATTTAACGGTTCATGCCAGATTCCTTTAGTCAGTCTTGCGCCTATGCAAATTAACACTCTGAAGAAGCCATTCACTTCTTCTTTAAATTGCTCAAGTCAACCTGACCATACTTCTCTTGCCGACACTGCATGAGCATACCATTCCGACCAGAAAAAACTTGAGTTGCCGTTGGAAGAGACAATCGGCTCTTATCTGAAAAAGGCAATGAACCATCTTGAATACATGAAAATGTTACAGCAATACAACCATTACATGACGTTAATCTCAGGGTGATTCAAACAAACCACACTCATCCTTGCAGCTGCCAAGCAATTCTATTGGACAAGCCAAAGAAGCTTATAATAAACAGACATGGCAACCCGCACAGCACAAGGCAAACATCAGTTTACACTCCTTAGCTTGCCTTGAATCTATATTACACCCTACAATGGTTACTAAAACAGCAGATGCACAATAACTTAACCGCCGATAATGAATGATACATAATTAGAACACCAGAGGGAGAGCTGCTCCACAGCAGGTATGCTATACACACACACGCACACACATATATATATAAGGCTACTATATGGCTACTTCTTGACCAATCTTGGTGAGTGTGAGATGAGTAGGACCCAAAGTGAAGATTAATATACTCACTAAGCTAACAATGTGAGCATTAGTGCACAATGTTAACAGAAACAACATTTGAGCAGCGGTTCCAACTCGGTCTCTGGCCCATAGGGAACAAACACAGTGCAAATCCCTCCAAACAAATCACTTACCAAGACTGAACACCATGAAGGCATACATTTGCCCAGCTGGTGGACATAAGTAGGCAAAATAGGTAGCAGTGGTGAGCACAGCAGCAAAATTTAGCAGCAAAATGATTAAGCATAAGCAGAACAGCAGTATCAGAGTGAGCAGCAGCAGCAGCAGCAAGCAAGCAGGAAGAGCAATACAAACTTACAGTTTAAATAGCCTGTGAGAGCCTGTGATTGGATGAAGTCAATCATGTGAATGTGATGCTGAGGCGGCCCTTTAAAGGGCCGGCAGCGACTGCACTGAGGTTTCCTGAATGAACTTGCTATGCGCTTGTCTATGACCAGCGCACTGCATCTAGTAACACATGCATAATGGAGACACTAAGAACAAAATATTGATGGTAAAACATTGAAAAGGTTACATTAATGTGTTGAACAGATGCAGAAATGCCATATGCAGAAATGCCACTTACCATTCAAACGTGTGTTTGTCCTGTTGGCTGGTTGCTTCTGAGATGAACCGAGTTCAGCTGTGACAGCATCGAGCAGGTAGCTGGACTTATAAAGGCCCAACAGCAGCAAAAATGTGACCAGATAGGGTCTGACCTAGTTTTTATTACATGTTACATGATGAAAACTGAATACCTGTCATTGGTTAACCCATTGTGTCCTGATCAGATTCTAGTTTCTGATGCTAGATCCTATTTCACAGCGCTAGATTTTATTTTCCGATGCTAGATTCGAGTTCCTCATGCTAGATTCTAGTCCCCCGCGGTAGATTCTAGTTCCTCTCAGTAGATTGTAGTTTCTGAAGTTAGATTCCAGTTTCTGACACGAGATTCTAGTTCCCGATACTAGATTCTAGTCCATGACACTAAATTCTAGTTTGTGACACTAAATTGTAGTCCCTGGCGTGAGATTCTAGTTTTTCTGGAAAAAAGAATCTCTTTATGTGTCAGTGATGCTTAACATATTTCATAGGAAGGACCCCCAGAAATATCTATTATTTAGCTGCAGAACCTCATCTAAAAACGTGTTGTTCTAGGGATCCCCCTGAAGCAAAGATTTGAGTAAAAAATGTTTGCTTCCCAAATAATGCATTCAAAGATTTGCACCACCATTTTCACAATTAAAAAAAAAATAGCAGAACTACAAGCTCATATCGCGCCACTCGGTGGCGCGATATGAGCTTGTAGATCTGCTATTTTTCAACAGCTAAAACACCAAAACGCACAAAAGGTTAAGACAGGTTAACTATGATCATGCCACTGCTGTTATGATCAGCAGTGGCATTTGAACAGACAAGTTGTGGGAGTTTAACATTCCGTTCAGTGCTTAAACAGGTTTACAAAGAGGAACACCAAATCAATCATCAAGCTTGTCAGAAACCCTGACAAGCTTGATGTAGTTTACTACTTCAACATCATCTTTGCAAGCGTTGAAACAGCGCTGGTTAAACTGCATGCCCTCACCCTCTCTGTGCTTTGATGTAGAGCGCATCAAAGCCTTTATTTTATGTGTATTTGACTGGTAACAATGGTAACAACTGAGGAGCTACTTTAAAAAAATGGAGTGCTCTTTATCGCCACAAGTCCACTGTCCATGGCTGATTCATACACAGCAAAATGTGATTTGGTCAGGGGTGTAGTGGAGGAGGGACGTGGGGGGGGACAGCGTCCCCCCACTTCTCACATCTAAGATATTTTTGGGGCAAATGTAGGCTATGTCTTTTTTGTATTGTCATTTACTTGGATACTGTGTGGATACAATTAGTTATTGTAATTAATCTTTCTCAATATGCCATACTTGTTTCAATAGCGTGTCTGTGTGTGTGTTGAGCAGGTGCAAATCATTAGCATGGTGAAATACATCTTGATGACATCATCAAGATGTATTTCACCATGTTAATGAGTTTCCTTTTTTCTGAGAGTGTACAAATGGATTGGTTCACATTTCTACACTCTCAGAAAAAAAAAATGAAAATGGGTGGAATTCCCCTTTAAGAGGCATCCCTCCACTTCTAAAATTCCCACTACAACACTGAATTTGGTCTAATGACCACCATGAGCATGGATCTCAGGTGATATCGATCTGTACAGTACATACTTCACTGGCCGTGCCACCTAATTACCTGTGTATTGAAGCAGTGTCTCCACAGTTTAATTTACCCATAACTCATTACATTCTCAAACGGTTTCCACAGTTTTGTTTGTTACAAATGGCAGGCAAATAACTATGTTGTGATAGCCCACATACTGTATTAGTCTGTACTTGCCATCCCATAGAGTCCCTATTGTGAACCCAGACCTGCTGAGTACAGCAAGGTTTTATCTTAGAAATGTTGAGTAGCGGGTCCCCAGCATGTAGGAACTGCCGGACTTCTATATGTTGAGCAACTTCTATATGTTGAGCAATGTTCATAATTGTCATAATACCGTATGTTATGATGCCATTAACAAGCTATAGAAGGCAAAAAAACATGCAGCATGTGATATGTCTAATTGGCCCTTCACTAAGTCCCTTTCTAATCCGTCCTTGTCCAATAGGCATGCTAGAAGAGGAAACCTTGACCAGAAAAGCTTAACCTTAATAGGACCCTTTCCCTACCAGCATAATTAGGCTTAATACTGTAGCCAGACCAGCTAAATACCCTAATAAAGTACATATTTGAATGTCCATATAAAAATGTGTGATATGACCACAAATGTCTCATTTTAACCCTGCAAGTCTCCACTTTCCCCAGAAAAAAAGAAATATGTATATTTTATTTTATTATTCTCAAGGATTAACATTATTATTATTTTTTTCATTTACTTTCCTCACAACACTTCACAACGTGTTGTGAGCTTGCAGAACTGTTATTTTCTGATGTATTTGAACTTTTTCATGCACTATGTGTAAAGTAGTTTATTATTATGAAACCTGGTTGCTTATTTCTCTCCAAACACCTGGCAACCAGTATCGCCAACTTGGCGCATTTGTCACTATATTTAGCTTTTTTTCAGACCACCCAAGCACCAAAATTATTGAAAAACTAGTACTTTTTTGAAAAACGAGTGCTTTTTTGCTGGTGAGTTTGTTTGAAAACCACTGCCCTAGCTCCTTCTAGTGCATTTTGGAAGTGTCACTAGTGTATTTTGGAAGTTGGCAACACTGCAAACACAGAATGGCACATTGTGTTCCCAGCTGTAAAGCCATGGCTGTGGCTTGCAGCCTGTCATCAGCATGGGAGTCCTGATACAAATTATTGGATTTATTGACCTTTGGATCTATTGGCAATCTTTTTTACATGTTTTTGATCTTTTGTGCTGTTATTTGGAGACACATAAGGTAAGGTAAAAACAATCCCTTTGTTGCTTTGTTTGTTGTTGTTTTTGTTAGGGCTAGTTAGAGATCTATAAGGGTCCAATGTAATGAACACAACTACATGAGACTTTGTGACAAGTTGGGGGAGGGCTCCCTCTGCTGGCGGAGGGCCCCCACTACACCCCAAGACATTAAAACAGCCAGAACCAGCCCAGAAAACACACAATACGTCAATTACGTCAGTGGGAGGCTTGGATTTGCATGTAAATTACCTCAATTACGTCATTGGTAATTATAGGGTTAATAGGACAGTTGCTAACCTATTTTTGAACATACTTGTTTACTTGTGCCTCATCTTCCAAGACAGCAGAAGATACTCAGCCTAATGTGAACATCCCAAACAGTTTATAAGTTACTCCATTCAGTAATTAGATATTTGATGATATTCATTTTAGCTGACCTGCTCCCTTCCCATACAAACCCCAGGTCGAAGTGTCCTTGAGCAAGACACTGAACCCCTAATTGCTCCTGATGTGCTAGTAGGTACCTTGCATGATTTCCACTGCCATCAGTGTATGAATGTGTGTGTGAATGGGTGAATGTGATGCACAATCTATGTAACGCGCCTTGGATAAAGGCACTATATAAATGCACCATTTACCATTTAGAAGAGTTATATGGATGGATGGCTCTCTATTCTTGATTTGTTTTTGAGGCAAATAGGGGCATAGTGCTTTTCCCTGCCATTTCTTTTAGGCTGACTTATAAACAGTGTTGGGCAGTAACTAATTTCAGATTACATATTACTGTAATATTATTACTTTTGCTCCAAAAAGTAAAGTAACAAGATTACTCTGCAAAAATGGGTAATAAGTAACGCATTACTTTGCAAGTAACGCCAAGTTACTTTTCTAAAATGAGCTTGTTGTTGCATGCAAAAATAGACCAGACTTACAAGCTATCGACAGGTACTGTAACAACAGAGATGTGCACTAGATTGTAGATCCAGTCCACACGCTGCATCCTGCGCACAGTTATGTACACCACAAATCGCTTGCTGCTTTATTTTGTATTTTATTTCTAAATACAATACCTCAACTGTCTCCGAAAACAATTGTGAAAAAGTTTAAAAAGTCAAAGAGACAAATTTTGTTGGCTTTGTTTTCAGGTGCAGTTTGTAGGATTGAAGACTATTATTATTCCAATAAATTGGATTCAGTTCTAAAAAGAGCTCGCTAAACAGATTATGTTGTACATCTCTATTTTTTCAAAGGCGATGTTGAGAACTTGGGAAAGTAATAACGTAATATGTAATATATTACTCTTCCACAGAGTTGTACCCGAACGCGTTCAAAGAACGAAAGTTCTTTGAACCGTTCATATTTTTAAGGAACTTGAACGGAACGGACCCTATATCTGCTTGAAGAACGGCGGTGTGAACTCGTTCATTTCTGGCGTGAGTGAACGCCACTTTTCTTGCGTTCGATTTTGTTCAAGAGCAGGGCTCGGCAGGCTCGCATTTGTGAGTAAAAAGTTCATAGCACCGGTGCGAGTAGAGCAATTTATATTACTGTAGTACGGCGGTGTTCGCTAAAATAGAGCAGATATACAAGCCAACAACGTGTTGAGGCTCGATGCATCCTTAGCTTGAAGATCTGTTCTCCTTGCCCACCGCCCCGCCCCTCCCTCTGCTCTGTTAGTAGCGCACAGCATCAGACAGCACCAAGGGAGGACGCTTCTCTCCAACACGTTGAATGAGCTTCTAATGCTGTTCATGTTGGTAATAATCTTCCTGCGCTATGCGTGTGTTTAAATCATATACTGTCTGCGCAGCAACCTTTTTGGTGCCGCTATCCCGTGATTAATCATAAACGCACCACGTGCGCGCTCGGACGCACAACACTTGTGTATTCTTATCATCATTGCCTGATTTGCCGTCGGATCGTTTTCATTTTTATTTACCGGTAGGCTACAATTAGCCTACTACAAGCAGAGGCGGCCTTAAGGTTTGGGGGACCCTTTCACATTGTTATTAATATAACAATATGCGCTATTGTATAGAGTTGGGATACCCGACCGAAACAATACCCGGCTCATTTGCTTAATTGGTGGTGGGGCTTTCAGTCGACCTGGCTATGTTAATAAATTGATATTGTAAAATAGTAGCCTACTTGGAAAAATCCTAAGCATTGAGCCCTGTTCAAGAGTGAGACTAGAATGAGCTGAAAATAGAGCAGATCTACAAACTCAGTGACGCACTTTGAGCTTGTTGATCTCTATTTCTGCTGATATTTTCTGCTCTATTTTCAGCACACAGAGATGCACAGGGCTGGACTGAACTGAGCGCCTTCATAATAAAATCTTCACAAAATAACTAAGGACATCTTCAGTTGTATATGGCTATGGGCTGCAACCATTTTGAACAAAAAAAAAGAGGGAGGGGAAAAAAGAACGAAAAAGAACTATAATAGTTCTTTTTTTTGGAACCATGAACTTTAGTTCTAAAAGTTCAACAATGAACTATGAACGGAACTAGTTCGTTTTTAAATGTATGAACGATGAACTGAACTATTTCAGAAAAAAAGAGAACTTTCCCAACACTGCTCTTCAATTCCAGTAATAAGTAAAGTAATGATATTACTTTGTCTAAGGGGTAACGAGTAAAGTAAAGAAGTTACTTTCCTAAGTAATATTGACCAACACTGCTTATAAAGGCCCAACAGAAGCAAAAATGTGACCAGACAGGGTCAGACCTATTGTTTTTTACATGTTACATGATGAAAACTGAATACCTGTCATTGGTTAAATACAGGTTAATTATGATCAGCAGTGGCATTTGGACAGACAAGTTGGTCTGTCCAAATGCCAGACCTGTTATTTTAGAATGTTGAGTAGCGGGTCCCCAGCATGTAGGAACTGCTGGACTTCTATATGTTGAGCAACTTCTACAGTATATGTCGAGCAATTAACAACCTATAATGTCTTAATGACTTCTATAGGCATTAACAACCTATAGAAGGCAAAAAAAGACATTTTTTCAAAATGTCATTGTGCTTTTGGCAGCATGTGATATGTCTAATTGGCCCTTCACTAAGTCCCTCTCCAATCCGTCCTTGTCCAATAGGCATGCTAGAAGAGGAAAGCTTGACCAGAAAAGCTTAACCTTAATAGGACAGTTGCTAAACTATTTTTGAACACACTTGTTTACTTGTGCCTCATCTTCCAAGATAGCAGAAGATACTCAGCCTAATGTGAACATCCCAAACAGTTTATAAGTTACTCCATTCAGTAATTAGATATTTGATATTCATTTTAGCTGACCTGCCCCCTTCCCATACAAACATTTCCTACCACTATATGAATGGCAAATATTTCCTACAGCTTTAAGTCCAAACATGATACTAAAAAAATAGTATCATCAGCATGTGAAGGAAGTAGTAGTAGAAGAGTTATACACCATTGGTCAGTCAAGTTACATTGATGGACGGTGCTCAACAATTAACCTCCTCTACAAAACTAACAATTTTCTACCTAAGACACCCAGAACTGCTCCACCCAACACTGCTGGAGCTCAAAGAGTGTGTCAACAGCGAGGAAACAATAGATGAGTATTTGAAGAGTTTGTTAACTTCGAGTTATGCACAATGTCAATTGCTCTCTCATTGTGGCTCATTGTGGGACCTGGTCTTTGATCTCAATATTCTTGATTTGTTTTTGAAGCACTTTGTGTTGCATACAAAGTGTATGGAAAGTGCTACAGCACATGAATCCTTTTGTGATTGATGGAATAGGGGCATAGTGCTTTTCCCTGCCATTTCTTTTAGGCTGACTTATATGAACTTTCTTCATGAACTGTGAATCACAATGCTCATCGCTACAAAAGGTTCAACTATGTCTACATCTGCCTGCCAGTTAAGGGAGCATGAGACCATTTTAGTACTTATTATTCATACTATTGTCTCATTTCCCCACAATACCTCAAATAAATGTTTGAAAAGTAAGAACCAAAGTTAGCGGGGGCTGTTGGGGATTACACAGGCTTTTCTTTTTTAACTTTTTTTTTGCTTCAAAGTGCATCACAATGGGGTACTGAGCAAATACACATGCACAATGCAAAATGCAAAACCCCAAACAAACTCGAAATAAAGTGAACCAGGCAGCCAGCATTAAAAGAAATATGAACAAGAACAAGAACAAACTAAAAGTAGCAAAGGCTGACAGCATAAAACAAATACGGTATGTGATGCAAGGACAGGCAATGGCGGACTGTCTGGGTCAAACAGGGTTGGATGTGGCGTAGACCCACGACTGGAGGACAGAATCCTGATTACTGCATTGTGTGAGCAGACATTCCGACTGGCCTGAACATTACGGATAATCAATTTGTCCTGTACACTGCTGGCCCTCAGCACAGTCGAATACAAAGTTATGTTCAATAAAATATTTCTTCAAGCTCTTTCAAAACCTACAACAGAATAAATTATAAAGAGAAATACTGAGTCTAAGTTCTATTTGGTTTTGTTATCCGATAAATTATTTTGGAGTAGTCCTGGGAAATTATTTTATTTTCGCATGAGTTGCAGACAGTTTGTAGTCTGGTCCTTTAGTCTTCCTCCTACATCATATGTCATGTCATGTCATGTTAATGTTATGTGATTCATTTAGAAACTCAGCAATAAACATGGATACAGGTCAATCTTGGAGAACACCATAGTGGTCATGAGAAGCCCATGTGATCAGAATTCCCTGAAGGAGCCTAGGCAAAAACCGGCTGGGTGTGTAAAAGTATTTGAGTTAAAGTAGGTCAGTAGTTAATGGTGATGTTCCCTTTGAGAGACTCAGCCCCTATAGGTGTCAACACCCATTAGATGATGGTTGCTTGTTTTGACATAGAATGCTTCTTCTACTATTATTTATCTTTCATAGTGGTTTAAGCCCTGTGGAAATGTTGTATTTAGTTTTAGTGAATCCATTGTTTTTCTGCAAACTTCGACGACCTCTTTAGCTTTCGTATTGATCGTGGACTATGCAGGGCACAAAACAGTGGTTCATTTCTACACTAGGTAAGGCAATGAATGACTGCACTGTGAACTCTCTGTACTGTGCATGCAGACGTGTGCAGTGTGCAGAATAATCGTTTGTTGCGTGCTCACTCATATGTAACCAGTAGTGCTTCAACTATGGGGCTATGGGGAAATATAAAGATATAATCAATGGAGGGAGGGGAGGCTGCTTGGGGATCAACTAGGCCCAATAAGGGGCCTTGTTCTTGACATGAAAATGTTAAGAGAACCACTAGGATTGGCCTATGCAGGAACAAGCAGAGCAGCACAGATCCTCTTAACATGAGTGTATTATTATCCTACAAAAGGAGTAGTGCGTTGCTTCTTGATGAGTCTTGAGTCTTAACGTCCATTAACAGATAGAAATGGTAATTAATGCAACAGATCCAAATCCCCACATATTAACCCCCGGGTCAGCAACGGCTGCCATTGTGTTAAGGCATGCAATTAGTGGACCGGCTTCCATGCACGGTAGAACAATGCTATTGATCATAACCTCGCATCGATCGCGTTATACACCTGAAAGTAACATTCCGACAAGTACGGCGCGCCTCATGAGTGTTCCATCGATCAACCTCTGCAGGAAAAAAAATATGTAGAGTCGGCACTAATATGCAGGAGAGTGCAAATAAAAGGCAAATAAAAAAAAGAAAAATGACGTCATTTTGAAGTTGTGCTCTTCAAAGTTTCAAGGTGAAATCTAAGAGCAAACACCTATTTAGGGTGACTGAATAAGGGGTTAGCAGTGCACCAGCTGGCAATCGGGGCTTCTAAATAACTTTTCACTTAGCAGCGGCCAAACACAGTCGCCCTGATCCACAGGGGGATTAGCTCTGCGTGTGTGACGGCGCGCATGTGTCGGTGTGCACGCCAGGGGCGGATGTAACATGTCCCAATTGGGGGGAGGGCAGAAGAAGATGGTATGGGGGCGGCTTCATCGCCCGTGGCGCAAAGCGACATGGGCATTTTCTGTTGCAGGACTTACTGTATATTACGCAAGTAAACATCATTAATAACATCAATTGTTGTTGAAGTTGCAACAGACACGCAGCATGCATAAAGCTAAAGGTCTGGCTCAGAGAGTTTTCTGTTTTCAATGATGAAATGGTGCTGGTTTAGTGGTCCCACAATTGTAGTTAGTAGCAGTCGTAGTGTTTCAATTCATTTTAAATATAATCACTTTTTGAAATATCTTGGGTTTTTTTGCATGCCATTGTGTTAGGTGGGGCAGACTGGGCATTTAGGGGGGCATTGCACCCCCCATGCCCATGCCTAGATCCGTCCCTGGTGCACACCAGCGAGTGCATCTGAGTGCGCGCACGCGCATGCGGTTCCTTCATTTGGCACCTTCCATTCAGCAGAGGATGCGGCGCTGGGGGAGCTGAGATCAGCACTGACACAGCGTGAGTAATGGCAGGCCTGCTTTTGGACAGGAAACTCATAAAGCCTCCTAGTGCACCTTGTATCTCTCTATAACCAGGATGGATATATCCCTCCCTGCAACACAAACTAAGACTCAATCTTCCGCTCAAAGGAAACCCAGCCCCCCTCCCCACCCCCATCCCGGAGGAGACAGTGTTGGGGTGAACAGAAGCCATGATGATGTGCAGGGCAGGTCCCGCGTGTGTGAACACTGTCAACAATGTCAGCAACACTCCGGGGCGAAAAGTTCCACGCACGCCAGTGTGGGTGGGTGTGGGCCGCTTTAATGGGGAAATAACATGACATTCAACTTTTTTGTGTGTCTTTTACGTAAAATTTGCATTCAAGTTTACTTTCTCCTTGGGTGCTTTAACCATTTCCTTTTGTTGCCGAAGACTATGTTTTGTTTATGTCACAATCAGCTACAGTAAATATTCAACTTGTAAATCAGTGGTTGCCACAGTGGTCACAGACTCAGGGGTCTGTGACCCCAGCAAAATGATAGTCTGGAACCAAATGGACCTGGAGAGAGATAGGAGAGATAACTAGTAAGCAGGGAAAGACACAATGCGCAATGACCACCTTCAAGACAAATATATCCTGTGTTGTGTTATGGCGAACTAAGTTGCACACTTGCCCGTTTGTGCAACCAGGTAGCAGTCTTCACTTGCCCGACCATTTTTTTACTTGCCCCAGGCAAGCGGGCAAGTGTTAGTGTTAAGCCCTGATAGGCCTAAGTCCGGTAACCAAAAATGGTATGGGTGCGACTTCATTGTCATTATCATAATGGGCGTACGGCGTAATGTTAAATCCGGGTCTGTTTTCTATAACCACAAATGATCTAGTTTGAACAATCAGGCTTTCATATCATGAAATCAGGAGCTTTAACATAAATTGCTGTAGGAACAGGTCGTTTGATTTTGGCCTCATAATGATGTCGTCAATACACCTTACTCTGTAGGGTGCATTGGCCAGCCGAGGTAGAACTGGTCCCCTCCATCACATGAGGCGGGGTGTGAGGGTGTTTGAGGATATGGGAGGGTGTTTGAGGATATTGTCAACATACTGGCACAAGTCTTCATATTCCATGTATTGCTTTATATTTTCCAATCCATTCTGTCCGTAATGTCATGGACTATGTTTAATGTTTGCTGGCTTGTCTGCCTCATTTGTCTTGCTTAGCTTTGTTTACGTTGGAGTGAGTTTCTTTCACAATCCACTTAGAGTTTCTTTTTTCCTTTCCTTTTTCCTCCCCTTCACATTTTATGATGGCTATTTTCATCGTTGGAAGTTCTATCGTTGAATTTCATTGCAGTGTTTTATTGCTTATCGTATCACATCTTAAGCTTCCTCTCCAAGCGAAACCACACTAAACTTCAAGCCTGTAAGGGAATTGTTTTCACACACGCACAGGCACACACACATACACACTCAGTGTTGTAGAGGGAGTTTTAGAAGTGGGGGGACGCCTCTTAAAGGGGAAATCCACTCATTTTCATTTTTTTCCTGAGAGTGTACAAATGTGAACCAAATGGACCCTAGCGGGTCCATTTGGTTCCATTTGTACACTCTCAGAAAAAAGTTAACTCATTAACATGGTGAAACACATCTTGATGATTTCATCAAGATGCATTTCACCATGCTAATGATTTTTTAAGAACTCCATTTCTATATGGTTTATTAATGACAGTAAAATATTGAAAATGAGTGGAATTCCCCTTTAAGACACGTGCACGCACACTTGCATTTGCATGCGCATTTGTGTGCACCTGCGCAACACACACAGGCACGCTATTAAAAAAGTATAGCATATTGAGAAAGATTGTTTACAATGCCTAATTGTATCCATACAAGTAAATACCTACTACTTTTGCCCCAAAAATATTTTAGATGAGAGAAGTGGGGGGACGCCGCCCCCCTTCCACTACACCCCTGTACACACTTAATTACCTGTGTTTGTGGTGCTAATCAAAGCAGTGGCTTTAGAGCATATTTGCCCCCGCAATAATACAAGCGCTAAGTTAAAAGACTGGGTGGCGTGTGCTACACTGAAATCCAAAGCAAAGCATGCATGTTCTTGGATTAATGTATATTTTCTCCACTCCAAGAGGTGAAAATTTGTAAGTTGATAAACTAATATAAAATTTCTAATTCACTTTTATGTCTGAACCTTTTTTTATTGACTGATACAAAGTGAAATTTCAGCGGCATACCAATCTTAAATTTGTTATTTGGATCAAATCAATTTTTATGGCTCAAACAGATTTGCGCATGCGCAGTCTTGACATGGGGGTGGGGAGGAGGGGCATTCAAAGATCAGGCGGGATTTTGGTTCCTACTTCTTTATCATATCAGACCGAGTCCTCGCCTGTACTGTCTACTGTCCCGCAGGCTCACTGAACGTGTTTTTCTGTAAGAGAAGGTAAGATACAAAATATTCTTTGCATACACTGTTTTCTCAAACTGTCTGTTCGTCTTTGGATAAAACAGTTGTACCGGGGACGAGGCTGAGACGAGTGATAGCCCTAGTAAGCACAGCGTCAAGTTAGTGCTACAGCTAGCTAGCTATGCTACAGCTAGCTATCTATGCTACAGCTAGCTATCTATGATGACTAAAATATGACGAGACGTTTGTGAGTTATGGTTGACGTGACGAGAATGTAGTGGATTGACAAAAGTTTCAAAACGCACTACGCAACTGAATTAAAAGCAATGAATGCAAGCTGTCTCCCCGTCATCCTCCTTCACTAGCTCTGGTCCAGAGCTCGGCTGCATTGGAGCTCTGCTCCTCTCCGTGCATTCGGCCATTACTCCACCCGACCAGCCTCTCTTCACTAGTCGATATATAAAGAACGTTTTACATACTCGCCAAAATAAACACGTTTTGTGTCATTAGAAAGCCTACTTATCTTAGTGGAAACACTCTGAGCCCCCCACCACACGAATAAAATGGACTTTTTGGCCAGAACGCGATCGTTTTTCTCTGAAGGAAAAATATTTCCTATGGAACTTTTCTATTGGCAATATCGGTAGAGGGCGCAAATCCTGTTTTTTTCCGGTGAAAAACGACCGCGTTCTGGCCAAAAAGTCCATTTTATTCGTGTGGTGGGGGGCCCAGAGTACTGCCACTAAGGTAAGTAGGCTTTCTAATGACACAAGACGTGTTTATTTTGGTGAGTAGGTAAAACGTTCTTTATATATCCACTAGAGAAGAGAGGCTGGCCGGGTGGAGTAATGGCGGATTGAACGGAGACGAGCAGAACTCCAATGCAAGTCAGTCAAAGGCAGTGGAGCTCTGGAATAGAGCCATCTAGTAGAGTTGCGACATTGAGGGGTCAGAAACTGAGCGCTCGAGCAGCGCTCAGTTCATGCAGCCTGAATAGGGATAAAATGCATTGTTTTCAATGAGGGCGACGCAAATAACAGCTATTTTATGCAAGTTTTCAACATTGTACAGTAACAATGTCATTGTACTTGTTGCACTATTACTAAAGACTATCTAAAATAAAGCGATTTAAGATCATTAACGCTGTGGCTGTTGCCTGAGTCCAATGCAATTACTGCCTACTTTAGTTCCAGGACTTGTGCCTATTTGTTGTCCCCATTCTCTATTCAAGTGTCAGTAGAAAAGCCGAGAAAAGCCGCCATTGAACTTGCCCCATGGAGTGGGCGGAGTTGTCGTAACTCTGTGTATACTGTATTCAGTAGCTTGTCTCCTTACTAGCGCTAGCATGTCGGCAACGATCAACAGGATAGACTTCATGTTCAGGACAGTGGCTGGATTCTTTTATAGACCAGGGCTTTTCAACCAGTGGTCCATGTGAGGATTCCAGGTGGTCCCCAGCTAAATGGAAAGTTGGTAGACCAGCTGTAACTCTCTCTGACTTTGAGAGTGTAAACATGAAACCAAATGGACCCTTGCTGGTCCATTTGGTTTCATGTTTACACTCTCAAGAGTTAAATATTCATGTCAATTAGCCCAAGTCTACACAACTAAAAAAATGTGGAATATTAATGCTCATTTTGATCTGTATGTTGACTCATTTAGCTGGGGGTCCCTGGATCCCAGCACTTTGGGAACCATTTTGGGCCAGTGATTCAGAATTTAGGGCATAGGGTGACTTTTTTCCCCTGTGAAAATGAGGATTTTTTTTTTATTTTGTATTGTAATAGCCGACTGTTAAATGGACTAAAACCCTTTGGAAGGTCCATTGACCAAAACTGTCATGGGTAGAAATGAAAACATGTGACTAATACAAAAAGCAAGTTGTCCAATTGACTAAGACTGACTAAACCAAAATAGCATTTCGTCAAAAGGACTAAGACTGACTAAAACTAAAAGATGCCTGCCAAAATCTGCCAAAAAATTTTAAAGGAATAGTTCACCCCAAAATGACTTTTTTCTATTGATTACTCACCCCATGGAGAATTGAGTCCAATCAGATTTTTGTTTGTATTTGTCACATTTTTAAGACAAAAACACAATGGGTAAATTACTCTCTCTGTCTCTCGCTGTGTCTGCTGAAGCCGTTTCACGAGACCGTTGCCTCCACCAGATCAGCACTGCAGACCCGTGAAGCATCGGGGGAGCTGTGGTAGGTTCTGTGTATAATATCATGCCGTGAGAGGGAAATTTTGTACTAATTTCATTGATGCAAACTAGTCACTTTTAGGTGACGGTCACCTTTTTGATCCCAAAATGGGGCACTTAATTGAATTATTTTGAGTGGTTTAACTTGGTATCTGTCACCTTTTTCACTCTGAGTTTGCATCCCTGTAATTATTAGTGCTCTGATCGATTGGCTTAGACTTTGAATCAGCCAATTAAAATGATGTGCTACTTTAAAATGCATGCTGGTGCCAGGTATAAATGACATCTCTCCCTCTGCCTCTCTCCTGTGTATCTGCCTCTCGCCCTCCTGTCTCTTGCTGTGTCTGCTGAAGCCGTTTCACAAGACCGCTGCTTCCACCAGAGCAGCACCACAGACCCCACAAAGCATCGGTGGAGCCACCTGTACTGTACCTGTACTGAAGCTCCCTGCAGTCCCTTTCTGAGGTAGGTTCTGTGAACAATAGGGACTTTAAGTTCCCCAGTTTTCACTACGGCAACCCGTACAGGAACTACGTCGGCTATGACGCAATCGCCGTAGCAGCCAAAATCATTAAGCACAGTACCCGTCAGCGACGGGTCCCCACCTCGTTTTGGTTCCCATGGTGACACCGATGAGGCGTCTATTCAGCCTACAGCACGTGTCAAACATAAACAGTAAACACAGACAACCATTGCTCGTTAGCTAACATGCTGTCACTTGGGCTTGAGCATGGGCAGTATTGAAAAGAGCTGCTGAAGCTATTTGTGTTATCCTAAAACAGTATATGTTTAATAACAGCATGTCAAATGGTATCAATGTTGTTATTGCTTGCCAAACAACACACACTGCATATACACACTAAAGCTGTATAAAGCTCGGGATTCGAACCACTCGGTCGCTAAGGTCGCCACGCGAACGAATATTAATGATCCCGAACCATTTATTTATTTATTTATTTATTTATTTAACTTTCCCCCATCTAGTAGTTCTGCGACATTGAGGGGTCATAAACTCGCTGTGAAACGCGCTGTTACTGCAGTTGGAAATGCATTGTTTTCACTGAAGGTGTCCCATTCTCAATAGAAGTTTATGTAGGCGATCCGCCATTAGACTAGCTCTAGGAAGTGAACGGAGTTTACGCAACTCCGTCTGTGCGCACTGGCTGGTTAGTTTTATGGTTACCCGTCCACCTGACCAGCAGCAGTAGGCACTTAAGACTACATATACAATAGAGAGACGTAGTCTAATCTTGGCAAACAAATAATTAAACGAGCCGATGGACGGCATGTTTTTGGCATCAAAACAGCGTGTTACCCGTGGCTGTGTCGGATCGGTCTCATCAGAAAGGAAAGAAAGGAGAGCGGTGTCATGACTGGTGTATTCACAGATGTCAATCACATCTCAGGGCAGTAGAAAACTTATCTACCGATGACAACATCCACGATTTTAATAGTTAGTAGGGGCGCGGGGGGGGGGGCTCAATGCAAAACTGATGTAGACAGAAAAAAAACCCTACACTTGCTAGTATTGCATTAGACAGATCATTATTGGTCTGAGAACATTGTGAGATCTTACTTTTGGGCAGTTTGTGGACCATTTTAGTGAATTTGTTTAGGCTACTAGGCTAGTGTGATTGGCAGAGCAGAGTTCATACATTCACACAACGCATCCAGAGTATACAGAGCAGCTCCTACTCGTGCGGTACTGGCGTTGTAGACACAACGTGAGAGCGCACCTTCTGCCGTTGTAGGAACGGCTGCGACGGCAGGCAGGTTTATACATCGAGCACTGATCCATTTCCGGTTACCGTAGCACAATGACGTAGCGGTCCGTGCTTAAACTCCCTAATATCATGTTATGAGGAGGGCATTTTGGGGGCTCCTAATCCAATGGTACGCAACCTTGCTCAGGTTGACATCGGTCTTGCTCTTGTCTTGGTCTCGCGTTAGGTGGTCTCGAATCCAACACTACTAAGTTGCACTGATTTTGAATTTTGAATTTTGAATTGTCTATTAAGAAATCGGATGGAAACCAGCTAGCTTTACATTGTATAATGACAACACTACTTTTAAGCTTTTACAATTCTCTGCCTTTGACAAATGTTGTTGAATGCAATAGACCGGGGGTTTTCAACGTATGTAACACCAGGGACCACCATTTATTCAGCATTTAATCCATGGACAACTATTTGATAACATTTTCACCCTAAAGACCTAAAACTAAAGAATTATTTTGGTTTTGTCCACAATTCCAGGCTGGATTTTTTTTTTGCTAATTCAGATGATTTATATTTTAACCCTTGAGAGTGTAAAGATGAAACGAAATGGACCCGCAAGGGTCCATTTGGTTTTATTTTTACATTCTCAAGAGTTACATCTGGTTAACCAACTTAACTGGGAACCACCTGGAACCCCCTCAAGGACCACTGGTGGTCCACTGACCACCTGTTGAAAACCCCTGCAATAGACAAAGCTCTGTTGTTTTTCGACTGTGCCACCACTATGGCATGAAAATGCTTTTAAGAACAGATGAAATGAAACGTGAGCTAGCTGCAGTAGTCATCTTCAACATAAAGTGTTTTTATTGATTGAGGCCAGAACTTTTGTCAGGTTAAGGTTAGCTTGCTAAAATTGCTTTATCCTTTCCCCTTGCAGAGTTCTTCTGCATAACCTTCACTGTGGTAAGTTCTGTTGATATGTGGTTATAAATCCTCTGATGTTGTGTGCTTCATATAGTGTAAGTGCTACTTAGCATGTTAAATGAAGGCATGTGTGTTGTTTTAGTCAGTGTATTAGTGCTTGAACTTAAAGGGTTATTTTACTTTTGAAAACCTTTGGTCATTTTATCATCTAATTAGGCTTTTGGTACCAGGGGCGGTTTTTGAGTTGCTTTAGATTTAGACATTTAACATTTATTTCATGAGACACACCCCCTTCCCATACAAACCCATTGTAACTTGAAACTCCCTTTCAAAGGAATAGTTCATTGAATAGTTGATTTGTCACATTTTAAGACAAAAAACACAATGGCTAAATTACTCTCTCTCCTCTCTGTCTCTCACTGTGTCTGCTGAAGCCGTTTCACGAGACCGTTGCCTGCACCAGAGCAGCACTGCAGACCCATGAAGCATCGGGGAGCCGCCTGTACTGAAGCAGTGCCTTTCTGTGGTAGGTTCTGTGAGTCATGAGGGGGGCATTTTGTGCTAATTTCAGTGATGCAAACTAGTCACTTTTAGGTGACAGTCACCTTTTTGATCCCAAAATGGGGCACTTTATTTAATAATTTTGAGTGGTTTAACTTGGTATCTGTCACCTTTTTCACTCTGAGTTTGCATCCCTGTAATTAGTAGTGCTCCGATCGATTGGCTTAGACCATATATGTTAAACTCAAGGCCCGGGGGCCAAATCAGGCCTGTGAATGAATTATCTTTGGCCGGATCTTTGGATGATATTTAATTACACTTAATTGAACTGGCCCTCTGGTATATTGCATGCACCATGATGAGAAATGAATGCAACTCGTTGTTTTACTTTCTGAACTTACTACTTTCACTTTCAAAAAAACTTTTGGTCATTGTATGGTCTACTCAGCGTCATGTGAAGTTACTACATTCACTATTTAGATATTTGATGTTCATTTTAGCTTCCCCGCCCCCTTCCTATGAAAACCCATTATAACTTAAAACTCCATTTTAAACATAATATTACATATTTTTCTGGTAACTCATGTTGTCCTCCTAATACCTGAGAAGACTGTGGAATTTCATTTACTGTTTTCATTTATTTTTAAATATTGTTTCGGAAAATGAAGAAGCTCCTCCGGCCACAACGACAACACTATAGTTGTGGCCAAACGAATAAAACAATATTTCAAAAATAAATGAAAACAGTACATGAGATTCCACGGTCTTCTCAGGTATTAGGAGGACAATATGAATTACCAGAAAAATAATTGGGTGTTTAAGTTATAACAAATATCTAAATACTGAATGGAGTAACTTTCTGGTGTGTTCACATGACACTGAGTAGAGCATAAAATGACCAAAAGTTTTTTTGAAAGTGAAATACCCCTTTAATTAAAAATTAGGGAGGATCTAATTTGACCCATTCTACTGCACTGACTGTATGCAAGAACCTCATACAACCCCACATTAAAAAGACTGACATATCCCTTTAATTCAAAATTCTCACACTTCCTTCTGCTCTGCTGTTTATATTTTACAGATAAACGCAGAGTTCCTGAGAGTGACCACAGTTCCCTTGGAGGTCAAGTTCAAGCCGCAGTTGGATGAGTACTCCACAAAACTGCTGCAAATCGTCAGGAGCAAGGGGGAAGCTGTGAAAGCGAAGCTTGCCACGGTTTTGGATCAGGTATCTATCAATTAGTTGTGTATCAGTGGGATCCATGGCTGAAGAGTCTTTTTTTTGTTTATGTAATTTTAATAACAGTAACTGTTCTTTATCAGGCGCCTGACATCACCATCGGACGGGAATGTCTCATCATCTGCTTGGGTGAACCTGTCGAGGAGCTGGTCAAAGAATACCAGGTAGGGTATTTCTTGCTCACAGTCACAGACCCATCTTAGTTACAATTGGGGTGTATGTGTGTGTGTGTGTGCCCCCCGACGGTGTGATGTCACATGAACAATTGTGATTGTGTCATTTAGGGTTGTAGTTAAAAGAGAAAACCCAAACTTCTTTATATGTATTTTTTTTATCTTGCTTAACACTATCCATAACAACCAAAATCCTTAAATCAAAACAAAATGCAGTGAAACATGTTTTAAGAGTTGTGGCGATTCCTCTGTTCTGTATCATGGCTTCCTGATAGAAAGCCTTCAGGGCTAACTCCTCCCGTCACGTAGGAATTATTTTCTTTTGACCAAGCTACACCTGCTAGCTCCTATCTATAGTTCTTTCATGCAACTGCAGCTAGAGCAGCAGCTCGTGCAAGTGCTAATGGTTGAAAAGAGAAATTAGTATGTGCGGCCGATCATAACTTGCTGTACTACAGTACAGCGATTTATCTTATCTGTTTTTTAGGCACAAGCCCTTTAGGCGGACATCTGCACTCTACTGTGCATACTTTAAGTTGTTGCCATCTGTTGCTTTTTTGCAGGAAATCCAAGATGATGAGGCTGAGGTCGAGCTGAATAAGACAAGCATGGCAATCTTCGTCACTGGGAAAGAGCATCCTGCCCATCAACCGAAAGACATCAAAATAGTGATTGAAGAAACCATGGTCCTGAATGAGGTGCCCTCTGTTGACAAAGCTTTTGCCATGTTATTTGGGTTCATGTACGCACTCAACCTACAGTTGAGTTAGCATGCCATCAGAAGGCAGCACATCATATTGTCCGCAGTTACAGTAACTTTAGTAATCTCTTCACATGACATGAAAGAGGACTATTAGTAACTGTTAAACATATCCAAAACGCTACACTAAGGTGTGTGAGATCTTGTGCAAAATAAATTGGCATGTTTTGTTTTCTTGCCATGTGAAAACAAATTTAGGTCCTGCAAATAAATGTGGAGTTCTGATTGAAGTTATGAGTTTGGGGTCATTATTGCATGTACAACAGTTATGAGTTTGGGTCATTATTGCATGTACAACAGTTATGAGTTTGGGGTCATTATTGCATGTACAACAGTTATGAGTGTGGGGTCATTATTGCCTGTATTTTCAACCAGCTTTGTATCATTACAAAATGAGTAGAATATCAGAACATTTTGGCAGGTATTTGTTTAGTTACAGTTATTGAGTTAAGTTGTGGACCAGTGATGCATTTGTGCATAAATGACATCACTGGTCCACAACTTAACTCAAATCTCTCAATAACTGCAAAACTAAACGAATGCCTGCAAAACTGTTCTGATATTCTACTCATTTTGTAATTCTACAAAGCTGGTTGCAGGTCAGCAGTGTTCCTTTAACTTTCTACGTTGAAGTAACTTTAACTTTCTAATTTGAAGTAACTTAAACTAAAAACATTGTCTCAACTTAAAAATTGTTGAGCAATCGATTCACACCAAATATTTTTACGTTGACTCAATTTTAGATAATTGGGTCAGGTTAACCATTATTTTTTAACTCCATTCAAACCATTTTTTTTAGGTTGAAGCAAACCAATTCTTCAAGGTGTCCTAATTTTTTTTAAGTTAGGACACCTTAAAAAAATTGGTTTGCTTCAACCTTAAGAAAATGGTTTGCATGGAGTAAAAAAATAAAGGTTGAACTGATTCAATTATTTAAAATTGAGTCAACGTAAAAATATTTGGTGTGAATGATTGCTCAACAATTTTTGAGTTGATCCAATGTTTTACTTTTTACAGTGCTAATGTCGAGATCCAAAACAAGATGAGTTGGAAATATATCTTCGGGTTTTTGGAAAGGCACCTTGGCACAGGCCGTCATGAAACACCCCCCACGGTCCCCACATCTCTCTCCAGAAGGAACAAAGCAGCATGTTTTCAGACACAGTAATAAGATACAGCTTCAGAGGGACTTTTAGGGCTTGCGTCACAGATTAGCTTGGAAAGCCAAAGTGAAAATGACACCCAGCAGTGGTGTCAGCGCTCAGAGGTGAACTCTATTTCTTCATACTGTAATGATGAAATACGGTTATGTAATGTGAAAAAAAGCACGCCTGATTAATTAGTTTGGTCTTTGAGATAAATATTTGATCCCTAAGACGTACATTCATTTGCATGTCTCCCAAGAAACATCTAAATAATGTATGATGACACAAGAGCCTGTTCTCAACCATCAACTCTGAATGTACAATATACACTATTGCTGAGCAACAATTTCAACCACTGTGCTGAATTGTTTGAATTGTTTGAAAATAGCCAAGAGGTGGGCAAAGTGGAACAGTAGTAGTGCTGTCGCCTCACTAGACAGTATAGTGTGTAGTATACAGCTAGACGGTCCTGGGTTCAATACCCTCTAGGGATGCTGTGGGTGCTCCTCCGCGTCATCAGTGCCCCTACTTGAGGCGGGGTTGGCGAAACTGCCTTTCTGTGTGGAGTTTGCATGTTCTCCCTGTGTCCCCTAGGGTAGGTACCCTCACAAAAACATGCAGTGATCCTGGGCTCTAAACTGCTTCCCCCTGGACAACCGGGGCACCTGATGGAGAGAACAAGAACTGGTTGGAATAACATGTTCGTTCCTCGCACTATGTCCAGCCAGGGAAACTCCCCCGTCAGGTGAAAAGAAGGCAGCTTGGACGTGGAGGGTGTGTAGAGCCCAGGATCACACTAGGTTACAAAATTGTGTGGATAAAAATTTAAGGGGGAAAAATATAATAATAAAATAACTGAAGCGTGTACATTATGTCAAATAAATCTTGACTACTGTCTCGGTCTCGCTGCTTCTCTGTTACTACTGCTACTGTGCAGAAATCACAGGAGTTTGGGGAACTTCATTGCATTTTATCATAGACATGGCAAAAGAAGAAAAACTGGTTGTCACAACTCAATAAGAAGCAACCGCGCTGCCTTAAATCTCTCTGTTTTCATATGGCAAGTGACTGTCCGCAGTACCATAGGTGCAGGGTGCATAATGTGCAAACTATAAGCTAGTTTGACTGTCATTCGCACAGTACATCGGAATGTAGATCTGGCTTCATAACTGCAGCGAGAAGAAAGGCTTTAGAAGACTAATGTGACAGCGCCGGCTGCCTGTCCCCTTCCAAGGAAAGCATAGGAGAAAAAATGAAAAGATCTTCAGCACATGCACGCAACAATTCACTGACGGGCTTGACGTTTAGCATGGCTTTGCTTTGCGAGGAATCTTAAGATGTGATATGATAAGAACACCCTGATTAGAAGTAAAGCGATACAAACTCTGCAATGAAATTCAAGCGGTAGAACTTAAAAGGGTGAAAATAGCCATCATAAATGGGGGAGAGAGGAAAAAAGAGAAATGAACAAAGAAACTCAAACTAAGTGGATTGTGGAAGAAACTCACCCCAATGTAAATAAAGCTAAGCAAGACAAATGGGGCAGACAAGGCAACAGCCATTAACAATAGAGTCCATGACATTACGGACAGAATAGAAGAAAACAATAAAGAGATACATGGAATATGAAGGCTTGTATGTTGACATATCTTCAAACTGTTTACATCTGGTTTATAAGATTGGTCCATGTTTGCACTCGAATGATTTAGCATGAAAACAAAAGTTTTGTATAATGTTTTGACATTACTAGTGTCTACTACAGCAGACCACTGTCAAACTGACAGTGAAATCAGTGCCTGCCTTAGTGCCTGTCCCAATACTTTTAGTATGTGTAGTCTTAAAATGAAAGGATTATGCATTCAAGTCCACTACAAAATGGAAAAAAAGTACTATAGATTATAAATGAACCTCTTAAACCCCTTTCAAATTTAGTGAAAATACCACAGCCAGAATAAATATTTCTCTGTCAATTTAATAACTATGGGGGTTAGGATGTTAAATAATTAATACTTTCTAAAAAGCAAATAGTTATTTAACTCAAGCACAACTTTGAGCAACTTTCACTTGTGGTTGATTAATATTTGAGCAGGATATTCAATTCACCTCTTTACAACCTCTATCTTAATTGGTCCTCAGACTCCTCGCTAGTATTGAAATGGTGCCAATTTCACCAACTCGCTCTGTGTTTCATTGGTGGATTGTTGATAGTTCATAAAGCCGGCTATACCAGTCAAATATGAGACATCATTGGTGAGGGGCTGAGGGAAGACTATTTGGTGTGCTGTAGGTGTGTTGCGCCTCCGTCTTTTCTAGAGGAATGCTGGATATAGTTGAATATCAATTGTTTCATTGGGTAACGGTGTGGAGTCAACCATGAACAGGCATACAGTAAGTGTATAAATTATCCTCGTCTTTAAACTTACTTAGCTTTCACCACTGATGGAAAAAGGAGGAAAAAAAGATAAGGAACTGAATTCGGAGTGAGGAGGAATGCATAATTAATCTGTCACTTCTCCACGAGACACCTTTAAATAAATAATGCTACTACCGCAGACCTTTTTGGTCTTCAGTCCAAATTAATTTAAGAAACTTGCTGATGTGAACATGGCAACATCCCTGGAATAAAGGACAGCTAATGGGTTGCTTTTTCTCACTCTCCCTCGGTTACCAAACAATCCCCCCCCGGGGTCGTCCGAGTGTTCCAATTAGAGCCTCCAATTACAGCTTCTACTGTGCATTCCTGCACTCCAACATTAGGCAGGGTTGACAGCTGATTTATTAGCCATTATGGAAATGTCCCGCTCCCATCCAGTGGATATTTGAATAAAGCATGCTTAAATAAGCACACCATAGCATCAGTGTTTAAACTTCACCTTCCGCGAGACCTCGTTCTTTAGTTTTCTTCTACTTGACTGCGTCTCTGTCTTGTCTTATGAGCCGGCTGGAGACAATGAATGCACAGAGACAAAACAAGCGCGCAAAACGTCGGGCTGATAGATTAATGTCACACACACTGCGGCATAATAATATTCCTACAGTGGCATCTATCCACATTTGCCAACAGAGAGCCTTAAGCACATGGAACCAATACAGGGTTTGACACCTAACGAGTGCTTTAATTGATGATAATTCTGTCAAAGCAGCTCTGCTCGGCGTAGCCACAACAAGTCTCCCATCCAAGCGCTTACAATACGTCTCTCCCTCACGCTCAGCGCAAATTGGCGCTCTGTTACCGGCCCCACAGTGGGAGACAGGCGGATGCCCATGCACGTAATGTAAGACATCAGTCAAATTAAAAAGACCACACGGGGGTCTTTCTGCTTCTATAGTCCAGCGATAAAAGCACAATGCACACACACACACACACACACACACACACACACACACACACACACACACACACACACACACACACACACACACACACACACACACACACACACACACACACACACACACACACACACACACAGTACAGAAGACAGCTGCCTACCTGCATGAATGTTTGACATCATGTGTGTGATGACGTGCGTATTGTCTAAGCATGATGTTCACCTAGTGTTTCCTAGAATTAATAGTAACTTCACTTGAAGTCACCACCATTTACATAGTAAATTTAAAAACAGGGCCATTTTGCTTTTCAATGGCACAACACAAAAACGTGAAAAAAATCCCTTGTTGGTAGATTATTACGAGCAGCTGTTAATTATGCAACTATAGGGCCAGCAAACTTGTGTGGTGCAAGTCATGATTTTGGGTGATATCTAGGGGGAAACAATTGGCCGTTAGCCACACAGGTCAAAGTAACCTTTCATGAAAATCAGCTAATATGATAATATTAGCTGATTTTCAGCTAATATTATAATAATATAGATTATAACAATATTAATCTATCATGGTTAAAATGTGATTTGATATCTGCCTGCTATAGTTCTTTCTAGCTGGTAAACCATTGCAATAACACAGCCAAGTCCCTGAAGACCAACTTTAACCCAGTGGCCTACCCAAATCTCAATCCAGCCTATCCTGATTCAAGAGAAAGAATAAAGACAACATCACCACGCTTAAATTAAAACAACAAGAGACAACAAGAGAGCATGTGACACCTCCACGGTCGTGTCCATTACAATATGACCCTTCATACACCTGCAAATTTGACACCTTTGTCTTCAAGTTTTGACATTGAGTTGTTGCTGTCTGTTCGGCTAGCAGGGGCAGGCTGGGGGGAATTAATAAATTAGCCATCTCAACTGCTTCAACCTCCAGGCATTTTAAAAAGAATGTCATGGTCATGAGAGCAAGCAGCTAAAAGGGCACAATAATCACAATCGACAGGAGAAGGATGCCAGTATGTACCTGCAGCACAGAAGAGGGAATTTTGCCAAATATGCGGAGCTCTAAAACGACGCTCAAAATATTTGTCAAGGATATGTTGAATACAGAGAAGCCACATTTTTATCAAAATATTTGAAATAATGTTAGCTTGTATTTTGACCAGATAGTTTCATGCCAGAAGGCTTAATTTGAGGTTGATTTATTTTTTAAAAAGTGGTCCAGTTATTTTGTGGAAACTCCTTATTTCCCGTTTCCACCTACTCCACCATACGCTTAGAATGGGGCTATGGGATGCTGTTTAAATTCACCCTTGTCAATCGCTCCAAAATGCAGTTTTTACTTGCGTTGAGTGGAGCGAGCATTCGGTTTGTGACCATCAGTTAAACCTCCAAGTATTCTTTTATAAGCCGGTTTAGGAAAGAAAGCCTTCTCAGGTGGAATTCTCCTTTAAGTGTTGGCATCATTATTCCAACTTTGGATGTCACAAGTCATGTGCCGATAGCGGCATCCTAGTTTAAATCATATCTGGGCCAGGCATGAATGACCAGAAGGGAGATGTCAAAAGCAGAGGCATGCGTACACAACCTCACCAGTAAATCCTACGCTGCTGTTATGTTATGTTATGTTTGCTACCCACGTACTTGGAGGCCATGCATGGAGGACAGCCTAAAATTGTATATCGGTAACGTTTTAAAACTGTCGGGCAATATTAAACATTATTATGTTTGCCTTGCGTGTTAAATGACTTGACTTGCTTTGTTTGACGCCAGGACTGGCACATCCATAGCGGATGAATTGATGTTTGTTGAGGGCCTGATGCTTAACGTTCCTCCAAAGGGAAAGGGAGAGGTGTGCTAGCTGTGCAGATGGATAATGATGCCGCCGCAGCCGGCGGTGGGAAAACTTCGGGCACAAGTTCTCAGAGTGTCTTTTCTTTTTCTTCTTTCTTGGCTCGTCTTCGTCAGTCGGCGATGATGACTGCTGCATGGCTTCCCTCGCCCAGACTGATGCCATGTATATCCCTCCTTGGCACGCCTTTCACAGGCCTGGGAGTTAATATTAAAAAACTTGATGGATGTCTCATTGTTGCTGTTCTCGTATGCTCTCCTCCCCGCCTGCCGGGCTCTCCCTGGTCGCCTGGAGAGCCTGCTGCATTGCCAAAAGAACTGTGGATGGAAGGAGAGCGTCAGGTGTCTCTGTGACACACCTGAGCCGCCGGGCTTTAACGAGCAGGGTGCGGATTGTTCCAAAATGTCACTGGGCTCTCGATGAGGACGACGGGGATGTTCTGGGGCTCACATGGTCCTGCCACTTGGGTCTCCAGGAGAAAATCCCCTCCTCCAAAAAAAAGATGAAATGAAGTAGGCTTTGCATCTGGCAGACTGTTGTAGATTCACCTGCCACATGGCCAAGGGTGTATATGCTGTCTAGTAGATATTTGATATACTGCTTTCACTCAAGAATATAGATTTATTATTTTTTTGTACCCCAAAATTAGTTTACTGTACTAATACAACTTAAAATGGTAGTTTAAAAACAAGAAATGAAGCATCATTTAATTGGCAGCTCCTGTATTATTTCTGCAGAATTGTTCTCAGACCTCTGAGCCATGGGATGTTTTTACCGGCTATATGATTGGCTATCTGGTCTCTGGGCAATGCCACGACTTCTGATTGGCTATCTCGTCTCTCGGCAACCCTTCCATCTCCAATTCCCAATGCCAGTTTATTAGGCAGACTGCAACTGCCAGAAAATCCAATGAAATGTTTGTAACAGTGAGTCAGTGAGCATCCTATCATGATCTCCTGACCACATGAAGACTACCTATTCTTTTGTAGTTGACCTACAAAATCACAACAGGCTTGTAGATATCTTGTGTAAAGGGCCAAAAGGAAGGGATCTAGTGTATATAGCCATGGCTAGTGTGGTACGGCTATTTAATTAGACTTCATTATTGAACATATGCTTTTTTATTATGTCTGTGTGTGTGCGCGTGGGTGTGTGCGTGTGTGTGTATGCGTGCGTGCATGCATGCGCCTGTGTGCCCTGAGTAGGTGTGCAAGTGCATGCATGCGTGTCTGCATGCATTGGTAGCTATTATGTAGTCGTAAGGCTGTGTAAGTCTTGTCATAATAGCAATCGTGAGATACGGCATCTATTGCAAATGTAAAGGAAGATGTATATGCCACAGGCAATCTGAACCATGATCAGTTTCCATCATGAAGGCACACAAATGCATAAAGGCACGCACGTGCGCGCACACACACACACACACACACACACACACACACACACACACACACACACACACACACACACACACACACGATACTGTAAAAGGCAAGCACACACACACACACACACACACGATACTGTAAAAGGCAAGCACCCAAGAGCAATCATCTAGATGTGGATATCGACTGCAGCACAACTTCGCGTTTATGTGAAGAGGGATTGTGCTCCCATTGGCTTTCATGGGCTTGTATGAGCTTGCAGGCACAGCGCAACATGACTACATAGTAAACCTGGAATATACTTTGAAAATATATATATATATATTTAGAAAAAAATATATATATATATATATATATTAAAAAAAACACATTTGAAAGGGATAGGTGCCGAGAGGAAAAATAAACACCCCAGATAATACTTTGACGTCAGAGACCATATAATGCACAGAAAAAACAAGGCCATATATATAGGCCTATATCGTTGCCATTGGGCAAAAGCCTTGTATCTTTCTGCAGTTAAAGGTATAGTGAAAATATCAGGTCTTCTTTACATAAGTATAGTGAAAACAGCAGGTCTACTTCACATAAAAGTATAGTCTACAACAGCGGTTTGCAACAATGTTGAAACAACATTGTGTAGATCATGTTCAGATGAACTTGAGGGCGCAAACATGACACCAAATGGACCCACAAGGGTCCATTTGGTTTAATTTTTACGATCTCAAAGAGTTACATCTGGTTAATCGATTTTCCATAATTTCTCAACGTCTCAAAGACCACTGATGGTCCCTGGACCATGTGTTGAAAACCCCTGGTCAACAAGCTCACTACATGCCTCAATGCATCTTTTTTTGACCCAACAGCAATGCTATACAGTTTCACGCAAACCTGCAAGGCTCTGAGCGCATTCATCTTGTAGTAAACAGAATCAGATGCGCTGGCACACTGTTCCCCTGGGTCCATTGGAACACCAAGACTTTTCAGCGAGAAAAAACAACTATAGGGTTAACATGGTCAATGTACTGACGACCTAACTACAGGTGGGACGATTCACTTAATACGATGAATTCGATATATCGATATATGGCAGTTTTTCCCCCCACAAATTACTTTGCTTCAAAAACAATAACGACCAAACTAGCAATTTGATATTGATATTGTGGTATTAGGAATTGCGATGTATATTGACACATCGGTTTTGTTGCCAACACTTATTCAAACACAGTGGTTAGAAGCGATCTAAGTAAATATTTTTACTGAACTACTTTAAACCCTCTAAAAATGTGCAAACTCAATCCAAGTCGTCTCTCTACAGAGATTTTCCCTTTCTACAACCAATCTACTGTATGAGCTCGTGCTGAGACACTTATGTTATTTTTCTTTCAGCTCCCGCTAAGCACTGAATTCAGTACTTCACCTCTGGAGGCGAACACACCTAAAGCCAACAAACATAAAATGTGTTTGTAAATAGCTTAAGTGTTGCTTGCTCAGCAATTGAGCTGAATGAGTGAGCTTGCTGAGCTGGGTGTGACGCTAAAAATTGGATATGATGATTGCGGCATCATTATGAGGCATCTCTCTTTTTTTTATCTCCATCTCTTTTTAAACACGATCGGTCTCATCTCTCTATTACAACACCCCCCCCCCAACCCCTCCCTCCCCTCCTCCCTCACTCATAAGCCATTCCATACACCCAATGCTTCCATTTGCTAGCAGTCCTGCTTCTCAGGCACTGCGTCTCCTGAGTGATTTATTGTCTCTCAACGCTGCTACAGCTCTGGTCCCCGATCCAACCCCTCAGAGAGTAGAAGTGAACTGAAGTGGGAGGAGAAAATGTCCCCCAATGGGACGCCACTGAGCTCTTTGCTAGAACATTTTTTTCTTTCCAGGAGATGAAGGTGTGGCTACCACGACAGCAGGCTTCAGGAGGGGTGAAATAAATTTGCGACCGCAACGGCTGTCGTGACGGTTTTATTTTAATGGTTGCAGCCATTTTGCATAACAGTTGTGGCTGTCCCATGTCCAATAAAATGTTGTACTATTAGCGACATCTCTTGGGCATTTTTTATGTTATATCATTCAAGATTCTTGAATCTTGAATCTTGCTATGCAAAACAGCAGCAACGGTTATGTAAAACGGTCACAGCTGTTATGCAAAACAGTCGCAGCCGTTGTGTAAAACAGCCACAACTGGTATGCAAAAAAGTCGCGACTCTTATGTAAAACGGTCACGACTGCTATGTTAAACGGTCACGATGGCTATAAAATCATGGCGACGGTCATCACAGTTGCAAATGGATTTCTCTGTCTCTCGCCAGCTTTGGTCTTCTCGTCTCGGGGATGGGGATTTGTTCAGTGTGAAACTGTTCATCTCTCAACCTTTCTCACACCAAATATACTACCTACCTACCTACCGCCTTGTGATTCAGTCGCCACACTGCAATCAATGGACTCGTCTGACACCCAGCATCAAGGATTGAATTGGGGGCAAGTCCGTGTGACATGCTATAGCATCATGTGCAAGGGATGTGCACTCGCACATCATGTGACACACTATAGCGGGTGTCCTTGTGCATCAAGCTGCCTCAGAATATGAATATAGGCCCCGGCTCAGTGTCCTTACTTTGTTTACCTTGACAGCTCAGGCATCTGACACAAGTGAACCGCCATCTTTCTAAACTGGGGTCAGAAATGTAATTAACTCACAGCGCGCCGTGCTAAATACGGTTCCATGCCAAGGTTTCCTTGTTGTAACCCGTATTTCGAAGTCTCGCAGTGCCTGATCTCGGCCAGTGAAAACTCCTGGTCTGTTGGAAAAGTGTACATCGAGGGGTGAGAATCTGAGGTAATGGCATTCAAACAGGGGCGTTTTTGCCATTAGGGATCCCAGGCTAATAAGCTTCATATGGATAAATGCATTATACTTGTCCCATATAACTAGAATTGAACATTTTTTAAACACATAGGTTATTTAGTTTAAAAATAGTTCATAATTTTATCCCTTGGGGGTGCCATTTTACAGGAGATTTTCCCTGGGAGGGCTCCAGGGAAAATCTTGCCTAGGGCTCCAAATTGCTTAGAAACGCCACTGCATTTGAATGCAGAGCATAGAATGGGTCAGGGTGCAAAAAATACTCAAAATGTTGTCCCAAATGAAATGTGACAAAACAGCTAGTGGCTAGCGATCCAATTGGATCCAAAGATTGATTCAAGAATGTAGCTTTGTGCTTTGGCGCGGAGGACAATTAGTGTTCCTGGAGTTGGACGCGCGGGGCGTTATGCAACCAGTTAAACACGTGGCACTTCATACATATTCAAGGCATAGCGTAACTGCTAATTGGAAGTAATCTAATCAGGTACTGTAGGGATAATTAACATTAAATTACTGCACCGTACTGGACCAGTCCAATCATAACCATTTTGGACATACGGGGGTTTCCACTAATGCTTATGATGCTGCCAGTTTGTCAACATAAAGGTGCTATAGAGGGCTAAGCAGATGGGCAAAATACCTCCTTCCCTTCCAGTTCTGTCCTAATAACACTCAAAATCTTCAACAGCGACGTACCTCATATTCATGATGATAAAATAATGTTTTACTGGCCGGTAAACAAGAAAGTGAATGCTGTGCGCAATGTGTAATGTGCAATGCGCAAAACATTTCCAGTACTGAACAACGGGAGCTGTCAAAATAGATTACAGTAAACCCATATTATACTGTATATCATTAAAAAAGAACCTATGCCTATATATGCCTATATACCAGGGGTTTTCAACACGTGGTCCGGGGACCACCAGTGGTCCTTGAGAGGATCCCAAGGGGGTCCTGAGGCTAAATGATGGAAAGTTGGTTAACCAGATGTAACTCTTCGAGAGTGTAAACATGAAACCAAATGGACCCATGCGGGTCCATTTTGTTTTATGTTTAAGCTCTCAAGAGTTAGAATATTCACCATCTGAGCATCCTGGGCTGTTGGAAAAGTGTACATCGAGGGGTGAGAATCTGAGGTAATGGCATTCAAACAGGGGCGTTTTTGCCATTAGGGATCCCAGGCTAATAAGCCTCATATAGATAAATACATTATACTTGTCCCATATAACTAGAATCGAACATTTTGTAAACACATAGGTTATTTAGTTTAAAAATATACTCAACAAAAAATTAAACGCAACACTTGTTTTTGCTCCCATTTTTCATGGGATGGACTTAAAGACCTAAAATTCATTCCAGATATACAATATAACCATTTCTCTCAAACACTGTTCACAAATCTGCATAAATGTGTGGTATTGAGCACTTCTGCTTTGATGAAATATCCACCCCACCTCACAGGTGTGCCACATCAGGATGCAGGTGTGACATCATGATTAGTGCACAGGTGTACCTTAGACTGTCCACAACAAAAGGCCACTCTGAAAAGTGCAGTTTTTTGTTTCTTTATTGGGGTTCTGAGGCCTCAGAACCAGTCAGTATCTGGTGTGACCATTTGCCTCATGCAGTGCAACACATCTTCTTCCCATAGAGTTTATCAGATTGCCAATTATGGCCTGTGAAATGTTGGACCACTCCTCTTCCATGGCTATGTGAAGTTGCTGGATATTAGTGGGAACTGGTATGCACTGTCAAAATGGTAATAATGTGGTAATATTGTGTTATTACCATTTTTACAGCGTGTACCAGTTCCCACTAATATCCAGCAACTTCACATAGCCATGGAAGAGGAGTGGTCCAACATTTCACAGGCCATAATTGGCAATCTGATAAACTCTATGGGAAGAAGATGTGTTGCACTGCATGAGGCAAATGGTGGTCACACCAGATACTGACTGGTTCTGAGGCCTCAGAACCCCAATAAAGAAACAAAAACTGCACTTTTCAGAGTGGCCTTTTGTTGTGGACAGTCTAAGGTACACCTGTGCACTAATCATGATGTCACACCTGCATCCTGATGTGGCACACCTGTGAGGTGGGGTGGATATTTCATCAAAGCAGAAGTGCTCAATACCACACATTTATGCAGATTTGTGAACAGTGTTTGAGAGAAATGCTTATATTGTATATCTGGAATGAATTTTAGGTCTTTAAGTCCATCCCATGAAAAATGGGAGCAAAAACAAAAGTGTTGCGTTTAAATTTTTGTTGAGTATAGTTCATAATTTTATCCCTTGGGGGCGCCATTTTACAGGAGATTTTCCCTGGGAGGGCTCCAGGGAAAATCTTGCCTAGGGCTCCAAATTGCTTAGAAACGCCACTGCATTTGAATGCAGAGCATAGAATGGGTCAGGGTGCAAAAAAAATACTCAAAATGTTGTCCCAAATGAAATGTGACAAAACAGCTAGTGGCTAGCGATCCGATTGGATCCAAAGATTGATTCAAGAATGTAGCTTTGTGCTTTGGCGCGGAGGACAATTAGTGTTCCTGGAGTTGGACGCGCGGGGCGTTATGCAACCAGTTAAACACGTGGCACTTCATACATATTCAAGGCATAGCGTAACTGCTAATTGGAAGTAATCTAATCAGGTACTGTAGGGATAATTAACATTAAATTACTGCACCGTACTGGACCAGTCCAATCATAACCATTTTGGACATACGGGGGTTTCCACTAATGCTTATGATGCTGCCAGTTTGTCAACATAAAGGTGCTATAGAGGGCTAAGCAGATGGGCAAAATACCTCCTTCCCTTCCAGTTCTGTCCTAATAACACTCAAAATCTTCAACAGCGACGTACCTCATATTCATGATGATAAAATAATGTTTTACTGGCCGGTAAACAAGAAAGTGAATGCTGTGCGCAATGTGTAATGTGCAATGCGCAAAACATTTCCAGTACTGAACAACGGGAGCTGTCAAAATAGATTACAGTAAACCCATATTATACTGTATATCATTAAAAAAGAACCTATGCCTATATACACTATGCCTATATACCAGGGGTTTTCAACACGTGGTCCGGGGACCACCAGTGGTCCTTGAGAGGATCCCAAGGGGGTCCTGAGGCTAAATGATGGAAAGTTGGTTAACCAGATGTAACTCTTCGAGAGTGTAAACATGAAACCAAATGGACCCATGCGGGTCCATTTTGTTTTATGTTTAAGCTCTCAAGAGTTAGAATATTCACCATCTGAATTAGCCCAAGTCTACACAACTAGAAAACATGGAAGATTAATAGTCATTTTGATCGGTATGTTTGACTGTTTTGTTTTCTCCCAAAATACAAGCTGGAATTGTGCACAAAAGCAAAAGAAATCTTTAGTTTTGGGGTCTGTGGGGCTAAAATGCTATCAAATGGTGGTCCGTGGCTCAAATTCTGAATAAATAGTGGGCCTGGTATGAAAAAAAATAAGACCGTGTGATTATATTTGAGAGTACGCGTGGACTCTGGACACATCCTTAGCATAAAAAGTTGTTAAAAAAAAAAAAAAAAACACAAAAGGAAAGTGCAAAAAGTGTGAAATTGCAGCTGCCGATGTGCCAAGAGAAGTCACTCTTCGCTGATGTGCTTCAATGAAGTTTGAACGGGAAGGGAAGAACAAAGTTTCAAGACAAATATTAATTACAGACGCAGCACTATACGCGACAGTCACTATTCTGTTTCTGGATGTGCTACTCTGAAGAGAAAAGAAAGGCCTGTTTGAGAGGAATGATGACATGGCAGCTTTATGGGCAGGTGCAGAGTAGACAGGGAGTCGTTTATTAGCAGGCAGTCTATACTGTCTATACTCTACACAGGTACTCATCTGCTTAATAAGAAATATCCAATTAGCACATGATGTGCTGCGTTATATTTCTATTTGGAAAACAAAAAAAGCACACATCAAGAAGGACATTAAAAGTCAGCCTGCTTCACAGTCACACCAATCTAACTATAAATGCGCCACCTCTCTGCATGCATGCGGGTGTGTACGGTTGTAATGTAAAGTCGAGAAAGGTTTGCCCCACTAATTGCATATTCAAACGCATGCATTCCACCCCATATCCCCAATTTGGTGAAGTTTTGGGGGAGTGCAACCCACATGCTTAGCTGTGCTACTCATTTCAGGAATTTCTCTCTAAGCCAGCCATGCCTTATTGACTAATCACTGATAAAAACGATAAGATACAACTAAACACCAATTGGTATTATTAAGGTGGAGAAAATAATTCCTAAAAATAGGTTTCTGTACGTATGTGGGCCAGTTTAGTATACAAGATTTCTGCCTGCCAATATAATTCAACACATAGCATGCTCAGGAGCGAGTAAAGACTAGACAGGGTGCTGCAATAGAAAATATATTTTTTTGAGTGACAATGTGCCTGGGGCACTCATCATACATGCACCAGATTGATTGATAAAATAACATAAACACAAAATGAAGGGGATGAGTTGTTTTCTCACCTAGAATCCACAGCACACAACTAGGGCCCTGACCCCCAGAGTCTAAGAAAGCCTTGAAAGATTGAGGGAAACCAAATGTATGGAATCTATATACGTTGTTAAAAAGTTAGTTTTCGATAATCATCAAGTTAGACGGAGAGATACCCTGATGAAGACCTTGTTGGTTGAAACACTTTTTTTCTGTTACCTTGCTCATCAATAAATCATAATGATTATTTTTTTCACCAAAGAGTTCCTTGGAATTCTTTTTTCTTTGCATTTTGCACCTTATGGAACTAAGCAGTACCACCTCGAAAAGAAAAACCTTTTTTTGTCAATAACCATCAAGTGTATGTCCAATAACAGTGGTCTTGTTCATCCCCTCGTTTGGATAAACTTTGGTATCCTAAATTAAAAATTTACTCCTCTAGAGAGTTTAAAGCGTGGAATACTAAGCTATTTAACGCTTATATAATATTGATCATCAGACACCCTTTTAATGAATAAAATAGGAATGTCTGTGAGAGAAAGTATAAAGATTCTCAAACTAAAACTAACCGTAGAGTGTGAACTAAACTTCTCCTTTAAGATATCTTTACTCGACTTCTTTATACCCAACTACCTCTCAGAGGCCAAAGTGTGGGGGAAAAAAAGTACCAGATCGGCTCTTTTTTGTCATATCGGTTGAGGTATTGGCAAATACTTCAGCGGCATCAGAAAAGTATGAGTATTGGCCCTTATTTGACATTATCGGATCAAATCGGCCTTGGCAGACATACTAGCCACAGATCCGACACAGGGCACAGGTACATCTTAACAGCGGCCGATAGACCGGCAACGTATTATATACGTGTATATGTATTATATACAGTATATATACTGTATATACATATACAGTTAACCAGATGTAAATTGTGGAGAGCGTAAACATGAAACCAAAAGGACCCTTGTGGGTCCATTTGGTTTCATGTTTACACTCTCAAGAGTTCAAATTTTCACCATTTGATTTAGTCTTTAAAATCAGAGCATGAAGATTAATGATTAGATTAAAGACTAACTTATATATATTTGCCTGTTTTGTTTCCCTTTTTTTTTTTTTTTAAGGTTTGAAACCCACTGCCATAGAAGAATGAACTTCATAGAAGAAAGAATGAATGAATACATTAACTACAGTATATACTATATGTATATACAGAGTACTTCTACACCTAATACTACTTTGTCGTTACTTTTATCCACCACTGCATGGCAAAATGAAAGGCATTGATGCGGTTGAATCCGGGGAGGGAGGGCGCGCGCGCGCGCACGCACACACGCACACACGCGCGCACGCACACGCACACGCACACGCACACGCACACGCACACGCACACACACACACACAAATAGAGACGGATGAGGAGGGGTCAGGCCTCAGTGTCACCTCATTACTCTGATGGCTTTTACATTATTCCAGTGTCACATCCATGCTGAAAAATCAGCCAGTGGATCATTCGCCTTGGACTTTAAGATCATTTCTATTCATCAGCCCCAGAGACAAAAAAAAAACTCCACTGTTAAAAAAGAAAGAATAAGAAGAAAAAAAGGCTACATAGACATCCTTCGTCAGGCCTCGTGTCACCATCTGTCTATATGATCACATGTTATCATTTGGTTTTGTGAGACTGAATTGATCCTTGAAGAGAAATGCTCTTCCCGATCATTGCCCTTGTGTGGGAATCTGGCAGCCTGGGTCAGTGTTTTTGCTCAAGGGCACTTCAGCAATCAGCAGGGTAGTCGCATGAACCCAAAGCTTTCCCAACAGCCAACATAATGTCAAACATACAGATCAAAATAAATGACCATTAACCTTCTACATTCTCTAGTTGTGTAGACTTGGGCTAATTCAGATGATGAATGTTTTAACTCTTGAGAGTGTAAACATGAAACCAAATGGACCTACAAGGGTTCATTTGGACTCAATCAACTTTTGGTTAATCAACTTTTATTTAGCCTGAGGACCACCTGGACCCTCAAGGACAACTGGTGGTCCCTGGACTACTGCTTGAAAACCACTGAAATAAAGTCATCAGAATAAAACGTATCCTGTGGAAATCTCGGTAACACTTTCTATGATCCCTACTTTATAATGCATTATGAGAGCATTTATAGTGCATTATAAATGCATTCATAATGCCTCATAACTACACTCATAAACAGACATAATGCTTTGTGATGCACTATATCAGTAGTCATGAAACATTATAATGTCACTGTCATAATGAATTATAACAGCTTAAATTCCAAGGATTCTATGGATGTTCTTGAATATGAAGACCACATCTATAATGCATGATGAGGGTTTATAATGCACTCTTGACTGACTGCTTATAATAGATTATGAAAACCTACACATGCAGTTCATGTGAACTGTAGTAATGACTTATGGCATGCTATTATGGCCCATTCATTATCATGAGTTATCATTGCATGGGTTAAGTAAAGTGACACACATGTATGCATTTATAATCATGCATAATTGATCATAAAGCGTCATTGTTGGGGCTAAGTAAAGTGTGATTCATTTGCTTGCATTTAAAAGAATCTATGCTGCATCTTGAGTGATTATTATGCAAGACAAATACAGTAAAATGTGTATGGTGGGAATTTATGGACAAGAGACCAAATACATTTGTCACATTTATTTTGACAATTTCAATTTGAAAATAGCTGGAAACACCAAGGCCAATTCAAAAATGGGTGGCAATCCCAAGCAGAAAAAAACAAAACAAACAAACAACATGTACACTACCCATAAAAGGACAACTTTGCTTTTTGTTTTTCAGCCAAGGTTAATTATGTACGTTAGAGAAAAGATGCATGTTAATTTTTCCTTTCGCCGTTTTTAATTTTACTGATTTTAGACTATATATATTTTACTGATTTAGACTATATTATGGAGATTTTTATTACCTACTATAGTCCTAATAAATTAACTGGCTACAAGAGTTCAAAGGACATGGGCCTTGGTTGAAAAACAAAAAACAAAGTTGTCCTTTTATGGGTAGTGTGTTTTGTTGTTTGTTTGTTTGTTTGTTTGTTTGTTTGTTTGTTTTCTACTTGGGATTGCCACCCATTTTTGAATTGGCCTTGGTGTTTCCAGCTATTTTGGTGTTTCCAGCTATTTTCAAATTAAAATGTTCAAGGTAGAAACACACATACACACACGCACACACAAAACCTGACCCTGTGCATGGGGCACCTGCAGACCTGGCCAATGTCCTTCTCTATGTTTGTTCCATACACTAGTTAAGGAACAAACTGGGACGGATAACGTATTCTTCCACCTGCTATCCCCTCATGACAACTTTGTTTGTTTGTTTTGTTTTTTTGTTTTTCTGCTTGGGATTGCCACCCATTTTTGAATTGGCCTTGGTGTTTCCAGCTATTTTCAAATTGAAATTGTCAAAATAAATGTGACAAATGTATTTGGTCTCTTGTCCATAAATTCCCACCATACACATTTTACTGTATTTGTCTTGCATAATAATCACTCAAGATGCAGCATAGATTCTTTTAAATGCAAGCAAATGAATCACACTTTACTTAGCCCCAACAATGACGCTTTATGATCAATTATGCATGATTATAAATGCATACATGTGTGTCACTTTACTTAACCCATGCAATGAATGGGCCATTATAGCATGCCATAAGTCATTACTACAGTTCACATGAACTGCATGTGTAGGTTTTCATAATCTATTATAAGCAGTCAGTCAAGAGTGCATTATAAACCCTCATCATGCATTATAGATGTGGTCTTCATAAGTATTCAAGAACATCCATAGAATCCTTGGAATTTAAGCTGTTATAATTCATTATGACAGTGACATTATAATGTTTCATGACTACTGATATAGTGCATCACAAAGCATTATGTCTGTTTATGAGTGTAGTTATGAGGCATTATGAATGCATTTATAATGCACTATAAATGCTCTCATAATGCATTATAAAGTAGGGATCATAGAAAGTGTTACCGAAATCTCTACATCGATGGTTAAAGACTTACAGTATGTGGCAGTTGGTGGCAGTAAACGACTGCAGAACATGTGATATACAACCCGCCTAAAAATGCTATGATAAGAATCAATAGTCTTTTGTCTTAAGCCAATCAAAAAATGCAAATACATCATTATTAGCAGCGGCTATAACGCAAACAGCTCCTTTCTAAAAATGTATAAATGATGTTGGACATGAGACATGAAACAACAACATGAATAGCAGTCTGTTTTAAAACAAATGGCCGCTGGGAAAAAAATGTATATGCAAACTCTTGAAAGTGGCAACTTTCATACAAGGCACTTTACAAAAAATACTATGAATCTTATCTGCTTTCCCATGTCATATATTATTCCTATAATTCATAAATTACAAAATGACATGTTTCACTTCACAATGAAATACTATGGATCTTACATTAACTTTATTTTCTTATATGAAAGGCGCCACTTTCAAGAGTTCATATATAAAATATTTTTCATATGGCTCCCAGAGTGCATTGAACCGGAAACCACCAATCACAGTACCCCTGCCAGGCCCACACTGCTGGATAACAAGCCACTATTTCCGGTGCAGGGAGGGAGGGTGCTGACCTGACAAAAACACAGCGGCCCGCCATATGTTTCAATTAAAACAACACTGAAGAAGGGCAATACCTCACAAACGCACACACCCCTCACAGTACTGCTGATGTACATACTATAGGAGATGAGGAATGGCTATTTGTGTTTTTTTCTTTTCTTTTTTCCCTCTCTCTTATTCAACCAGAAAAAGCCTCAGGTCCTTCCTCATCTGCCGTTAAGCCTCCCAGTTCATCCATCACTGTCTGTGTGCTGGGAAGTGAATATGTAGTGGTTAATTAAGGGGAGTTTTGTTGAAGAGTGCCAGCCACTCTTCTGCTATAAGGAGGCTAATGGACTAGCACTGCTTTTAACCCCCCACCCCCGCCCTCTCCCCCCATCATCTATACACGGCTACACTCTCAATGTTAATTTAAATTGGTGATTCTTAAGATGTGTGCTGGGGACCGCAACAGAGCTGGATCAAGGCATGCATTGGGGGGGGGCAATGCCCCCCTAATGCCCTGACTGCCCCATCAAGCATGATGGCATGCAAAACAATCCAAATTTAAAATTTGGGTTGTTAATATTTCAAATTAAGTGCTTATATAATTAAAATGATTTTAAACACTACCTAACTAAAATTGTGGCACCACTAAACCAACAGCATTTCAGCATCACTCTAAACAGAAAACTCTGAGTCAGAACTTTAGCTTTATGCATGCTGCATGTCTGTCGCAACTTCAACAACTGATGTTATTGTTAATGCTTACTTGCTTCACGCCACGGGCGATAGTCAGTGTGCCATGTTAACATTAGGTTGAATTCTGAGAACGTGTACAAATAAAAACATAAAAACAAATAATATACTGTAAGTAACAGCATCTCTTTGTTTTCTTTCACATCAGGACATTGTAATCATCATTAGGAAAATTACACCTATCTCCCCAGCCAGAGCCTAATTTATGATTATGATAAATCCTCTCTCTCATACGTATGCCAGTGTGCATTATGTCTCATGCCAATGTTTGCTTGGCTCCAGCCCTGAGTCACCACCTCAAATTATGGCGATTCAGGTCTGGTGCCGCGGCCGTCAGTATTAGTTGAAAATGAGACTACAGTGGCTGATTGGTCGACAGCCCTGTCACTCAACAGTGTCAAAAAAACAAACATGGCGGCCAACCACTACAGTGAAACGTTACTGTATTAATCTAGCTATGAACATTAAACATATTTTACTGCTTTACGAACTACTGTTCGTTACATGCTAGTAACGAACGTCGGCTGTGTTTATTTGGTTAAAAACCAGGCAAGCATATTAGCCACATTAATCTGGGTCAAGAGTCCCAGATGTATACCGCTCAGTCCTATTGAAAATGGCTGGTTTGCCAAAAAATTGACATTGAGGGGTAGAATGTGAGATAATGTCAATTGAATGCATGGGATAGAATGGGTGTGGGTGCAATTTTTTTCTTTAAAATGACAATGCTCATTTTGTGACAAACCACTGATTGGCAAACAATATGTTTAGATCAAATCAATTAATGTGCGAATTCATTGTGCGTGGCATGGAGAAGAGGTAATTATTTTGCTCGGGGTGGTGTTAATACGAAGAAATATATACTGTATATATTTGTAAGGAGCCCAGCCCAAGAGGACTTCTTGATCCTGTATTGTACAGTAGTTGTCTGACTATAATCCCTTTTACATATGTATATTGTTTTCTGCCCATACACTACACTTTTTGCACAAAGAAAATCACTTAACAGCACCTTCACAATAAGTACTTTCTATGTGCCGACTAACTTTTTCAAATGTCCTCTCATAATGTTGTTCTCGTTCACTCTGTCTTAATGTTCTTAATGTTTTGTACAAAGCACTTTGAATAGCCTTGTTGTTGAAATGTTCTACACACGTTAACTCGCCTAATGAATTGACAAAGTGGGTATGGATCACTGTTGAACATGCAAAAAAAGAAAGAAAAAAAAACATAAGCGATTACCAGCACTTTGCAACTGCAATTTTCACATGCACAGCAGGGGCGGATGTAACATCTCTCGATTGGGGGGGGCAGGAGAAAATGGTATGGGGGCGGCTTCATCGCTTGTGTCGCTTTACGGCGGCGATGAAGTCGCACCCATACCATTTTCGGTTACAGGACTTTTATTAGGCAAGTAAATCATCAATAATAACTTCAGTTGTTGTTGAAGTTACAACAGACACGCAGTATGCATAAAGCTAAAGGTCTGACTCAACTTCGCACTTCAATTTGAAATATTTTGTTTTGCATGCCATCATGTTTGGTGGGGCAGTCAGGGCATTTAGGGAGGGCATTCCCCTCCCCCTTGCCCATGCCTAGATCCGCCCCTGATGCAGTCACAAACAATTTTGCCAAAGACGGATGGAACACAGGTGTTACAGTAATGAGGACAATTCATCCATCCATCCAGACAATTGCTTTGGGAAAAGCAAAATGAATGTTTGAGCGCCGAGTGATGCATGAGTGACATTAAGTTGTTAATCACCCACCGCACTCCCAAATAACAATGCCACCAAACATTTTACAAGCGCGCATATTCAGTGAACAGTTATTTTTTTCCCACTCTTTGGTAAGGAGGGGGATGTGGAAAACATGCAATTATATTAATCATCCAATTAATTTGACCGCCGTGCTGTCTAGATCATATCTAAAATGTCAAATCCACACAGTACTCTAAACAGATGCAGAATTAGTGGACAGTAAAATCCTTGGTGTTAAGCCAACAGTAACGATATCAAAAATATGATTACAAAACACAACACAACCACAAAACGTATAAAGTGTAGCCCAGTAAAAGCCCATGGTGACACACTGTGAGGTTGTAGAATCGCAATCAAAATAAATGGCTATCAAAAAATAACCAGCTGCGAGAGGATCCAGTGAATGAATGTGCAGTACAGTATAATCATCTCTCCGCCTACATTACAGGCATTTAAACTAAAGCAGCATTATCGTCAGTGAAGCACTGAGAAAACTGTTGCACTTCTTGGTCCTCTTTTCTTTGTCAAACGTGACTATAAAACATAAGAAAAACTTGACTGCAAAAAGACTCACTCACTGAAAAAAAAAATACATACTGTATATACATTTATGGGCTCATGGTAAAGTACTCACTGATCAAAGTGCTGGTCAGTGAAATCATCATGTCCGAAAAGAACTTTTCAGGATGCAAATCGAGAAAATAGCATGTCGGCATGGCTGGTGAATTTGCGGTTCTGCCAATTTCACGCTGTTGTGTGAGCTGCAGTAGCTCAATATGGTATTCATTTATGAAAAAATGCAAACTGTTTAAAGGTATTATATTATATGAACTAAAATGTAAAATAAAACGGTCCACAACTTTTGTTGCTGTCAACAAATCCTTTTCAGCGGGCTCATGACAAGTCTAGTGCTAGTGTGTGGGGGAAAGGGGTTGTGTGGGCGTTTTAACCAATCACAGCACAGCAGTCTCCAGCAGTTTCATAATGAGCCAATAGAATGGAGGTGAGGCGGAGTTAGATTCAAATCTGTCTACAAACACAGAATTTTTGAACACTAAAGTTGCCAATATTACCTTTAAATATTCCGATAGGAGGTTGCATGTTACACAATGTTTTGTATGAGGGTCCACTGCACCATGCTGATCTTTTACGTACTATATATAATATATAATACGCATCAACATAGGGGTCCTGTTATAGAGATACAACATTAGGCATTTGACAACACAGAGCGGCAGTACCATCAAAGTCCATGGACGATCAGGACCATCACATTAGTCCTCATGGTGAATTTATCCACACAACAGGCTGAACATCAGACATGCAACGATGCTCGATGTGTGTGATTTTAATAGAATGTATGGTGATTCCGTTATCGATCTTTCCACACAGTGTGACTAAAGCCTCATTAAGTCCCTTTGGTTCTGTCAAACTTTGTTGTGGCACGGAATAGCAAAACGGCCGCTACGCCCGCGTTTAATCACTTTGCGCATTCATGGCCAGATCCCTGGACACGCCGGTGCACTTTTATCGGCCGAGGGTCGTGAAGAAAGGAGCCTGCCAATACAGCCCGGCCCCGAGAGCTGATGGCTCAAATGTGAAATCAATCGCTGCTCCAGCGACGTCTCCGCCTCGTCAATGACTTTTGAAAAGCAGCGAGCGCGATCGGCTTTCATTTATATCAACACAAACGCATCCCTGCAGGACGAGAGTAACTAACAGGGAGGAGGCCTGTGTGTGTGTGTGTGTGTGTGTGTGTGTGTGTGTGTGTGTGTGTGTGTGTGTGTGTGTGTGTGTGTGTGTGTGTGTGTGTGTGTGTGTGTGTGTGTGTGTGTGTGTGTGTGTGTGTGTGTGTGAAGGCAACATGCGCACTATGGCCTGGTGCAGCCTTCCCTTGCAAACCAGGGCCAGATCTAGGCATGGGCATGGGGGGATAATGCCCCCCTAAATGCCCTGACTGCCTCACCAAACATGATGGCATGCAAAACAACCCAAATTTCAAAGACATTTCAAAGACATGTGTAGCCAATAACCATGCCAAAATACATGCATATCTATGCAAGGTGGGGTTGCGGGATGAATTTAAATGAAAATGTCCATTGTTGCTGTGAGTGGGCCATGTGGCAAATATACCAGCCATAATATCAAATTTAAGATTTGTTTCAATGAAAAAGGTTACCAAGAAGAGCTTCAAAAATAATAATAATAGGACTCCAATATCAGATCGTCAGATCCAAAATATTTGCCATTGTGCCTTCTCTAAAACAGTGGTTTTCAACCAGTGGTCCAGGGACCACCTGTGGTCCCTGAAAGGATTCCAGGTGGTCCCCAGCTAAATGGACAGTTGGTAACCCAATGGGCCCTTATACTGTAGATCTGTAACTCTTGAGAGGGTAAAATGGAACCAAATGGACCCTTACGGGTCCATTTGCTATCATTTTACGCTGTGTGGTGCCCAGCTAAATGGAAAGTTGGTTAACCAGATGTAAATCTTTAGAGAGCGTAAACATGAAACCAAATGTCATCAAATAGTGGTTTGTAGCTCAGATTCTGAATAAATCGTGGGCCCTGGGTATGAAAAAGGTTGAAAACCACTGCTCTAAAAAGAAAGAAAGAAAAAAAAGTACAAAAACAGAAGTTGATAGATGGAGAAAGGACCGATGTGGCGGGCGGGTGAACTCTGTGCGTGCGTGCGCGCGCGTGTGTGTGTGTGTGTGTGTGCGTGTGTGCGTGTGTGCGTGTGTGCGAGCATAGTTGATTGCACAGGAAACATTGGAAAAATGGGACAGTGCAGTCTGCCCATCAAGCTGATTGGTTTGAGCAGAGCGGAGATCTGTCAGAGTGTGATGTTGGCAGGAGCTCTGCAGCGACTACAGCTCTCTCACAGGAGAAAAGACACCTCGACTCGCGCTCTTCAATCCTCATCACAGAGCCCCGGCTGACAGCCCCGCAGCTCGCAGTCTGGGATTGAAAAAGTAAACACGTTTAGCATTCCGACGGGGCGACCCGCGAAAAAAAAGAAAGGCTTCCGCCGGCATTTTCTTCATTTTACGCCAACTTCTCTAATCTCCATTAGAGGCGATAGGATCTGACCGCGGGGAAGCCGAAAGACTTAATCCCCGTAAAACATTGTCTAATGTGCCTTATCAGGTAAATAAAAAGGCTGTCTGGGGACACTTCTGGGTTTATTTTCTTTTTTTTTGGGAGCAGCAGCAGCAGGGCAGTGCTCCGAATTCGTTGTAACTAATCTGAAAGAGTACACTGGTAATTGGTTGAGTTTTAGCTGGTTGCAGTTCCTGCACCCATCTTGTTCTTGTTTTTGTTTTTTTGTCTCTCTTTTTTTTGGTATCGCATGTGGTCCCTGACCATACATTTAGTAGCCTATTGTTGGAAGTTTTAATTTTTGATTGTCTGGTTGAGTCATTATTATTCTGAAATTATTAGTAGTCATGACTAATCCCATATGGAAAATTGTATATACACAGTATGTGTCATATATGCAAACTCTTGAAAGTGGCACATTTTATAAAATACTCATACGAGAATAAAAATAATATAAGATCCAGCATGTTTTTGTAGCTTGTTTGTAGCATGTTTTTGTAGCTTTCATACAAGAAGCTTGTATGAAAGGTGCCACATTCAAGGGTTTGCATTGAAATGACATATGTTCCATATGGGATGGCTGAGAAACGGTGGAACACATTCCATAGGAAGTGATACCAAAGCACTAATCTTAGCCCCTTAGGTTGATTCAGGTTGATGTTTGGGTGGTGGTCCCTTGTTCACTTGGTCCCTTGTTCACAATAAATAGTATGTGAATGTAGACTAAACAGCAGGGGTAGGTAACTTTAGACACAGGGGCCAACACTGGCATTTCAGAGTGTGATTTAAAATTGAAATCAAAATCGGGTGAAAACATATACTTTTGATGTGGTGTCATAGTTAGACATAATGTTGATATTCACACCGCCTATCAAGTAGGCTACTGTAAATACGAACACAGCACTTCATCTCAAAAAGGTTGCCTACCCCTGGGCTATTTTATTTTGATGTACAGTACAATATGTCTCTGCATGCCCATGCATAAGTGGCACTCAGTTTATGAACATACTTGCATTCAAAAGACCATGACTGAAACAAGCTCCTCTTGAGCGCATTTCGCGTTTTATCCTTTTGATGCATGTACAACAACACAGTATACTCAAGTACTGTAGCCTATAGGAATTTTTGTCAACAAAAAAAACACTGGCCACTCAAGTCAAAGGGAAAACATTGCTACGGATGGTTTGCATAATTCATCAGCAAGGACGTGTGAAGTATTTTGCATGTCTGCATTCCGAGATGCTTTAGAAAAACGCAATCTGCAATAAACACAGAGGCGTTTTTTTTTTTTTTTTAGAAGCATCTCGTTCGCATGACCTCTTCCGCATTGTCACGTAGTGTAGAATCATCCAGCACAAATAGATGATGATACACAGATGCACGCTCTCATTATGCGAGACAAGTGCATACACTATTCACACAGGCACGTGTGTACACACACACGCACATACGGTACAGACAGAAACACGAGTGATACGGGGGAGGTGGGGGAAGTGTAAATGATTGATTTGTGGCTGCCAGCGAGCCGCGAAACACGTTATATCTGGCAATCTAAAGTTTGTAATTCGCGTTGAGTACAGTAGGTTGCCTCAGCTTTAATTGAGTTTGGCCCACAGCTTGAATTGCATTGCATCTGATTAGGCGTGGAGAGTCGGAGAACCTCCTCCTTCACACCATGTGAGTGAGTGTATCTGGGAGCTCAGTCGCCTGAAAATGTGCTTACCCCTGCTAATTAGCTGACACAATAGAACTCATTTTAGACGTTTTGGTGGGAATAAATAACTGTTATCGCATGCATATCGCAGTTTATTGTTTCCTATGCCTTCGTCAGGGGCTGCGGTAAACAACGGTAATGGAGCCGGGGAGCGGAGGTTAATGATATCTGCGTTAATAAGGCTTTTGATCAGCAGAAACCTTTGCCAAAATCTGGGTCATTTTTTTTAGCACGAGCCAATATAGAATGTTGTTTTGTTAATTGCGTGCTTTCTGTTGTTATTTCGAAAGGTTAATGAGACTTGCTTTCTTCTCTTTTTGTACTTTTTACTGTAGTAGTAGCTCCAAATGTATCCACACCACATATTGATTTAATACATCCATCCATCCATCCATCCATCTTCAACAGATACACACACAACTTGATGTCATCATGAGGATCATGAGGATGCCAACATGTTAATGATTTCTTTCAGACCTCCACACAACATCAGTTGCAGTAAAATGCTGAAAATGGCTGGAATTCCCCTTCTAAACCAAGAGGGCGATGTGGACAAGTTCAATCAACATTTTGAAGCAATTTTGAACAATATAAATAGCAAAAAGTTCAATCATACACATCAATGCAGCCAATGCAGGCCAATCAGGTGCCGAGATTGGATTTCTAGCCGGCACAAACGTCCCCAAAGGCAGGGAAGCCAGTCCTTGAATCACAGGGAAAGAATAAGCTAGTATTTTTAACGTGATGATTCAGAGCTGAGCCAGGCTAACGGCATATCGATTTTAGCCCACCCCTACCACTCACACATACACACCCATGTCATCCAGCGGCTCCGCGGCCGTAGTGACGGTCCTCACCCCCAGCGGTCGTCGGCAAACGGTGCGCGTGTCGCCCAACACTCCTCTCCTCCATGTCCTAGAGACGGTGTGCCTCCAGCACGGCCTCCACCCAGCCGACCACGGGCTCCGCTTCCAGCGGACTGTCCTAAACCTGGCGCTGCAGTGGCGCTTCGCCCGGCTGCCCAACAACGCCAGCCTGGAGATGGTGACGGCGGCGCAACCATCGACCGGCGGCAGCGCTGAGGGGACGGTCCGTTTGGCGGTCCAGCTGCAGGACGGCTCCCGCCTGCAGGGGTCCTTCCCCTGTGGGCGGAGCCTCTGGGACGTCCTGGCGCACTTCCCCCAGACCGGCGTCGGCGTCGTCTCGGCTGGCGCTGCGTCTGCGTCAACGGCTGTCTGCGTTTACATGCGTCAGGAGGTGAGCGGCGAGCAGGCGCTGAGAGCGGCCACACTGAGGTCCCTGGGACTGATGGGAGGCGGCAGCGCCGTTATCAGGTTTTCACTGCGAAAGAACAGCGACGATGCCAGCGAGAACAATGACATCGACAGACGCGCCTCGGAGTTGGAAAAAGAGCGAAAGAAAAACGTGGGCGACGGTGCTGCTGCTGCTGTTGTCGTGGCGGAGGAGGAAAGAGGCGTCTCAACGTGGCCGACCGCCAGTTCCGACCCCACCAACACGGAGGGCGTAGAACACGAAGTGAGATCGCCCAGACCGCCTAGAGGTTCGCTGGATCCCGTGAGGCCTGAGGTCTCTCCCGCGGGGGTAGTTGATAAAAAACGTGCTGCAGCGGCGGCGGTAGGGCTACCGCCGGGACTCGATTCCACCGTCGTGCGAGCCTCCTCCTCTTCCTCTGATCCTAGGCCAGCTCTTCCCTCCTCCTCTTCCCCTGTCGCCGTCGTGCCGTTCTCAGGCGGCGGGCAGCGTTTAGGCTCATCCTCGTCATCCTCATCCTCGTGCAAACCCATTGTACGGCGTAGCGAAGCAGAGGAGGAGGGGGAGGACGGGCTTCACGGGCAGCCAGCGGTGGACCGGCGTGCCCTACTCTTCCACCTAGACTCCAGGGTGGTCCACGACCGTGACAACGACGACCCTCCCGATGACTTCTTCGAGGTGACGCTTGAGGAGGTACGTCAGCGGCAGGCCCAGCTGCAGAGCGAGCGACGGGCGCTGGAGGAAGGGGCGCCGATGGAGACGGCGGCCCAACGGGAGGCCGAACGGGAGACGCGCGCCCGCCGGTGGCTGGAGCGCCACCCGCTGGCCGTGCTGCGGGTACAGTTTCCTGACCGCCACGTCCTGCAGGGGTTCTTCGGAGCGCTGGAGACGGTGGGCGCGCTGCAACGCTTCGTGGCCCAGCACCTGGCGAAGGAGTCGGCGGAGGAGTCGTCGTACGCGTTCTACCTGTTCACCGCCCCGCCCAGGACGCTGCTCTGCGACCCCGCGGCCACGCTCTACGCAGCCGGCCTGGTCCCCGCCGCGCGGGTCTACTTCGGCACGACCGACACGGCGTCGGCACCGAGGGATCGATTCCTGCGGAGGTCCGTGCTGGACGGCCAGGTCTCTGCTCTGCAGGCAGACCAGGATGTCGCCGAGGCCTTTAGGACCGCCTCCGGGACCACCCCACTGCTGGTCCCTGATGGTCCCTCTGCCCCAGAGAGCGGAGGAGGAGGTGGTCGCTGGGTACAGGACCACCATGTCAACGCTTCCTCATCCTCGTCCACGTCCTCGTCCTCACGCAGACAGCTTCACGCACACCACTCCTCTTACACTACCAAGGACCCAAAGTGGCTGAAACTGCCTGGTAAGAAGAAGTAGTAATAACACAAGCAGGACTGGGAATGCAAATACTAACATTAAGACTGTAACTCTTGGGTCTTTGAGGCCTGCAAAATCCTCACCCATTCTCTTCCATTAAGAGTTTACACCTCCATGCCCAGAGCAGCTCTATTATTCCAGCTAATGGCTTGTTTGCATTCCATTTGAATTTCCAACCAAGAAGGACAAAGGTTGGAAAACAGGTCTTTAGTGCTTTGAGGATTAGTGGGGGAGGAGGAGGGTGATGACGGGTCCACAGGACCCGCAATGACCAGTCATGGAAGGTAGAATCGCTTCTAAATTCATATTTAGAAAGTATTACAGACGAAAATAAAAACAGAGATGACTTGAGTTGCATATTTAGGAAAAGTCATGGAAGGGTAACTTTTTCAGACCATCACAGGCAGAGAAAATCCACTTCAAAATCTCAAAAAGGGGTCCTCACGACCCCTTAGTCTTTCTAGTGATAAGCCAGGGGTTTTCAACAGGTGGTCCGGGGACCACCTGAGTGGTCCCCGAGAGGATTCCAGGTGGTCCCCCAGGCTAAATGGTTGACAGTTGGTATAACCAAATGGGGACCCTCGTGGATCTGTCACTCTTGAGGTTGTAAAATGAAACCAAATGGACCCAAATGGCGGGTCCATTTGGTTTCATTTTACACTCTCAAGAGTTAAATGATATTAAAACACCTGAATTAGTTACATTTTCAAGAATCTACACACACAGTTGTTTTTGACAATGTTTTGCCAGTTTATCTCTCCTAAACTGTAGACAAAAACAGTAAAATCCTTGATTTTCGGTCTGAGAGACGGAACTCGACATACATGGTGGTCCATGGGGCGGTCCGTGGCTTTAGTGGACCATATTGGTTCATTCTCACGATCTGATCCGATTTGATTATTTGAAATCAATACAAAAACTATTTAAAATACATTATTATTTCAATATATTAATAGGAATCTCTTTCTTTTTTTGCAAAAATGTTGTATTAATTATGGCAGTTGAATTACTAGACCGAGTTTTTTTAAATCAAGATTAATCACAGCTTCATTTAATTTAATGGTCTACTCGTGCTTGAACAGAGCGGGCGAATCAAGAAATGAACACAAACTCTTGTTCCAGTGAAATAATAATGACGTCAGGATCCCTGACTAGTAAGACATCGCTTAAAACATTATACTTTCCCTATATAACTAAAATAAACAAATAAAAACACCAATGGCATCTTATTTCTTTCATAAATAGATATTTCACTCAACAGGAACTGCTCCTGTCGCAGGATGATGTCACATGCGGTCCAGCTATATACTATATATGGATGAACACGCTCATGTGACATCACCATCCTGCGACCGGAGCACGTCCTATTGAGTGAAAGATTCTCTATTTATTAAAGAAATTAAGTATTGAAGGTGTTTTTATCTGCATGTTTTAGTTATAGATGGCAAGTATAGAGTTTTAAGGCATATTTGTCTCATTAGCCAGGGATCCCTTTAACCATTTCTCCATCCCCTCAATCTGACCAATGAATGACCTTCTGCCGTAAAGTCTCTGTCCGATGTCACGATGACGTCGTCGCCCAAAAAACGGCTAATCGTAGTGCCCCGAGGGCTGCAGACCACGCAAGTAAAAAAAATCTTGAAAAATGTTGAAAAATTCATGATGGACGCCCGCCTTTTAACCCATTCTGAACTGAAAAATAACTCAACTATTTGCGCCACATTTTCATCATTTTCAAAAAATATCTGACCTACAAGCTCATAGTGCACCCCAGTAGTGGCGCGCTATGAGTTTGTACGTCTGATATTTTTTGAAAATGGCAACATTTTCAAAAAAATATCAACAATCATTGCCATAACTAAAGTAATGGCAATGATTGTAAGTAATGCTTGTGGATGCAGATTTGGCATAGTACTCAGAAAAGAAAAAAATAGACACATATGAGTGATTCTATTATGGTACCATAAGGCTCACGAATGACTTACAGTACATCTCATGGATGGGAAACCCTCCCTTAGCCAAAAGCAACGCACAGACTCTGGTGGAACTGATCAATATATGCACATAGAGAGCCAACCCCCATGGGAAAAAAAGGAGGTGACACTCAGGGGCGGATCTAGGCATGGACATGGAGGGGGCAATGCCCCCCTAAATACCCAGTCTGCCCGCTCAAACACGATGTCATGCAAAACAACCCAAGATATTTCAAATTAAAGTGCTTATATTTAAAATGATTTGAACCACTACTACTGCTACTAAGTAACTACAGCTGTGTCACCACTAAACCCACATGCTAACTCATGCTGATAATGCCAAGTAATGCTAATGCTAAGTGCTGTTAATAATGCAAATAATGCTAAGTAATGCTAATGCAAAGTATCGTCAATAATGTCAATTGACAATTGTAATTGAATCTAATAATGCTAAAGTAAGTAATACCGGTGATGCTAAGTATTGTTAATGCTAAGTAAGTAAGGCTAATAATGCTAATGCTAACTATTGTCAATAATGCTAGTAATGCTAAATAATGCTAATTATGCTAAGTAATGGTAATAATGCTAATTATGCTAAGTAATGCTAATTATGCTAATAAAGCTCAGAACACCAAAACGTGTACAGACAGAGGTCGGAGTGGCAAAACTCGAGCGGAGCCGGCTAATACTCATGACACTAGCTATAAAGGTCTTTTTCTTACATCACTAACGATCGCTGCAGGTTAAGCGAACGGTGCGTGTTCGGTCAGCGTTCGGTTGTAAGTTACTCTACGATTGGCCAGTTTGAGTGATGACGTCAAGTTTGTGTGTCACTATTCATAAACGCAGGTGCATAAAAACAACCATTCTGTGAAGTAAGGCATCAGTTAAAAACAACCATTCCCGGAAGATCGTTGGTAGTTTCGTGTACAGTGTACAGATGGTGTCTCTCATCAAGGTTGTGGGAGGCGTGGCGCTCGGCCTTGGCGTTGTTGGTGCCGGGGTCTGGTTCTGGAAGCGAAGGAGACGGAGGAGTACACTGGTCAGGGTATCACCCTCTCCTACCCCTACGCTGCCCACGTCGCCCACGCCGACTACACCATCTTCACCCAGAAGGACCAGCAGGGAGCTGTTTGAGCATCGACCCACTGTCACGGTGAGGAACGACGGAGAGCCTGGCGCCAACGCCAGCCCAGCGGGTGTAGTGAACGCCACGACCCCCGCCGTAGATTTGTCGTTGCCCAGCGGCGCCTCTGTGAGCAAAGAGGCTGACCCTGCAGCAGCCACTGCCACAGTTCTCAGAGTCTTCCGAAGCTAGCGGCCAAGTTCAGGACCTGACAAGAACTCGGGAGTTCAGCACCAATGGAGAGCAGCTGACAGGGGGAACATGTGGGCTAAAATGTCCCCCATCATCACCTACGCTGGAGCAGACCGAGATCGCTGAGGACACTCCTGATGGCCGCATCGGAGAGGAGGAACCCCATGGATGACTCTCTAGACGCGGCAGAGAGTCCCCCTGCAGCCGCGACAATGTCCAGCCAAAAGCTGGTTAAGCATACACCCTCTGTGAGCAAAGAGGCTGACCCTGCAGCAGCCACTGCCACAGTTTTCGCAGAGTCTGCCGAAGCTAGCGTCCAAGTTCAGGACCTGACAAGAACTCGGGAGTTCAGCGCCAATGGAGAGCAGCTGACAGGGGGAACATGTGGGCTAAAATGTCCCCCATCATCACCTACGCTGGAGCAGACTGAGATGGCTGAGAAGACTCTCCTGATGGCCGCACCAGAGAGGAGGAACCCCATGGATGACGCTCTAGACGCGACAGAGAGTGCCCCTGCAGCTGCGACAATGTCCAGCCATAAGCTGGTTAAGCATACACCCACCGTCGCGGTCGAGGTCCTTTCAGAGTCTGCCGACGAGCACGAGGAGCTGACAGAGGGAACATGCAGCCTAGCCCCAGCATCACTCAGGCTGGAGACGGCGGAGATCGTTGATGACAAGGATTTTGAGGAGAATATCCAGATGTCACCGGAGAGGACGAACTCCGTGGTCGGGGTTCTAGACCTGGCAGAGACTGACCCTGCAGCCGCCACAATGTCCAGCCAGGAGCTGGTTAAGCTCACATCCAGTGCCGTGGTCAAGGTCCTTCCAGAGCGTTCTGCCGACGCCAGCGGCGTTGGTGCCATGAATCGGATGACCGCTGAAGATTTGTCGTTGCCAAGCGCCTCTGTAGACTATGCAAAGGAAGGCGTAAAGGAGGAGAGGCAGGACATGGACAGGGTCAAAGCTGATGCCAGCGCGAACCCCCACGGCGTCCCGCCCTGTTCGCCTGCTCCCGTTTGCCTGGCGTTGGAGCCAATGTCGGAAGCAGAAGTGGAAAAAATAATAGTCCAAGTCTCCAGCTGGATCTGCACCTCCATGTTGAGTTTCATTGCATTAAAGAGCTTCATGTCAAGCGGCCCGGCCCCGGCCCTCCGGCCTGTGGTCCGCGTGATCGGGCTCTTGAACCTCGGCAACACATGTTTCATTAACTCGGCCATGCAGTTGCTGTCCCAGACGCCCATGCTTAGCCGTTCCCTCAAGACGGTGATGACGGAGATGGGGAAGCTGGGCCTTCGGCCTGGAGAACGGACTCTAGTCATGGCCAGGCATCTGGCTGAGATCGAGGCCTCTCTGAGCGGCACCGTGATCGCTCCAGTGGGGCTGGTGACGCAAGCTCGAGAGAGATTTCAAGGCCACGGGCAAGAGGACAGCGCAGAAGCGCTGAGCTGGATGGTGATGTCTTTGAGAGAAGAGGAGGAGGCGAGGATAAGAGCATGCAAGGAGCGCAACCTGAAGGACTATCAACGCGCAAACTTGATCAATGAGATCTTCGGCCTGAAAATGGCCACTATCAGGGCGTGCCAGAAATGCGGCACGCGCAGGGCAACGCTACAAACGCCTTATCCGGTTCTGTCCATCGCCCTCAAAAACCTGAGCTTGAAGGCGTTCGAGGGGGTGTGGGAGCAGCGGGAGCAGCGGGAGAAGGAGAAGCTGGGGGGTCTCTGGGTCGCCTTCGAGACTCTGGGCAAGAGACGCTGCCCTCCTCTGGGCTGCTCACTGCAAGCCTCTCTGATGTTCCACACCAGACTAGAAAAGCAGAACATCCACTGTGAAATCTGCGAGGAGTACACACCGACCACCGTCCGCGAAATCATCACTAGCGCTCCTCGAATTCTGGTGTTGGAGCTGAAGAGAACCGTGTATGACGTTTCAGGTCAGCGCAAAGTGGAGGAACACATGACGTTCCCCGACGTCCTGGACCTGGCGCCGTTCTGTACCCCAGGATGCAAGAACGTTGCAGCGGACGAGACCCAGGTCAGGTACCGGCTCTACGGTGTGGCGGAACACCGTGGAGGAGAGACCGACAGCGGGCACTACTTGGCCAGCGTCAAAGCCCGTCCCCTGCCCCAGGTTAAGGAGGACTTTGACCGTCCCAGACGGACAATGCAGGCGGAGGCGCGCGACGACAGCGGCAGCTGGTTCCTGGTCAACGACCATGTTATTACACCTCTGTTTGCCGGACAGGTTGAAGCATCTCAGGCCTCCGTCCTCTGCTATGAGAGGGTGTGACAAGGAGGAGGAAATAAGTCACAGTGGATCCGTACAAGCTCCAATACCATGTGACAAAACCATTGAGATATAACATAACAAAAAAATATAGGGGTCAAAGCTACCCTTATACCTGAAGATCTCAAACCCCACCCGAAAAAAGATCTCACAGATCTCCACTTGAAAATACGCCAAAGCAAAGATGTGAGTTTAAAAACACCCAACTCAGTGCCAAACCTAGGCGAGGAATAACCAAAGTTCAAAGTGGTTGCTGGTTCAATGTTGGATCGTCATTCTGGTCGTTCCACATCCGTCATCTCACAAAATCACCACTGAGTGACAAAAACATGCATTGAGAAGTCCAAAAAATAAAGAAAACAGGCCCTTATACCTGCAAAAAAAGGTTTCTACAGATGTCTTCTAAAATCATTTTAAAAACCCATGTTTCTCTGATAGTGATGCTTATACTTTTTTTTTTTCATTTAAAATCTGTCTCTGTGTCAACAATGATAAAAATAATTTATGTCATTAAGAACCCCCAGAATTATCCCTGTTTGGCTGTGGAGGACCCCCGTCTAAACATATAGATCAGGGGTGGGCAATTATTTTTCCCAAGGGGCCAAATAAAATATTGTGGAGGGCCAAGACTAAAGGCTGAACTAAAGTCTGCGTAATATTAATTTAATTTCAAGATAAAAGTAAGACCAACCATTTTGACACCAGGAACCACTATTTATTCAGTATTTGAGCCACAGACCACCATTTGATGACATTTTAGCCCCACAGATCCCAAAACCTTCTTCAAGATTTCTTTTGTTTTTGTCCACAATTCCAGGCGGGATTTGGGAAACAGAACAGGATAACAAAAATGACCATTCTCTTACATTTCCTGACTGAATGTGTAGAGTTTGTGCTAATTCAGATGATGAATATTTTAACTCTTGAGAGTGTAAAAATTTAACCAAATGGACCTGCAAGGGTCCATTTGGTTTCATTTATACACTCTCAAAGAGTTACATCTGGTTAACCAACTTTCCATATTTAACTTGGAACTCTCTCAAGGACCACTGGTGGTCCCCGGGCCGGTCAGAGTCAGCCAAAGTGCCGCATTTGGCCCCTGGGCCACATAATGCCCAGGTATGATATAGATTCTCTGAGACAACCCGGGAGCAAAGATTTGAGTTAATAATGGCATTTTCGCCATTTTCCAAAAATCTACATGAGCTCATGAGCTTGTTTGTCAACAGCTAAACGCTAATGCTGGCTAATGTTTAAAATTTACAAAATGGATTAAAAATGTAGTTTCATTTTACACTCTCAAGAGTTAAATTATATTATCTGATTATGTAATTTCCAGAGTCCACACAATTAGAAAATGGAAAATAATTGTTATTTTGACCAACATTTTGACAGTTCTCCTTCCCAATTGGGGACAAAAACATGAAAGTTCTTAGTTTTGGGTGCAAGAAACTACACTCAACATCACCAACTATTTCAAAGCTCAAACCTTCTAGGGGGCCTTGAAATTTATTTTCAGTAATGGAACAATCACGTATTTGATGTGTACATCTTGTTGAGTCGGTCATTTTGAAAGTAGCTCTCAAGTCAAAAAAGTGTGGCCCTGACATACACCTACAGCACCAAATGTAAATCTATTCACAGAATTTAGGCATACAGAGAGATAGACAAATATTCACTCAACCGCACACCACTGAAAAAATGCATGCGTAAAATGGATTACCCAGAAAGCAGATAGCGAGACTGTTTATTGGATTTGAAGGGAGATGGCGAGGTCAGATAGTGACCAGACTTATTCTTTCTTATCTCATTGCACCTGCAAATCATGCTGCTACAAGCTACATTACAATTATGTAATTCAGATGTTTAAATATGATATAACTCTTGAGAGTGTAAAATGAAACAAAATGGACCCGGAAGGGTCCATTTGGTTTCATTTTAACGCTCTCAAGAGTTACAGATCTATACATTTTAGAGGACTGTCATGTGATCTACCTGCATGGCCTGTGTGATCTACTGGTAGATCTCAATCTACCTTTGGGCACCCCTGACATACAGTAGTATATCAACAAGAACAGAGCAATTTCTGACATTGTCTGGGTTGTCTTCGACTGAAAGACATTTATTTTCCAGATCGTGAGAGAACATTCAAATAATGTGGGTCTCTTATGTCATAATTTCCATTTAAAGTAGCTAATTGACATCCCGAATTACATTTCATGTTGGGATGATGATCATTCTCAGTTTGTTACGCGAGGTAATTTCTTTAAAGTTCTTAATAAGGGTGATGGGACCTTGCAGATTGGGGGAAAACAGGGGGCGAGTAAGCACAGTATAAACACCTGCAAGGAACCGCCGGGCAAAGAAGTAAATAACGGCAAACAAAATCATGCCATTTTAACCGTTTTCCTGTCATTGCCACAGATCTACGGCAGTGGTTTTCAAACGGTGGTTCGGGGACCACCAGTGGTCCTTGAGATGGTTCCAGGTGGCCCCCAGCTAAGTTGGTTAACCAGATGTAACTCCTGAGAGTGTAGAATGAAACCAAATGGATCCTTGCGCGTCCATTTGGTCTGGTATTGTCGACAAAAGCAAAAGAAATATTTAGTTTTGGGGGGCCTGTGGGGCTAAAATGTCATCAAATGGTGGTCCGTGGCTCCACTGTTGAATAAATAGTGGGCCCTGGTATGAAAAAGGTTGAAAACCCCTGATCTACAGCAATCTTTGATTAGTAGAGCTATTGTTTGATAGAATGCTGATGCTAGCGGGCGCGAGCAGCCCTAGACTCTGCTTGTCAGCAGAGCTGAGGGACCCGATTAAGAGACAGACTGGAAGTAACCTCCTGTGCGCCGATCTAAAATGTCTTACCAGAAACATAGACCAAAATATGATCTTTGCATGAAAATCTCTGGCAGTAGCCACCTACAAATATAAAAAGTGAGACTTAAGTTCCTGCAAAACTTGGTTATGTTGAAAGTGACCTTTCTTTCCTGGCTCATTGAGTATTTATGTTTTCAGCCGCCATCCTAGGAAGAAAAATGTGCCTATAGCTCTGCTGAAAGCAAAGATGAACTTAATGCATATACTCCATTCACCTCACTTGCCACAAAACCTGTACTTTTCAGCAAGTGACACGTCCAGTTTTTCGAATTGAAATGTGAGGACACGGATGAAAGGATAAAGATGCAACAGCAGGATACTGCCAGTAGCTGAGATGATCCGATGAAGTTCTAATGCATCGGCCTCAAAGCTACCGAGGGAAGCCCTATAGCTGGATAAAGACGTGCTGGACAGCTTACAGTACGTGAGGCCTGGCTGGCTGAAGAGCTTCATTTCAGAGGGAGCTTGGGGATAGCGGAGCTCCGGTGAGGCCAGGAGGGGGACAAATCAACTTGAGACTGAGGCCAAAGGCCGCGACTGCTAGTAAATGAGTCGTGACCGACAGACAATGAGTCGCGACCGATAGTAACAGTCACTAACTTAACCACATGTCGACCTAATAATAAGGGTAATAATAATAATAATAATAATATCGGTCAAGGCAGGTATCCTAGCTGTCGTGGTAGGCATCGGTATCCTATCGGTTGGGAGCTAAGGTTAGGTTAAGGCATAGATTTTACTGAGGTTATGTTTAGGGCTAAGGATTAGGTTTGTAGTAGCCTGGCCTAACCCGAAATGATTTTGGCCTAGGGGAGGCGGGGTGCCGTGGGATCCACACGGCAGATCAAGCTGATCTGATCTCAGGAACGTGCCGTCATCCCCGGCCCCTCCCCTGCCCGTCCACTGCTGTTCTATGTCACATCATTTAGAGCGACGCCCACCCCGGAAGCTTGACTCCCCCCTCTAGGCCACTGTGTGTAACAAATTAGTCCAGGCTTTCCGTTTTCGCACAACGCAAACGAAAATGAAAGCCTAGGTGACGAGGCTAGGTTTGTAGCGACCTGTGAAGAAAGCCATCTGGTCGCCAGGTTACCATAAGGTACCCACTGGACCGGTATCCGGCCACCTTCAACCGTTACTGTCAGCTTTATTTAATATGCAGCAGTTGTTTAAGTGCAGATGTGAAAGCACATTGTCCCCAGCCGTTACACTGTGGAGTATGAATAAGGGACTGAGCTTTCTGTCAATATGTTTTTTCGCCCCCAATTTAAAGCTTGTCCCTAGGCGACTAGCTATCTGTTGGTATCTAAAGTATCTGTTTATATTCAGAAGGGGTGGGAAGATGAAAACGCCTGGAGCTTAAGATTGTGCTCCGATTCTGTTAATAATGCATCTCTCTGCATCCTTTTATTTACTTTCGTTTCTAAATATGCAGTGTTGTTGTTCACTCAAATATTGTCTTATAATGCTCTTTCCCCACTTTAAGGCCAACTTTGGCAGGCTCATTTTTGTTATCGCTGTTTTTATTTGCCACCACTTTTTATTATTCCATAGACTAGACTACTGATATGTAGTTTATAAGGGCACTGACTGAGATTGTGAAACCTGATGTTTACACACACACACACACACACACACGCACGCACGCACGCACGCACGCACGCACACGCGCGTTGATCTGTCGGCTCCACTTCTCTCCTAGCAGCCATATTGTTCGCTAAACTGCCATTCAGACGGCCTATTTCTAGGTTCACTTTAGATTAACCCCATTATTTTACATTCGGTCCCAAATCTAGAATTGGTTTAAAAGATCCTTCTATCTCAGGGGCCTATAGCACTATAGCAGGCAGATACCACGCCTGGCCCATCAGTGATGGATGCCTGCATGGTCTGAAAAGGGGCATTAATGGTCTCTCGGTCGGCTGCAGTTTCGCCTCCTTCAAACAGTTAGTGGAGATGGAGAAATGTGATATTCCTTCCCCCGTATACACTTTTATATTAAAGTACTCGTAGCTTCCAAAACTTTGTAGCCAATTCAAACTGCCCTTCAGATTCTCTCTGTTTTAGTCCTACAACATAAATCTTAGCTGGATTATAGTCACCAAATGTAGTTTTTCTTTTACAATAACAAACATCGTTACAGCTACAATGGATGATTGGATGTAGGTTGGAATGGTGAAATGCTGATTTTGTTGGGGGTGCAAACTCCAGTTTGTCCCTATTCAATGCTGCATGAATGAGCGCTCATTTCTGTCCTGTCAATGTCGCAAGTCTTCTACCAGATAGCCTCGCCCGCCCCCACCTTTTTTCTTTTTTAATATAATTAGTTGTAATACCTGGTACATTAACGACTAGGCAACTAGTTGACAGGCAAAAATCACTAAAAGTGAATGCCCTAGTCTGTATTTAGCCAGGCTATGGTAAAACACCATTAAACGTATAATAATGCAAAGATAACAATGGCAGACACAAACAAATGAGCGAAAATGAAGCAGAAATGCCATAAGACAAAAGAAAACCACAACAAAAGGGAGTAGAATGGCACAGTCAGTCAAACTGCAGCAGCCAGTTTTGAAACTGGCTGGCCCTTGTGTGAGCAATAATGACCAAATCCCTAACAAGCTCCTGTTCAACCGCATTGAGGACAAGCCAAATAGGTTATACTGTAAACCCAGATACTACAGAACGAGCCCCAGTGAACCACTCCATTTTTTGATAATTGGTCATTCTTCTAGGATTGAGTGAGTAACGGTGGTATAGGAGGATGCAGGCGACCCAGCAGGCTACTAGCGAGCTGCATGGTATCCCAGTGGCTTCGTTAGGCTAATCATCACTTTAATGGGATTTAATGGCATGCTATATGGTTTTTAGTTCAAATATTGCTTGCCATTAGGGGCACAGCCGACCTATTTCTCGCTGTGAGACACACTTGTCAAAAGTTCCAGGAGATACAAAATGCTCCAGCAGAAGTTATTTTCCCAGTGAATGAATGAGAGAGAGAGAGAGAGAGAGAGAGAGAGAGAGAGAGAGAGAGAGAGAGAGAGAGAGAGAGAGAGAGAGAGAGAGAGAGAGAGAGAGAGAGAGAGTGTGTGTGTGTGTGTGGAGGTGGGGGGCATGTGTGTGTGTGTGTGTGGAGGTGGGGGGCATGTGTGTGTGTGTGTGTGTGTGTGTGTGTGTGTGTGTGTGTGTGTGTGTGTGTGTGTGTGTGTGTGTGTGTGCGTGCACGCGCGCACGGGCGGGCGTGCATGTGCGCTTGCATGCAAGCCATGTCTCAGTGTTTACATCTGCACTCACACCTCCAAGATAGAGCGAGAGGAAGAGGGAAAACAACTTAAACAAGGTGGGTAATGAGACGGCATGGAAGACAGGAAACAGAGTGCACTAGGTGGAGGAAAAGCGCCATTACAGCTGCATTTACAGAGAGAGCAGGATGCTGGCAGTTCAATGGCTGTCGATCATTCACACAGCTCATGCACGCCTCCCCATATTTTGCACATCCAAAATAACTACCCTTCGCCAGATCCGTCCGTTTAGATGAGTAATGACGATTTTGTGCCTGACGTCGGATGTTTCCGATTGCCTTTCATGATGGGCCTTATAATGTAGTGTGAAAGAATACCAATTATCTCCGTGTGAACGCTGCAATCGTGACTTTCCAAACAAAAGCAATACATCTGTGATCTGCATATTTTCTATTCTATCCCTAGAACACTGGGAGACACAATGGGTGAAAATCACCCAGGATTTTCGCCCGGATAATTATATATATGCAATTTTCATAATGTTGCTGATGTCTGAGGTGGGTGGTTCTTTCAGTAGCTTCATGATGCTCAGTGACATCATAGAATGTGGGTTTGTTTCCCTGCATACACCCCTAGTTTTATTCTCCAGGTGAATTTCTGTTTAGTGATAGTGTGTTAAGAGAAAAATTCCATTCATCCACAAAAATGACTTTTTTTTCTCTTTTTTTTCCCCACTGGACCAATCTCATGGTCTTAAGAATGTATTACCTTGTTAACCCTGGAACACTTAATTTTTGTTACACCATCACTGAACGTCAGTATATTTTACTCAACGTAAAATATTTAATAAAAAATATTTCACTATCATTAATAAGTTTGGAACTTCTCCTTTGGTACAAACATCCCTAAGTCTAAAATGATAAATGATTAAAAAAAATCCATTGGGGGTGAAAGAGAACCACTAAACACAGCAGAAATTCATCAGAAAACTTCCTGGAGAAAAAAAAACCTAGACTAGAACTAAACTATGATGCCACTGAGCATCATGCAGGTACTGAAAGACGCACCCACCTCAGCCATCAGGTGAAAATCACCCGTGTTCAGTGTTCTAGGGTTAAGCTATAATAACCAATCTACAAGCTTGAATTGTAAACTTTACCAAATTGCACAATGATGTATAAATCAGGCTTCATTGTTGGAGTGTCCAATCTTCGACACATCTCCAGAAATCAATTTGCCGTTTCATCCCAACAGCAAGAGTTCATTCAAAATCCAATTAGCAAAGATGTGTTTCGCACTGTTTTGAACACAGTCAATGTGATCTGGAGAGCAGGTTTTGGGTAGCGGCCGTGTTAACAGAGTCACTGTAAGTTGCCTTTTGGAATCCTTCAAAAGTTTGCAAATTAGACTGAAATGCTGAAAAACAAGAAAATTAAAATAATTCCCAGGACACTTACAAGCAAACCACAAGCATCAAACACGACAGGGGAGAGCCTCCCTGCAGACTGCCGGGAAGTTTTGATCACTTTAGCACGACTAAAAAAAAAAAAAACACTGCTAAGGCCTGGAGTGTCGTCCTCAACATCTCTATCCACGTGTCCTGTCAGACTGCTTTCATGATTTCATCCTATCAATAAAGGCCAAAACCGACTGTGTCCAATAATACAGACTCTGAGAAAAGAGTCAGAGAACCTAGAACTTTGCTTCTGGTCTGTGCGAGTGCCTGAATGAAAGCTCAAAATGTTAAATATATACAACCTGGAGGAAGAGGCAACGTAAACCGCGGATACAGTCTTAAAATCTGGAACATGGATGTACTTTAAACAATCTAAGACATTGTTGTGGATCTTAAGAACTTTACTCCTTATGTCCTTATGTACTATTGGCTTTATATATGTACAGGGGTTGACACTAAGGTCTCGGAGGTCAGGGCAAGTCAAGTTGAGAACGTAAAAATGAAACCAAATGGACCCTTGCGGGTCCATTTGGTTTCATTTTTAGGCTCTCAAGAGTTAAAATTCATCATCTTAATTACCCCAGGTCTACACAACTAGAGAATGTAGAAGATTAGGTCATTTTGATGTGAAAGTTAAATTGCCTGTTTTGTTTCCCAAATCCAGCCTGGAATTGTGGATAGCTAGAAAGCAGGGAAAGACACAGAGGCAGAGTGCAATGACTGCCTTCAAGACAAATTTATCTTGTGTTGTGTTATACAATTCAATCAATCAACTCTATTGCTCAGACTCAGGGTCCAGTACAAACAACAGACAACATACAGGGACACCTATATGCACTAAGTTGCACACTTGCCCGATCGGGCAACCAGGTAGCAGTCTTCACTTGCCCCACCATTTTTTTTACTTGCCCCGGGCAAGCGGGCAAGTGTTAGTGTCAAGCTCTGCATGTACATAAAGCCAATTCAACCACTGGATTAAAAAGCACTTTAATCATTAGTGGAAGATATGACCTCAAGGGTTCGGTTGTGCACTTTTGCACTTTACGCTGTTGCATTGCACTTTTGCATGTATTATAATGTTCAGGTCAAGGATGTGGATCTGTAACTATTCATTACGGTTGTATAGGGTTCAAATCTTTATAGCTGGTGGTGCTTACCGGTATATAATTTATCATAACATCAAATAAATCAAATATAACATATCCAATATAACCACCACACCTACTCGGGCATTAATGCATGAATACCGTACTAAAAATGACATAGTAGACATGTTATAAAGTATATTTATGAGCCAACATTGATGTAAGATGTCTACAGTTCACATTCTTCCCCTGGGCAGAGCCTCACTTGGTCACAGCGTGTTATGAGAGGATAAACGGCTACTGAATGCCACTGCAAACTTCAAAGTACTACGATTTTTCACAGTTAAGACATTGCCATTGCACAAGTCACAGGTTTTGCTGCTTGCAAAAAGGCCGCAAAGAACCTCAGGATGAGATCCAACAGAATTGTTTAGGTTTTTGGTACTTTAAGTACTTGATTACACACATGTATTCCAGAAAGCCACAGCACGCGCCTATAATAATACAACCTGTTATTGCACTTTTGTTCACTCTAGGAGTCAATAGCATGTTTAATGCATTTGATAGGCTATAACAGATAATGCATTTGATTTGTTTTGCTCTCTGGGGATCTGAGGAGTGAAGATGGATATATTTCTTATGGATTAATGTCTTAAAGTTGTTTTTATGCCATGGTATGATGAATAAATTCCCTATTTGACGTTCATCACATCATTACATGAAAACATAGCTACAAGCAATTACAAATCATGTGTCCCAAATCATGATTGTCAGATTAATTATTAGCAGATTGTCTAATTAACGTCCAAAACTACTTTCAAATTTAAAAGAAGAAGAAATAGCATATCACCAACTCAAAAAACACTTGTTTTGACAGCCGTCTTTGAGCTTGCCTAGCAGATCTGCTACTTTTGATTTTTTACATGCCACTATATCGTCACGTATGTTATTCATTTACAAAAAAGAAAACACAAAAAGTAAAGAATGGCTAGAAGAGAAAAGCCTTCTGCCCAACAGCAATGATACTGCATTTGTATGGCTTTACATAGTGCATGCGCGCACACATGCACACCACAAATAAAACTGTATATAACAATTTCACAGTGATGAAAATCCACCAGAGCAAATGCTGCCATCCCCCCTCGGGCAAAAAGTGAGAAAATTATACACAAATCAGGCAGATACAGACATCCACAGCTGCACAATCAAGCCATGTCCAATCCCACGCAACTAATTGCTGCAACATCACTTAATTGGCACCAACACACGCAGATACACACGATTCTACATTGAGAGACAGGGGAACACATGCCCAATTACAGTACACGTCCCAGCCATCTCAGGACATAAGAATCACACGACTGATGTCATTATGAATACTAACGAGGTGTATGGCTTGACAAAGGGCCACGTCACGTCTTTACATAATTATTCACATATTCAACAGTTATGCATACATATACATGAGATAATATGACCCTTGTGCATGGTAACATTTTCCGCAAGCAATATTCCAAACAAGTTTTAGATAATTGCAGACTGTGTTGCAAATTTAATCTCTCAAGACATATTCAGCTCATATACCAAATAGGTTCCAGATTTTAATGGTAAAGTATAGTATAAACTGTACAAAGCCCTTTAAATAATAAAAAAGAAGAAAAGTAGCTTACTGAGGGATATGGGAAGATAAGATATTGCTTTGTTGTAAAGAAACGTAAAGAAAACATCAAAAGTCCTTTTGCCCACCAAAAGGACTTTTGATGTTTCTTTTTATGTTTTTTTTTTTCCCAATGGCATTCCCTGCTCTGTCAAAGATGACTTTGATGTGTTTTGCATTCATCTAGATTTAGAAGTCGTGGTTGCTCAATTTAATGTCGCCCCGCTATTCACTTACAGCACAATGTTTGGCTGTTTCTGTCGTCATTGAGGCTCAGATTGAGGTGATTGGACAGAATGTGCATGTAAGAGGCTCAGGGGTTGATTTTGATCCTCATAATACCAGCAAAATTGGTCATACAGGGACGTTCATATGTGCTATGGATATCATATCATGTAAGCAAACCACCTTGGTTGTCCATGTGTGCAACGGAACAGCTGCCCACGGCCCACGTGCATTGATTGATTGATTGATTGATTGATTGATTGATTGATTAATTGATTGAATGATTTGTAGAATACAGTGCATGTCCAAAGAAATCACAACTCACTACTGACCGCCGGTTAATTGTTGTGCACTATGTTTCTCCACTGGTGAGAATGTGTCCGGCAAGGGTTTATGCAATTTTAATCGCATAGTGTGACGGGGTACCTCATGCCCTCATGTCTAAAAAAATCGTGTGATAATCATGTGATAGAAGGGTCAGAAATGATCCATGCTACTGCTGCAGGCAGCACTATATGATTGACATATGATTGTCAGTCGCAACTCAGCGCACGTTGACCCTTTGTGTGTGATATGACGCAAGGAGTCACTCGTCGGTGCTTTGGCGTAGAAAGGGCATTAAGAAGAAAAATAAAAACATGGTTGAAGCGATGCAAGCTCACAGACCGAGCTCACCAGTGTTGCCATGTCTGTTTAGTATAAGCTTCTGGCTTGTTATTCTTTAAAGTTGCTTGTAGTCTAACTGTTGTGGTGAGTCCTGGGGATCCCTTGCCGGGATCCAGCCCTGGATTGTCACTTTAACAAACAATACCACCTTGTTTTCACTTGCGACTCAGACTGAATGATGAAGTGAAACAAAATTCAGACTGACAGCCAGGCAAGGGGAGTATAGGAGACCCCACACAGTTCCACCACTCACTTCATCACAGGTGTGAAGACCCACAGGCGTGAAGAAACGAAAGACCCCGTCTTTTGTTTTGGCGGGTAAGGAAACGACAGGCCAACACACCGACCAAAGTTCAATGACAGTCAATGAGTTTTAACATTGCAATCCCCCCAGCCATTAATCTCAAGAATAATGGCTGGTTCTACATTTCATGTTGAAATGCTCCTTTCAAAACATTCAGCTTTGGTCTCGTCTTTGATCATCAAAAAAACGAGACTAAAGTAAAGACTTTCAGAGGTTTCAGAGCAACATGGAGCTCACAAATGATTGCGTGTGTGGATACCGGATACACCTGCTGTGTTTTCCTGCTGAAAAGAAAAAAAAAACCCTTGAGGTTCCTGCTGGCATTTATATGATAATCCTTTGCTTTTAAATGTGGAGCGCGAGCGATACTGCTGAATATCGAGAAAACAAAACACACAACCAAATCGATAGTGCTCCATCTCCCTTTATCCCCTCCTTTACAACAAAAAAAATGAGAACAGTCCCCGCGAGCAATGATTTTTCAATATAAAAGCACCAATACTAATTGGATGCATAATTAATTCTCCCAAGTCTCTTACTTTTCCCTTTTATTCAGCATGCCTAATTAACTTGCTTTGTTGAGTTGTTGTTTTTTTATTTTTTTATTTTTTTTAACCACTATTGATTTCCAAATCAGGGACATTATTAGCCTTACACGCCTACTCTCTTGCTCATGCAGAACGCATACACACACGGCACACACACAGACCCCAACAGGGTCGGACTAGCCATAGGACCTACAGCTGGGCTTCTCCTGGTGGGCTTTCACCTGTATCAGTGAGTGACTAATAAACACTCTTCTATATTGGATCCTTTTCCCTGTATCATTCTTGTGAGAGCAACAAAGGATTGTGTAGGTGATTTGTATAATTTATGTTGTTCTTTAAAAAGGGTAATATCAGAGCATGTTTGTGTGTGTGTGTGTGTGTGTGTGTGTGTGTGTGTGTGTGTGTGTGTGTGTGTGTGTGTGTGTGTGTGTGTGTGTGTGTGTGTGTGTGTGTGTGTGTGTGTGGGTGTTGGGGGGGGGGTGCGTGCGCGTGTGGGCTGATCGCAGCAGGGGGTGGTAGAGTTTCAGATGTCTTGGAAATATGTCACGTCAAGCTACGCCTCCAAAGTGACACGGATAGAGAAATGTGCAAAACTCACACAAGTTGAAAAGTCTTCACCTCAAGTGGCATTTCACTGCAGCAGAGTGACATCAATCCAGGAATCATTTGGATACGCAAGAGCTCTAACATACTTACCACATCGTTCTGAACGTCTCAACTCTTTACAAACTTAGACAAACTTACACTTAACTCATACTTGGATAAATACTTGACTTCTTTTAGACAAAGTGCCTCCACGCCAAAAAAGGTTTTGACGAAATTTTTAACACAAATGTAGGTCACCCCAAAATGTTCTGTGTAACCTTTTCTGTGTAAATTATAGGCATTCAAAGTGGAAGTGATTCTGTGAATCTGTAGTTTTGAATTGTTTTGATTAAAAATCAAAAAGGGTGGGGAAAAAGTACAGAAAACCTCCTCCCGGAAAAACACAACATAAACAAAATTAAGTTCTGGTGGCAAAAGGGCTGAAGTGGTCTTTTAACTGACACTGACGACGTTGCTATGGCATATTGTACTGCATCCATGAAACATTTTTAAGACGTAGTATATTTTTTTTCTGGAGGCTCGCGTAGCAGCGATAAATCCTGTTATGCTTCCTTCTGGTGTCACAGTTACAAAGTGTCTAATACCTACACCTTAAAATCCTGAGTATCGATTTAGCCCTTGCAGGTATTCTTTTTAACACTTTGAGAGTTAAATAAACACTCATGATATTGCGGCACACTGATCCACTTCATCCAATAAATGAAGTAATGAATCCATGGTGGGGAGTCGGAGGGAGCCTGGGCTTTATTTGGCCGATTCCGGTGCCGATGGAGGTGAGGAATGAGCGTCAAGGACACCAGTGACATGCTGGCGAGAATTACTGCCGTTTACTCATTCATCAGCAACTCTCTAAACTCTATTAAACATCCCTTCAGATTGCATCAGGGGAAAAACAAGACCAAAGCAGCCCTGCTGCTACAGTATCCTCTCCGAGGAGTCATGCTGCTACTCATAATACACCCCAGACAATATCTTATCAACAATCATATTTTGAGACCAAAGTGTGGGACAGTGTTGTGACAATACCACTGAGGTTAGGCTATGTTAAACCTTGACTTAACGGCTTGCTGTCAGATCGCTGATGCCATTGGGGAGAATTGTATTTATTTTCGGGTGCAACACAGACATGCTATGAATGGAGTACGACTCCTGAAAGTCACACACGGAGCCAACCTTGTGGCGTGAACTGAATGCTATACCCTGAAAAAATCCTTGTGCAAGTATTTATTTAGAATGTCAGCATTAACTAGGTAATCATAAATTAACTCAGCCATGAGTTAACCCAGCCTTGATTAATTTATTTAGTGTGCGATTGACTCGCAGTAAAAACAAAAGCCAAGTGGGTCCACACTGCAAAAAATTCTGAACTAAGCAAGTCTTGTAATCTTAGATCTAGACTTAAAATATGATTGCTCTTGAAAGCATATACTAACCAAGAGAAAATTGTATACGATTAGCAACCTTGTTTTTAGAACATATTTCTAATTACAAGAATTCTTAACAAGTACAATTATCTTACCCCACAGACAGATTATTTTGCTTGTTTCTAGTACTTTTGCATTCAAATATAATAATATAATAATAATAATAATAATGGATTGCATTCTTATAGTGCTTTTCTATGCACAGTGTGTATACTCAAAGTGCTTACAATGGTCCATTCATTCATACATTGGGAAGTAGAGCGGTGAACAGTCAACACCAGCGTCCCCACTTCCCACATTCATACACCCGTGGTGGAAACCACTGGAGGCAAGGTGGGGTTCAGTGTCTTGCCCAAGGACACTTCGACATGGACAGGAGGAGCCGGGAATCGAACCGCCGACCACTGGATCATTGGCCGACCTGCTCTACCTAAATGCAGGTGAATAATTGTTAAACATCTGCATTAGTTAAGTTAACTTAAAATAAGTCTACACAATTGGAGAATGTAGTAAACATTTGCATGTTGGCTCCTAATGGTACCAACATCAATACAGCTTGGAATAATGGACACATTCTAAATTAATGTTATCAAAAGTTGGTCTGTGGCTCCAATGCAGAATAAATAATGGACCTTGATCTGAAAAATCTTGAAAAACACTGATTTAGGTACATTTAGAAACCAATAAATGTACTGCCACTATAGTATTTATACTCTAGAATATATTATATACCTGTTCAAAATGTGTTATTCACCAAAACTACTAGATCTACCGGTGTGATTTTTTGGTGTGCGGCCAAAAATCTGTGTTTTCGATGTCCAACACAGCTGAATGACAGACTAGCCTATACATTAAACATAAACCCATAGGCGTGATACGAATATGCTATTGTTCTCACAGGCACTGATACATGGCGATTCCTTCACCAGTTTGGTAAGTAAGCAATACATTTTGCCCGGTGTTGTAGTGGGACTTTTAGAAGTCTGTACACTCTCAGAAAAAAGGAAACTCATTAACATGGTGAAACACATTTTGATGATGTCATCAAGATGTATTTCACCATGCTAATGATTTTTTTTTCCACCTCCATTTCTAGGAAACACAGAATGGGGGGGGGGGGGGGGGGGGGGGGGGGCTTTTAACATGTCCACACAACATCTCTAAGGTATATTAATGTAAAATATTGAAAATAAGTGGAATTCCCCTTTAAGACACGTGCATGCACACTTGCATTTGTAGTAAGTATAGCATATTGAGAACGATTGTTTACAATGCCTAATTCTATCCATAAAAGTAAATGACAAGACAAAAAAAACATAGGCCTACATTTGCCCCAAAAATATTTTAGATGTGACAGCGTCCCCCCTCCACTACACCCCTGATTTTGCCATTTAGATTTAGATTTGAATGCAAAGTGTGGGCCTGTCGGTGGTCCTGGGTTCACCTGAAACAATAGCTCTCTGGATGAACCCAGATTTCTGGGAAAGCTTCCATATCAGGTTTGAGGTGTTGCATGGAAAAGGTAATGTTGGTCTAAAGATGGTTCTCCTCCCTCCTGGATGTTCCAGTTGCATAGAAAACTACTAGAAAGGTTTCCCCACATCCTTTTTGGGAGTAAAAGTGATGGATGCTGGGGTGGGTGGACCAATATCACGATCCATTATTACAGCAGGCCTACCTGCTAGTCCTACGCGCCAAACACAACAGTAGGCAGAAGGCAGTAGGCAGTAGGCACAACAATTAATTGATTCCATTCATTAATCCATCTTTTGATCCAAGCGTATCATTTGGCGATCATTGTGTTGTTCTATTTCATTTGGGACAGAATGCAAAAATGGCTATATCTCAGAGTCAACCGCTGAATGCCGCTTACATTGGTAAATACAATGGCTACAACTCGTGACCTGGATGTCTGGACAGATCGTTAGAGGGCAAAATGGTCAATACACCATCTGGTTTCGGAGACCCGGCGCTTCAAAATAAGGGTTTTGACCAGAGCCGTGGCATAGAGACAGAACACAACACAGTCGTCTTCGGCACGCTTCGGGTTAGAAATAATGACAACTCTTCAATGCACACGCACTATGTGCCGCAGCACGGTGATAATGTGTTTTCTCAACCAAAGCAGTCAATGATTCAGAAGAAAAAAACATAGTCAATCTCATACAGATTATGCATTTTGCTCCCAGCTGTCGTGTCATGTATGTATGCCACATCGAGGCTCATGACAGAGTCATCCGGCATGACGACGAAAAAAAATCCCCGTATTGATTCTTCCCCACACAAAGCATTCAGCCTCGGCAGCATGATGTGAATGTGGCTCACGCTCTCCCTTACTCAAATAACATTACATCCTCACTCAGCGGCCAGGTCTGTCTGCTTATCTATCCTGCAGGGCGATATGAAGATAAGATTATGATTCATGTTTGTTCAGTTCATCACATGGCTTTTTATAGGGTGGGATTTCTCATGATTACAACACAGAGCATGACACGGTTCACCTCAACTGGCTGGGCAAAGAAAGCATCGCATCTGCAAGGCGACGATTGAAAGGATGTATATTAGGGTTGGGACTTGATTTAAAAAAAATAATAATAATTCATTTGAAGTTTGAAATGAATTAATCTCAATTAATCGCATATTAATGTTTGACCTGAGAAGTATTTTTTTGGTCAAATAAAACAGGTATATACTGTAGTGCAGTGGTTTTCAACCAGTGGTCCCTGAGAGGATTCCAGGTGGTCCCCAGCTAAGTTGTTTAACCAAATGTAACTCTTGAGAACGTACAAATGAAACCAAATGGACCCTAGCGGGTCCATTTGGTTTCATTTTTACACTCTCAAGAGTTAAAATATTCATCATCTGAATTAGCCATTTTGGAATATATTGTTTGCTTGTTTTGTTTCCCAAATCCAGGCTGGTATTGTGGACAAAAGCAAAATAAATCTTTAAATTTGGGGTCTGTGGGGCTAAAATATCCTCGTGGCTCAAATCCTGAATAAATGGTGGTCCCTGAGATGGTCGGGGACCACCAGTGGTCCCTGAGAGGGTTCCAGGTGGTCCCCAGCTAAGTTGTTTAAACAAATGTAACTCTTGAGAACGTACAAATGAAACCAAATGGACCCTAGCGGGTCCATTTGGTTTCATTTTTACACTCTCAAGAGTTAAAATATTCATCATCTGAATTAGCCATTTTGGAATATATTGTTTGCTTGTTTTGTTTCCCAAATCCAGGCTGGTATTGTGGACAAAAGCAAAATAAATCTTTAAATTTGGGGTCTGTGGGGCTAAGTATCCTCGTGGCTCAAATCCTGAATAAATGGTGGTCCCTGAGATGAAAAGGGTTGAAAACCCCTGTTATAGATCACCATCAGTATAATGGTTGGCCGTCTTGTTTTAAGCCCTGTGTCCACACTGCAAGATGTTACGTTTAGAGTGAGGGTTAGAGATAGGGTTAGTAACTTCAGACCAATGGGAGGATGAAACAACGGGAGGTCTGATCAGTTGCAGGTTACCCTGATCGGCTTCTTCTCCCATTGTGTGCACTGCTATGATCAGGATGCCCGAAATTCGTCCAGCGAAAAAGGTTCTGTGGTGCAGGATCTATAGAGCGATTAAAATTGCATTATTGCTTCTGTGATTCAGTGGTTTTCAACATTTTCCATACCAGGGCCCGGACCACCATTGATTCTGAGTTTAATCTCTCTCTGACCCAAAACAAATTGTCCACAATTTAGGAGAGATAACGGTCAAAATGTTGGTCAAAATATTTTTTTTCTACATTTTCTAATTGTGTACATTCTTGAAAATTAATTAATTCAGATGTTTAAATATAATTTAACTTGAGAGTCACAGGTCCATTTGGTTTTCATTTTACGCTCTCAAGAGTTACAGATCTATAAGGGTCCATTTGATTACCAACTGTCCATTATTTAGCTGGGGACCACCACCTGGAATCCTCTCAGAGACCACTGGCGGTCCCCAGACCACTGGTTGGAAACCACTGCTGTAATTAATACATCTAAATTAATCAGTTAAATTCCCAGGCCTAATGTATAGCTCTCAAGAATGGCAACCCTGGACTCTGCTTGCTGCTGTGCTGATTGAACAGCCAGGCTGAGTCTTCAGGCCTCTTTCGAATGCACAAACTGCAGCACATAATGCCTACAACCAACCAGGGCAATGTGCGCATGAATATGCATGCAGGGGCGCAACTCACATATTGTCAAAATTGATCATTATAAATCTAGCCCCTGCTATGAACTGGTGTCTCGTAGGGCCAGTATAGACCTCCCCATGTGCATTAATGATCTGCCTATTGTGTGTGGAATACGTGGCAAGTTATTATTTTTACTCATTGTAAAACCGCAGACGAGATTTGCAATCAGAGAAATGAACTGTTGAAGGTTACATCCTGACTTAACCAATGCCGTTCAGCCTGTTTGCAATGCAGCGTGTTTGAAAGCAGTTTGTGTGTTTCTCTGCAGAAAGGTCACGAAGTAGGTTGCCGGGGAAAGAATATTCTCATCTCGGAGGAGACAGAATGCAAGATTTTTTCTGAATACAAATATTTAGGAGTGCACAGAGACTCTCAAGCATCAAATGCCACATAAATCTGTAATAGTGCAAAGTTCAGTTTGCCAGAATTTCAGGTTAACAAAAACTTCAAATGGCCTATGGCCCGCTTAAAATACATACTTCCAGGCCCAGGGCACCCGCGTGACACGTTGGGGGGGGTTCCTGTCTGCAACCGCAGAGTAGGGATTTGAACCCTTGGTGGCTCGACAACAGTTATAAATAATTGATCGTGTTTGTGGGAGCGAAGTTAGTGTGTGTGTGGTGTGTGTGTGTGGTGTGTGTGTGTGTGTGTGTGTGTGTGTGTGTGTGTGTGTGTGTGTGTGTGTGTGTGTGTGTGTGTGTGTGTTTGAACAGGTCAGGGTGGTCCCCTGCAGTGTGTTCATGCAACGTCTAAAAGGGAGCATTGCGGTGGGAGTTGCTTTCCTGCAAACACAGGCATAACCTCCAGTGTTGACAGTTTTCCTCACCAAGGTACTGACTGAGGCGCCATGTGTGTGCTTGCCCTTCGTTCAAGCAGTGTTGCTAAGTTTATAGGCAACTTTTGACTTGTTTTGTTCTGTAAAATGTCCTTTGAAAATAGTTGCTGTTATATATTTTTGTGGCTTGTTTTTTTAAGTGTACATAAATTATTTGGGCTTGCTTCTCATGAGGCCTGACCTAAGTTTTCCAATAAAAGTGAATAAAATAAAAAATGAAAAACATCTGTATTTATATAGCAGTATAAAAATGAATGTTTGAATTGCTGAGAATCCAAAGATGGATCCAAAGATGGATTCTCAGGAAACCCATATTAATGAAATGTAATTGTCCACACTCATCCATCTGAAAATATTTCGTGCATTCGTTATTCAAAAGCTTTCCAAATATTTCAATTTAATCTCAAGGTGTTTTTAAAATTACAGATGCATATGCTCACAGTGTGTCTCTGTAAGTTTGCAACAGTATATCAGCTATATTCAGCTATATTCACTTGTGCTTGATTTCATATGCCCACTTTTTCTCTTGAAAATTGGGCAACAAATCAAGGTCATAGTTTTCGGCCAAGAATTACTTATTTAACCAATAAATTACATTTTTACGCGCTCAAGAGTTAAATTCTATGTAAACAGCTGCATTACTTAATTTTCAAAAATCTACATTTAAAAAATGTAGAAGAATTGTTATTTTGACCCACATGTTGCCATTGTGGTTCAAAATATCCGTCCCAAATTGTGGACACAAACTTGAAAATCCTTAGTTTTGGGTCAGAGAGACTAAACTCAACATCAAATGGTGGTCTGTGGGTAAAATGCAGAATAAATAGTGGGCCCTGGTATGAAAAAGATTGAAAACCACTGGTATAAACACTTGAATCCATCCCACACAGTCTCTATTCTCGGACAAAGAATGAAAAGTGGTCTACGTGACAGAGCCGTGGGGAACTCAAGACAAATAAAAACGTATAGTTGAGCCACTGTAATCAAGTACTTCAAGCAATAGACAAGATGCTGTCCCGTTTTCATCATTGCCATATTCAAAATAAGTATAATGTGTTTAGCGGGGGAAACCTGGTCAAATTGACAAATGTCTGCCTATGATTATGCATGATTTAACTCCCACGCTTATGTCTTGTTTCATCAATGTCAAATTTACCACAAGCAGAGCCAGTAAAGGTGCATGACACTACTGTCATGACTGTCACATCTCTGCAGAAAGCATTTCCTCACAGCATCACTTCAGTGGCATTTTATTCCGTACCACGACTATAGTCTTCATTATTTTATCATTTCAAGTGTAAAATAAGACATGTCTTAGTTATAATATTTTTTAATGATTCATGTATCATTGCTGATCCTCGCTCCATACTGCATGTGGTTTAGGTAGCCTATGGCTTTCTACTCACTCTCGGCTCCTCAAAAAAAAAAAAAAAAAAAAAGATAGAAATTTATAATGCATGTTGCAGATAAGTGGCCGTAATGACTTTGCTCCGTCAGGTAGCTTCCCTTAGGGCCAGAAAGTCAGTCGCACGGGAGAGACTTGTAGTAGAGCCGCTGCTGCTTTGCCTGGAAAGGAGGAGGAGCTTAGGTGGTTCGGGCATCTGGTTAAGATGTCTCTCGGGCTTCTCCCTTAGAGGTTCTTGAGGCACATCCTTGGAAATGTAACCATTTATGACTAGAGGTAAGGTGTAGGCATGCATGCTAATGATCACTGCTCAAAAACAGCAGCCCCCACCTCCCTGATTAGTTTAATCTTTATGCACAATCTTGCTTGTGTTGTCATTACAACGGCTATAGCCCAGCAGGCGCGGTAAGAACATACTGCGTGCAGATGTAAAGGTGAAGCTAACCATGCAATATTAATGGCTGCAGCCTCTGCCAATAAAATGTCAATACCAGCTTGCACTGACGGCACATAAAGCAAACGCTAGCTTTGTTCCTTTTAGCAACAAATATGCATATCGATCAATACTGAACTTTTCCTAAACTTTAGGAAAAGTACAGCAAACAGAACGAAGATCAGAATTGTCATATCATATTGTATCGCCAATATTGTATGTGGCGAATACTAAACATGCTATAAATGTTTAAAACAGATCGGTTTTCACATGAGAAATATCACAAAATGTACGGCTATGCAATAATAGGACATGCATGAGAGATTAGGCAGCCTTATAAAAGGTAAAGGTATCAGTATAAAAAAAGGAAAAAGGTTAAATAAAAAGGAAGGAAAGGAAGGAAAATTAAAATAAAAATGAAACCAAATGGACCCTTGTGGGTCCATTTGGTTTCATTTTTACACTCTCAATAGTTAAAGTATTCATCATCTGAATTACCCCAAATCTACACAACCAGAGATCCAGGTTTGCCTGTTGTGCATCCATTCTGGAATTGTGGATGGAAACAGAAGACATTTTTGGGTTTTGGGTCTGTGGGGCTAAAATGTCATCAAATGATGGTCCATTGCTCAAATACTGAATAAATAGTGGGCCCTGGTATGAAAAAGGTGAATTGCTTTAAAGTATGTGTCTGTCCCAGGAAGTCTGAAACTCCTGGGACTCACATTGGCATTGTACATTGTCATTTGCTCACACAAGAGTATGGCTTAGAGCAGGGGTGTGCGATTATTTTTCCCAAGGGGCCAAATGAGATACATGTACATAAAATATTGTGGAGGGCCAAGACTAAAGGCTGAACTAGTCTGCGTAATATTCATTTAATTTCAAGATAAAAGTAAGAATAAGACCAACCATTTTGACACGCTATTTATTCAGTATTTGAGCCACAGACCACCATTTGATGACATTTTAGCCCCACAGATCTCAAAACTTTATTCAAGATTTCTTTTGTTTTTGTCCACAATTCCAGGCTGGATTTGGGAAACAAAACAGGATAACAAAAATGACCATTCTCTTACATTCTCTGATTGAATGTGTAGACTTTGGGCTAATTCAGATGATGAATATTTTAACTCTTGAGAGTGTAAAAATGAAACCAAATGGACCCGCAAGGGTCCATTCCGGTGGTGCCAGGGAAGCCACGGGGAGCTGTACTCCGTGGTCCCACGTTGGACCACAGAGACACCGGCCAACAGCAGCCAGCGGAAGTAAAGACCCCTTTGGCCTTGTTCCAAGCGAAGCAACACAACAAGCTCACAAAAGAGCGCTCTGGGCAAAGTGAATTGGCTACAGCCCACTGGCCCCGGTACAGCTGTTCATCAGCCAATCAGCCAACACCGCTACCGATATACTCACACACAAAGTCAGGTAGAACAGCCTGCGCTTGCTGGGCACGTACTTTACTCCCCCACCTCCAGGAATGCACATCACAAGGTTTCACAGCACTCTGAGCAACACGGGGAATTCACGGCAGATAAAAAGAGACACGGAGAATAACCAGTGAATGTTAAACACCTGGGGAATGTTAATGTGTTGTGCGTAGCGTGCTGCTTGGCAAGTGCAAAGCATTTTAATTTGTGCAGGCAAGGTGGGTATTCTGGGTAAGTGCTGTGTGTATGCTTACTGCCAAGCGTTCAGGTGCCACGCTTTAGCACTTGTAGGCAGACTCTATTCGAGTCATGAGGTTAACCACTAAAGTCTTCTCGCATAGTCAGACGACTATTCCACAAACTCTGAATGTTATATGGAGTAGTTCATTCGTTCCAAATACAACACATAATTGACATTATGCATTATATACTGAATCATTCTTGGAACCAGACCTTCAAAATCTCTTCCGAACCCATCAACAAGGTGTGCTGTATGCAATGGAAACATAATGTTAAAACAATGTTTTAACATGTTCAAAACAATGTTTTATCTCATAGGAAAACTACTGGTGGAGAGGTTTGTCACATGTTATGCTTAGCTGTGATTGCACACGCTTTTGCCAAACTTATCAAAAATAACAATTCTTCTACATTCTCTAATGGTGTGAACTTCTTTGCTGCTTGTCGCCTAGTGTTGACAGTCAATAAAGGCATAAAAAGCCAAAAACAAATCTTAAAAAAAAAGAGAAACACATTTCTGAAATGTATTTGAAAATATCAGATCTACAACTCAATCTGCGGCGATGCAATGGATTTTAAGCTCTGCTATTTTCAAAAGATTTTGTATACATTGTGAAACTCTAGTACTTGTACAAAGTACATTTTGGTGGTCAAGCAGCACACCAGAAGAGATACAGTATGTGACAATGAATCCACACACTAGTTAGACCACGTCGGGTCACAGGATTTAGGCTGTTCAAAATAAAGGATTGAAGTTGAAGTTGAAAGTTGTTAATAAATCCTGGCGGGTCCAAACGATTAATGAAAGCATTTGAGTACTTGCAGTGGTGTTTCTAAGCAACTTGGAGCCCCAGGCAAGATTTTCCCTGGAGCCCCCCTTACCAAATGGACCCGTAAGTGTCCATTTGGTAAGGGGGGCTTCAGGGAAAATCTCCTGTGATATCATACCTATGACAGGCTCAGTAAAATGGCGCTCCCCAAGGGATAAAAAATGAACTACTTTTAAGCTAAATAACACTATGTGTTTTAAATGTTCAATTCTAGTTATAGAAGACAAGTATAATGTATTTATCCATATGAGGCTTATTAGTCTGGGATCCTTTTAAAGCATGCCTGGTGGTCGTCCTGGTGCCCTCCCACCCCCCCCAACCCTCATGGCGCCCCAGGCAACCGCCTAGTGTGCCTAATGGCAAAAACGCCCCTGAGTACATGATCTACCATTGTCAAATCGTACTCTATTACATTTCTCGCGTAGATTCACTTAGTTCCTCAACGCTGCTGCTCTCTCTGCTTTCTGTCTTTCATGTAGACCCTCTTTGCTTCTGTGTCACTGCAGGGATCCCCACTGAGCTCTGGATGGAATTAAAATGCATGCAGAAACCACGGGGCTCTTGCCCCCTTGGCATCTTCATGCATCAAAGGATCATCCATCCGGTGGCCAAGCTCCCAGCAGCGAGACCCAACGGGTTATCTCTCGCTTAGTCTCGGTTACGCAATGTTACAGCTCATTGTGTCCCCCCCCCCTCTCTCTCATTTCACGTCTCATATTTCACACTCTTGCTTTTTTATGATTTTCATATCAGGGCGTCGCCATCCAGCTGTGAAAACAATACCCGTAATCCTGCCTCGTTATTGGCTCATCAGTTCCCGCTCGGCGATGCGCTTTTTGCGTGTTTAATATCAAGTTCGTGCCCCACGGGTCAAAGCTGAAGTATAGGTTCCGAAAGTGTTAACCCCGAAAAACACCATCACCATAGAAAACTGCCAATTAAAAGATATCTAACAATTGCTAAGCCCAGCGTCATTGCCATTGATCAATGTCGATAGCTCCTTTATAGTACTGTTTGATCAAGTGATAATGCTACTCACCAATAGCAACTTAAAGGAGAATTCCACCCATTTTCATTTTTTTCCTGAAAGATACAAATGTGAACCAAATGGACCCGCTCGGATCCATTTGGTTCCATTTGTAGGCTACCCTCTCAGGAAAAAGGGGTCTGAAAGAAAAATCATTAACATGGTGAAATACATCTTGGTGATGTCATCAGATTTATTATCGAGCCACATTTTCTCAACAAATGAGGGCGTAATCGCTGTTCATTTCAAACACCTGTAAACCTGTGATGCGAATCATGCGACCCAAAAAAGCTGCATTCTGATTCTGAAAATGGTGGTCTATAATAATGTAGTATATTATTCTCCAAAATCGGGATTGGTGGTCGAGCTCTACACGTTTAACTACTACGATATTCCACTGACATGCACTGAAATAGAGGCTCTGTGCTTGACTGGGCCGGATAGCGCGCTTGCAGTCTGCTGTCCGCGCACGTCACAGCACTGATGACCTCGCATACTGATTGAATGAACGGTGACTTTGCGCTTGATCTTGCGATGCCCTTTCTCGTCTCCCGTTGGTGGCAAATGAACTCGATTAATCAGCCTCATAGCTTATGTGTTATCTTAAATGAACCGAGTGCACTAAAACGCAGAGGCGGTGCAGTACCAGCACCGCAATAAGGAAATACTCAAGTAAAAGTCCTGGATGGGACCGTAGACCTGTATTCAGAAGCAAAAGTGCAAACATACTGGCCTCAAAATAACATTTGCCAAAATATGTGTATTGTATAAATTTCTTTTTTAAATAATGAAAAACTAGAAATGAACACCTGCTATTTTTGGGGAGTAAATTGTGAAAAAGGAACACAAATCTGAATAATCTGAACCTGAATTTCAATATTATATATAACAAAATATTTGTAGAATATATAGTGCCAGATCGAAATGGGTTAAAAGGGAACTCCACCCATTTTCAACTAATGTCATTAGTATACCCTAGAGGTGCTGGGTGGACATGATAAAAAAGTTCCCCCATTCTGTGTTTCCAAGAAATGGAGGTCTGAAGATGACATCATCAAGATGTATTTTCACCATGTTAATGGATTTCTTTAGACACTTCTTTTTTCTGAGAGCGTACAAATTGCATTTGTACGCTTTCAGAAAAAATGTTGAAAATGGGTGGAATTCCCCTTTAAATAATGAAAAACTAGAAATAACTCAAATGACTGTATTGAAGTACTAAAATAAAATAAGAAAAAAAGGAAATACTCTAGTATAATCCCTACTATGAATGCACCCACTTAGTTCCTAACATGGAGATGACAGAGGGACACAGTGTTCCAGACTCACTGGTACATCACAATCATGTTCTGTCACAAAGCAGACCAGCCTTTGGCATGTCCCAACGTCTCCTTGCTATGAACGCTGTGTACGGGGCTGCACTGCATGTCCTCCTGGAGTGGTAATCAGTTTAACAAGGACGTTTTGGACAGCTCCTATGGACCTTATTCACACGGCTGCCACTGAATTAATTGTAAGGTAACAACAACAACAAGGCTAACTAGATCTGCACTCACTAGAGGTCCAACTTGCGTGCTGGGCATGGACTACTTGTGCGTGAGCAGAACAAGCTAATACTTACGTTATTAGTTATAAAGTTCTTACTTACGTCCACCATTAAGTGATCACCTACTGTAAATCGGCCAATCAGAGTAGCCCAAGGGATGACCGAACACCGACTGCGCACCAATCATTTAAAGGGTAATTCCCATTTTCAAGAATTTCCTCAGAGGATACAAATGTGAACCAAATGGACCCATTATAGTCGGTCCATTTGATTCCATTTGTACCCTCTCGGGAAAAAGGCGTCTGAAAGAAAAATCATTAACATGGTGAAATACATCTTGGTGATGTCATCAGATGTATTACACCATGTTAATGATTTTTTCCGACCTCCATTTTTAGGAAATACAGAATTGGGGGAACTTTTTTATCATCATCACACAATATCTCTAAGGTATATTAATGACATATTAAAATGTTGAAAATGGGTGGAGTTCCCCTTTAACTTGTAACTAGATCTGCACTCAGTATAGTGTTCATTTGCGTATTGAGCACAAGTAGGCCATGGCCTTTTTTGTGTGACCAGAGCGAGCACAAGTTGGCGGTCTGCAGTTGTCGGTTGTGAGACTAGCAACAACCGCATTCACCATGACGTCATCACCTAACTGGCCAATCGGAGTACTCCGAGGTACGACAGCCGACGGACAACCGCGAACCGATTGCTTAACTTGCGCCCGCTACGCTCATGCACGTAACCAGGTGCAACCTCCCATTACAGCCCATTCATCCAAAACAGAGAAGTCATATCTAGAAATTCAATCTAGCGAACTACCAATACAGAGAGAGAGAGAGAGAGAAAGAGAGAGACACCAAGGCTACAGCCCTGTGGGTCACCATGTTGAGAAGTTCAGTAAAGAACTTAGAATTTCTGATTGAATTTCACAACTTTCCTTCTAGGTTTTTGTTTCATGAAAGTCCACTGCAGGCATGTTACTACTGCTGCTACTGCGTACCATGTTTTGAATTCGCACATGATGCAGGAGGCAGCAGGACATTGCTTTACAGAGAAGAAGTGCTTCAAAGACTCTGATGGCCGCGGTCTGAATATGGTCAATAGCCCTCTTACAAACACATTGTTGAAATCCCAACTGAGTCCCAAATGCGAATGGCTTTCAACATCTGTGGTAGCTTTTGGCGTATGAATAAAAAAAAAAGCTGTGAAGTGAGGGGTGTGCTCTTACATGAGTATTATACACAACATTCTGCTCTCATACAATCAAATCATCACTATGCGGTACACATGAACACACAAAGCTGTTCATAGGGCCCAAAAACAAACATGGCATGCAAGTCTCTTTTATGTTTGATACTTTTTAAGTACATTTTGATGCAAATACCTTTTGTGTATCCTGTCACCTTGATGTATCCTAGATGGATGTACATACATGGCCTTCCCAGGTGGAGAGGTTGTGCCTGTCTTCGTTCAGATGCCATGAGAATAGTCACTCCAGGAGCCATTGCAGAGGCATTCCAACCTGCATTAAACGTATAGCAACAAACAATGGTTGTTTTTTCACCCTTCTGATTAACGTCAAACTGAGAACAAACACTATTCAGAGCTCTGCCTTAGAAATAGTCACACAATGTACAACCCAGGTTACGTGACAGAAGCCTCACCAGGGGCCATAAGTACATTTGGATAGAAATACTACAGTACATTTTCAGTACAGTATTTCTATATTGCAATATTGATACTTTTACTTAAGTAAGACCAGTGGTTTTTCGACCACTACTCAACAGTCATCATAACCATGAGTAATGTAATAATCCATAAAGCTCAGGTGCTCAGTGATTTCATCATGACATTGCTGCAGTATGATATGAGTCGAGGTCGTTCCCCCAGGCAAAGTGCATCGTAAATGCATTCATTGCGTTTGTGAATTAGTTCGTAGATGATGGATCAGTTAAACACAGTAGGAGCACATACAGAATCACTGTTGTTGTTATTGTTGGGCATGAAGAACAATGCACAAGTAACACTAATACAATATGGTGTAAAAATTAGACATTTGAAAGCTCAGAAGCATTTCAGCCATTTCCAACCGTCTTCATAAAATTGGTCTACACTAAGGCTCGTAACTAACGTGGCACTGTCTCAGAGGGCGGCTGTGGACAGTTCACTAATCTGTCCTCAAATGACTTAATCTGTCGTCATTTTAAAGAATATTTCAAACATTTAATATAAAGAAGCACAATGGGGCTTCAATTTGTGCAAACCTCCCATAAAGAGAAAGCACCGGTCCATACTGAAGGCATTGGTAGGCAAATTTTTCAAGTCTCCAAAGCCCACCTCTGAAACAAAAAGGATCGTGTCTTACAATGACCAAGAGGAAATAAGTCTGAAGTTGACCTGTTGTCTCTGGCGACATGTCATGTTACAATACAGCCTTCGCCAACTATATATCCTATACTGGTAATGAGTTTCCAATGTTTGCTGGAGTTGTTGTCAGGTGACATTGCTATACCTACACTACGGTATATGCTAACTGTGCCTGTCAATGGCCCAAATAAGGGGTACAACTGACAGCACGTTTTTTTATGTTATTGTTCTCAGCTTCCAATCTTAAGAATGAATACTAAAGGAATTGTTGAGCGAAACAACAACAACTTCACTGTGAATTTGTCATTTTTCAAGATTTTTGGGTCTTTTTGGGTTATTTTTACACCCACTAAAATTGTTTTTTGAAACAGTCGGACCATCTTTGAGAAATCTATTATGTTCTGTGCATGTCTGAAAGGGTGTGTCTCAACGGACAGTCTGGGATTCTTATCTTTAGTGATGAGACATTACTTAAAAGTAAAATAATCTCGCATAGGGCCACCTAACTCCTAGAACCGGCACTGTTGGGAGTTAAGGGGGTGGCGTGGAAGTCCATGATAACATGCTGGAGAGGGCTTGGGTGGGAGGAAAGCCTAAACGCATGCAGCCCAGCCTTCCTATCTCTTGTGTCCGTGCTAAATTGAATCCCCTGCTATGCATATATCCATGGGACATGTGAGAGCTTGGCCCTAAAGGCTCTCCATATACACACTGTAGTGCAGGCGCACACCGGAAAGAGCAGACCTGCAAGCCCACAACACGTTTCAGGGCTTCGCCTTCTGAGCTTGTAGATTGGCTACTCCCTGTGCACAACTGTGCACGGAACTAAGTGTATTCATAGCTTAACCCGAAGGCAACTTGCTTTTCCTGCACTATATTGTCCTGCACCTCTTTCCCTAGCAACAGAAGCTACAACAATACAACTGTGGTTATCACGGACAAGCCATATTGGTAAGATTTGGTGACACAGAGCCCATGAGAGAAAGCCATTAGTTGTTAGGATTAGATTTAGTACATTATATGACAGTGATTCTTAAAGTGGGGTCTAGGGGCCACCTGTGCTCCCTTGATGGAGTTCCAAATGGACCATTACAGGTCTGTGAGTGTGCTAATGGAACCAAATGCACACGTACAGCACGTCCATTTTGTTCCATTTGTACACCCAAGAGTTATGGTGTTCTTGAAATGAAAACATTTTTGTGAAGCAAGTTATCTCTGCTGGTGGGGAGAGAGACGATCTCAGTGGGCATTCTTTATAGCAGTTGAAATGAGCGAAATGGTGAAAATAGTAAATTTACAGGCTCACAACGTGCTCTTTTAGATCAGCAAATGTTGTTGCTTTTTGACTGCTTCAAGTGGCTGGAGTCCCTGGAACTCCCTCAAGTCCTCTTGGGGATCTCAGGAACCCGCTTTGAGAACCCAGTGCAATAGAACAATCCACATGTGCAAACGAGTTTGGCTTCACTATTGCAGCTGCAGATTCCACGAGATATTAAAGCTTAGACTTAATTGTTGTCTATATTAGTTGTGAAGGAAGACTATAATGTTTCATTGGCCTCTTTCACTCCTATATAATACTGTGTGTTTGTATTTAATTAGTTTGTGAGATAGGAAGAGACCTTGTGATTAATCTCTGTTGTATTATTATGCTGTTATAACCAGCACTTTGGTCTGGACTCCAGCAAGACTAGAGGCTCTTCCTTCCATAGTGTCTACCCTCTGCACCCAGGCTTTCATAGTCAAACCTTCCTATTTTCCTTAATGTCAAACTAGTGGCTCAGTGTTCTTCTGGACCATACCTGGGCATTATGCGGCCTGGGGGCCAAATGCGGCCGTTTGGCTGACTCTGACCGGCCCGTGAAAGGTACGATGGTTTTCAACCAGTGGTCCAGGGACCACCAGTGGTCCTTGAGAGAATCCCAGTTAAATATGGAAAGTTGGCTAACCAGATGTAACTCTGAGAGCGTAAACATGAAACCAAATGGACCCTAGCGGGTCCATTTGGTTTCATGTTTACGCTCTCAAGAGTTAAAATATTCATCACCTGAATTAGCCCAAGTCTATACGACTAGAGAATGTAGACGATTAATGGTCATTTTGATCTGTATGTTTGGCTGTTTTGTTTCCCAAATCTAGCCTAGTATTGTGGAAAAAAAAAACAAAATAAATCTTTAGTTTTGGGGTTTCTGGGGCTAAAATGGTGCTCCTCCGTGGCTCAAATACTGAATAAATAGAGGGCCCTGGTGTCAAAATGGTTGATCTTAGTCTTACTTTTATCTTGAAATTAAATTAACACTATTCAGACTTTAGTTCAGCCTTTAGTCTTGCCCCCCCCCACACAATATTTTATGTATCTCATTTGGCCCCTTGGGAAAAATAATTGCCCACCCCTGTTCTGGACAGATCCAATCAGCTCTGGCCGCTAATGTCTCTCTAATGGGGATCCTTTCAAAAATATATAAACAGACATTGTTACAAGTTATTATGCTTACTGATAAATGTTTATGAGTGTTATGAAGCTTTATAACGAGGTGAACTGTGACGCATGGTATAGATGAGATTAAGTGTGCTACCAGAAAGCTGTAGTAGAAGCTGTGATTAATGCCAAAACCGCCGTCACCTGCTGCCACGCCGTTTAGTCGACATTTAGAGAGAGATGAATGGCACACCGCCATCCTCACTTCATAGTTCACAGGCACTGTTGCCAGGCAACACAGAGTGGTGGAAAAAAAAACACAGGCAAAAAAGTTAAGTAAAACTATCAATACTGCAATGTAATTCTTTGTTCAAAGTCAAAGTTTGGAATTCATGAAATGTGTTTTAGTAAAAGTACAAAAAGGTACCCAAAATAGAAAAGCTTACGATACAGAAGTATTCCAAATCTTTTGGAAAATAACAGATCTACTACAAGCGCACCTCGCATTGTGACGCATAAAGGGCCTATGCCGTTGTACAAGTGACATTTTCATTCATTTTCAACACTCCATGTATAAAAGGATACCTCCAAATTGTACTTATCTGAATACTATATACTTTATTACACGTTTCAACACTTTTAATAATCATTTTTGTTTGCCCATGGGCCTGAGATGCAGCTCTGAGCTCCCCAAATAAATAATATTTTGTCATTGTTGGATATACAGTAAAGATATTCAGTGCGCGCAATACATAATGTTGCAATGTGTTGTATCGCAGTGGTTTTCAGTGGTCCAGTTACCACCAGTGGTCCTTGAGAGAGTCCAGGTGGTCTCCAGGCTAAATGATGGAAAGTTGGTTAACCAGATAATGCAGCTCTTTGAGAGGTACCCTATCTGGTTAACCAGACCAGGTTAACTTTTTGAGAGTGTAAAATGAAACCAAATGGACCATTGCGGGTCTATTGGGTTCCATTTTACACTAAGTAAAGAGTTAAAATATAATATATATAAAATATAATATAAGAGTTAAAATATCCATCATATGAATTAGCCCAAGTCTACACAACTACAGAATGTTGAAGATTAATGGTCATTTTGATCTGTATGTTTGCCTGTTTTGTTTCCCCAAATCGAGCCTAGAATTGTGGACAAAAGCAAAATAAATCTTTAGTTTTGGGGTCTGTGGGGCTAAAACGTCATCAAATGGTGATCCGTAGCTCAAACGCTGAATAAATAGTAGACCCTTGTATCAAAAAGGTTGAAAACCACTGTTGTGTTGTATTGTATGTGGTAGAGACCTTATAGTCTCCTACTGAATCTCTTCTCTGCTAGTGCTTCCCCCAAAGTATTTGTTGATGGAAACAACATTATATTAAGTCTTAGCCATCATAGCGTATTTTTTTAATTCTTATTAACCGATTTTCCTAGTACTTTTAGTAGGATGGATGGTAACGCTTTGAACACAGCAGGGGTGTCTGTTTATGAAATAGTCTCAACCGATGGACACAAAACTCACCATGGCTCACCAGTTGGCTGTTTAATGCATAATTCATTGGTTGTTTCCTATGCCGTTTACCTTCAAAATGACTTCAATAAGGGGATCTCGAATGGAAAATATCCCGCTGAGTGTGTCCCTAAACAGTCATAAATGATTTAGTATTCTAATTTTAACTATTGTTCTAATGATCAGAGAAGAATATATATTAGTTACTAATCCCACAGCATGAAACGTGGTGTGCCTAAAGACTAAATGGTATTGTGTCAATATGTCAATATGTACACATTAACAAGTGTAAAGAAGTGTAAATTACATTTGTTTTAAAATAAACATTAATTAACTCTACAAAGTAATCATTGCTGTACGTCTTCATAAAAGAGATAAACAGGAAAATATAAACACAATTAAAACTGGAAAATGTAAGCTGATAACATTGACATGGAAGTTCTATATTCACATTTTCAAAATGGTTGCCGACAATGAACCACTATTAACACCTCATGCACACTGCAACTGCGATGTCCCAACAATGACATTTTACTAAAATGACTGAAGCTTTACTAAAACACTGAAGCTAACTAATTAGTTACATTAATTTAATTTCTATATAAAAGCAGTAAATGGCATTGATTTGAGACTCTGGTAGGTGGTAATGCAATGAAAAAGTGAGGTTTCCAAAATCACCAAAGCGATGTTATACAGTTTCACAGAAGGAAACTTACAGTATATGGACATGAACAAAAGGTATTGGATTGCATGTTATATTTTCTAATTTTCAAGTACCCTTTCACAGGCCGGTCAAAGTCAGCCAAAGGGACGCATTTGGCCCCTTGGGCCGCATAATGCCCAGGTGTGGTCCTGATGACAGTTTTTCAAGCAGGTGGTCGCTGCCACCTGCCACCCGCCATATCTTTGCTTACGTCGGTGGTGTAATAATAATATTGGTGTCAATGTATACATTTTCAGGGTCAAGGGATACAATACAATAATTTCAAGACAATATGGTCCAACAGTTCTTGTTGCCATGACAACAGGGGTAAAATGTGCAAATTACACTTGGAAAAAAATATGTTTTAACAGGAATAACGAAAGGGTAAGGGCTCAGCCCATTTAATGCCATTTGCTGCGATACACTCTCGAGAAAGAGAGGTGAGAGCCATTATTAAAAAATAATCACAATGATTAACACCTTTGTTCATCAGGTGCCTCGTATGAAAACGGATGGAAGCATTATTAAATGTGTCAACAAACTCGGAACAACCCCTTCTCTCTCCCTCTCTCCCCCTCTCCCCCTCTCCCCCTCTCCCTCTCTCCCTCTCCCTCTCTCTCTCTCTCTCCCTCCTTCTCTCAGCAGAGACACTCTGGAAATGAGTCAGGTAGTAGGAGGAGCAAACCTTATTTAATACCCAATTTCCCTGGAGACGGGGACGGACAATTCATTCTGAACCTCAGCAGGCCCCCGCGGCCCTCCGAGTCCCTGTTTCAATTAAAAAGTAATTGCTATTTGTTTGTTATGATCTGCGCCATTAATTTCATGCTGCACCGAGAGTTGTCTAACCAGAGTCGTGTGATTGTGATAGAATTAAGCACCTTAGTGAAATGGCTCAGAACAGCCATTATGCAAAAGTCACTCTCAGAAGAAAGACAAATATTCAACAGAGAATGAACAGCTACATCAACCGTAATAGCCCTCAACAATGCAATGATCTTGCCCAGGATACATAAAAGAGGAGTAACTGAATTAGTTGGTTAATCACTTTGAAACTGCTGTCCCACCGTCCCTGTCCATGTCATTATAGGCAAAATTTAAAGTTAAAGGACTTAAAGGACCACTTCACCACTTTTCAACAGGTCTTCATCTAATATGACCTCACTAAGGTACATGATACAATACCACTATTTGTTTCTACTGGGTCTGTGTCTCACAGGAGGACCGTGGACAGTTCAGAAACCCGTCTTCCAGTGACGTCATTGTCTTGATGGGGAATCTAAGCTAATAGAAACTGCAGGCTTTCTATTTTTGAAAAATTGCAATGCAAAATTGTTCATCTGATGATAAGAATAAGAACATAAATATTTTTTTCAAAAGAAATATTGTTTTAATAAAAATCTGCCAAACGATTATGCACATGGAAGACGGGTTTCGGAACTGCCCCACAGCCAGTCTGTGGGGCAGTTCTGTGTTTCACAGGAGTGAGACACAGACTGAGTAGAAAAAATAGTAGTATTTTATCATATACACTACATTTGTGAGGACCTATTATATGAAGATACATTGAAAAGTGGTGAAGTGGTCCTTTAAGACGAACACTATCCAGATAGTGATTCCAAACCTGTGCTGGGGGTGGACCTTGAGGATGTTGAACGTGGCCCAGAAATATTTGGCTTAACTTAAAAATCAAAACTTCTAATTGAACCGAAATTATACTACAGTATCTTAGTTCCATTGATCAATGCACAATTGATTGATGGTCTCATTATACTGTACATAATAAGCGTTACTTAACACACTTGAACCCTGAAGTGGTCAGATGGGTGGGTGGGCAGTGAATGCTTGACGGATTTTCAAGCAGGCCCTGCTTGGTCCAGAAAAGGTTGAAGCGCTCAAAAATTGATGGATATTAATATTTCAAGGGACACAACCACCTAGTATAACCTTGTAGTTTGTTTTCCAGTTCAGAAAATTAAAAGCATGGCAGGCTATGGTAGCATGATGCAACACAGCTTCACCAAATAGATTAATATTTATTAATATTATTAATATTTATGCATGTGTGTCCCAAAGCCAAGGGCAAACACGGCAAATCTGATCATATGTGATGATAAGAGTGTCCCTCACGTCACATTTTGTGTGTTCAATAGCATTGATTTATGTGGAGAAAAACAAAAAAAAACACCAGCAGTCCCCGAGAGGATTCCAGGTGGTCCCAGCTATGGGACCCTTATGTTAGATTGGTAACTCTTCAGAGCATAAAATGACACCAAATAGACCATCACGGGTCAATTTGATGTCATTTTATGCTCTCAAGAGTTACAGATCTATCAGGGTCCATACTGTAAGGGTCCATTTGGTGTCATTTCACGCTCTCAAGTTACCAATCTATCAATCTATAAGTTAAATTATATTTAAATAAGAAAGTTAAATTATATATGAGTTAAATTATATTTAAACATCTGAATTACTTCATTTTTATGAATCTACACAATTAGAAAATGTCAAAGAATTGTTATTTTGACCAACATTTTTTTTTGCCAGTTTCTCTCCTAAATTGTGGACTGGAAAACATGAAAATCCTTAGGTTTGGGTCCGAGAGACTAAACTCAACATCAAACGGTGGTCCGTGGTATGAAAATGGCTGAAAACCACTGAGTTAGATGGTTCCATCCTAACAGCATTGGCATGCAATCTGACTTGTTTTTACCCTTTTTTTTCTTTTTTAATGCTTTTCTTTGGAAGGCTTGGAAGACAAGCTACAAATCACCCCTGGGGTGTTGTGTCACTTTCAAAGATAAACGGTCAGGTTTGACCATAATTGTTGCATAATGTGGCAGCTGCAGTCACTCATCAACCCACACCAGCAACATCTCCGGAGAGTCCAGAGCGCATCATTGCCAAAACTCAGGAGGCACATTCTCACAGTTCTCTCACAGTACTCTAAAACCTGTCATTTGTAACCAGGGGCGGATGTAACATTTCCCTATTGGGGGGGAACTGGGGGGCGGCTTCATCGCCCGTGTCTCTTTGTGCCACGGGCGATAAAGCTGCACCCATAGCATTTTCAGTTACAGGACTTAATGTATATTAGGCAAGTAAAGCATCAATAATAACATCAGTTGTTGTTGAAGTTGACGCAGCATGCATAAAGCTAAAGGTCTGACTCAGAGAGTTTTCAGTTTTCGATGATGAAATGCTGTAAACCATGCAACCTTGCATGGTTTCCTCCACCGGTACTGTGTGGACGAGGGAATCACACTCTAGGTAAAGTGCCCTGGATCAGCCCCAGATGTAACATTTCCCTTTTTGGGGGCAGGCGAAAATGGCATGAGGGCGGTTCAAAGCTGCCCCCAAGCCATTTTCATTTAAATTCTTTAGCTCTGTGAGCCACAAGAAGTATATATTGTACAGGACTTATATTAGGCATGTAAAGCATCAATAATAAGTTGTTGTTGAAGTTGCAACAGACACACAGCATGCATAATGCTAAAGGTCTGGCTCAGAGAGTTTTCTGGTTTGAATGATGAAATGGTGTTGGTTTACTGGTGCCACAGCAGTAGTTAGTAGCAGTAGTAGTGTTTCAAATCATAAATATAAGCACTTTAATTTGAAATACAGGTATCATTAAAATTCGGGTTGTTTTGTTTAAAGGCACCATATCTAATACTATAACTAAGCACATGTCTGTCTGTCCGTCCGTCTGAATGAATGAATGAATGAATGTCTGAAACAGGCATAAGTCCGTCCTGGCTGCACCAATAGCTCTAATTTTTCACACGGTCATTGAGCATAATATTAGCAAGAGACTAACGAAGCCCTTTTTTCAAATTAACACATCGTTGATTTATAATGAATTTATTTGTGCACGACAATTTCCCCATTAGTTTATATGGGGAAAGTGCCCCCGCCCCTATACACACGTCACAAGCGACCGAGGGGAACAACGCTGACAGACGATCCTCCATGCAGCCTCGCATTTCCTTAATCACTCAGTGGTTACTGCAGCGCACTGCCTCGCGGCGTAATTCGCCCGTTTTATCGACACAGAATATACTTCTGATACTCGCCGCGCTATTGGAGTAGCAGCCGACAATTCTACATTTATACTGCTATCGTGCAGCGCCGGTGTTCGCTAAAAACAAGCAGCTCTACGAGCTAACAACAGCCGGCTCTTGCATGGAAGCACTAGGACATTATGCATGGCGAAAACAGCACAACTTTTTCCCATTTCCCTCCTGGTGCTGAGCATTGTGTCTCAGTGCTGTGGTGTGTCCACTACAGCTTTATCTACACACTCACGCGAACGCTGTTTTCACATAATGTGATGTTGACTTCCATACGAGCGCGCGTGTGTGTGTGTGTGTGTGTGTGTGTGTGTGTGTGTGTGTGTGTGTGTGTGTGAGCTGCGACTCGGATCGCCACGCATGCTGCATTAGAGAGAATCCCCCCCCCCACACACACACACCCTTTGCCAGTGGCTTCATCGTTGACTTCCATACGAGCGTTGCGCGCGCGTGTGTGTGTTAGCTGCGACTCGATCGACACGCATGCTGCATTAGAGAGAATCCCCCCACACACACACACATCCTTTGCCTGTGGCTTCATGATGACTGTGGTGTTGGAGGAGCAGCAGGAGGCGGCCATGAGATTTATGCTATACGTGAAGGGAGCGACAGACACCAACAGACAGAAAGACACACACTTTATGTAGGCCTACAGATCCAGGACCCCTTAGACACTGTTCCGTTTGGTGGTCCCTGGAAACACAAGCACACAGCGTGCGACACTGACAGACAGAGTGTGTGTGTGTGTGTGTGTGTGTGTGTGTGTGTGTGTGTGTGTGTGTGTGTGTGTGTGTGTGTGTGTGTGTGTGTGTGTGTGTGTGTGTGTACGCGCGCTTACTAACACTCACCACCCTCCGAGGCTAAATGACGGACAGTTGCTTGAGAGGGTTCCATGTGGTCCCCAGCTAAGTTGGTTAACCAGATGTAACTCTTGAGAATGTAGAAATGAAACCAAATGGACCCTTGCGGGTCCATTTGGTTTCATTTTTACACTGTCAAGAGTTAAAATATTCATCATCTGAATTAGCCCCAAGTCTACACAACTAGAAGATGGACAAAAGCAAAATAAATCTTTAGTTTTGGGGTCTGTGGGGCTAAAATGTTCTCAAATGGTGGTCCGTGGTTCAAATGCTGAATAAATGGTGGTCCCTGGAGTCAAAAAGGTAGAAAACCCCTGCCCTAAAGTATAGCCTACCCACAACTACACATTAAAGCAATTACATACTTACATGATAATCTATTAATTCACTTTAATTCACCTACACTGTTATGATCTGCTAATTCACTTTACAGTTTTACACGGTACATTATTTGTTGCTCATATATTTACACTGAACATTATTTGTTGTTTATATATTCACAACGGGTAAGGTCCTAGTACTGTAAATGCACCATTTACTGTTCATCCATTGGAATACAGGTTAGTCTTTCCCCCACTTCCTGAAAACTAACAGTTTTGGGCCCACACACTTCTACCCAGCAGCGACAACATATTGGATCCCCTCTTCCAATTAATAGAAGAAAACACGAAGAATCTTCACTTTTTTTTTGCTCCCAGCAAACACGCCGCATGCATATTCATTAGGAGCGAAACGCGAAGATACCGAAGATGTCCGTCGCGCCACGGTCCTCCCCCGCTGAATAAAGTCAGCAATTTAAGGCAGACAGGAGTGAACTTTTTTTTTCCGCTGACTCATGCTAAAGGCAGTCCTGAGGCTGCGTTCAAATATCATTACAGAAATCATGGCTCTGCGGAGGCAGCGGAGGCTTATCAGGGGGCCCCAGTGGCCCCGGCCACCATAATTTAAAGTGTGCGCCCCGAAGTGTCGGAGCAGTGACAAACGGCACAGAGAGGACCACAGATCTGACATTGTGCTCCACCGTCTTTGAGCACTTTGCTGACGCAGTTATTGCAGAAGAACAAACTTACAATACGGTACTGTAGGTATTGTAAAACCAAGTTTGCATTCAGATATTTCCGTGAATAGAAGCCAAGAAGAAGAAGTACAACAGGCAAAGCTCTGCCAAATATTTCCTCTAACTTTCACAGTGTTATGAATGTAAACACTTCTAGCCTTAGTAAAACTGCAGTGCTTCAATGTTTTTCCCCACATCTATACCAGATAACAAAAGTTCGCATCGTGGCGTGTTTGAGAAGAGATTGTGAGCTTGTCGATCTGCTATTTTGGTGAAAAATTGGGCAAATTAGGGGTGGCGATGCAAGATGGGTTGATACTGTGGTGAGTTCACAGTACAGGCAGTATCACCAGACTGAATGAATGGACAACGTTGTCAAGTAGAGGACAAGATACCAATCGTTATCAGTGTTGGGCAGTAACTAGTAAATATTAGTGTAATATTATATTTCCCAGTAACAAGTAAATTAAGGCTTTACTCTGCCAAAACAGTAATTACAAAAATAGAAGATATTACATACTTTTTACTTCTTTAGTTGTGTGACTGTTGTGTTGTTGTAGCCTACTTCCATTTTTTGTGGGGTGGCGTCGCAAAAGTAATAAAAAGTAACATGTAATATTACTTTTGTAAGGAGTAATTAGTAACTAACATTGCCTAACACTGGTCATAAAAGATAGAAATGATCAGAAAGAGTATTCACAAACGTCATGATGTTTACAAGGTGTTGTACTTCAACAGCAGTTAATTGCAGCTTTCAAAGCAGTAACCATGGTGTCACAAGCACATCGACAACAACGCATTATGTTTACAGAGCTGAGGCTGAATCCGTACTAAAATATATCAAAGAAAATTCCACATTCCATGCACAATTTTCACCAGATGTTCACCACAGAATGGGGACAGTAGGTTTAATGTGGGGTTTAATTTCTGTACCACCGATATACCTACAACCCGCAAAAAGCAATAACTCACTTATCTTGTAATGTTACGTCTAGTATTTCCAAGGTCTCGGTTGCACATTGATCCTCCCCACAGGTTGGTACGAAAAGATCTGTGGTGGATAGATAGACAATAGAGTTTGATTCTGGTCCTGTGCCAGGGGTCAAAAGCCCTTGGAGCGCTTTGCCGTAGTTTCTCTTTGCAGAGTTGGAGGATGGCCAGAGGATAAACTGACCGGGAACAGGACACGCTGATGTTAAATCCATAGATAAATTGAGTTATCAGTCAAAACGACGAAAGGGCAAGGTTCTCATTCTCAGCACTCACTCACTCTCCCGCGTTCTGCCGGCACGCTGAAAAGGGTCCCTGGCCAATAAGACAAATATTCCTTATCCTTATAATGTTATGTCTATAACAAAACTTCTATAACAAAAAAGTGAAAACTAAAAAACACACTAAATATTTCATGTCTTTCATGGGGGGGGGGGGGGGGGGGGGGGGGGGGGGTTTATAGAGGGAAAACAATGTTTTAAGGCATATTTGTCTCTAATAAATAAATATGTAACATATTACTCTTTAATTCAATTAATAAGTAATTTAATATTATTACTTTTTTCGACATCAGTGCAAGTCATTTGGTCCCGAGTCTCAAGCAAATCCCAAGTTTTACTGTTGTGGGCGAGTCAAGCCAAGTCGAGTCACACGGTTATTTCGAGGTCGAAGAGGCGGAGCGGCTACACAACGTCGTCACAGACAGCTTTTATCAAGTCAAGTCGCAAGTATATTACCTTCAAGTTTGAATTGCGCTGCGGCAAAAATGTGACTTCGAGTCAGAATGATTTGAGTCCAATTGTCTGACGCATAACGCAAAAGTTGTCTCACTTGACTTGAAATCGCAGAGGAAACTGTACAATTATTATTCAATCATCACACAGCATGTGGTGATACAATACAATATCTCTCTCCCACCAGTCATAAGATACCGGTATTACTCAACACTGCTGACCTATGACAATGAGTGAGATTATACATCATTAACCCCAGAACTCCTACCAATCATTTTCTGGAGCGAACATTTTGACAAAAAGTATAGCGAGGGGAAGACAGGACACCCCCATTCAAATCCAATGTGTTATCGCTAAGTAAGTGATAGCCGATCCTGCACAATTTGGGTATCTGTTCATGTGGTAATTTGTTATGCCACATGATGCATAGTTTATACTACCCTTTGGGTTTGTTTGTAGGGCAGTATAGACCCCTTGGTGACTTTGGTCAACAAAGTATTATGTATCCAGAGACAGCACTACAGCATGCAAACTTTCTTAATGACGTCATGTGTTGCTATCTGTAACGTGTGTGAAGAAAATATGTTTATTTGATGCTTGTTATACCTGAAATCAAGATAATCACTTCTGACAGTGTTAAATAGATGTGAACAATAGTTAATGCCACCCATAACAACTCACCCACAATAGTTTAACTGTCATCTTGGTTCAAACATCACTCACAGTATCTACTTTTAGTTCTGACTGCCAGTATAATGACAGAGGTAATATGCCATGAATCTGTCACTTAGCCTACAGCTCTTTGCCACCAGAATACAACCACCAGAGTATAGACCTTAACAGGAGAGAAGATATTACTAGAATCTTGTTGACGTGATACTAGGAGACATCACAGCACCGGCGAAAAAACAGCAGAATACGCTTTAGCAGGGCATGCGTCATGTCCACCCAATCAAAGGTTATAAGTAGTCTTTTTCCCCCTTAATAATAAAAATGCTGGGCAGCATCTTTAGAACTATCATTGAACGCATAGCAGACATTTGTACAAGTTCCTCTCTGAGCAGAGTCCCAAGCAAGTGCAAGTCATTTGGTCCCAAGTCTCAAGCAAGTCCCAAGTGTGGACACAATTTGGCAAAATCTAGGTCTGGGCACAATATTTGATGCATTTGACCTCCTTTATGACCGTGATTGTCAAAGTGAGGAAGTTCCAGCTAAATGATGGTTTGGAACCAAACTCTCACTTTTATTACAATATCGGGGTCTCATAAAGGCCATTCAAAGGGGCTACATAGACTAATGCATGTCAAATGTCAATGCTTCTCTTCATTTTAGGAGTTGAGAATCACTCCTAGCCGTACAAATCTTCTCTAATGGGGAGGAAAACACAATATACTGTACATATAAGGAATATAATGATGTCCGAGTCATGCCTGCCATTCTTCCAGCCCTGGGTGCTTTAGTAGACCAGAGATGCCAGGATCTCAAAGTATGATGTTTGTGTGGACCATTAGCACTGTCCACTGACCGCGCAAATTGGCACAAGGCCCCTCGTGAGCCACCCGTGGTCTAATCTTGCACAACACGCCCGTCTCGCTCACTCGCACACGCAGATTCCATTTATGTGAAATGTGAGCATGCATGCGTGGACAGGGAGTCACGTGCTGCCACTATAGCATATTAGACAGTTTACAGGGTGGGTGCTCAGTGGCAGTGGTGAAAATAGTGCTAGATTTATTTACTAAAAGGGTAATCCCACCCAATTTCAACATTTATCTGACATTGTTCAAATGGAACAACCTCTCTAATGTACAAAGGTACAGTGGTTTTCAACCAGTGGTCCAGGCCAGGGACCACCAATAGTCTTTGACAGGGTTCCAGGTGGTCCCCAGCAAAATGGAATGTTGGTTAACCAGATGTAACTCCTGAGTGTTTACACTCTCAAGAGTTAAAATATTCATCATCTGAATTACCACCCTTCATTAATGAGTCTACACAACCAGAGGGAACCCTGGAACACCCAGATATATTTCTGCGTAGGAAAAAAAGATATTTCAACCATTTTTACTATTGAGTTTTTATATCAATATTGCAATATAGTCCTGAAATCAAAAATGACTACCAAAAGCAAAAAATACTTTTGTAATAATATTGTGCAGGATGTACAACACAAACTTAGCAATGCATATATTGACGTCAATGCTTTTGCACAATCATAAAATATCTTAAAACAACACACACTGACTCAGCCACTAACGAGGCTGACAGACTACAGTGTGCATCATGCCACTCACTGGGGAAATGGTGTGACAATTGCAGCTCAGCGCTGACCCTGGGCCAGACCATGTGTTCTTGCACAAGAAAAACACTCAGTCGGGCGGCAGAACAAGCCGAGAGAGATGCTGAGAATAATGTCCCACTTTCCTCTGACATGTGAATGACCCCTTATGGACCCCCCACCCCCTTGAAGTCTGTGTCCCGTGAAATGATGGCTGATTACTCTTGGCCGTTCTGCCGGGGTGTATGTGTGGCCCGTGAGCGCCATCTCAGCAGCAGCAATGATGCACTGACGCCGGCGCTGTTGTGCCAGAGCAAGTTAGGAGACACACTGCAAACATGTTGCAGTACCTGTCAGTATAATTAAACCAAGTCTGGCTTAACTACTACTAGCTGTCCCTATTCTGGTTACGACAAAGTGAGCGAACACCAGGCAATGCCATCTATAGGCGACGCCATTTGTGTGTTTATAGGGAGTGAGGGAAGGGACAAGCCATGGCATATCTTGGCAAACAATGTACTGTATGTAGGTATACATTCTATAATGGAAAATGAAGCCTTTATGTTGCGATGGGGGCATTAGGTTCACCCGTTCAGACTCCCACCAGAGGAGACAACACAAGGTACCAATACCTGCTCATCAGCAGCAGTCACAGGTACACATTTTTATCCTCAGGAACACTTTATCATGTACCACAGGTGAAGCCAGGGATTGAACCAAGAACATTCCGTTTCCTAAGCGGCTACCCTGCCCTTTTCTGTGATCTTTGTATATTTCTACATTGTTTCTACTATAATCCATTTCATGACAATGATTAATTATGATGACAGTCTCCTGAAAGTTATGGAAAGTAATGGATTTCTACAAGAATCCGCAGGTGCACATTATCTGTACAAAGTCCCTGACGTGACTGCTATTGACCTCACGTGCAATATCCATCTAAACCTGATATGCGTTCATCGTTATTCTGGGCACAACAGAAATAAAGTCTCATTATGTGTGCTAATATTAAATCTCCTTTCCAATTACAAAGGCATTTTTCTGCAATTATCTGCCTGACCTCCATTCACTTGTCGCTGTCTTGTCTGGAAAACAGAGCCATGCACTTCCAACACCGAGCTGGACCTGACAAGCCATGAAACCATGGCATGTGACGCACGCACGCGCACACACACAGACGCACACACACAGACGCGCGCACACGCGCGCACGCGCACACACACGCGCGCGCACACACGCACACACACACACACACACACACACACGTCAGGGACACGGGGACTAAATCCATTTGCGACCGCGATGGCTGTTGCGACGATTTTATAACTGTGACCGTTTTGCATAAACAGTCGATCATTTTGCAACAGCTGTGACCGTTTTGCATAATACTATCTAACAATTATCTCTCTGAAATAACTAATTTTACTTATCTTTCATACTGGTTTAAACTCTGTGGAAATGTTGTATTAAGTCTGAGAATCCATTGTGTTTCTGCAAACTTCCTTTCCCCCTCCGTCCACATCTGGTTGGACTCCACACACTCCCACACACTTCCATTGCACTAATCCCATGTACCATAAAATGCTGTACGACTAGCGACATTTCTTTTGCATTATATTAGGGGTTAAGTTTATGTTTAGACAGTATGCAAAACAGTTTGATCTATTATGCGAAATGGTCAGGGTAGTTATAAAACCTTTGCGACGGCTGCCACGGTCGCAAATGGATTCCGCTGTCTCGCATCCCTACAGTGTCTGTATTTACTCCAGCCTCCATTCCCCTAATAAATAAGTAAAGAATTACAATCCATGCACCGTCCAACAACCAAAATGGACATTAGGGAGGAAGGGGGGAAAAATCTATAATGTCTAAGCATTTGTGGGAAATATTTCTGCTTTATTGCACTGGAAGGTGGACAAAGACAGAACAAACTGGATTGAGGGATGAGCTTGGAGGCAGAGCCACAACACGGGTCATGAAGTGGTCCGTGGAAGGCATACTAACCAGCAGGATCGCCAGGACACTTTTTAACCCATGACAACTGGTAACGCTACTCTGTCACTTTAGTTTTTTCTCTTTTTTTTTCCCACCTTCGGTTATCATGAACATTTGTGCAAATCTTTCAATGTATACACTAAACTAAGGCTGTTGAAAATAGTGAGATAATGGGATTAAATTATTTTTTTCAGATTAACCTGATTTAACGCAATTAACTCATGTGCACCCGACTCAAACCACTGAGCACTAACTACAGAGTATAGCTTGAGGGATCTACAAGAGCTTGTAGATCAACTATTTTTAAAAGATTTCATTTCTTTTTTAGATGTTCAAATCCTGTATAGGAAAGCATGTCATATTTTGGACATAGTTTGAATGCTGTGATTAATCTGATTTTTTTTTTTTTTTCTTTTTTTGCGACACCAAGCACTCCTATGCAAAGCTCTCTACCAATAGCTTTCCTACATTGTTTCAAAACAATAAATGTCACACAAACATTTTTCCACGGATTTGGAAGATATTTTGAAGGTCTGGTTCCAAAAATAAATAGTATTTAATGTGTAATGTTCATTATATTTACATGGGAATGAATGAGCCTCACTGGAAAGTGTCCAATCCCTGGTTGGACACTGGGAGGAGGGCGGGAATTACAGCAAGGTCTATTGTTCTTGTTTGGACGACTCAGCACTCGTCATTTCGGGCGAGAACAAAATTAAAGTCGACAAGGGCCTCAGTTTCTCGCTAACAAACACTCACTACACCATGGTAAAACATTCTCTTCTATTCAGACCATGAAAAATAATTTCAAGGTAAACATTTCTTGACAACAAACTGACGGGTGAAAGCATGGCAACAGCAATCAAATAGTAAATCAATAAACAGGATTCCTGGGCAGTAAGTGCCCTTTATGCTTTCTTGTCTTGGTTCTTCAGCATCTTAATGTCATTTAAACAAAGCTTCAGAAGTCCCAAAAGTAAACTAATTTCACTACTTCTCGGCCTGGGGCCCATGACCCATCACTTTCCAGCCCATTTTGCTGGTCTAATCTGGCTCCGGCTAGAAGATAAGAGTTAAGCAATTGAAAATGAAATTGCCATTAAAAATTGTTAATGCAGCCTTGGTCTCTGGAATTGATTGCCTAGGGCCTAAACGGAAACAAGACAACAATGCCTTTTTTGGACAAAGTTTACTCTGTTTGTGCTTGTGCATTCTGTCTAATAAACTATTTATTCAATCAAATAGCAAACGATAACTAAAGGACAACTAAAATAACAAGATTAGCTGATCTACAAGCTCCACAGGAAGAAAATGTTAATCCATAATGACAGTCCCAAAAAAGGGATGTCACCTTTGAAAGTGGTTTGGTGGTATATTGTCGCAGAAGATCTACGTTGTATAACCTCAGGCAATCTCAGGTCACCTGTAGATGGACATAAGAAGAAAGTAGGGGCTCACAACTCACTTACAGACCTTACCTGAATACCTGTCACTAAATAAAATTATTTGGAGCATCTTAACCCTTTTACTTTTACTGACATAGGTCCTCTGTTAGTGTCTATTATGGACTATGGCAACGAAAACACATAAGAGCTTCTTCTTCTGTTTTACCGGGCTCATATAAATTCCTGCAACCTCTGGCATAAACATCAGCCGGTTGCTCTTGATCAATGTGATTATGTATTGTATATTATCATAAATAAGTCAAAACAAGCCGTATTGCCACGGCAATTGTTGGATTATGATCAGCGATGGACATTCAGACCACGCACGTGCACATATGACCAAGCACCCGACTTTGGCAAACTTCTACCTGATGTTAGCCAATCACAAAAAAAGGTAACTGCCTCAAATTAATGTTTTATTTTAGACAACAACCTTACACGACATCTACGTCAGCGGCCCGGTCGCCAAAATTTATATTAATAAATTAGTAGGCATAGGGTTAAAGTGACTTTTATTTTTATGTCTACTGTTTCTACAGTTTTAGCTCAGCACCATTGGAGATGTGCATTTACTCTCTTCACATGTAGATGGACGGACATGGATTGAGATGCACTGCAGCCTTGATCTGAAATCCCAGAGACCCTCGGGCTTATAAGACATACTGGAGTTTGTTTGATTTCCATTCCTTTCATTTCGGCGCGGTAGGAAAATCAACCTTCAGAGACCTGACACAATGCTTGAGAATGGTAATCTAAACCACATTTTATTGGGTAATATTCTTCTTTTTTATTTAATCAAAGCTACATTATCCTTGCCCATCAATATGCACAGATCGATTCGAACTGTCTCAAGGAAAATCGAGACATTGGAGGAGAAAAGATCCATTCCTGAATTTTATTTTTAAATGTCTGAATTATTAACAGTGCAATGACGTTTTGTCAACATTGCTACGGTGTGCTTATCAATGCTTTTTCCATGCCTCTGGAAAATGCTCTTGACAAATGAAAAATATATGCGCATACAATATCAAAGGAAGTGTCTCAGCAAGCAAACCGGGTGAAAATAAACATTCATACTAAAAAAAATCTATTTTAAACCAGCTATTCACATTATTTCATAAGACTCACTGAATTGGCCTAGTAGCTCGCATTTTTACACACCTCCCTACTACCAAAAGTCAGTTTCTTCTGTTTTGTTTTCACACTCAGAGACGAAATATATTGTCTTAAAAACCTAGATTTTGTGGACCAGATCACAGCGGGAAAAAAAAAAAAATCCCACCACACTGCAGATCATATATATATATATATATATTAGGGCTGTTGAATGATTAAAAATTTTAATCAAATTAATCACAGCTTCAAAATTAATTTAATCATGATTAATCACCATTCGAACTTTGTCCAAAATATGCCATGTTTTCCTGTACAGGATTTCAACATTTAAAAAAGAAACAGAATCTGTGACAAAAATAACCATTTAACTTTAAAATATTGATCAAAATAGGTGATCTACAAGCCCTCAATGCTTGGAGATCCTCCAGCTATACTCTATGGCTCTGGTTAGAGGGAGACACACAGCTATACGTCTCCGTAAAGCTGTGCTTTACCCATTGTTTTCAATGAGAAAATGCTCAGTGGGTTGAGTCAGTGTGCACATGAGTTAATTGCGTTAAAATTTTTAATCAGATTAATCAACAAAATTAATTTAATCCCATTAATTAACTATTTTCAACAGCCTTAATATATATATATATATATATATATATATATATAACTTTGAAAACAAGACAGAGATTAAATGTTTTCATTTCATTCTTTTTTTGTCAAGCGACACAGAGCAGGTTTAGGGGTACCCGTTACCAGATGGTAACCGCAAGGTTGCCAATTCAAACCCTCAAAGTGTCCTTGAGCAAGATACTGAACCCTGAAATTGCTCCTGATGTGCTGGTTGGTGCCTTGCACGGTTGCCTCCACCATCGGTGGGGCAATCTACGAAAGTGCACCATCTACGGAATGATTGCCAAGCCACCGCAAAATACATCCCTCATTTCCTAGAAATAAGAATGAGAAGTGCATTTATATAGCACCCCAGACAAAGGCACTGCTATATAAATGCACCCCTCCTCGTTCTTATTTCTAGGAAATAAAGGGGTGCGTTTTCAGGTAGTTGGCAACCCTACTTGTGTCCCATCCGTGGCCCTGACACCACCCAAATAGACACTCCTCTCTGCTCTCTCTCACGCTGCAATCATAAACCCTTCAAGCCCAATGACAGAGCGCTGTTAGAACACTTCCTCCTCCCCGCTCCCCCTAGCCCGCCTATAGAGATATGACTTTTCCATTCCCGGAGCCTCCACCGACGACGAGAGGAGCATTGCTTTGGCAAAAAACAGGTGGAAATTATACTGTCAACACCGCTTAGGGGCTACCCGGCAAACAGGAAGCCTCCCCGTGCGCTTTCTGGAGGACTATCTGACACATTTTGACAAGTCTTTTCCAGCGGAGAGAGAGAGAAGATGCCTCGCACGTACGCCCATACTAGTAGCCAGTCAGACATTTAATGGCGTATCTTGGGAGTATCCGCGGGGCCCCGGCCCTACTCCGCTGATGAAAGGCCTCCCGGAGGGGGAGAGAGAGAGCTTCCACGTGTGACAAAAGGGAAAATACATGTGCTGTAATTACAGTGGTGTCACCCTTCACCAGAGGAGAGCGAGGCGGATTCCAGGGCTTACACCCATGCAGTGGCTTCAGGAGATGGAGATGGGTGTGTGTGTGTGTGTGTGTGTGTGTGTGTGTGGCTGGATTCCCAATAGAGAGGAGGTGGATGGGCAGATGGGTGTTTTGGTTGTTAATTCCTTCAAGGTTATAGGGCCGGTACGCCAAATGCTAACATCAATGACACAGGGATGGGACCAAATCCATCCACCCCCCTTCCCCTTCCCCTCCCACCCCCCACCCCCCTACCCCAGGAAGGGACAGGGATAACAGCAGCAGCAGGCGACTGTTAAAATAAAGATATGGCCGGCGCTTCATGCTGACTCAGATGGAGGTCCTGTTTGTGTGAAGAACACAATCTGGCGTGTTCAAATTCAATAAGCAAATCTTACAAACAAACAAGTGTACAAGTGTTAAGACTGTGTGTGTGTGTAGGTGTGTGTGTGTGTGTGTGCGTGTGCGTGCGTGTGTGCGCGCACGCGCTGACATGCCCTCATCACCCAGTTGTATGTTCCTAAATTAAATTCTTTATTACATGAGACACCGTCAGAAGCCAGTGTCAGTTCTATGTCTGAGAAACAAGCAGGTCTTAATAGATATAACAGGGTTTGCACATCGAGATTCCTGTGTTGTGAAATGACAACACAGACAGTGCTAGTGGCCTCTAACAGACATGAATGTTAACATCATAAGCGTATAATTGTGTATACAACCAGGGTTGTAGTGGAGGGGGACGCGTGGGGATGCGGGGAGACGGCGTCCCCCCCACTTCTCACATCTAAAATATTTTTGGGTGCAAAAGTAGGCCTATGTTTTTTGTCTTGTCATTTACTTTTATGGGTACAATTAGGCATTGTAAACAATCTTTCTCAATGTGCTATACTTGTTTTACCAGCGTGTCTGTGTGTGTTGTGCAGGTGCACGCAAATGTGCATGCAAATGCAAGTGCGCATGCACATGTCTTAAAGGGGAATTCCACTCATTTTTAATATTTTACTATGTCATTAATATATCTTAAAGATGTTGTGTGGACACGGTAAAAAAGTTAATGAGTTTCCTTTTTTCTGAGAGTGTACAAATGGAACTAAATGGAACTAAAAGGACACAAAAGGTTAGGGGTGAAAATCAAACAATATCAATCTGCCAACTGTATTGTTACATTTAAAAAGGCACTAAAAGAGCTAGCCTGGCTCCTCATGCATCCGCAGGCTTGCATAGTTTCTAAATTTAGCAGTCTGCCTTGCAGCGGTATAACACGGTCGCTGACAATGGATGGTATTGGAATTCCAGCATAATTGTGCATAATCAAGACGAGAAAACGGGGATGAGGAGGTAGACTTGGCATGTACAAGCTTAACATTCCCCAACATGCCAGGGGATCTTCTTTTTTTGTTACATTACATTTTAATAAGAATTTTTATATTACCGTATTTCTTGAGTAATGTTCCAGGGGCAGGTGGGGTGAAATCTATTTGCAACTGAGGCAGACGGCCATGGCTGATAGATAGATAGATCTTTATTGTCATCGTAACCTGTACAACGAAACTAAAAGTGCCAACCAATCAGTGCATTTGATCACTAAAAAGAACATAAAAAACAAAAACAAGGCATATAACAATACCTCCTGTTATTGCACAACCCCTATAGCCTCCATTTAGTACTACACAGTATTGCACAAGCCCATGTTGCACCTACTGTAAAAACAAAAGAAAGAAAGTAGCACAAACATGCATTGCAGCAATGAAACACTTTCCTAGCCTCATCATTCAAAGCAGCTACTGCTGCAGGATAGAAGCTATTGCTAAACCCGCTTGTTCTTGCCTTAATTGCTCTGCACCGTCTGCCTGACGGCAACAGTTCAAACTGAGAGTGACCGGGGTGGGAGGTGTCCTTGATAATGTTCTCTGATATAGTAAATGAGTCGCGACTGACAGTAAATGAGTCCTGACCGATAGTAACGGTCGTGACTAGGGCTGTCCTGATCATATTTTTTTGGTCCCGATCCGATCCCGATCATTTGAGTTTGAGTATCTGCCGATCCCGATATTTCCCGATTTTTTTGCTCTTGATACATTTTGGAAATGCATTAAGAAAAAAAAGGACTAAAACTCAATTAAATTGTCCCAAGAAAAAGATCTGACAGTATATGAAGTCCACCAAATAGCAGAATGATATAGCACACTAGAATAGCACTCCTGAGTCAAATGTGCACTCATGGGCAACTCCAAAGCAAATTCCACATTTATTTACCTGCCATAGTGTCAACCCTTTACCCCTGTGTCGGATCACTGGTTATACTGGTATATTTACCAATACTGATCTGATAATGACAAATGAGAGCCAATACTGATACTTTTCTGTACCGATACAGTATTGCGATACCGATATGAACCGATATGACAAAAAAGGGCAGATTCGATACATTTCCTGATACCGATACAGTATTGGATCATCCCTAGTCATGACCTTTTTCCATGTACCGCGAAAAACATCAGGAGTGGAGACCTCCCCCGACCTTTTTTCTATATCTTCCGCAGCAGGTATCAAATCTGTCGCAGCAGGGTCGAGAGTTAAGGTTAGGTTTCAGCATAGGATTTACTGAGGTCTGGTTTAGGTCTAAGGGTTTGGTTCAGCAACCGGTGAAGAAGGGGCGCGATGGTTCATTCATCGCGACCAATAGTAAAACATCCGTCCGATCAGTCGAGACTCGTTTATCATCGAGTCTCGACTGATCGGACGGATGGCTGCGGCCATCCGTCTCGGTCGCAAATTGATTTTGCTGTCTCCCTCCAGGGGGTCCCAAGCTAAAGTGTGTACAAATGGAACCAAATGGAACCTCAAGAGAATTAAAGTAACAGAGAATGTGAGGGGCTTTAGAGATTTAAAATGGCATCAAATGGGGGTCCACAGTCTAATGCATTTGGAACCCGAGTGTCCTTGAATTCAAGAAAGGTTAAGCACTATAAAAGCCCATATCAATTTGGGAACCAGCATCTAGCCTGGCCATAGCCAGACCGAATCAGCTGTTGGCAAAAAAAAAATGCCTGTAAGCGGATAGGTCTGGAATGGCTCAATTGTACACCGATTTCCTACTCCAGAAAACTGGGGTGGCCAATCATGACACGTTATTTAAATCCGTTTGCATACCTTGTCCTGATTGGCCACCCCAATTTTCTGGGATAGGAAATGGGTACACAGTATAAGTGAGCTATTCCAGACTGGTGCTGGCAGGCTCTGGCTTTTATACCTGGTTGTATCTTAGCACCTTCACCCCACTTTATGATGTTGCAGTTGCACTTTAATGCTCTAGTCTGTTGCACTACGTCACTTACAATTTCTTGTATTGTTTGTGTTTGTCCTTTTTCTTATTGCACCGTCTATTGTCTTATTGCACTGGGGAACAATGGGAACGTTATATCATCCCTGTATATGTCCTGACACTGGAATGACAAATAAAGAACCTTGAACCTTGAATCTTTAGCCAGGCTTAAAAAAAACAAATTGCCAATTATTTGGGGGCCCGCCTTGCAGTATCCCCACAGCCCACCAGTGGGCCCCATACAGGCCTGCCCACGGCTTGGGAATGGCTGTAGTAAACTGCTACAGGAGGGTAATGAGCAGGACGGGTTGGCAGTTGGCTGTCAGCTTGGCACAGGGCAGTGGGGAGGAACTGTGTGTGCACTACTGATATTTGTCAAGACATGAGGCTGCGTTCCAAGTGGTTCAGGGCGGGGTGGCGTGACTGGGGGTAGTGGGGGAAGGGGTGCAACGTGCATGTCACCTTCCTCTATAAATATTGTGCCTTCAGTTTATGTTTGTTGGGGCATTAGTCGTAATTATCGAAGACTGAATGTGTGGCTAATCGCTGCCGTGCTAATGTAAGCTGTCACAGCACCTCAGCTACTGTATAAACACAACAAAACAACCACAATTGCTGATATTATTACCTTTAGCCGCATTTATCCATCGCATAAATGTCTGCTGCAGCATAGCATATAATGGCATCCTTCATCTGTCGGTGTACTTCCAAACAGCCCACACACTTTGCATAGTTAAAGGGGTACCACCATGAATTTAACATTTTTTAAGATTTTTGCTGTTTTTAAATGTTGGGGAACATAAAAGGGAACACTCAGATTCTCCTGTTTAGTGATGTCCCTAAAAATAGCAATTTTAATAGCCCTTTCCACTTTAAGTCAGGGGTTTTCAACAGGTGGTCCGGGTACCACCAGTGGTCTTCGAGAGGGTTCCAGGTGGTCCCTATGCTAAATGATGGAAAGCCGATTAACCAGATGTAACTCTTGAGAATGTAAAAATTAAACCAAATGAACCCTTGCGGGTCCATTTGGTTTCATTTTTATACTCTCAAGAGTTAAAATATTCATCTGAATCAGCACCACTTAATTAAGAAGGCTACAATGTTTTGTTTGCAAAATCAAGCCAGGAATTGTGGACAAAACCAAAATAATTCTTTAGTTTTAGGTCTGTGGGGCTAAAATGTCATCAAATGCTGAATAAATGGTGGTCCCTGGTGTCAAAAAGGTTGAAAACCACTGCTATAAGATAATACTGCCGTGAACAGAGGTCCAAATTGGAGCCAGCAATCCCAAAAAACAAACACAAGACTTTGTGCCACTTCTTGCTTCAGTAAGAAAACAAAAAAGGAACCACCTGATGTGGGAGAAGGACATGCTTCCAAATAACTCAAGGTGACACTGCATGCTGCAGCACTCCTGGCTGTACTGTACTGCACTGGATGTTCTCTAGCTGCTGTTTGCTGGCTGGAGGCAGTGTAGTGGAAAAAACTACTCACATTGCTTCACATCAATACTGCAATGTAGAAATACTCTGTTACTGTTACAAGTAAAAGCTGTGGATTCAAAATGTGTAGACTACTAACAGTATGTATGGGCAGCAAAATGGGGAAACGGCAAGATCGCAGCAGTGACCCAACGAGCAGAAAGCACCCTGGTCACGACTGGTTGCTTATGGTTACGACCAGATGTAATATTTCCCAATTGGGGGGGCGGGAGAAATTTTCAGCTACAGGTCTACTTATGCTAGTAAAACAGCAATAACGTGTCAGTTGTTGTTGTTGAAGTTGCAACAGGCATGAACCATGCTAAAGGTCTGTCTCAGAGAGTTTTCTGTTTTCAATGATGAAATTCTGTTGGTCTAGTGGTGCCACAATTGCAGTTAGTTAGTAGTAGTAGTAGTAGTAGTGTTTCAAATAATTTTAAATATAAACACTTTAATTTCAAATATCTTTGAAATTTTGGTTGTTTTTGCATGCCATCATGGTCAGTGGGGAAGTCAGGCCATTTAGGGGGGGGCATTGCCCCCCCCCCCCCCCCCCCCCCCCCCCATGCCCATGCCTAGATCAGGCCCTGGTCACGACTAGTTTATAGGTCAGAACCCTACCTCTTACTCTAAGCATAACCACTAGCACGTATCAGTGCAAAATTACTAACCATATCTCTGACCCGAATGTATATGCATGTGCTGAAGTGGTTAACGTATGATATATATATATATATATATATATATATATATATATATATATATATATATATATATATATATATATATATATATATATATATATATATATATATTTTTTTTTTTTTTTTTTTTTTTTTTTTTATCCCACGATTTTGTAACCATTTTTTCACCCAGTGCCAATGGGTGCTAATGTATGATATTATTAAATAATCACAATGATGATGACAAAACAACTACTACGACTACTACAGTCGTTCTACTCAATGTAGTGGAGTAGAATTAAAGGTACTTCAAAGTTGCTTTTTATTACAGTAAAGTAAATGCACTTTCCACCAGAGGTGGCTGGTGGAATCGAAAGTAGGTCTGAGTCATCAAAGTCAAGCACCATCATCTGTAACAGGATGCTATGCCAGGTATGCAGGGTCTGCTGAAAACATAATGAACATGCTTCCTAGATTCTCAGGTACAGGCCTCTTAAAAATCCCCAAAGTAAAACCTACAACTAAAAAGTACGGTGAAGCAGCGTTTAGCTTTTATGGCCCAGTAATGTGGAACAGCCTGCCTGCTAATCTTCGGCTCTCTGAATCCACAAAAATCTTTAAAGAAACCTTAAAACATACCTCTTTAGCATTGCTTTTATTAATTTTAACACTGTATATACATATCATAGTTTTCTTTTCCCATTTGCCTTTCTTTTCATGTTTTCTGTTAAGCCCATTGTGTTGTACGTGTTGTATGAAATGTGTACGTGTTCTATGCAAATAAAGTTTTGATTGATTGATTGATTGATTGATTGATTGATTGATTGATTGATTGATTGATTGATTGATATGCAGTCTGCTGTTACTCAGGCAGAATGCGTGCCAGGCGGGGTCTCTTCTCGACTTCAGGGAGTCTTACTGGTATTAATTTGTTAATACGATTGCGTCAATTTTTCAACTTGCCATGGCCAGTACAGCACAGTAATGTTGGGCTATTGTATTGCACATACAGTGCAGCCAATGATGAAGCCATGATGTTATTAGACCGTATTAGCCATGCCCTACTCTGCTGTTGAAGAGCATTTCTTTGGTTTTGTGTGATATACTGCAGACTGTAAATCCATAGAGCTACAGTAGTCTATACAGTAATTTGAAATTGAATTAGCCCAGACTGGGGCCCAGTAGTTGCTAGAATCCAGGCTGCATGCCCTTAAATGTTGTATATTTTATGTCATTTGACTATATTAAATTGCTACCTACGGGAGGGGGAAAAAAAGATTAATGACCAAAAAGTTGGCAGCGCATTAATAAAGATCAACACCAGCAAATATAAACAGTAAACACACTGACAAAATCTACCACCATCTTTCTCTCTGACACACGGATATATTGTGGGGTGCGTGCTGTGCATTCTATAGTAACACATGCTCCGCGAGCGCTGCTGCTTTCTTGTCGCCACTGCGTTAATGCCGGGCTGTCAATCAACCAAGGCGCAAGCTGTCAACAGAAAAGGCCCCTCCGGCGCTGTCCCGACTGTGACCACACGCACACAACCATCAGCACCTCGTGCTGGCAGGCCCCCCTCGTGAGTTTAAATCCTCGCCCTTTCGTTTCAATCACCGCGGCGAGGCTTTACAGAAATGACACGGATGACAAAACACAGGAGGCCTCGTCCGAATGACAGAAACACAAGCATAATAGAGTCGCCAGACTCCACTGGAGAGCGAGAGATAGATAAATAGAGAGCAGGCGAGGTATAGGCTACGCACGGCGTGAGGGTGAGATGGAGGGGAGAGAGAGAGGGAGAGAGAGAGAGAGAGAGAGAGAGAGAGAGAGAGAGAGAGAGAGAGAGAGAGAGAGAGAGAGAGAGAGAGAGGCCTCAACGGCACAATGTCGCAGAACACAGCTCTTCCCAATAAACCCAAACTGTGTACCTGGGAGTGACACCTACTATATATCCCAACAAAATAGCCTAGCCTGCATAATAAAACAGTGGAGGAGTGCAACCAGGGGCGGATCTAGGCATGGGGGGGCAATGTCCCCCTAAATGCCCAGTCTGCCCCACAAAGCATGATGGCATGCAAAACAACCCAAGATATTTCAAATTAAAGTGATTGAAACACCAATACTAACACTACTACTGCTACTAATTAACTACAACTGTGGCACCACTAAACCAACAGCATTTCATCATTGAAAACAGAAAACTCTCCGAGTCAGACTTTTACCTTCATGCATGCTATGTGTCTGTTGCAACTTCAACAACACCTGGTGTTATTATTGATGCTTAGTTGCCTAATATACAGTAAGTCCTTTAACTAAAAATGGTATGGGTGTGGCTTCATGGGTGATGAAGCCGTCCCTATACCATTTTCTCCTGCCCCCCCAATTGGGAAATGTTACATCCGCCCCTGGGTGCAGCGATGGCCGGGATAGGGGGGGGGTGGATGCACCTCATATTCAATCTCGGGCCGAGGGCTAAACGGCGCCGGGTCGCTATCTGGTGCTGCAAATGATATATGATCACGAACAACATGAAAAATTCAAAGGCAGGACAATGAAGGTCTACGGGGCTCTGAATGGAGTAATGATAGGGTACAGTATAGCACCTCACGTTATGAGCATTGCAGGTCTCCTCAAATCTCCACCTCATCACACATGTCCTTTGGTTATGAAAGTAAAGTGTCACAACGTAAAAGATGGCGACTTAACGGTGTGATATGTTTCGCCCGCACAGGTTTGTTATGAAAGTCAATGCATTCTCAACAGATTCACATCTTTAAGCAATACTTTCATACAGATTATGCGACAGGATAATGTGTTTTTTATGTAGATTTGCAAACGCTTATTATATGAACGCAGTGAGCCCTTACTATTTAAGCCAGGCAAAACCTGTCTGTGTCTGTCAAGGCATATAGCACATCAGGAGCAATTAGAAGTTGTTTTAAGGAGTGTCCTGCTCAAGGAAACTTCGCCACTAAAGGGATTTATACACAGAGAGTAATAAATCGCTCATATCTAGTTCATTTTCAACAGGACCTGTGTTATCGCCAGCTGTTATCTCACGGTGTCCAATGTTGTTTGTTGCACACATACTTTTTTTGCACGCACCTGCATTAGAATTTAGACCTCAATTCTGGTGAACCAGAATTGAGTTTTACGCTGAGTGATTATGGCCCAGTCATCAGGTGAGGGGCACAGTGGGATCGCTGTGACAATGCAGGTGTTTATCACTCACCCGTCTGTAATGCCCTTAACTCTGCTTAAGTCCGGCCTGGTGACCTTGTGGCTACCATCCGGCCACTCTACCAATGAATTAATTTGATGTTTCAGTCATTAGATCGACCAAAACGTCAAATTAATAAAGAGAAACATTTTTTGTGACAGTATGGATGCTTTTCTTTGTTTTCTGAAAATCTGAAATAGGATATATAAAATAGAAGAAAATAGAAGACGACGAAGACAGGGATAGAAAATGGAGACAAATGGCATCAGAAGCAGGGGCGGATGTAACATTTCCCAATTGGGGGGCAGGAGAAAATGATATGGGGGCAGCTTCATCGCCTGTGTTGCTTCGCGACACGGGCGCACCCATACCAGTTCCGGTTACAGGACTTATATTTGGCAATTATTTTCAATGATGAAAGGCTGTTGGTTTAGTGGTGAGACGATTGTAGTGTTTAAAATACTTTTAAATATAAGCACTGAAATACCTTGGGTTGTTTTGCATGCCATCATGTTTGGTAGGGCAGTCTGGGCATTTAGGGGGGCATCCCCCCCCCCCCCCCCCCAATGCCCATGCTTAGATCCACCCCTGATCATAAGATTGACAGCAAAGCAAAGGCAAACAGAACAAGGACAGGGGCAGAAGGGCCGACACAGAGACACGGACGCACACGCACACACACGCACACACACACACGCACACACACAGAGCGCATGGCGGGTGGCAGTACAAACGATCAGCACAGTCCCACGCAGAGATGTATTCAGTTGTTTCAAAGGACATCTGCTGGACTCACAACAGGCTCCGCAGTAGAGGTTCACACTAGTAAGGAGCCACTAAATAATGAATTCACAACATTCCAACTGGACGGGTTGTGTAATAATAGGCCTGCTGCGTCAAAAAGTTTCTAACGTTACAAACACAGTACTTTTTTTTTCTGTTTCTCATACAGACTCTAATGATCCAATCCTGTTCTGTATATGTACTGCATGAATAAATCAAAACACCTCAAAGCGCTTAATGATTTCAAGATACAAGATTATTCATGACATTTAAAGACCATTTCAAATATCTATCCACAAGTTTACCCTGCAAAGGCACTGGTGGGGTGGAATCAAAGCACACACACTCATGCCTCCCTTCAAGCAGTGTTGCCATGTCTGCTTAATATAAACAACCGTTGACTTGTTTTGTTTTTTTAATAGAGGAAGTCACTTACAAATACAATGTTAGTTGCTGGTTGATGCGGTGCTTTTTGGGCTTGTTTCTAAAGGGTACAGTACTTGCTTATTTGAGCTTGCTCCAACACTTCAAGGTACTCCAGATTAACTGTTTATGTGTCAAAGACGTTAAGACGAGTATTTGTTTACATAAACAAGTCAGGTAACAGTTGCCAAAGATGTTAAGATGAGATTTATAAGTGCCCCCCCCATGATGACCCCCTGCCACCTAAATATGTGCGCATATTTAGGCAGGGGGTGTATTTAGGTCCATATCTGACCCTATTGTGGCCACAGCGGCCACTTAACTTTCACTTTCACTTCAATGATTCATTTTGGCATAGTACTTCCTAGCATCTCTTGTGTGTGTGTGTGTAATGGTGGAAGAGCTGGTTGTTTAGGTCTGGTAGGAAGTGACACTTCCTGGACCGGAAATGATGTGATTGGCAGGGAGGTTACGCATCTCTGAAATATGTGTGAATGCATTAAATGCATTACTTAATGCATTTAAAAGGCAACTCTGGACCAAACAGGAGCGCTACCGACTGGCAAAATGGCTACCAAGGAGTTAATATGCAATTGTCCGCAGACAACAATCAGAAAATAGTATGTGCTTTGTTATTAAATGTATGTAATAATGAACTATTAATAATATTTCATTTTAGTCCTAATGTGTTTTTTAAATGACAGATATACAACATCACAACATGCCACTGTATTTTCCAGCTATTTGCATTTGGTCTGGTCTTCATAGACCCTAACCTGACTCTGCCAGATTGCTGTAGTACTGACTTCACAAGTTCCCTCCTCCTACCTTGATCTGGGAATTCTCAAACTGAAACTATGTGGGACAACAGCAGAACAAAGATATGATATATCCAAAATAATTAGGAGTTGTAGTTTTGTTAGGTTGTTGTTTACATTAGAGCAGTGGAACAGCTTCGATATGCCATCAGTCTCACGCTGATCCTGCCTCTAGCAGCCGCATACGGATGCATATAGCTCCGATCAGACCGGAGACAGAGTTTCCAGATGGGAGCAGTAGAAGGAACGCACTGCTGGCCTCAGATGGCGGAGTCAGATTACATAGACCCGGGTACTTTTTTCTCTTGCAAAACTGGCAACACAGCAAGAGAGGAAAGGAGGAACTTCTGCGCCCCACAAACTCAAAGACTTACAGTGTATCCCGATAGCTATAAGAATCGGGAGAGTAAAACCATGAAAAACCATTCAGCTGAGGTTACTATACTTCACGGATGTATCAAGAAACAATTGCTCTTTGGATTCGAAGGGGCGGAGAGATAGAGAGAGAGAGAGAGAGAGAGAGAGACAGAGACAGAGACAGAGAGAAAGAGATGTACCCCCGCATGTCAACTTAGTCCCCTTCGTGGCATATAAAACAAGTGACAGCTCACAGATATAACAAGGCTGGTCTCCGACGCATGCCATGCAATCAAGAGTAGCCCTGGATAATTGACAGATGCACTCGTGGCAAAGTGGGTGTATGTATAATAAGGTAAACTGCTATAGTCTCGGATGGCCAGTTCCCCAATCTCACTCCATTACCAACGGAGGTCTGGCTAAGAATAAGTGAGCGGCACTCATCGGGGCGTGGCTAAGCTGTGATTGAGCGGTGACAGGAGTCACAAGACCATGCAGAGTCTGAGCAATGTTTTTTGTCTATCTGTGAAATTAAGACATTGCCTGAAATGTGTGTATTGCAGTCTGTGCACACTGTACACTATCAAATATAAACCAGTAAGACAACTCACAGGCTGCGAGAAGCAGACAGACGACGCAGGCCGGTGACTTGGAAACCATATGTTTATGATTACTTTGTCATTCACAAAAGTTGGCAACCCCTTCCCGTTTTCAAAAAGTTTGCAACCCTGTTTTGGCGACGCTGTTCGCATTCACTAGTATTAAAAGATAAATTAGGTAAAAAACAAGACTAATCAGTTCATCTACCCCCTCTTTCCTAAATGCTGATGGGCCCCTTAACTGATATAGATGAGATGCTTAAAGGGGCTCAACGATGAATTTTTACCATCCAGAGCTTGACACTAACACTTGCCCGCTTGCCCGGGGCAAGTAAAAAAAAATGGTGGGGCAAGTGAAGACTGCTACCTGGTTGCCCGATCGGGCAAGTGTGCAACTTAGTGCACTATAACACAACACAAGATAAATTTGTCTTGAAGGCAGTCATTGCACTCTGCCTCTGTGTCTTTCCCTGCTTTCTAGCTATCCACAATTCCAGGCTGGATTTGGGAAACAAAACAGGCAATTTAACTTTCACATCAAAATGACCTAATCTTCTACATTCTCTAGTTGTGTAGACCTGGGGTAATTAAGATGAATTGTAACTCTTGGGAGCCTAAAATGAAACCAAATGGACCCGCAAGGGTCCATTTGGTTTCATTTTTACGTTCTCAAGAGTTACATCTGCAAAATTTACAATATATTTTAGGGGGCAAGTGACCATGAGCTGAGGGCAAGTAGAACCTGACTGCAGAGACTCTGTCCATGGTGCTGAAATGAGCTTTCTGTTACTCTGTCCGTGGTGCTGAAATGAGCTTTCTGTTATGGTAGCTGTAGTGACTGTCCGTGGTACTGAAATGAGCTTTCTGTTACTCTGTCCGTGGTGCTGAAATGAGCTTTCTGTTATGGTAGCTGTAGTGACTCTGTCCGTGGTACTGAAATGAGCTTTCTGTTACTCTGTCCGTGGTGCTGAAATGAGCTTTCTGTTATGGTAGCTGTAGTGACTCTGTCCGTGGTACTGAAATGTATATTTACTGAAATGTATATTTACTTGCCCCCTATATATTTTAGGGGGCAAGTGACCATGAGCTGAGGGTAAGTAGAACCTGACTTGCACTTGTCCGATGGGCAAGTACCTCCGAGACCTTAGTGTCAACCCCTGCCATCCCCAGTGTATTTTTCCCCCCGAAAAAACTCTTTGAGGGCATAAACATGAAACCAAATGGACCCTTGCGGCTCCATTTGGTCTCATTTTTACACTCTAGAGAGTTAAAATATTCACCATCTGAATCAGCCTAGTCTACACAACTAGAGAATGTAGAAGCGATTTGGATCTGTAAGTTTGACTGTTTTGTTCTCTCAGAAATCCAGCCTGGTATTGTTGACAAAAACAAAATAAATCTTTAGTTTTGTCTGTGGGGCTAGAATATATCATCAAATGGTGGTCCGTGGCTCAAATTCTGAATAAATAGTGGGTCCTGGTATGAAAAAGGTTGAAAGCCACTGGGCTACAGTGTTTGAAAATGTATTACCTAAAAGGCAACATGTATAGTATACAGTATGATACATTTGATTCATGGCGGATCCTCTTTAATGCAACAACATGACGCATATTAACAGCTTTATCCACACACACATTTTTCCCCTCAAAGGACCACAATGAATATACACTCCAGCCTGTTGGACGATGTGTCATTTTGACCGACAAGACTTTGCAGTGTTGCAAAAATAATAGCGATAATAGGCGTTATGTGCGAGCAGCACAGAACGAGCCGCGCGGTGGGAGCTTAGATGAGGACTGTCAGTGCTAATGTGGTTAATGTGGACGTGCCGTCCGCCAGGGTCACATGGAGAACACTCATCTGTCGTTTTCATTGGCGACTGTGTGCTATAGCCTATATGTGCTCCACTTCCATGGCAACGGATAAGAATGAGAAGCTTTCTTCCCAGCTTGCTCTGCTCCTGACAACGTGCACACAGAGCACACACACATGGACACGAGCGCACACACATGCACACACTGCCCGGTCTCCCGGAAAACCTGGCATCAAGGAATCTCAATCAAAATGGACTGGGATAATCCTCTGAAGCGGACCGTTGCCTTGCAACGTATAGGTGCATTATCCTAACCTGGGTGTCACAGGGTGTGATATGGAACATAGGAATATAGTGGGATTTAAGGGCACTTGGGCTGCCTTTAAAGCTCAAGTGCCCTTTAAATAGTACAAGTACAACTGAACCCATGATTAGTATGGTGATAGTTTTGGAATTGACCAACAGCCAAGTAATCATAGTCATAGTAATCGTAGTCATCTTTCTCAAGCAGTGCCACCACAGAAAAAACACTGAATCTCTCAATATTTTTCCCCATACTGGGCCTAAGTGGGTTCTGTTTTGCCTTTTTTTCTTATTTTGTTTTTGTCAGATGAAACCTGAATAATGAATAATGAAACCTCATAAAATGGAGACAACATCATCACCGCCCTGGTCGTCTTGACGGCCAATCCTGATTGCCTGCCAACGTGATTGTAGTATGATTGCCTACCATCTCCTGTTGCTCCGAAAAAGCACATGCACCGGAAAAGGCCTGATTTCGCAGCGGCAGTCTTAAAACCGCTGCTAACAGCAGTAAAGCTACAACAAAACACAGCCTTTCAACCACGCACAGAACGTCGGAATCAGACGCAAACAACGTAGAGGGAAAATAAAGACACTCTGGCAACACGGACTGCGTTGCAACAGCCGCAAGATGGCGCCAGGGAAATATTAAATATGATATTATATTAACAATCTGTCTATCATATTATAATAGACAGATTGTTCTATATTGGTTATCTGTGGGGATAGAAAACACGCATGGGAGCATCAAAAACACAGAAAGTAAAAAATAAAATTGGATGTCATGTTATCCACCCACTGTGACAGAAATATCAGTCAAAACATCATGGGATTTTCCGCATGAGACCTATAATGTACAAGTTTGGCATCGGTGGCCACTGTCCAAAGCACAGCTCTGAGGAAGGCCTACGGTGTCCCAATGTAAACCTGGTCGTCCCAGAGTGAAAACAACACTGGGTATCAATGTTTCCAAAGCAGAGCTGTTCCAGCAGAGTGTTGTGTTTGCACACAGAGGGGGATGAAGAGGCAGATAGCCTCCTGGTTGAAAAGTTTCATCCATCAAGCAGATCAGGTTATCAATCTGCGTCTAGCACCATTCCCTTTAGTATGGAGTGGCTGATTCCACTTGCTTTGACACTTGCGGAGATGCCGCTTCGGGGCTGTGATGAATTGGCTCCGTTAGTTTACATCGCATTCTTGTCTTTCTCTTGTTCAAACTAATCGGCAAGATTTCTTCTTTTAAGCGATTCTACTTCATTGTGCTGACTTGCACTTGACACAGAGCAACCTTTGAGATTTAAGAAATATTGTTTCTCCGTCACTGAAAATGTTATACACTGGTAAAATGTCCATGATTGCTTTCAACTTACTACTTTAAAATGCCAAAACCTAACAAAAACCCTATGAACAGAGCACATCCACTAGCTCACAACAACAGAGTTGTTCAATATGTGTTAATTTAACACCCATTGACGTTGAAAAGCATGAATGATAGATAATAAATCGTGTTTTATAGTGGCATCTTCATTTCAAGGATTAGTTTTGATGGACTGCATCACTAATTCTATTATGATTCCATTTTAGCACAATTTAACAGTAATTTTCACTTTGCTTGTGTTCCTTTTAGTCAGCAGTGCATTCACTCTGATCCACATATTCAATTACCAGATTATAATAAACAAGAAAATGGGAAAAAAGAAAATATCCGCATTTCATACTTGACTAGACTGTATTCTCAGCCTTATTCTGCTCTTGATAGGTGATGGGAACACTACTACTACTCCATTACTACTACTACTACTACTACTACTACTACCATTACTATCACTACTATTACTACTAAAGTAAAAGTATGGTAGTCAGCAGTGACTAAAACTATGACTATAAGAGTTTCATCGACTATGTATTTTCACGAAAAAGGGGCCATGAAAACTTTTATTACATGTTCTCAGTGACCCCCACAAAATGGCCAGAACTACTTAATATTGACCAAAAGCAGAGCAGAATTCCCACCACTGGACTCTGGCAATCAATTAATACATAGGACACCACTAGAATATTGGACAGTATTTCATCCAAATTAAGTTGGATGAAATCCAAAAATGCCATAGGGCTTAAAAAGCGATAGGGCTTTAAGTTAACTATCGCTTTAACTTAAAGCCCTAACAACACCAAAGGGTCAAGACTGTTTTAGCACATGTCCCTGTGCTCTGTCTTGTTCCATGTTGGCACATGTTGTCTCAAGTGAATCAATGCATGGAATTCCTTGCAACCGTTTGGACCCAAAGAACTGCAATGTGACCCTTTGGTATGAATATTTTAACTTTGAGAGCGTATAAATGAAACCAAATGGACCCTTGCGGGTCCATTTGGTTTCATTTTTACGCTCTCAAAAGTTAAAATATTCATCATCTGAATTAGCCCAAAGTCTACACATTCAATCAGAGAATGGTCATTTTTGTTAACCTGTTTTGTTTCCCAAATCCAGCCTGGAATTGTGGACAAAAACAAAAGAAATCTTGAAGAAAGTTTTGGGATCTGTGGGGCTAAAATGTCATCAAATGGTGGTCCGTGGCTCAAATACTGAATAAGTAGAGGGCCCTGGTGTCAAAATGGTTGGTCTTACTCTTACTTTTATCTTGAAATTAAATTAATATTACGAAGACTTTAGTTCATCCTTTAGTCTTGGCCCTCCACAATATTTTATGCATCTCATTTGGCCCCTTGGGAAAAATAATTGCCCATCCCTGTTATAGGGCTTTAGAATACCCTACTTTATCATGGTACTATATGCCAAAACAGAAGCACAGCATTAAGAAGCAATAGTCATGATTGAAATAGGACCTTACACTAGCTACTGAAAGTATGTATGCCAATCTTTACTAACTAAGGTAATACAATCAAGTGTAAAGTCTAGTCAAATGTCCATTATAATCCCTGCTGTGGTCATTCTCATACAGCAAGCAGCTGCGGAAAGAGCCACGCATTCTAGCTACAGTAGGCCCTACTGAGAAACGCACGCAGGGCTGAAAAGCACTTGCTTATCGGCTTCAAATCCACCAGAGCTTTCTTGCCAACTGAGTGGAGTTGCGAAGGTTCTGTATTAAAATGTGTGCTGCTCGAGTAAAGCTTAAAACAAGAAATAACGCATCATTTAATTGGCACCTGCTGCATTATTTCTACAGAATTGACCTCCGAGTATTGGAATGGTTTTTGTAGCCTACTGGCTATCTGATAGGCTGATCTGATCTCTCGGCAACGCCGCGACTTCTGATTGGTAATCTCATCGCTCGGCAACCATTCCATCTCCAAAGTCCCCGTGCCTGTTTATTAGGCAGCCTGCAGCTGCCAAAAAAATATACAAGCTCAAAACGCGTTGCATCATGACTTATTTACTTCCTTTCCACCCCAGTCTAGCATACTCTGTCAGGACTGAGAATTTGACACTTTCTCCTTCACTCCACATTGCCTTCAGCCAGAGAGGTTTTTTTGCCAACCAATGGAAAGCAATAATTGGAGACCCCCTGACTGGTAATGGAGGTCTGCGACCCCAAGAAATCACTGAACCAACCCTCCTTCCCATTGGCAATCGGACCAGACATATTTAATTAATACCCGCCGCTCTCGGCTCTCACGCGCGGACTACACGCAGGCGTAAAAAAGGCAAAAGGAGAGGAGCGATTGTAAATCAATGTAGACAATCGGGAGATGAGAAAAAAGGAGATGGACGTATTTGCACACGCGGGGCTGGCGCTCGCTGTCCGAGATGAAAGCCTGGCAAGAAGAAGAGATTGGTCTCTCGCTTCCAGCCTGACGCCCCAACTTTATCTAACTCTCCTCCAGATTCGTTTGAGGGGCGGATAAAGATACGCCCGCCTTGAACAAACAGAAAGCAGGATTCCATTACCCGTTTCTACGCCTAAAGCGCCCCCCTTCGCTTCTAACAGAGCCTTTGCTTTGCTTTCAATCGCTCAACATTATTCTCGCCCACTCCTTTAATTCAATCAATCACCAGCTGTGTGTGTGTAGAAGAGCCCAAGCTGTATACCTGGAGGGGGGTGGGGGGTTGGTTGGTTGGTTGTTTGGGGGACCTACAAAACGTGGCTAATTTGTGAATTGTCAATTACCCGGTGCAGCACAGCGGAGTGAAGTCAGACAGAGAGCAATTAAACCGGGGTCTGAGCGTCCCGGGGACCCCTGTGGCTCCAGCGGTCGGCTCAGGTTAGTCGTGGCCAGTGGCTACAGCAGGGCCTGTCAGCCGGTGAAAATGTTCAAGACGAAGAGCGAGGAGGTGGATGCCGAGAGGTATCAGAGCAGTGAGTGCAGGCAGACAGTCATCAGATGGGGAGGGTGGGGTGCGTAGCGACGTACGGTTATGTGTGGGGACCGAGGGGAAATGCCCGGCGGGGCGGCGGACCCGTCAAGGATGAAAATTCCCAGTGACAGCACCAGTCATGCCTGCTGAGCTGTCACTGTGCAGCCCTGAAGCATGACACAGCACATGGACCCGACTGTTGTTGTTGGAATGGCAGCGCTTCTGCTAGCCTAGTGCCAAGTCTATACCTCAGAAGATGCTCCACAGTGAGTGAGTGGTTCTCATAGTGGGGGGTCTATAGCAGGGGGTTTCAACCTTTTTCATACCAGGGCCCATTATTTATTCTGTATTTTAGCCACGGACCACCGTTTGATGTTGGGTTTAGTCTCTCGGACGCAAAAATAAGGATGCCCAAGTTTGTGGATGTCCACAGTTTAGGAGATAAACTAGCCAAACGTTCAAAATAGCAATTGTTCTACATTTTTCAAAAAATGTGTAGATTCTTGAAAATTAAGTAATTCAGATGTTTAAATATAATTTAACTCTTTTTTTTTTCTTTTTGTAAAAACCATGTAATAGCTGACCAATCTCTAATAAAGTCTGCAAGAGTGCCTCTTAATGCATATGATAATCGCACCACAGATAAAATGAGTTTTGCATACCATACAGTAGTTACGTCAGGGTCGATCCTCATCCAACCATTTTTGCGTAACCAGATTTGATTAATTACCTGCACACTGCCTAACACTTGGAACATTAAACCTGGCGTCCCATTTCTGGACAAATTTGCAACACTCATTTTCAGTCTGATTCTTCGGATTTCGGCACACTAAGCAATTATGTGTATTATGCAAATAGGAGTATTAACTAATTTGATTTTGATACACGATAGATACACTTTGCCAAGCACTTGTGAAAAAGACAGGCATCTGAGAGGCTACACTGGAAAGACTCTAGATTGGAGGAGGCTTAAACATTTTCACTCAGAGATAATCATGATCTTATGACATGCCACCACTCACCAATCATCATGATATGACTATGAATCTCCAAACATGAAAGTGAAGACAAAATCTGAGACATTGCCGTCATTAATATACCTTAGAGATGTTGTGTGGACATGATAAAAAGTTCCTTTATTTGTTGGTGTTCAAGTGAGCAGTTGCAAACTGTTGCAAATAACTTATGAAAGGAGTGGGTGCTGTGGCCTGCCATGTGTAGTTAAAAGTCCAGTGATTGGCTTTGGCTTGGTTGTGTAGGCGGCCGCATATAGCATGTTTATCACCGTGCCATGTAGGAAGAACTTTACCCGTGTGTGGCTCTGCTGTCTGCCTGCTGGTGATCCCGTGTTGTACGATAAACTGTGACCCTAAATAAATGTGTGTACATGACACATGCTTTGCGCAAAGATTTTCTTTAATCTGTATCCAATGGCATGTGATCTGTGTGAGATTTTAATGGGTTTTAATGAAAAGCAATTCAATTAAGATGATTGGTGTATAATTGGTATAATTTGGTGTTTGTACATGTAGTACACTATACTGCGCAAGGTACAGGCTGCCTGTGCACTGTGGTGTTTGGAGATAAGCTCTGGAATGCCAGTCAATTGCGCAGGCAGGAAGTGGACAGACATACATTCAGAGAATTATTTAGAGACTTTAGAGAGATTCTAATTAGTTAATTAGTTTAGAGATAGTCTAATTAGTATGTGTAGTGTAGTGTAACGGGTAAAAGTCAAATTTCAACTTTTTTCCCCTTTCAAGTTCAAAGTATAGAGTGTAGAGTCTAATCAAGAAATGCCATCTGCCAAGAGATGATAATTAAGCAGTAATTCATCCTATGTAGTGGCAGATGCATTACACATTAAGGAACAAATTAGCAATTACGGTAACAAAGCCGTAATGTGATGTGATTGTGGGGTGGAGTAAAAAAAAAAAAAACATGTGATTTGACTTTGTTTAAATTCAATTCCTAGTGATTAAAGGTGTTAAAATAGGTCAGACAGACAGACAGGTCTACCTAGCAGGGAGTACAGTTAGACAGGGAACCCTCGCTGGTTGAGAAGCGATGGAGGACCACAGGGCACACTTCCAAGGGACTGACCCAGCAGTACCTGTCACATCCCATAACATCTAAACAATTATCCCTGCCGCCCTTTTCTCTGACAGCCGGAGAGAAGGGGGGGATTACGCACATAAGGCCACATCTGGCAGCTAGCACGCCACCCCCCCCCCCCCCCACACACACACACACCCCTCCGGGGCGGTGCAGGCCCGTTGTCGCACGCCATGCAGGCCGCTGACCAGAAATAAGCCCCCCAGCCCACCCCACCTTGTTTACTCTGCCTCGACTGTCAGATGGCCCCGGCTCCCCCAAACCCAATCAGAAAGTGTGTTATTGAAGGGGAGCAGTCCCTGCGGGAGCAATTACACGGCCAGTCCCATTTCATTTCATACAGTCTGTGAGGCTACCTCGGCTGTTGCTGTGAGGATACCTGGCTGGGATTAGGAGCATAGATGGGAAGAGAGAGAGAGAGAGAGAGGGAGTGGCCAGGGTCAGAGTAGATCGGTGGGAGAAACCAAAAGACAGCTAACCACTTAAAATGTCTATAGCAACCTGGACACATGAGATGCCGACTTAGTGCGCTCTTCCCTTCCCCCTTCTAGCCCAAACCAAATATTCACCACAAATTTACAACAACCAGCTTACAGAAGAGTTGGCAGAGCCTGTTGATCTGACTCTAGGATTTGACTCTTCACGGTGTCTACGTTGCTACGTGGCTCAGTCTTTCATTCCACTGAACACAACTGGTCGTGTTCACAGGCCACACGTGATGGAGGGTGCAATCTCCCTACTGTATGTGTCTGCATCCCACAGGGTCATGTTCAGTGCTGTGACGAACCGACTGCAGCACGCCAAAACCCTGATTCGGTGACCCAGTCACATGCACTCTTCTCCTAATCAGCAGGGGGGGCATTTAAACGTCATTGATCATTGATATGCCTCCTCTCCTCGCTGCTCCATTCTGCAGTTGCTTCCATCTCTGCTGTACATTGCTGCCCTATGAAGTTTTTGCCCTTCCAGGTCGACAAATTAGGAGCCAGCACTGTAGTGAGGCACAGCCATGGAGAAAGTGTGCCCAGCGGAGGCACGGGGCAAGAAACCCGGGGCAGTGTCCAGCCATGGGTATTCCCTGGCCCCAGGCAGCAGTTCACCGGGCAGACTGCACAGAGCCCATTAGTTTGCCCCTTCAAGTTGCAGTCTCTCTTTAAAGTTCTTCTCAACTCCTGTCGGTGTACTAATCTGCCATCGGTCTCATGCCGGTACTACCAGCGCTGAGTTACATTTACAACACTACCTCCTCCCTAGCATCCGTTTCCCCCTTTGGGCTCTAAATTCATTCCCTATAATTGTATTTGTCATATCACTTAAAGACAAATCTTTCATGCTTACAGGGAATGAACAGAGGCAGAGACTAAACGCCAATATGTACGCTTCAGATGTCTATGCTCAGATGTTATGCTCAAAAGAAATAATATTAATTCAATGATTCCAAGAGCTGTTGGACTGAAATGGGAGAAATAATGTGTTTCTTCACACACATTATTACAGTATGTCCTCCCCTGTAGACCTAAAGTGTGTTATGGAAATGACAATACGAACCGATTCTGAAGTGGTCAAACGTCAAGTCTAAAGTTTCCATTCCGGTAATGGATATTATAATGCCCAGTGTTTCCCCCAGAAAATTGTTTAGCCAAGGTGGTGAGGCTTCGAGTCTGTGCTCGTGCGCGTCCGTGCATGTGCGCGTGCATGTGATGTAATTACAATACCGTAGGCCAGGGGTAGGCAACCTTTTTGACATGAAGTGCCATGATTTTTTCCTTGACACTCCGAGTGCCACAGTAAAAAAATGACTATAAATTCCCTTATTGTCAATAAGGGAATGACTGCACGGTCATCACATATTCAATGGCCATTTACTGCAGTTATGTCATTATTAGGCCATATTTCATTTCTTATCAGAACAGGCAGACTGGTAGATATTTTTCTTTCACTTTCATTTGTCCATAAGTAGTCCCTAGCCATGAATTTGTTATTTATTCATGTTAGTATGTATTTCACCTGTTATTTCAATAGGCTTAAAACACATCTAGCATTAACAGAGACAGTGAGAAAACTTTACAACAGAAAACAGAAGGGGGACTTTTAGGACAATTGACAGCTGTAGTCTGTCAGTCACCATGTGGGACAGAGTCTCAATTTGCGGGATGACTGAAAAGTCTTTGAAATGAGACACTGTCCCACGCAAAGAAGGACATCTGGTCACCCTGTGACTGTCCCACAGAAACGGGGACATCTGGTCACCCTCAAAATACTCCGCTTCAAGACACACACACACACACACACACACACACACACACACACACACACACACACACACACACACACACACACACACACACACACACACACACACACACACACACACACACACACACACACACACACACACACACACACACACACACACACACACACACACACACACACACTCTCTCTCTCTCTCTCTCTCAGAAGCAGCACACACTCAGAAGCAGCACACGAGCTACAAGCTAGCCTATATGCTAATTATTCAACAGACAGGGAGAGGGAGGCTAACGTTAAGCATATGAAGCTACACACCAGTCGAAACGCAATAATTTCAGCGTGGATGTTGTTTGGTTAGGCTGACATGACGGGGTCCGCGGGAGTCGGGTGTGACACAGACGGCATGCGTTGACCAGCAACCAGACAGCCACCATTGCGTCTTTTTACTGCTTCGGGAGCCGAAGCACTGCATGCACTGATTGAGCAGCGCGCAGCACAGAAGTGTCGACACTGGATCAGACTCGCTCCGGTTGAATACTGAATAATAGCGGCCGTTGCGATCTGCTAATGACATGGTTTCAAATCGCACTTTCGGTTTGAAGGCAGCCTTAGTGCAGATAACATGCAAATTGTATGAACGACACATTTTAACTTTAACTCTGGTTTCTTGTTTTGTTTTTTGTTTTTTTGGGGGGGAACGTAGCCAAGGCGGGGGTGGATTTCACTCAGGGCGGCCGCCTTAAGAATAAAGCGCTGGGGGAAACCCTGATGTCCCAGAGGGACGTGCATCAAGGACCTCCTTAGGGAGACACTTGAGAGGCATCAAACGTCTCACCCTAGGAGATGAAAACTAGCTATCCATCGGAGAAAAAATAAATCACCAAGAGCTTTGCCTTTTGGCTCACCTTTCTTTTCGTAACTGTGCGGTTCAGCAACTGCAATTCGGCCCCCTGCTGCTCCGATTCTCGAAATAACTTGGGAAGACGGAGAAGGAGATAATTTAAACTCCTTGACCTAGTCTAATGCCTCTTTCCCCTACATCAGTGGTTTTCAAACTTTTTCATACCAGGGCCCACTATTTATTTGGCCACGGACCACAATTTGATGGCATTTTAGCCCCACAAATCCCCAAAAAACTAAAGATTTCTTCTATTTGTGTAAAATTCGTGTAAAAGGCCAACATAGATTAGAATAACCATGCTTCTGCATTCCCTAATCGTCTAGACTAATTCAGATGATGAATATTTTCACTCTTGAGAGTGTAAAAACGAAACCAAATGGACCAACCGGTGCAATAAACAGCCCCTTCAACGCCCCTTCTCCACAAAGTTGTGTATTTCCCATTCATTTTTATGTGGTCTGGCTTATTAGCCAGGTTAGCCCTGGGCCAATATGTTTGGAAATCACTGCTCTCCACCCTCAACAGACCAACCAACCAACACCGTTTGGCAGTAACAAGAATATACATGGAGGGAGTTGTCAATGACTAGAGTGTGGAGAAAATGTCAAATGCAGACTAAATAAAATAGGATTTTGACTGCCAGTGAGTCTTATAGATCAGGGGTGTCAAACTCAGATACAGTACAGAGCGTTCCAAAATTAAAAACTGAACAAAGCCGCGGGCCAAGTTTGAACAAACTAACCCTTAAAAGGGGAATTCCACCCATTTTCAAAAAAATCCTGAGAGTGTACAAATGGAACCAAATGGACCCGCTAGGGTCCATTTGGTTCACATTTGTACCCTCTCAGGAAAATTTTCCCCTTTAATTTGATAATGTCTCAAGGGCCAAATGAAATTACATGGCGGGCCAAATTTGGCCCGCGGGCCAGAGTTTGATACCCATGTTATAGACTAACTGAATTTTTGAAACAGGACCTGTCGTTCCGTCAAACCTTGAAAATGTTCCCAACCTTTTTGCCCCCCATCTGATTGCCAGCCCTGCCTATATAGTATAAACAAAAAGCGTTGAATGCACATTGGACCGCCCGAGTTCCGCTAGCCCAGAACTGTTGAAAAGGGATTTCAACATGAACGGGAGGGGGTCGAAGGAGGACACTAAACTAATAAAACTAATGAAAGAGAAGACCGGAATTCAATTTACCTAGCGCCCGTCCCCTGAGGGACTTGGGATGGGGTCATTATCAGTAAGACTGTGAAACGGATCTGATGTGGAGCGGAGTCTGAATACAAACCGTGGTCTTCTATGCAGAGTGGGACACACTAGCCCAATGTTTTTTTTTGTTTGTTTAACTTTACAGGCATATGAAAGTATAGTTCTGTGTGTGTGTGTGTGTGTGTGTGTGTGTGTGTGTGTGTGTGTGTGTGTGTGTGTGTGTGTGTGTGTGTGTGTGTGTGTGTGTGTGTGTGTGTGTGTGTGTGTGTGTGTGTGCGTGTGTGTGCGCGCGTGTGTGTGTGCGCGCGCACACTAAATTAATTGACGATGAATCTGATGAAAATTTTAACGCAATCCCATGTGCACACTGACTCAACCCACTGAGCATTTTCTCATTGAAAAAAATTGGTAGAGCACAGTTTTATGGAGACCTATAGCTTTGTGTCCCCCTGTAACCAGAGCCATATAGAGTATAGCTTGAGAAGGCTGCAAGCATTGGGTGCTTGTATTGTAGACCACCTATTTTTTATGAATATTAAAGAAATAAACAGATCTTTTTTTTCCCCAGATTAGCTTTCCTTTTTAAATTTTCAAATTCAAACCAGGCATATTTTGGACATAGTTTCGAATGGTGATTAATCATGATTAAATTCAGTTTGAAGCTGTGATTAATTTGAATACAGTTTAAAATCATTCAACAGCCCTAAGACAGCTTTGATGAAATTATCTACAAGCTGTATGAGCATATACAGTACAGGTATTTGAGCTATTTTTCACATTTAGATTTACACAGAAAACATGTAAATGCTGTATATATTGTTCAATTTCATCAAATCGCTGTTGTACCGCATGTATGGCAGTTCAATACCAACACGCAGAACCATCACAGAAATAATACAACATACCTGTACCTGTTTACATGAAAATATGCAGCAGCCATTTGTCACAGGCCTGTATTCCACTTGAAGCTAATGACATACTGCACGTTTATCTACACGCAAACAAACTGCAGGCTAATCTTCTAGGATGCCAGAACATGAGTGATGTGTGCCTTCAGGCTTAGATAAGCCGTGAACAAGTGCAAGGACCACACAGGTAGCGAATCTGAATGCAAATTTACTTGTGCGCAAAACATTTACATAATATAACATTAGATAAGGCGGCACAAAGATTGTAGCAGTGAATAAAATCCACACTGAAAGCTAAAGACGTAGAATTCTCTGTTTACCAGAGAATACTACTTTTTAACCATTCAAAATCTACTTCACTGCTGTGGGTCCCCACACACACACACACACAACTGTACCCCTAAGCCAAGACTACTCCATCCTACTCCATCCTTCGTACAGACTCCACAGACATTAATTAAAATGTGTTTGCAAAAAACAAAAACAGAACAAAAAGTCATCTGTAAGAAATCAGAAATTCTAATCTTTGGCCCAGACGACCTCCTCTCCCTCCACTTAGAATATCAGTCTCAACATTGACGGCTGCACTGTAACAAATCCCACACCGTCCATAACCTTGGCAGGGCTTGACACTAACACTTGCCCGCTTGCCCGGGGCAAGTAAAAAAAATGGTGGGGCAAGTGAAGACTGCTACCTGGTTGCCCGATCGGGCAAGTGTGCAACTTAGTGCACTATAACACAACACAAGATAAATTTGTCTTGAAGGCTAATTAAGATGATGAATTTTAACTCTTGAGAGTGTAAAAATGAAACCAAATGGACCCGCAAGGGTCCATTTGGTTTCATTTTTACGTTCTCAAGAGTTACATCTGGTTAACCAACTTAGCTGGGGACCACCTGGAACCCTCTCAGGGACCACTGGTGGTCCCCGGACCACCTGTTGAAAACCCCTGGTTTAAAGCACCCAAGTAGGAAGTAAACATAAATGCAAAATTTACAATATATTTTTGGGGGGCAAGTGACCATGACCTGAGGGCAAGTAGAACCTGACTTGCACTTGCCCGATGGGCAAGTGCCTCGGAGACCTTAGTGTCAACCCCTGCTTGGTGTCATAATAAAGTCATCCCTAATCTCCAAAACAGCCTTTTTTTCACCTCAGGAATATTGAACGGCCCTCTCTAAATTTCACATCTGCTGAAACACTCATTCATGCATTCATACTGCAACAGTATTCCTGACGACACCACGTCCAGTCCTCAACAAACTACAATACTTTCAAAACTTAGCTGCCCGTCTGTTCACCAGCACCCGCTCCAGAGACCATATTACACCTGTCCTCCACGTCCTATATCGACTCCCCTGTACAAACAAGGAACTCACTAGAAAATCCTCCTCACCACCTAGCAAAGCACACATCAATCTGGCTCCCCCGCTGCCCCGCCGACAGACAAATGGCACCTCGATGCAGTGGGAATAGCGGCATGGCAGTGATACTGAGTAATGGGCGGAAGCATTGTTAAAAGCAAAATGAAGGAAAAGTTGAGCCACTCTTTCCAGGCTTCTCACTGTTGACAAAAATAGTGGTGTTCACGACTTGAAGAGTAAAAACCTACTGAAGTAAACAGTTCAGTAGTCCACCGTCAGATATAGCAGTAAGCTGTGAGTCTAGTAAATTAAGGGTTGAAGGACAACATACGTACAGTGCACATTGATACAATGACATACTGGTGTTTTTCCTCAATCCGCACCACAGACCAATCAGAAGCTTTCACTTCATTTCAACCTACATATGCCCCGCCTACCTATGGGCATAGGTTCCTGGCCAGACAGAATAGCGAAGTGACTTTCAGATAGTCAGAACGGAGACATCAGGATGGAACCAAGGCTAGAGTTGTGTCACCAGCATAGACTTCCATTGTAAGAATGGAATGCGGAAGTTCTCAATCTCAATTTGAGGATTGGAAGTTTGGAACTATAGCTCATGGCATATATTTGAGGCAAGATCAAAGCATGTTGCCTCTCTCCCTCTCTCCCCTACCTCTCCCTCATAAACACAAGTATAGGCTCCATATTCTGGGCATGTAGGCAGGCATAGGCACACATACTGTAGCAGACATCCAGTGTCACGATTCAATTCAACAATCACTCAAGAAGACACCCACCTTGCTCAAGGACGACACTTCGGTACAAACTCTGTGGAAGCCCGGGGGGGTCAACTGAGAACTTTCCGGATCCTGTGCGGCCTCTTCATCTCCCAAACCTCCGCCACCTAGAAATGTAGGCAGAAATGCATACTGACAATCCCGTAGGCAGAACACCATTCGCTCTGTCATCCATCAAATGTCGAGGACCATAGAGAATACCCAACACACACACACATACACTTCACTGACCGACAGCACAGTGTGTGAAACTGTGAACATGATGTGTAGGTGAGCAGACCGACAGATTGTTAGAGGACAGTGTGGTCCAGCTCTCACCGGTCAGTGGGTCACTGACAACGCTCGTCCCAATTTAAAGTTCAGCCTCCCGCTCTGCTCCAGCACCCGGCTGAAGTTTGACAGTGTGTGCAAAGGGCTTCGCTCTTTAACTCACTGCATTTCATAGCAGATTAGGATAAAAAAGGTATAGAGGTAAGAATTATAAACCAGTAGGTACGCTCCTCTGTCAATGCTCATTTTCTATGGTGTCGCATTTAAAAAGAGTACGATTAGACAAGTAAACTGTTTCATGAACAGTTGGTAGAACAGGCACGGCCGATTTTGTGGGATTAGCACAACTGACAGTCAGAAAAGCCACAAAAAATAATGCCAGTTTTGGTTGCAACTGCTAAGTGAACTAATCAATAGCGGAAAATAAAATGTATAAAATACAAGTATGAAATAATATTCACGTAGGCTATATAAAATTCTTGATACAGTGAATTCTTGTTTAATCAAATATGACCAGCGGCCTGGGCACGGACAGCAGCATGACACGACCCATGATGAAATATTGAACTTTATAAGGACGAGACCAGATAGTGAGGTCTTGTGAGATCTTATTGCGGTTACCATATTACCATTGAGGAAGCCAGGATCGGTACTTCATATTCTACCATGTTCTTTTACTACATTCATGAAGGCAGTAAAAGGAGACACCTAGCAGGGCTTGACACTAACACTTGCCCGCTTGCCTGGGGCAAGTAAAAAAAATGGTGGGGCAAGTGAAGACTGCTACCTGGTTGCCCGATTGGGCAAGTGCATGTGCAACTTAGTGCGCAATAACACAACACAAATTTGTCTTGAAGGTGGTCATTGGGACCTGGGCTAATTAAGATGACGAATTTTAACTCTTGAGAGTGTAAAAATGAAACCAAATGGACCCGCAGGGGTCCATTTGGTTTCATTTTTACGTTCTCAAGAGTTACATCTGGTTAACCAACTTAGCTGGGGACCACCTGGAACCCTCTCAGGGACCACATGTTGAAAACCCCTGGTTTAAAGCACCCAAGTAGGAAGTAAACTTAAACGCAAAATTTACAATATATTTTTGGGGGGCAAGTGACCATGACCTGAGGGCAAGTAGAACCTGACTTGCACTTGCCCGATGGGCAAGTGCCTCGGAGACCTTAGTGTCAACCCCAACCTAGCACTCTGGAGCCCTGAATGGGCTCCCTCTGTGTGTAAAGAGGTCTTCTGAGAGATTATTGCGGTTACCATATTACCGTTGAGGAAGCCAGGATCGGTACTTCATATTCTACCATTTTCTTTTACAACCTAGATCAAGACGACATCTTCTATAACTCACGGCTTACCATATTAGCCTGAGTCAGAGACCTTTCTTATACTGAGACCCCCTCTCTTGGAGCTAGGCATCTCACGGCCGTAGATTTGTGTGGGCCATCTACAGTATGCAATTGTACCATTTAGCAGACACTCTTTACCCAGACTGACTTTCATTAATGAAGGTAAACACATACTGTAGTGTACATCAAATGTATAGACAGTGTAGTGCCTCAGTAACAGCACAGCTAAACCAAGAACCTATAGCAATCTGTACACTGAAATTAGAGAAACTATAGGATGGTAGGTCAACAAGGCACGTCACTATACTGTACAGCAGGGGTGCCCAAAAGGTAGATCGTGATCTACCAGTAGATCACACAGACCATGCAGGATTACGACAGTCCCCATAGATCTGTAACTCTTGAGAGTGTTAAAATGAAACCAAATGGACCCTTACGGGTCCATTTGGTTTCATTCTTGAAATGGATTTTCAGTAATAGATCACATTTTTTATGTGTAGATCTTGTTGAGACGGTCATTTTGAAAGTAGCTCTCAAGTCAAAAAAGTGTGGGCACGGCTGCTGTACACTTCAGTATACAAAAACACTTTGGTTACTATATTTGAATGATGCCAATACTGCACAGTATCCTATTCGTGATTGTGGTTTAAAGTTAAATGCTTCCACTGAAAGGACAATTATTAATGTCAGCAGGTCTATTACAGCTCTCAGTGCCAGTCAGAATATCTATTCTTAACTGGTCCGTATCCAATATCCACACCTTCAGCTACTTTGTGCTCACTTCTTGATATAAAAGACAGAGATATCAGACAAAGGAGGCTGCATGCATGCAGTCATCCGAGGGTTTTCCGGGAGAAAGGACATCCGATAAATTCATTTTGCAAGGTTAAACTTATCAATAACATTGTTTTTTTTTTTTTTTTAAGCTGGCAAGCTCACACCGTGAGGCGTTGAAACTTTTTGAGATAGAGATATGAAAAGGCGTATCACTGCATGACATATTTGTATAATCAAGCGATAAATACAATTTCCCACATCCAGGTATTATCTTTTTTTGTCTGTAATCATGTTTACATTTAGAATTTTACAGTAGGACCCCTGGGCACAACATTTGCCTCCTGTAAGCCGCAGGACCAAAGCCAGATGCTGAAAAGTCCTCCTTCCTCCTGCTGCAGAGCCATAAGCTTCAGTCCTGCGGCTTCATTGAAAATCACAACATGCGCTTAATAGACGAAGGCAAACAGAAGCACAGAGCCACCAAAAATAATTGGAAAATAGTTCCCCTTTTCCATTGTTTTTCTTTTCAGAAGACAAGGATAATCGATTCAAGGTGAGATGACTGGGGGGAGAGGGGGCTTGTACGCTTTCTGTCTAAACCGCACTGATCACGTTATTGGTGGTATTTTCGTGTAGAGAGCATCCACAGCAGTTATCAGGGCTGATTAGGGGATAGATAACAATGTGCAATAAATAACTGGAGACAGATGATCTGGAGGATTACAGGTTCATGGTGACATAGATGCTTTGGATAGATTTTTTTTTACCTTTAGCCACTGCTTTCATCCAGGATTTACACAAGCACAGGAGAAGACTTACAGTACTTTTCTTTCTCAAGGACACCTTGACAGATCACATGACTATTGATTGACTGCAGTCGCATTATTATTATATATCCTTGACCACTTTTCCCTGTTGGCCAAGTCTTCATGGTATCACCGCAGTAAGAAAAAAAAAAAAAGAATGTCCAGGTCGAGAACGTACTGCAACAGTATTATTACTGGTCTCCCCCAGGCCCAAGTCTCCATGACCCTCCGTCCGCCCATCTGTAAAACAGTGATTTTCAACCTTTTTGACACCAGGGCCCACCATTTATTCAGCATTTAAATCTTAAAAGATTTATTTTGCTTTTGTCCATCTTCTAGTTGTGTAGATAATTCAGATGATGAATATTTTGAACTCTTGAGTGTAGAAATGAAAACAAAGGGACCCGCAAGCGAATCTTTCGAGCAACAGGGACTGATCCTGTCGCAAGTTGATGATATCACACTGTATGTCCATGCATGGTCTAGCTTTATGGAATCATGCAATGGAAATGCTAATAAAAAACAACTTAATACGTTCATATGAGCTTCAAAGAAATATTTTCATACAGTATATTCTGCACACCCACCCCCTGAATGCCACAGCTGAACCCAACTTTTTCCACACAGGCCTGCTATAGCTATAGCTGCTTTGTGACAAAACACATTTATTGACATGCAGATTTCGTCCAAACATCATGCACATTGGTACAGTCTCTCTCCAGCCATTCATCGAAACAGGTCTTCCAGTTTTTTCAGACTGCACTAAGACTAAGATTGGGCTTTGAACATTCGCAGTAGCGCTCCGTTTCACACAAAATGCCGCAAATCGTGAACAGATCCGGTGATTAACAAAGAAATGTTTTAGAAATTCTGCCTTGGGTGACATGGTGTACTGTACGCCTTATCAAAGAGAAGAAGAGAATTGCATTTGTACTTGCAATTGCATTTAGTTAGCAGATTGGTAAAATACTGTATCTGCTAAAATGACCCAATGATAAATCTTTGCTCCAATCTAGGCCTACACAAAAATAATTGTATCCAAGTAGTGGCTCAGGGTCAGGTGTAGAGTCACCGGATGCTAACCACAAGTTTGGCAGTTCGAACCCGGGTTCCCCCAGAGTTAGTGTCGACATGCCCCTGAGCAAGACAACCCCTAATTGGTGCCAATGTGCTGGTCAGTACCTTGCATGGTTTCTTCCACCATTGGTGTGTGAATGGGTTAAATGGGGTCTACAATCTATGTAAAGCGCCTTGGATGAAGGTGCTATGTAAATGCACCATTTACCAAGCAAACATTGCTGATCTCAAAACACGCAAAACAGACCATACTAATCTGAGCGATGGCAGCTGAGCTTACGGATCTGCTAGTCTCACCGCCATTGAGAATCAATTTATTTTAGATTGGTATTCATTGTTAATCAATTCAGTCAACTGTTGTCATTCCTAATTCCAACATCCCTAGTTTGAACGTGTGCCACATCAAACAAACAACACAATTTACATAATTGTGACTATTCATTTTCCACCCTGGTCCGTGCCGCGAAAGGGGATCAATAATCGACGCGTGGCGACGTGAAGGCGCAATGGCGAACTTTCCCTCAGCCCTCATTTAGCCAGTGGCATTTTTTTCCCCGCACATCGCTCACATTCACATTATGCACAGACACTGACAGCCTGCCTCGCTCAGCGGTGGCCGTGATTCATTCCGAGTGCAGGGATGGATCATATTTGGAGGACAAGCAGCTGGTCGAGCCTAATTTATACTTTCGACGCACCGTGCAGGCACCGCTAGGCCCGGGAATAGCCCGATCTGTAAGCTCACGCAACGCGGGACGTAGCGGGAGCTTATATAGGGCTATTTATGTCCAACCGCACCACATCGTCCCGACAGACATTTCTCTCAACGCTTGACAAACGTCACATACACACGAAATTATTGGCGGGCATATATGACCTCATTTCTCCATACATTGTCAAATACAGGACGTGTGGGGACACTAGGTGTATATACTGTACATCTGAAAATACTCAAGTACTCAAGTTTTCAAATGTATGCAAATATTTTGAAAATAGCAGATCTACAAGCTCATGCACAGTAGAATGTATTTTAGCATGGCTGAGATGTACAGCGCAGAAGTGCTCATTGCATGTTGTAATTGAGACAGATAACTATGTAACCTAGGCAGAAATGTCTGTCTGCCTCCTTGTGCCTACATCACACTGTGTCTGTGTGTCACGCTACATATTTAGGTATCCAAATCTACAAAATATACTATAGTAAACAAAACTGTCAAATATGTGGAGTTGCAGTGAAGTATTAGAAGTATTGGAAATGTACTTTCCACCATGCACACTTGACGGGTCTCTATGTTTAAATTGAACTCTCTGCCCTGCGTTATAAATGCGAGGCAACGGTCGCCCAGGCGGGAGGAGAGGAGGACTCACGTCTGCGTAAAGCCCCCTGTCGAAGCGTCAGAAAGGGAACGCCACACCAGCCCTGCTGCTGCGAGTGCTCACGCGTGCGACAGTTTTTTTTGAGGGGCTCTCGAACCTCGCCTCTGTAACAACTGTCTTTCAGGCATGACGTCACGTGGCAGCCAAGTCTGTGTGGACTTTTAACACAATAACCGCTTCCCTTGCTTAAAGGGGAAGTGCACCCATTTTCAACATTCTAATATGTCATTAGTATACCATAGAGGTGCTGGGTGGACATGATAAAAAAGTTCCCCCATTCTGTGTTCCCAAGAAATGTAGGTCTGAAGAAAACCACTAACATGGTGAAACATCTTCATGACACCATCAAGATGTATTCTCACCATGTTAATGGATTTATTTAGATGCTTCTTTTTTCTGAGAGCGTACAAATGGAACCAAATGAACCCGTTAGGGTTCATTTGGTTGCATTTGTACGCTCTCAGAAAAAATGTTGAAAGTGGGTGGAATTCCCCTTTAAGTGACGGTGCATACCTTCATCATAGTGTAGATAGGTCCTGCTTTTGAGGGGGGTGTATTGTCATATAATCTTTATTATTGATATCTAACCAGATCGCTGGTCTCAGCTCACTGTCTATATCCACCTCCATTCTAACAGCGGAGGCTGAACAACTCGAGATTAAACACTCAATCATTTTTTCTGGTGACTGATATTGTCCTCCTAGGAAATTCATTTACTGTTTATTTATTTTCTATTTATTTTCTGAAATTTGCAGCTCCGCGCTGCGCTGGTTGCGGCCAAAAGAAATAACAATATTTTTTTTACAATAAATGAACAGTAACTGAAAAACACCCCCACACACACACGTATTAGGACAATATCAGTCACCAGAAAAAAAAGATGGGCGTTTTTGATGAATCTATCATGGTTATAATGAGTTTGTATAGGAAGTGCAGGTGCAGGGCAGCTAAAATGAACATCAAATATCTAATTCAGTGGTTTTCAACCAGTGGTCCGGGGACCATCAGTGGTCCTTGAGATGGTTCCAGGTAGTGAACAGCCTAAATTGACAGTTGTTTAACCAGATGTAATACTGAGAGCGAAAACATGAAACCAAATGAACCCTTGTGGCTCCATTTGGTGTCATGTTTACACTCTCAAGAGTTAAAATATTCATCATGTGAATTAGTAAATCTACACGAGTCTACTGGATTTGTATCCCAAATCCAACTGGGGACAAAAGCAACAATAAATATTTAGTTTTGGGGGCTGTGGGGCTAAATTGTCATCAAATGGTGGTCGGTGACTCAAATGCTGAATAAATTGTGGTCTCCCGGTGTTGAAAACCACTGATCTAAATACTGAATCAAGTAATGTAAAAACTGTGGTGTTCACATGAGCTAGAGTAGATATCGTGACTGAAAGTTTCTGTTTTTTTTTAAGTGAAATATCCCTTTAACCACGTCTAAAGGTTTAGTTGTGTAGGAGGTGACATTTGACGCGTTGGTTCTGAATTGTAACGTCTGACTTCTGTTGGGAGAAATGCTAAACGGCGCGGGGGCGATGTTTTTCCTGAGCAGCTTTCGAGACCATGACCTGCAGCCTGTTCTCACCTTACGTTCCAAAGGTATTCAAATGCATCGCATTCTGCGGCTCGCAGTGAACGCAACGGCTTTTGTTACACATTCTTTCTTGCGAAGCAGCTTTAAAACAATACGGAGCACCCGCGCTGTTCATGTTTCAAGGTTTCAGCATGACGACGGAACGTGTAAGTATTGTGAACCATCCTCCTCATTTGTTATCATTACTGCAGTGCCATGCACTATTGAAATTCACAACCATTATTTCTTTTATGCAAAATGAATCGCGTTGAGGCACCACACACCACGCAAACTAAAAGTTTGTGAAACACATAAAAGTTTGCACACACGTATAAACTTAACGCACACAAATCACAATAGTGACCCTATAAAAGTTTGTGCTTGATGCCTCATAATTTCATAATATATCCAAATTGGTATACACACCTGTAGCATGTCCTGGCTCAACAAAAAACGTCTCTTGATGCCATGACCGAAAACTAACAGAGGTTAGCCATTTTGAATTTATTGTGGAATTTTGGTACAATGTATTTTCACACGTGCTCCTGGCAGCATGGCCAGCAGTTCCAAATTCCAAAGTACCTTAACTTTTTATTTTCCCTTCTTTGTCGTCTTTGTTTTAACCTATATATCCATTTTTTAATGGCTCTAGCCACACCTACAGACAGCAATGCGTGTTCCTGGTTGCTGTGTCCCTGGATCTGAGCACTGTTCTGTAGCCTAACAAACACACACACTCACGCCAGGAAGAGGAGCTTGTACAGTAAAGTACAGTCCAGAAAAGCAAGCTCCACTCACTTCAGGCAGGTCTGATTTTTCAATATGTTATACTTCAATACTCCACTACATCTCAGTCACTGCATTGTACAAGCCAAGCTGCTTCACATGTACTTTATTACCGCATTACAGCGCATATTTTAATTGCTTGAGCCCTATTATATGCGACAGACAGACAGACAGACAGATAGATAGATTCCCATACTTTGTACTGTAATTCAACTTAAAAAATATGGAATATCTGACTTTAACCTCCCTATTATTACCCCCAATCTCCTCCTGCTCTCTATACTTCCATAACCCTCTGAGTCCAACCAATGCTATTCAGTGAAAAGGCACATTGTGTGAAGAGGAGATGGAGCCAGACATGGTCGTAGCGTAGAATCTCTAAGTGGCTGCGATCCAGCTTCAACTGTGGAAGATAAGAATTCACTCACTGAGCCCAATAATGTTCTACACACTCCAAGGACATTGCTTGAAGATTGTGGACAACCTCATATGAACAATACCATAGAATAAATCAGCAGAGCTCATAGATACTGCATAATGTATAATCCGTATGCCATGTATGATCTGCATTACAGTGTTTCGATCATCAGCCTGTGGGCCATGAGCATAATACTAAGCTTTTATTGATAATCAGTGTTGGGTAATATTACTTACATACTATTACATTACTTATTACATGTATAACATTACTTTTGCACCCCCAACCAACAGAAAAGGGAAGTACAACAACAACACAATCAGTTTAGTCAATTCTTTTCAATGATATTAGGAAGACGAGTCACCAATCAGCCAGAAATGCTACAAAATAAAGCAGCAACCTCTCAATCATTTAATTGAAATGATTCCAAGGCAAGCCAACACATAGCAAAACTAGAAATATGTAATATCTTCCATATATACAAATTAACTAGTAATATATTACAGTATTACTAGTAACTAGTTACTGCCAAATGATAATATATGGCACAGAATAGTGTAAAACATAATTGGCTTGGAGTTAAGCAAATGTTAGGTTTGGCTTGTTGTAACTCATTTTGAGTTACAACAAGACTTAACCAGTATTGGGTTTGAAAGAAGATGTCAGACCTAACACATGACATAACAACTACAGACCAGGAATACGCATGTTTTAGAGGGATATGTATAAAGAGGTTACGATCTGGACATTGCCTGCATAGATTCTAATACCGGTGTTGTCAGCAATGTCAAACACTGGTCAGACCATGCCCTGAACCCATCCATTCTGCACCAAAAGAGTGTGGCTTCTCAGTTGCTTATTCATGCTGTTCCTCAACTCTCCTCGAGAGCCATCTGTGGGGCGCAGGAGTGGTTTCAGTGGTAATGAACACTGTGCTGCCGTGTCTATGCATTCCTCACTGTGTAAATTATATATTTGTTACACTGACAACTGTCCCATCCAGACCTTGTGCGGGGGAATGACAACTGGACAAATCCATACAGCAGTGCTAGTGTTGCGGGCTCACAGATGAGACGTGGTATGCGAGTGTTGATACAGTATGTGAGTGCTGTTGTGTGAGGACCAGAAGTGTATGTTAAAAAAGGCTACCGTAATTTCCGGACTATAAGCCACTACTTCTTTCACCTGCTTTTGACTCTGCGGTTTATACAACGGTGCGGCCAATCTATGGATTTTTACAGGTAACACAGGGATAGCCCCTGAGAGGGTTCCAGGTGGGCTCCGCAGACTAAATGATGGAAAGTTGGTTAACCAGATGTAACTCTTTGAGAGCGTAAAAATGAAACCAAATGGACCCTTGCGGGCCCATTTGGTTTCATGTTTACACTCTCAAGAGTTATGATATTCACCATCTAAATTAGCTCCATTTAATTAATAAGTCATGTTCCTTTTGGTCTAAATTTGATGTTTTGCCTCTTTTGTTTGCGAAAATCCATCCTGGAATTGTGAACAAAACCAAAAGAAATCTTTAGTTTTGGGGTCTGTGGGGTGAAGATGAAATTGTGGTCTCTGGCTCAAATGCTGAATAAAATAGTGGGCCCTGGGATCAAAAAAGTTGAAAAACACTGCTCTAACATGAAGCTTATTGCCTGGTGCGGCTTATAGTCAGGTGCGGCTTATACAAGGAATTTTGCCCCAAATTTAGCTGGTGCGCTTATATTCAGGTGCAGTTTATAATCCGGAAATTACGGTAGATTTGCTGAGAAATTAGTATTATTTTACTTTTCTATCCCCCAGGGCTCCGAAGGGAGCCTCCACTGCTTCCATGATTCTGCCTTGCAGTGGGGCTCTGTGAAAGACAAAGTAACCTATTTAAGATTGGTAGAACGTCCAACCTACGACGCCAGTAATGAATTGCTCTGTGCTCGATATATAATCCTCGCGGCCGTCCTACCCTCTCCTCGGAAGGCAGAACCCAGCTTTTGGCGTCGTGTTAACAACCTGGATGAGAGCTTCGCTGTAGAGGAGGTGGATCCTGTCGGCGTCACCTGCTTTCTGTTGGGCTTCTGTTGCAACTGCAACGGCCCACGCCTACTGTCCTCGTCGTGTCCAAGTTCTAGAGACGGGAACTTAAATCCCTAGTCTTCTCTCAGATGGACCTCTGACCAGCCTATCTTCTGCAGAGGAAACATAAAGAACGTTTTAGCTACTCACTTTTACCTACTCACCAGAAAAAAAACACCTGTGTCATTAGAAAGCTTACTTTCCTTATAGTGGAAACACTCTGAGCCCCCCAGCACATGTAGAAAATGTACATTTAGAGAAACTTTAAGAGAAAAACTTCATTGTGAATATTTTTTTCTCTGGAGAAAAACAATCGCATTCTGGGCAAAAAGTCCATTTTATCCATGCGGTGGGCGGCTCAGAGTGTTTCCACTAAGGAAAGTATGGCTTTCTAATCACATAAGCCGTGCTTGTTTTGGTGAGTATAGTAAAAAGCAGAAGAGAGGCTGGTCGGAGCTCCATCCCAGAGATTACATTGTCTTTCACAGAGCTCCACTACAATCACAATTATAGAAGCAATAGAGCTATGGACTCTAAAGCTAGGTCACCGAACATTTCACCAACTTATGTGTTGCGATCCAGTTACAAAATAAATCCAAACTCCATGACTCACCCCAAGAACTCCACAGATGTAAAAAAAAAAATAAAATAAAAAATAGGAGTTTAACAAACGCAGGCAAGATTGGTGTCAAAACAATGTCGCACTAACTCTGCAGCTTCAATGCCACGGAAAAGTTCCAAAACTCCAACTTTACAGTAGCTGTGCATTCTCTTTCCTCATGGGAGAAGGAGGCGGGTGGGGTGGGGTGGGCAGGGGTGCACCGTATGAAAAACAGGGGCGGATCTAGGCATGGGCATGGGTGGGCAATGCCCCCCCTAAATGCCCAGTATGCCCCACCAAACACGATGCCATGCAAGACAACCCAAGATATTTCAAATTAAAGCGCTTCTATTTAAAATGATCTGAAACACTACTACTGCTACTAACTAAATACAGTTGTGGCACCACTAAACCAACAGCATGTCATCATTGAAAACAGAAAACTCAATGAGTCAGACCTTTAGCTTTATGCATGCTGCGTGCCTGTTGCAACTTCAACAACATCTGATGTTGTTGAATTGATGTTGTATTATTCATGCTTTACTTGACCAATAAATGTACTGTAACCAAAAATGGTATGGGGGTGGCTTCATTGCCTGTGGCGCTTTGCGCCACGGTGCCTCCCCATTTGGGAAATATGTTACATCCGCCCCTGATGAAAAATGTAGCCAAATTCAATTGTGTGCTCTCCGAGCCAGACACACAAAAAAAATAATAACGATACAATACCATCAACGGATCGCAACGGGAGGGCGAAAGCGCTCAGTATGTAGAATGATGTCTCTCCGATTTCACGTCAGGGAAATGGGAAGTCCCGGGCGAGACGATGTTCGGGGAGATGAAATTGAATGAAAGGCTGAGATATTGAAGAGGCACGTGAATAAGAGGCAGATTACAAGACACGCGCACGTGCGTGTGTGTGTCTGTAGGGCGCACACGCCTGTCAGGAACGTGCATGTCACCTCATTACTCTGATGGCTTTCACATTATACCGGTGCCACAACCGTGCGGGGGAGGAAGAACAGGGGGGAAAAAAAAGTGCCTGCAAATCATTTTTGTCACCTTGGCCTCTAGTGATTACGTCCCTCTATCAACACTGGTGTCATGATGGGTGGTCAGAGCACGCACACACGCGCACGCGCGCACACACACACACACACACACACACACACACACACACACACACACACACACACACACACACACACACACACACACACACACACACACACACACACACACACACACACACACACACACACACACACACACACACACACACACACACACACACACACACACACACACACACACACACACACACAATGGTTTTATTACAGTTGTGACTGTTTTATAACTGCTGTGACGGTTTCCTAACTGTCGCGGCCGTTTTCCATACCGGTCGCAATGGTTTTGAAACTGTCAACCGTTTTCCCCAAAAACCTATGCCTAAACCTAAACCCTAACCCTAAACATAACCTGAGTAAATCCTATGCATAAACTTAATCTTAACCCTCGACCACTATGCAAACCGTTATGCAGCGTTATGAGAATTATGCAAAACAATCATGACGGTTATGAAAACAGTCGCGCAGGTCATGAAATGTTCGCAATGGTTATAAAATCGCCGCAACTTACAGCATGGTTGCAGATTGATATCGCCCCTCCTGCACACACACACAGGGAGGAAACAATTTCTACATGGACAGTCAATACCATCTTTTGCCCTTATTCAGGAATCGTATCATACCATCGTATCATGCATGCTATAAACCAGTGGTTTTCAACCCTTTTCATACCAGGGCCCACTATTCATTCAGCATTTGAGCCACAGATTCTAGCCCCACAGACCCAAAAGTAAAAATTTCTTTTGTTTTTGTCCACAATTCCAGGCTGGATTTTGGAAACCAAACAGTCAAACATGCAGATCAAAATTACCATTAATGTTCTACATTCTCTAGTTGTGTAGACCTGGGCTAATTTAGATGATGAATATTTACTCTTTGAGACCGTAAAAATGAAACCAAATGACCCTTGCGGGTCCATTTGGTTTCGTGTTTACACTCTCAAGAGTTACATCTGGTTAACCAACTTTTCATCATTTAGCCTGGGGACCACCGGGAATATTCTCGGACCACTGGTGGCCCCCAGACCACTGGTCGAAAACCACTGCTATAAACAAAGGGCTATTTGGAAGGTCAAGTAAGGAAAAATACAATATATTTTAGAGTGGCCAGAATACATTTTCAAATTATTCATGTCCAATGCAGGCTGCAAGAGCCAGTGTCTTGCACTCCACAACTTGGTAATGTTATGAAGACATTGAACACTGAACAATGACCGTCTCCCTCATGGCTGGCAGGAGTTTTACTTCTGCCTTGCCAGGTTTGTGCTACTGGCACTTGGCACAGAGGCATTTTTGTTTCCCCCCGTGATGAAGAATCACACATCCAGGAGAGAATTATACCGTTTGAATGTTGTCAGTCCGTTTAGCACAGCGTTAGCGTGAAGTGCTACAACTCCCCTCGCCTTGTGGAAAAGGAACATAATGAGCAGGTTAGAAGAATGCTTCAATTAAAACTGGCTGTGGAGTGCTGCTAAGAAAGCATAATCACCTTTTTAAAGTTACTGTAGACCATAGTGTCTAAGAACATAAAATCCATTTCAAGGGCAAAACGATTTCTTGGGGGGGGGGGGGGGATCTCATTTATGCAGGACGTTACCCACTATGTCACAGTGCGTAGCGCATGTCACGGAAGATAGAGAACTATTATAAAGTCAAAAAAGACAAATGAAATAGAACTACCACAGAAGCGACAAATAAATTAGGTCCCTTCCGTGACAAGCTTCTCCTCCCAGACGCAGCAGCTCTCCATTTGTTTTGTGTCATTATTGAACCAGGAAGTGATTTCAATAGCTCTGCAGCTCCAGCAGAACAACACTATAGCAGCCAGATTGATGCAGTCTATGCCCCAGTGCATTCTGGCAGGGGCGGATTGGCACATATTTTCCCACCGGGAGAATTTTGCCTTTGCCAGGCCACCCTGTGGGGGGGGGCAGCTGGTTAACCAGATGTAACTCTTTGAGAGCGTAAAAAATGAAACCATTTGGTTTCATTTTTACACCCTCAAGAGTTAAAATATTCATCATGTGAATTAGCCCAACTTAGTCTACACAACTAGAGAATGTAGAAGATTAATGGTCATTTCGATCTGCATGTTCCAGGCAAGCATCTAGCGCATTCTAGTGCATTTTGGAAGTGCCACTACTAGTGCATTTTGGATCTTGGCAGTTGGCAACACTGCCTCCAGCAGCGCTAGCGCCCTGGCGCACAGGAGTGAACGGGAATATGGCAACTCTCCTACTTGAAGGCTCTGGTGTAGGACACCTTTTCTTTTTTGAAGGGGAAAAAAAAAACTATCCAGGCCACTAGGTGGCGCAGGCCACCGGGAAAACTCCCTGTACTCCAGATGGCCAATCCGCCCCTGCATTCTGGTACTGTATATAATTTATAGGCCTTTGGATGGGGGCTTGAGTCACTGCCTGGTTGTCATGCCACAAAGCAACAACAAAAGAAAACAAAAAATAGGGGGGGGAAAGGGTAAATCGACTATGATTCAATGACTTATTGATTCCTGGCTCCCTTCCCTTGATGAATGTGCCAGGTTTCCTTTGCTCCGACTCTGAGCACAATCTAATCAGCAAGCCATCAATAACATTTGTTATTATAATTGGGTTATTGATGGTATTATCAGCAGTGTACTCTCGACAACATGATCCTGATGAGATAGGCGTGGTGAAAAATCAACTAAGGTACATTTACTGGAGTACTCTCCAGGGCCGGATTTAGCCAGGCCTAATAGGGTGGGCTGGAAGAATGGCAAGGTGGGCAATTCTAACGTTTTTCATATGAAGCAGCGGTTTTCAAACTTTTTGACACCAGGGCCCACAATTTATTCGGCATTTGAGCCACGGACCACCATTTGAGACATTTTAGCCCCACAGACCCCAAAACTACAGTAAAAGATTTCTTTTGTTTTTGTCCACAATTCCAGGCTGGATTTGGGAAACAAAACATTCAAACTTACAGATCAAAATGACCATTCATCTTCTACATTCTATAGTTGTGTAGACTTGGGCTAATTCACATGATGAATATTCTAACTATTGAGAGTGTAAACATGAAAACAAATGGACCTGCAAGGGTCCATTTGGTTTCATTTTCATGTTCTCAAAGAGTTACATCTGATTAACCAAATTTCCACCATTTAGCTGGGGTCCAACAGGAACTCTCTTGAGGACCACTGGTGGTCCCGGGACCACTGGTTGAAAACCACTGATATTACCTTTCATAAGGGTGGGCAGGATGCACGTTTGGGTGGGCTCCGCCCACCTCTGCCCCCCTCTAGATCCGGCCCTGGAGTACCGTTTTTGGCGTAGTGTACAGAACAGCATCTTCTTGAAATAACTAAAAGCACCATAAATGTTTCATTTCTCTCATAAATAGAGGATCTTTCACTCAGTAGGCACTACTCTTGTCCCAAGTTGATGATGTCATATGTCCATGTGTGGTCCATTTGTATTAGCATGCCGTACACGCCAATATTTCTTCGAAGCTTGTCTTAATTTACTAGAAAGTATTACCATATGTATTATGTTTTTTTTTTCCTAACATGTTCCATAATTCCCAAATTCCATTGGGCTAGACCATACTTCAAGGGCATATGATGTCATCAACCGGCGACAGGAGCGGTCCCTATTAAGTGAACAATTTTCCATTTTTGAAAGAAATAAAATATTTACAATGTTTTTTCTTTTGTGATTTTAGTTCGAGGGCAAGTATAATGTTTTAAGGCATACTTGTCTTATTAGCCAATAGCCATGGATCTTTTTGGTCATCTTTTCTGGTCAAAAGCTACCTCCATACCATTAACAACAGCAAGGTGACATTGTGGAGATAAAAATTGGAGTACGGACACAGGCAGAGAGAAGTCCTCTCCTCCAACCCCCCTCCCACTTCCATCACTCCCATCCCAATCTTGTCAATCCAACTGCACTTTCCACCGTGCAAAATGGAGGGAGAGCGAGAGAGCGAGAGAGCGAGAGAGCGAGAGAGCGAGAGGGCGAGAGAGCGACAGACAGACAGACAGACAGACAGACAGACAGACAGACAGACAGACAGACAGACAGACAGACAGACAGACAGACAGACAGACAGACAGACAGACAGACAGACAGACAGACAGAGACAGACAGACAGAGAGAGACAAGACAGAGAGAGAGAGAGACAAGACAGAGAGAGAGAGAGACAAAGAGAGACAAGACAGAGAGAGAGAGACAAGACAGAGAGAGAGAGAGACAGAGAGAGACAAGACAGAGAGAGAGACAAGACAGAGAGAGAGAGACAGAGAGAGAGAGACAAGACAGAGACAAGACAGAGAGAGAGAGAGACAAGACAGAGAGAGAGAGAGACAAGACAGAGAGAGAAAGAGAAAGAGAGAGAAAGAGAGAGAGAGAGAGAGAGAGCGAGAAAGAGAGAAACAAGACAGAGAGAGAGAGAGACAGACTCCCCTTCCATTCCTACTGGGGGTCACAGTAAATCATTGTGAGTGAAATGAAGTGAGGTTTCTAAATGATTTCTTCTGAGAATCAATAACTCCTCCACCGGTATGTCGCGCTAAACTCTTCTTCATCTTGTCACGCTCAGTCTTTTTTCATTACATGCAGCTTTTTATCAGAGTACATAACGCTGACAAGCTGTTCTCATCTTCCGACACCCACCCCCCCACCCCTGTCTACGGCCGCTGTCAGGTTTAACCACTTTCATCTTGGTGTCACAAATATGGACTGAATGGTTTGAAATTTTAAAAAGCGTTAAATTAAGATCTACAAGGCGAGATGCAACAGTGTGTTGCATCTAAAAGCTGTTTGCTTCCCATATACACTACATATATACTGTATGTATACACAGTCCATATTTGAGCATGCCCACTGTGATGCACAGACATACACATGCACACACAGACAGACATTTCTTGCCTGGCTTACATAGTAAGCGCGAGCAGACACAGACACAAACACAGCCTTGTAGAAGTCCAGCTTGGACCACATTTATGCACATACTTTTGTCAACTCTTCAGTCCTGGTTAAAGTCTAAGGGCGATCGTGGTGCCCTCTCCACTGCACTGCCCCGAGGCGGTGGAATAGTTTACCATTTTGTCCTTCCTTTCCACCGACTATTTTAACAACTTGTACTTTTTTTTGAAGATTGTATAAAATTTGTAGGACATGAGTTGGTTTAAAAACAAATAAAACTGGCTTGACTTAACTGTGGACTTTCTGGCGTGTAAGTCGAGCCAGAAAGGAATAATGCTTAACTAATGCAACCAATTTTGCCCCAACTCACCAGCAAAAAAAAACACTAGATTTTCCGCCAGGAGTTTTTCACTAATTTTGGCGCTAAGGGGGGTCTGGGGAAAAAAAGCTAAATATAGCAACAAATGCGCCAAGTTGGCAACACTGCTTGAGTTACTTGCAGACCCAGGGCTGTCAATCTTTACTTTCTGTGCCATCGACGCTTCCTTTATTTTCTGCCAGTGCCAAGTAGGAAAAACGTCCGTTATCTCCAGTGAAAAGAGGTTGGCTGAATGGGGAACAGGCTTCACAGTGGGAGCCATGTGAATAGAATACGACAAACCTATTTGAAAAAGGAATTAATCAAGAGGCAATGCCTTCTGTGTGTGCGCTCCTACGTGACATGTCGGCTGACAGGATTAGTGAATTATTACTGTATTCTGTGATCCAAAAAGTGCCCCTGTATAATCTCCATGTGCAGGGAAGTTCCGCAGCTGCTTCTGAGAATGTGTCCTGGTCAGTGGTAGAGCGAAGGAAGTGGACCCTTATTGAACATATAAAATGGATACACTGTCCGCTCTTGTGTTATTTTATAGCACATAAAAAAGCTCATAGGGTACATATTATATTATCATTTTCAACACTGAACTATTGGGGTATTTTATCAGGTATTTGACCAATCTGGGAACTAAATTGTTCACCAATCACCAGTGTTTCTAAAGATGTCTAATAACATGAATTAAAAGATTGAGATTGGAATTCATCTCCTGTGGGAAACCTCATAAAAACCAAGTCACAGTCGGGGTACTTGTCACAACCTATAGAAGGCAAAACATGCAGAATTTCATCATGCTTTATGTAGCATGTGATGTGTCTAACTAGGGGGTTGGACAGTGGACACGTCTGTGAAATAATTTCTTAGCAACGACCTAGTTCCCAGAATTTCATAACTTGCCATAACGATTATGTCATAAATGTACCGGTACCTTAAATGACATAGTTGGTATGCCTGACACAACTCCACAAGCTGTCCTGTTCTGAAATCTGAACATGGGGCCCCCTGCTGCCCAAGGTCCATTATGGACAGAAATTATCGCCATACCGCCGCTAAAGGGGAGGACAATTACTGCGTTAACAAAAAACTCCCCATGGCCCTAGCATCCGGTCCAGCTTACTTCAGCTTGAATCGCTACAATTAGCTCAGTCTCCAACTAGCCTCGACACCCAGGCTTTCATTTTCGCCCGCCTTGCGCGAAAACGGAAAGCCTGGACTAACGCGCGTTGGAAAGTGGCCTTGAGGGGCGTGTCAACCTTCCGGGGTGGGCGTCGCTCTAAATAATGTGACGTAGAACAGCAGTGGACGGGCGTGGGAGGGGCCGGAGATGACGACACGTTAGTGAGATCAAATCAGAGCGCAGCACTTCCGCCGTGGGTATCCCACGACACCCCCGCACCCCAAGGCCAAAATCATTGAGGGCTAGAATTAGCTCAGTCTCCAACAGGCACGGCTGTAGAGGCTTCAACAGATACAGATTGAATAAAAAGGGACACAAAGAGATGGATACAGAAATCTCCATGTATGGGCATAAAAGGGACACAGGTTTCCAGCCCGATTCTCTCCGTTCAACACATCTGAAATGTCACTTCGCAAATCAGACCGGCCAGAACCTGCCTGACATTTCCCTGACACCTGACACCTGTCACCATACGTAGCCACATTGTTTCTGATTGGATGGTGTTTTTTCCTTAAACAAACGACAGACCAATCAGAATCATCGTCTCCATTTCAACCTTCATATGCCCCGCCTACGTGTGGGAATAGGCTCCTGACCAGACTGATTTGGGAAGGGACTTTTCAGATGCACAGAATGCAGCAAATCAGGCTGGATCCCAGGCTAAGAACAGACACTGCAGCTCCAGCTTCCATCATTGTCGACTCATTGCTCTACAGCCGGGCAGCGGTGTAGTCCTTTAATTAACCAGGTGTCTGTACTTACAGCAGAGATGCTGTAGTTCAAGTGACTAACGATACAACAAAAAGTGTACAACACTACGTAAAACCTTTTTTCCCTTGCCCTATGCAGCCAGTTATCCCTTTTTTGTGTTTCAGGTACATATGCCAACCCCATCTAAATAGACAGAAGTCCTGCAGCCACTTGGCTCTGGCTTCTGAGAATGTGTCCTGGTCAGGGGTGGATCTAGCCATGGGCAAGGGGGGCAATGCCCCCCTAAATGCCCAGTCTGCCCCACCAAACACAATGGCGTGCAAAACAACCCGAGATATTTCAAAAATAAAGTGCTTATATTTAAAATGATTTGAAACACTACTACTGCAGTCTGCTACTAACCAACTACAACCGTGTCACCACTAAACCAACAGCATTTCATTGAAAACAGAAAATCGGAGTCAGACCTTTAGCTTTATGCCAGCTGCGCGCCTGTTGTAACTTCAACAAGAACCGGTGTTATTATTGATGCTTAATTGCCCAATAAAAGTCCTGTAACCAAAAATGGTATGGGTGTGGCTTCATTGCCCGTGGCGCGAAGCGATGAACACTGGGCGATGAAGCCGCACCATGCCATTTTCTCCTGCCCCCCCCCCAATTAGGAAATGTTATATCCGCCCATAGTGCTGGTCAGCGCTAGCACAGTGGCTGTGTCCACGGCTGTCCAGGCGGCAGCAGACTGGCTGCTCTCGTGGCCCTGGGCTTGGCAGCTTGGCAGCCATTGCAGGGCAGTGTGTGGCACACATATTCAAATCGAGGTCACGGGCGGTTGGGTCCGTGGTGGATTAGACCTCGGTCGAACGGCGCGACTCATCTGTAATCACACACACAAGACTGAAGCTGTGCTTTTATCACATGGCAGGGTCAGGGGCACACACCACTGGACAGGGGCGGGAGGGGGGGGGGGTAGAGTGGAGTGGCTGGATGGTAACTACAAGGTTGCTAGTTCAAACTCAGGCTCCCCAGGGTTGGTGTTGGTGTGTATCCCTGAGCAAGACACTCAACCCCTAATTGCTCCCGCTGTGCTGGTCAGGGCCTTGTATGGTACCTGCTGCCATCGGTGTATGATTGGACGAATGTGATTCATTATTCATGTCATGGGTAGGCAACCTTAGCCAGGCGTGCAAACATTGGCACTTCAGAGGGTGATCACTGACACACATAATATGTATTGTTAAATACTAGGCCCGGGACTTTAGCGCGTTAATTGAGACTAATTAATTACAGAAAATATAGCGCGTTATAAAAAATAACGCATTTATTCGCACCTTTTCTTTGTCCACCATTGGAACGGAACGTTTGTCACTGATGGCCCATTCACACCATTGAAGTGGAACGTTTCTCACTGTATCACCGTTTCACACCTACCCAATATGCTAACGCACACGGAAGCGGCAGTCCACCCGGAGTCACGACATTGAGGAGTCAGAAACTGAGCGCTTGAGCGCTGTTCAAATGGCCTGAATAGGGACAAACTGCAGTTGAAGTCAATGTAGAAGAATCGCCATTGGTCTACTAGCTCTATGGAGTAAACGTAACTCAGTCTATACTCTAAAGCTCCGTCCGCCTCGTCGTCCTCTTCGCCTCTTCCCCCGCAGCAAAAACAAAACAAAACAACTCGCAACATGAACAACAAACCAGATGAGCAAGCATTACTCGGCCCCGTTGATGGCAAATTTAGATTTAAGCAAAGAACGGATGGAAGCGTGGACAAAAAGGCAGTTTATGCAACAAAGAATGTGCATACCATCGCAGCAGTTCGAGCCTCAAATCACATCCAACATGTTGGAGCTAGTGTTACTGTCCCCGTTTCGTAGAAATCTATGTAGAAGAGCCGCCATTGGACTGACCCCGTGAAGAGAAGGGAGCTTGGGTAAGTCTTTCTGCATTCTGGCTAGTACCAGAGCGACGTTGAGGTGTCCGACATTCAATGGCTTGAATAGGGACAAACTGGAGTTGGCGACCGGCGCTCATCAGTGCAGCTGGAGTCGAGTTCATATTGGCTGTAGCCGTGTGTGTGTGTGTGTGTGTGTGTGTGTTAGGGTGACCATATTCTCAAAGGAGAAAACCAGGACACCTTAGCGGGGGGGGGGGGGGGGGGGGGTTCACGAAATATTCAGATATCGAACAGGCGCTACTATCGCCTCGAACAGCTTTTTTGTGTTTTTCTGTGTCAATGTGGGATTTTAGGTCCCTTGCACCACCATTGCAGAGCGAGACATACGTGCCTGCTTTGCAAACAGTGCACAGTGCTTCACTTTTGTCTCGCCCCGGTCTGAATACAGGGAATTTTTTTTGTAACTCGTCTGTAAACGTGCACTTGGGCATGGTAGTGGAGACTGACAACCACGCTGTCTAGTGTCTACTAACTGATTGACGAAGGCTGCCTGCACTGACTCTGCTCAGGGCTGAGGTCATCGTGCGCAGTGTCCTAGTGCCTGTCCATTTACTGGTCCGATGTAAGCAAAGACGTGTCGGAAAGGAACTGAATGAAAGTAATTTTACAAAAACCGGGACATTTCCTCATTTTCTAAAAATAAACCAGGACACCCAGGACAGGACGTGAAATACGGACATGTCCTGGGAAATACGGACGTATGGTCGGCCTAGTGTGTGTGTGTGTGTGTGTGTGTGTGTGTGTGTGTGTGTGTGTGTGTGTGTGTGTGTGTGTGTGTGTGTGTGTGTGTGTGTGTGTGTGTGTGTGTGCGCGCGCTCAGATGATCAACTGACGTGGGCTTTGGGCAAACGGTTTGATCATAGTAGCCTAGTTCAGAGTAGTTCACTTCACTGTGTTTATCTGACACTAAATTGCATGATAATAATGACTGTAAATGTACGCAAATGTATGCTCCAGAACAATCAGCGCTGTGTGTGTGGCACTGCCAGTATTTTATTTATTTTGCCCCAGAGTCAATTATTGTACTGGACTGACTGAGAAATGCTAACGTTTGTACTTGAATTTGGTAAATAAGAAGAAGAAAAAAAGAAAAGAGGAAAGCTTTGGAATTGGGGAATCTTTTTGAATCGAGAATTTAAAAAAAAAAATCTAGAAATCTAGTTTTTGGATCGAATCGTGACCCAGAAAATTGATACTGAATTGTATCGTGGGACACCCACAGATTCACAGGCCTAGTATTCAGTTCATTGCTTCACTCATTCAGTTCATTGCTTCACTCATAATATAATAATAATAATAATAATAATAATAATAAATTCAGTTCAAAAATGTGCTTTCTCACTTTTCTCAGGTAAATAATAATATGCGATTAAAATAAGATTAATTGAGATTAATTAATTATTGAGCCTCTAATTAATTAGATCAAAATTTTTAATCGAGTCCCACCCCTATTAAATACATATGAAAAGATGTACAGGTAAATTAATCCACTCACATGTTCATTCATTAAATTATGACTGGGGAAACAGTGGTAATAATAATAATAATTGAGTGTAATAATCATAAATCCTGATATAAAATATCAAAGGAGAAAATATATAAAGTTTGCTGTACGTATGAACAATCAAATCAGATGGAAATATATCATTTTGATGTTGATATAGCACACTGACTATAAAGAAAATAACACTAAAGCGCCTTGGATGAAGGCACTATATACAGTAAATGCAACATTTACCATCCCCACTGTACACATGCAGTCGGCTGTACAGGGCAAATTTTACTTTGACATATACTGCCATTAAAATGATTATTTAGGTGCAGTAAGTACCTCAATGTCTCTGAGCCACTTTAGAAAACAGAAAATACATTTTCAGCATGGGATAGAGCTTAAACAGCTAGATAGAGGTGAAATTGGAAGTGATAACACCCAGAACTCCCAGAACTGGAAGACTAAAACTGAGACCCGAGCGGCACTCTCCCCTGATAAAATAAATTGTATGTGTTTTATATCGATTGTATATCCTACGGTATACTTGCTATCTTTAACAAGGTTCTTTATTTGTCACACCAATGTACTGCATGTCGAGACACATCTTGAAATATCATAGTCATCCACAGTGCAATACAAAACAAACAATAAAAGCAACAAGTAATGGTAGTGCAACAGATTAACGCAACAAGTAATGGTAGTGCAACAGATTAACGCAATAAAGTGCTAGATAAAACTATGAATAAAATCAAATTATATTATTTTACAAGTGGAAGAGAGAGATAGCAGCAGTTGGGTACATACAAAGTACAAAGTCTATCCAAACATTCTCCATATAGAAACTTTTTATATTAAAGGGATAGATAGTTCAGCTGTTTTTAAGTTAAGCTCTGTGAATTACTGTCCATTAACTCATTTACCGCGATCGAATCTTCTTTGTTTTCTCCCCATTGCCACGGCTCAAACCAGTGAGATCGGTAAAAAACCCTTATTTTGAAGCTCAGATCTCCTAAACAGGATGTGCTGTTTCTGTCATGCTGTTTCTGTTGTCTCTGCTGACCTCTCTTCTGACGATCTGAGCAAAAACATCCGGGTCACAAGTCAGGAAGAGCTGTGTAGCCGTTTGAATGCATTGGATTTGAATGGATGTGAATGGGAATTGTCACCAATTTTGTCCCAAATGAAAGTCAGCAACGGGATCATTATCAGACGATGCGCTCGGACTAATAGTTGGATTAAAGAATGAAATCTACATTTCGTCGTGATACGCGCCGTCCGCGTGACCGGCGGGCGTAATCTAACGGGAAATCCACGAGCAGCTCGAGAACGGCGTCAAGAGAATTAATATAGTGGTCTCAATTGTATTAATTGATGTCCAGAGTCCTGTGGTAGGAGTTTTGCTCTTGTTTTGGTGAAATATAGTATAAGTAAGTAGTTCTGGTCATTTTGTGGGGATCACTGGGGGCCATGCAGTAAAAGTAAATTAATCCACAAAACTAAAATTAGTAGTGTTGGCCTATTTACTGTATAAAATATTAGCGGATCCTTTTGTTGGTGAAAATGGTATTGGTATTGTACTGTACATCAGAGATAGCAGCAGTTGGGTACATACAGTCATTCCAAATGTTCTCAATTTAGAAACTTTATATTAAAGGGACAGTCTCTCCCACTCCCCTGCCTGCACTGTAACTTGAATAAAAAAGGCACAAAAGCCAAAAACAAATCTTTAAAAAAAAAGAAGAAGGAAAGATATGTTTACTGCGTGGCCCCAGTGAAAACCAGAGCAGGACTCTCACCACAGGACTCAGGAATGGCTAGTACTGCATTGCAAAAAATCTGAACTACTCCTTTAAAAGGATCCCTCTCTAATAAGATAAACATTGCTTAAAACATTATACTTTCCCTATATAACTAAAATAAACAAATAAAAACACCTTTGGCATATTATTTCTTTCATAAATAGAGAATATTTCACTCAACAGGAACTGCTCTTGGCACAGGATGATGATGTCACATGTGATCTAGCTCTATGGAATACATGGATGAGCATGCTCTGTGACATCATCATCCTGCGACCGCAGCACCTCCTATTGAGTGAAAGATTCTCTATTTATGAAAGAAATAAAGTATTGAAGGTGTTTTTATCTGCATATTTTAGTTATAGATGGCAAGTATAGTGTTTTAAGGCATTTTTGTCTCCTTAGCCAGGGATCCTTTTAAAGTACTCTCCAAAATCGAGGTTGCCTACCAAAATCTGGCATCACACTGCTAGTTAACATGAGGTAAAACATCAGAAGGGCCTTAAAAAAGGACGAAAAAAAAGAAAGAAAGAAAGAAAAAGAAACGCTTGGGGGAATGTTGCGTAATGCTTTTGCTATGCCTATGCTTGTCCGCACAAAGCCAAATGAAATCAGATTTAGTTTAGTTGAGTCGTGCGAGAGGTGTAGGCAGTACTTTTCATACAGCTCTGCACTGAATAAAAAATGACCGGCAAGACAAATGTCGTGTATACATCCCGGAGCACCGTAGCATGGCCGAATAAATGTCTTACCCGCATTGCTCTACAGTGTTTCACCCCCCCGCCTCATTCCTCAATGCATATTTATGCTCCCACATGCATTATTTGTCCAGCTGCATGGAAGGCCATGCATTAGATAAGTGCGCATTAGTATTCCATTTCCGGCGTGGGAGATGGGTTTCTTTCTGCAAAATGTCAGCGTGGCTTGTTGTGTAATCCTCCTAATGGTGGCACTAATGACCTAATTAGTCCAATTTCACTCCAGTCTGGTCCAGACCACCCGACAAGGAGCATCCTTCCTCCAACCACTGATGTTTTGGGTCCAGTAAGGAGGCAAATTGGTCTCGTGTTCCCATTAGTTACGGTGACTTATTGGGAATACTGCGGAGTAATGGCTGTGGAAACATGTCATGCTTGTCAGATAGAAAGTTTGGACTGACATGTCTGCGTGCGTGCGTGCGTGCGTGTGTGTGTGTGCACGCGCGTGCGCGTGCATATTAGTTTCAATTCCTTTCAAGTCTATTTTTAAATTTTTAAATACAGTATATCTAATAATTAATGGAGAGATAGCAAAATCATTTTGCAACCACTATGAAATGGTCACGACCGTTAGCCAATGGCGACTGGTCGTGCAGCTGCGGCTGTTCTTCACTGAACCTAAACCTAACCCTAACCCGGCTGTTGTGCCAATGGTCGCAACTGATGGCTGAATGATGCCTGTGACCGTCATCATTTTTTTTTTTTTTTTTTTTTTTTTCTTCCACTACGTTGGGGGCAAACTAAGTCCGTGGCGCTATAGACACTTATACATTTCACAGTTGTAAAGTCTCCTGTGAGACTAACAAAAATTGCCATGGCTGACTGTTTTTCAAGTCATCCCGGCGGGGTATTGGGTAAAGTTTTCAACTAGCAATAATCACGTCTCAGTAGGCTGAACCTTTTATTACTTTCAGGCAATAGATTTTACAGTTTCATGCTTTCAAGGCATTGTTGCATCAAGAAAACAATACACAATTACAAGAAATACAAAGCAATTTCATCAGAAGCCATTTCATGTAACATAGCACAGGATTAAAATACATCCAGCAGTCTTCGTGTCACAGCAAATTCCTCCATATTCCAGCATCTTTTTAAATCTCTATGGTTGCACTTTTTTTCTATCAAGATGTAGTCCTTCATCAATGTCAGGCATAAATTCAATACGGCCTGTTCTGGCATAGAATATCGTTTGTACAACAAGACATTTCTGCTTTTCCACAATGCATCTTTTACACAGTTGATAGCAATCCACCATCTTTTCTGTTTTTCACAGACGGAATCAAAGGCACCATACAATACATCAATTTCCGCTGGATTTCTATACAGGCTATTTAACCAGGGTCTTAAAGAATCCCACACTTTTTTTGAAAAATTGCATGACCAGATTGCATGTGTCACAGTCTCCTCCTCCCCACAACCTAACCGTGGGCAATTTGAATTTGGGGCCGACCCTCGTCTATGAAAAAAAGCTTTGGTAGGAAGACAATCATGCACTATCTTCCAGGCTAGATCTTTGTGTGCATTAGAAAGACCTAGGGAATTTACATTACTCCAGACTTTAACACATTTTTCTTCTACTAGGTTTCTAACTGGAGCTAATCTAAAAATGTTGGGTGCTAAGCCCTTTTCAACAACTTTACGGTCTATGTAACCCCCTGCAACTCTACCTAGGCCAGAAGCCTTGACAAGGGTGAGAACCTTTTCATATAGCCCAGGCCTAAAATCAGCATGTGGTGTGTCAAGAGGAATTCTTTTACCCAATGTTCTTAAAATATTATGGCCGGCCCAAAACTTGGCAAAATAAGCCCAAAGAACAATATTATTTTCTTTTAAAATAGCATTCAAAATAGGTGTCAAAAATAATGCATTAAGTTTTGATCCCACTTCCGGGACTTCTTTCCCACCTTTGTCTAAAGGCCTGTACATAATTTCCCGCTTAAGTTTTTCTTGCTGGGAACCCCAGATAAATCTAAAGATGGATTTTCTCAGTGACGCAAGGAAGGAATAGGGCACTGGAAGCGTGGTGGCTAAAAAGTTCAGGGAGGAGAGGATTTCTGCCTTGATCACTAGAACTTTGCCAGTAAAGGAGAGATCTCTGTCCTCCCATCGTATGAGCTTGCTTTGAATTATTGGCAGTCTTGATTCCCAATTGAAAGTTCCCATATGTTTTCCAATCTCTATGCCCAATACTTTTATTCTTTCTTTTTTAATTATTAAGCCAAAATCAGGTGTAGGCTCCTTCCAATTCAGGTAGAGAACCTCACTCTTACCTCTATTCAGCTTTGCACCTGAGGCAAGGGAAAACTGATCACACCACTTGAGGACATGGACCATTGACTTGTTGTCCGTACATAGTATTGAAAGGTCATCCATGTACAGTGACAATTTAGCTTTTTTGTCGCTACTACCGGGAACAGAAAGGCTGTTAATTGACTGATCCTGCCTAATCGCACAGGCTAGGGGTTCCATCACCAGAATAAAAAGAATTACAGATAATGGACATCCCTGCCTGACGCCGGATTGGACCTCAATCGGGTCTGTAGCGTGGCCATTTACTATCACTTTACTAACACATTCCGTATAAAGCAGGTCAATCCAGGCTCTAATATTTGGGCCAAAACCAAATTTAACTAAAACTTCCTTCAGGAATACATGGCTTATCTTATCAAAAGCCTTCTCTAGATCAAGAGCAGCAATACAGAGTGGTAATTTGCGATCATTTGCATAGAGGTAGGAGTCTCTCACCAAAGCCAAACTGTCACTCATGGATCGACCAGGTATCACACATGTTTGGTCTACTTCCACCACCTCCCCTGCAACCTCCTGCAAACGAAAAAATAAAGCCTTTGCAAGGATCTTTCTGTCAACCCCCAACAAAGTAAGGGGGCGCCAGTTCTTAATATCGTTTCTACATCCCTTTTTAAACAGGAGCGAGATGGTACCTTCTCTCATGGATGGTGGTAACTTTCCCGAATAGAGGCTCTCATTAAACACCTCTAAAAGAGGGTCCTTTAATTCTGCCCAAAATGTGGTGTAAAATTCTTTGGGTAAACCGTCCGCCCCGGGGGCCTTGTTATTCTGCATACTGTAGACAGCTTTTGTCAATTCTTGGACAGATAATACACGTTCTAGATTTTCATTACTCTCCTCACCCAATTTTTTTTCTACTTTAGATAGGAGGACATGCAACGCTTGGCTGTCCATCTCCTCGCTCCTGTACAGGTCTGAGTAAAAATCACGTACAATGGTAAGTATATTTTGAAGATCCGTTTGTTCATTTCCCTCTGAATTCTTAAGTGAATCTATGCTGTTTCGTGAACGTGCTAGTTTTCTGAAAAAATACCTTGAGCATTTCTCATTGTTTTCCAGGTGTTCAGTTCTGCTACGCATTAAAAAACCTTTACTTGCCTCATTAGCGAGCAGCAACATCTCCCTCTTGAGCTCTGCAATGTCCTCTGCAACCTCAAAGCCTGCATGAGCCATTGTATAGAGACGCTGTAATTTTTCTTGTTGCCTTTTTAGGGTGAAGTGCTTTTTCTTGGCGACTCTCTTACCCTCTTTTATGAAAAAAGATTTGGTTCTATCTTTAACATATTCCCACCATTCCCCCCTGGAATTAAAAAGGAATTGAAGAGAGCACCACTGTTTAATTTTTTCTTTAAATTGTTTAACCACTCTTGGATCTTGCAGTAAAGATACGTTCAGTTTCCAGGAGCTAGACTGCTTTTTTACTTTGTTTTGCAGGACAAGGGAGCAATCAATTTTGGCGTGGTCTGAAAAAAAGACAGGTTTAACTGAGGCATTGGAAACCATCAAGCCATTTGATGTGAATAAAAAATCGATTCTTGAGTGGCTTGTACCATTCGACCATGTGTAGCCAGGTAAGCTGCTGTTTATTAGACGAAAGGTGTCCTTTAAACGGAAATCCTGTATTAGATTTTTTAGTGCCTCTGAACTGGAGTCCAGCCTAACCTCGGCCGTAGTTAGCCTGTCGTTTGTGTCTATAATACAATTAAAATCTCCACCCAAGATCACCTCTCTACCACATAACAGTAGTGGCTGTATGGCTTTCAATGTGTTAACACGATCTTGGCGTCCACTAGGACAATATACATTAATTATTCTTATACTGACATGGTTATATTCTACATCGATACAAAGCAACCTGCCATCTATTATGCGTTGCACCGTCTTGATGTTAAAATTATGACCTTTAAATAAGACAGCTACCCCAGATGATCTATTACTGTTGTCTCCCGACCACACAGATGGCCCATAGCGCCATCTCTCCTTGAAAGTCTTGTAATTTTCTCGAAAGGATAGTTTGCATTCTTGAAGTAAGAAAATGTCATTGCCTTCATTATACAGAAAGGTAAGGGCTGATAGGCATTTTACAGGATCATTCAGACCTCTTGTATTTAGTGAGGCAATAGAGAGACGGGCCATAAAATGGGGTTAAAGGGGGTGACAGGTCATTTGCTTAGAAAGCAATGTCAGTGCGGAGTATTTACCTTCTTTTTCTTCTTCTGCTGCTTTTTCCAGTCCCAATCTGCCGTTTCACCTGCCATTTGTGTAGCAGATGAGAGAGAGGTCAGATTTGCTGGGTCCAGAAAGGGGGCTGAAGTAGACAGTGGGGGCCAAAATGTTGGGTCGAGACTCGAGGTCGATAGATCCCCTGACGTCTGCTGCGCCTGGGCCCGCTTGCGAGATGGCGTGTGGCTCAAGGGGTTGTCAGCAGGCAGGGGGGTCGGTGGATGGGTCTCTCCCTCAACAGCAGGAGGGTGTGTTGCAGGTAGATCTTCCAGCATGCGATCCAGGAGGTCTCTGCAGTCTTCGGATGACACAGGATGAGAAGCAGCAGCCTCGCGAGCAGCCGCAGCCAGCCGGTAGGCCGTCAGCTTCCGCTTCCCTCCAAACTCGGGAGAGAGAGTCTGGCGATTAGGGGTGGACGTCAGCTGGAAGCGGCTCCTTGTTGTTGGTGTGCCTGGATCAGCACTCCAGTCCGCCTGGCCTCCGGCAAGCGCGCCTTCTGAGAACAGTTGATCCAGCCGCCGTTCCTGTGGAGCAGGTGTGTCTTGAGCGGTGTCAACCTGTCTGGCGGGGTCGTCTTGTTCGCAGGCTCCTGGTCGGCTCTCATCGCCAGTCGGTAGGTGTTGTTCGGCTGGTATGGGGGCCACTATGTGGTTGTCTGTTCCCTCCTCATCAGGCTCGGGTGGCTGCAGTCTGGCTCGGTTTGCATACGACTGTGGGCAGTCTCTGAAGACATGGGTTCTAGCACCGCAGAGGTTGCATTTCATCGGCAGGTCACAGTTCTTGGTTTCGTGTTCAGCACTGTTGCAGTTCTTGCAGAAGGTGCTGTCACAGCTGGCTGCCAGATGAGAAGATGAGCCACACTTCCTGCAGGTCTTTGGTTGGCCTGGGTAAAACACATGCCCTCTGACTGGACCCAACTGGATGGTGGATGGTAGATGGTGGAGAATTCCACCCTCTCTCTTCAGCCGGATAAAGAAGCGTCTGGCCCCCGTCTTGATGCCATCCTGGTCCACCAGCTCCATGCCCCGCAGGACCGAGCAATGGAAGGACAGCCACGTGTTAATATCCTCTGTTTTCACTTTTTCAGAATACATGATCACAGTGATGGCTTTTGTCTCTCTTTCAGAGAGCGGGACGAGAACCACTTTGTCAAAGGTTGAGGAGTTCTGCTTCTTCTGAGCAAAGCGAGCAAGGCATTGTTCGTATTTGTCGTAGGTGGCAAAAATTACCTCAAAGCTCTTTCTTCCAGGCAAGGCAAAGATGTAGTCGAGTTCTGCTGGTGAAAAGCCAAGTGCATTCTGGATGACGTTCCGGCTAAACTGAAGACGATCCATCTCCAGTTCATCTTGGAGCTCAAATCTCACAGCATTTCTTCTGGAAGCGGTAGCCATCTTGGATCAGGATAGTGGGCAGCTGAACAGGTTAGACCACTGTGCAGTGCAAGGGCTCCAAGAAGAACTGCGGTCATGCCACACATTCGACTGAATTCAGCCCATACACTGGTGAAGGTGTCGCCCCCGCCAGACAAGCAGCAGTAGACCTTCATTGACTATGAAATTGCCGCTGCGCAAGAGTGACCGTCATCATTTGGCCAACAGTCGCAGCAGTTGGAAAAGTATTGCATAAATCAGTTGAGACTGTTGGGCCAACGGTTGCTACTGTATTATAATAGTCATGACCATTACGGTCGTGGTGGAAAATTTTACCCTCTGCTGAATTAATGATTTTTGAAGTCACTCCAATGTTTTTTTCACTCTGGGAAAGAAGTAGGCTATAGAATAAAAGAGCTGAATTCCACATGGGCTTTATGATGGAAATGTACTGCATCTTCTCACTCTGCTCCAGCAAGTCCTGGCGCCACAAGGGGGTCAATTACCACCCTAAATTGATGTCATTGACCCCTCAGATCAAAATGGTGAGGAGAGAAAAAAAATATATATACTGTATATTAGCACTGGTTATATTAGTATAACTCTAGGCTGTCTGTCTGCTGTACAGACAAAACAACGGTCTATGTAAATCTCCAAGGCATTCCATTACATTCGATTGCATCTTACATGCATTCATGCCATGATTAGCATGTGTAAAACTGTCACCACATACAGTGTTGAATAGGGAGAGGTTCAGAGTAGTTACCCAAGTTAAGTCAGACATTGAAATGTCTATTATTACTTTACACTTTAAGAGAAAAAGTTTGAAAAGGTGGAAGCAATATTACAGCAAGTAATATAGTGGGATAAGCTCATGAATCTGCAATGTTTTTGTAAAAGTTTTGGAAATTACAGTTTTAAACAGCATGCCGACCGTAGGAGAGTGAATGTGCACGAGGAGAATATACCCCTCAGCCCTCATCACAGAGCTGCCATGAAAATAAGCCAGATTTTTAATTATTTACACAGTAACTAACTATCTTAAGGACTAATATTATAAGTTACTTGTGCAAAAGCAAAGAAGAGAAAATGCCAGCACTCACAAAATGTCCCAGTCGGCCTTCCTCTAGCGTTAATACTGAAAACGCTGAGGAAGGCCGACTGGGCCGAAATGCGTCCGTTTGTCTGCTCATAAAGTGGTAAATAAATAAATCATGTAAAAAAGGGGGACATTTCATGATTGCTGGCGTTTTCTCTTCTGGAAGCACATTTTTAATATGGAGTGTTACAGGTTGTCTGCTTCGGCAGCTTTCTTTGTTTACTTGTGTAAAAGCACCTTCAGTCTCCAATATCTCATTGTTTTTATTTCTCATGGTGTTGTCATGAAACAAGCCACGACTGCGTTGCACCACTTATGATGGCGTTGAGTCCTTATAAAAGGTCATGCAGTCAGGGCTTGAGAGGGGGATGGAGCATTTTAAATGGTAAATGGTGCATTTCATATAGCGCCTTTATCTAAGGCGCTTTACATAGATTGTAGATCCCATTCACCCATTCACACAACAATGACTGGAGAAACCATGCAAGGTACTGACAAGCACATCGGGAGCAATTCGGGGTTAAGTGAATTGTTCAGGGACACCAACTCTGGGGGAGCCCGGCTTTGAACCAGCAACCTTGCATGCGATCGCCATTCGGAGACTCTACCTCTGAGCCACCGCCACCATCTGGGTTAGAGCACCATCAGAGAAGCCTACATTAAGGCAACTTTTGTAAAACCTAGTTATACTGTAACATATTAACTAAGCTAGAGGCTTTTCTCCATCTGGTCTTGGTCTCTCACAACAAGACCACCATGATCATCCTCCATGATCACAACAGATTTATGATTACACCTAACATGACAGTAACCAAAGCTGATTTGAAACAAGCAAATCTTTGTTTTGTATTCGTCATACAAATATCTATATTCCTCTTTTTGAATTGGAAAAACATCATCGATCATGTGAACCTGGGGATCCACATGGAAATTGTCTATGAAGTAAGTCCAGTCGCCTACGATGATATAGCTAACGATCAATTAATATGTGGTATGTTCTTATAATGACACCAACATTAATTAGTCTTGTAGACCCCACTAGGGTCTACATTTATACTCAGAATGTCCTGCATTGTAGATTCTAGGCCATTTTCTGCACTAGGCAAGATGTATACTGTCTGGGAACACTGCCTGATGGGAACACATGGCCCCGCAGTAGCGGTGCGGTGTCTCATGCCCATAAATGGTGACATCTATCCACTTAGCCAAGCCGTGTCTTCGAAATCCAGGCCAGTCTATGACATCAGTGCTATTGCTGACACCAAGGGAACTCCATACAAGGATTTATCAATGTTTTTTTCGGGGACCAGCCAGCCAACCATCTGAGCGTCTTCCCTCTTGGCACACGACTCCCTCGGCTCCTCTCCAATGCCAAGTTTAACGTCAATCGATCAGGCGGCTCTCGAAATAATGTGGGTGATGCATCGACAGAATGACTCTCGCGCACATGACCCTCCAACGCAGAGATTTGCTTCAATCGTTATTGTAAGTACTAGTGCTATAGGGCTGAGCAGTCCCACGCCTTTCAGAAATTATTACCCTGTTAATTTTCCAAAGACTTTTCGAAAATGATGACGATTACGCAGTGGTCAAAGCCAACTCGGGTTGTGACAATCTTGACAACTAACACAATATTACCATACAATATCTAATCAGCAAGAAGAAGAAGAAAACGAGCAGGATGCAACACTTTTTAATTGTGTGAGAGGAGCAGGCGCAAGCTAATGGGGAACTCCACCCATTTTCAATATTTTTTCTGAGAGTGTACAAATGCAACAAATTCTGAGAGCGTTCCATTTGTACGCTCTCAGGAAAAAAAAGAAGCGTCTAAAGAAATCCATTAACATGGTGAAAACACATCTTGATGATGTCATCAAGATGTTTCACCATGTTAATGGTTTTCTTCAGACCTCCATTTCTTGGGAACACAGAATGAGGGAACTTTTTTTGTCCACCCAGCACCTCTAGGGTATACTAATGACATATTAGAATGTTGAAAATGGGTGGATTTCCCCTTTAAGACCTTTATAACTAATGTCATGACTATTATCTCACATGTCGCACAGTGTTGTATCCAGTCTTATAATCCAAGTCGCACATTTGCGCACAAGTAGGCCATCGCCGAATGCACAAGTTGGCTCTCTACCCAGCGCTAATCTAGCTGTTTTGAAAGTATTTGATTGTACCAAAACATTGCGTTTTGTGTTGTCATGATTTGTCACAGACCGACTTGGCTTTGTCCGCAGCGCACTCGTCTTTATATGGATCATTTTCGAATGAAAATGAATGTTGGAATTCCTTACTGGACCACGGGTGACGTCAGGAAAGGGCCGGGACTGCCCAGCTCTATTTTGGATGTACACATGCCTACGTTTCTGTGTGGCTTAGAAGACTATAGCTGCTACTCATCAGATTGTAGCAGCGTGGGATGCATTCTGTTTGTTTCCAGTGAGTCAAACCTCCCCCAAACCACCACCACCACCACCACACCCCCCAACCCCACTCCCACAGCACCGTGTGTGTATGACTGTTTGACGTGATCCGCCCGTTTCCCTCCACGCGCTTCATTTAGCCCGGGCCCCCGCCGGATGATTAAAGGGGACGTCATTCTGCGTTGGCTCTTACTCGCGTTTTTTCCCTTCTCTCCAAAGGATTTAGAGCGGAGCCAAAGCTTTGAGAGATTTAGGGCGAAGCTTTTCGAGCGTCTCTCTCTCTCCCATGTGCTCTGCCCCAGTGTTTCACGCCAAAGCGGCAGCGCACAAGGCTTTCCAAATCCCATCCTCCTTCCCTGTACCGTTTTTTCTCCCCTCCTTGTAATTATTTATCCTGCCCTCCTATCAAATCATGATCAGTCCCCTGAGAATACAACTAAAACCTACTTAACAGTGCCGTCGTGCATAATTGACCGACCCCCGCCGTCTCCCCCCTGGACCGCCACGCCGGGGGGTCCAAATGAAAATTTGGGATGAAAATGCTTCAATCTGGTGCACTTTGAGGTCAAAATTAAGAGGCTAGATCTATAAATAACTACACACATGAATTGGATCGCCACTCAGTAGAGTGCATACTTGCGCGTTGCAAACAAGTAGGCCGTGACCTACTTGTGCATGAGTGGAGTGGGCCAACCAGAAATGAAGAAACAACTATTCTTATTCCTCTGAAATTATGTCACAAACTAATTAATCTGAAACTAGACCTGTGCCCTGTCACCCTGTGAGGGTGACGTAACAGTCACCGGTCACTGGTGAGTGGTGACTCGCCACCAACAGTATGCTGGTGACTATGTTTTACACCGGCAGGCAACAGGTTGCACGGACAGATGTATGGACGGACAGACGTAGGGACGGACAGGGGGTGAAACCTAGTCACCACCTTACGGTGGAGACAAAAATTGAGGGACAACTGATCGCTAAGCTCTAAGAAGCATCAGTTTTTCAGATGATCAATTTCATAATATTATTAATTATTATGGTTTCATAATTACTTAATTATTTCTCAATTAAAAGACATTTTACAGTAAAGTCTCAAAGCTTTCCTATTATTCTCAGTCACCATTACGTCATGGTCCCATACGCCTCCTTCTTCTTTGGCCGTTCCAACCTTTTCAACCTCCTTTTCCCCAAGCTCTGCTCTCCTCATGCTCCTTGCCCAGCTCCTCTCCATGGGCAATGACGTACCACCGACCACGCCCCACACACCACCGCGCACCGATCGCTTGTGCCCACTCGATTCACGCAGTAAAAGTAAATATATGATCAACAAGCTCAAACTGTGACGTGTTGCTGATAGATCTGCTAGTTGTGCCATCTGTGACTCCCAGGTTCGCCAGTAGCCCATTTGGAATTGTAATATCTGAAATCAATAATATGAGTATTTCAAAATTAACCTGTGCGAGTTGGGGGCCACATGCTCCCAGGAGCCCATGTATGGGATAATGGGGGACACATTAAAAACAAGAACTCTTCTCCCTGTGATGTGGCCCAGGGGCAGATATAACCAAGGGGCAGATATAACATTTCCCAATTGGGGGGCAAGAGAAAATGGTATGGGGGCGGCGGCTTCATCGCCCGTGTCACTTCGCGTCATGGGTGAAGCCGGACGCATACCATTTTCGGTTACAGGACTTTTATTAGGCAATAAAACGTCAATAATAACATCAGTTGTTGTTGTAAAGCTAAAGGTCTGACTCAGGGAGTTTTCTGTTTTCAATGATGAAATGCTGTTGGTTTAGTGGTGACACAGCTGTAATTAATTGTGTATCAAATCATTTTAAATATAGGCACTTTAATTTGAAATATCTTTGTTGTTTTGCATGCCATCATGTTTGGTGACTGGGCATTTAGGGGGGCATTGTCCCCCCATGCCCAATCTGCCCCTGATGTGGCCCCTTCACTGGTTACCTATAAGCGACCGTTTATATTGCTTCTGCCTAGGACTAGCCTGGCTAAAGCCAGACCACATCAGCTGTTGGCAAAACAAATGCCTGTCAGCAGATCTGGAATAGCTCAATTGTGCATCCATTTCCTACGCCACCTATTCCAGACCAATCTGCTGACAGGCAATTTTCTGCCAACATTTGATTCAGCCTTGCTTTAGCCAGGCTAGCCTAGAACTGACTGCCATGGCAGTTTCAGTAACTGCTACTGCCTTAGCAGTTTTACTACTAAACCGAACCATAAACATTACCTCAGTGAAAACTATGCCTAAACCTAACCTCAGCAAAACCTATGCCAGCAAAACCAGAAACACAATAGCGGATAGACTTAACTCTCTTTTTTCAAAGAGATGTCGCTAATAGTAGAACATTTTATGGGACATGGAATTGGGGCAATGGAAGTGAGTGGATTAGAATCCAATCAAACGTGGACATAGGGAGAGAGGAAGTTTGCGGGAAAACAATGGATTTTAAAACTTAATACAACATTTCCACAGTTTAAACCACTATGAAAGATAATTAAGATTAGTTATCTCAGACATAGATACTCTCCTTCAACAAAGATGGCGAATGCAAACATTCTCTGTATTGTACTCATACATAATGTTGTAAGATACAAAACAGTGACGTCTTATACCACAAACCTAAACATAACCTCAGCAAAACCTATGCCTAAACCTAACCTTGCCCCCCCCCCCCCCTCCCCCCCAACAGTTATAATAGCCCCTGACAGTTCCGAAACTGCCGCGACACTTCACCTGTCGCAGTAGATTTATACCTGCCACGACGGTTGCTGCAGCCGCAAATTGATTGCGCCCTCTCCTGGACAAGAGCTTGTGGCCAAACAATAACTACTTTGGAACACAGGCCATTATTTGTTCCCAGAACCTGGGAGCTGCAGTATATTATTGGACATACAAGGTTCTCAGTGGACCTCAGCGGTCAAACGCTGCTCTGGGAACGCGGGGGATCCATGGCCAGATGGCGAACTGATTGAAAGGATTAGTACAAATTAGGGAGAGGCTGTTACCTATAAAGTGGCCAAAAACACATCAAACAATGGGAAACGGGTTAAAGAGACAGATAGTGGGAACCTTGTGTGTGTGTGTGTGTTATTGTGCACGTGTATGCGTGATTGTGCGTGTGCGTTGTGGTTGTGCATGGCTGCTCCGTGTGCATGTGTGCACAGCTGTTGTGGCAAACAAGGTGAAGATGGGCGCGGGTCACCGGATGGCGGATGATGTATCGAGTCAAACAGGAAATGCATCTGTTCGTTCTACAGCGGCGGCGGCAGCCTCCCAAACACTCCTCAGCCGGCGCACAAAAGAAGTGAAGGCACCATCTGCCAGTTTCCGCCGCTAAATCATTTCTGGAAATTTAATCGGCAGGAATAACGTGCAACCCCCCCCCCTTCCAAAAAACAAAAAAATGACAGTGACACAGCTGCCCTCTGAGGAAAGGCAGATATATACCCCACGAGGGAGAACTACGTCTGGGCCTCCCTTCTCCATGTGCTACAGGTAATATAAATGATAGATTTTATAGTTTGATTTTTCCAGTTCAGTTTAAAAGGAACCCTGCCTGATGAGATAAATAGTTCAAAACTAATACTAAAATAGTTCATGTTTTTATCCTATTGGGGGGTGCCATTTTACTGTGCTTGTCACGTGACCCGTCATAGTGATGACGTCACAGGAGCAGAACAACTAATTAAACAACTGCATATTGTCTCCTCCTGTGGTCCATCCCGTCAGTTTTACAGTCCTTCATTTCACCAGTGGGGGTCGCCATTGTCATAACAAACAGTGTATATACAAAGGTGTATATACATCGATGTTTTACGTTGAAATAATGGCTAATCATGGAACGTTCCATACTATGTTCTATACAACAGATCTCCTGAGTTGCATCGCCTTTAAGTGAAACATGTCTTTTCACAACATCCACTGGAAATCCATGTCCAAAAAACAAACAACATATGGTTTCATGCCCGTTTGAGCACTGTTGCATATTCGGCAATTCTAGCTGCCAAGCTCAGTACATTGCAGAGTGACAAGTGATTTTGTACATCTTCTGCGTGTGGAAACTTTGAGACATTTTGGAAAACTTTGAAAATATTCACCTCTAATGGCATACCCAAATAGTAATGCTGGCGCGAAGCGGTTTTGTTTCCATCAATCTGTTTCCATCAACAAGAGTACACACCAAAAACTTTTTGCTCAATATTTTGAGCTCGCCATTTGCAACTACTTGAGTTCTATTATTATGCATTCATAAGGCCCACACACACACACTCTGCAAAGTAAACGATACAGGCTATCTTTGTACTCCCTCAAGTGCAAGCATGGGCACTGACTGATTTATGGACTAATCAGTCAGTGATAAGGCGTGAACTGCACCATTTATGAACCCATTCCACCTGGACACACATCATTTCAAGGTTCGAGGGCTGATTTATTGGCCGAAACGTTGCCGAACAAGTCTCTAAACCACCAGGCAATCACAGAACTTTATCCTCTCAGGAAGGATTCACGCACACACACACAAAAACAACAACATCACTTTCTTTGGGACTCGCCGAAGTCTGAATACCAGGAGCGGATCTAGGCATGGGCATGGGGGGGCAATGCCCCCCTAAATGCCCATAATGCCCCACCAAACACTATGGCATGCAAAACAACCCAAGATATTTCAAATTAAACTGCTTGTATTTAAAATGACTTGAACCACTACTACTAACTAACTACAATTGCGGCACCACTAAACCAGCAGCATTTCATCATACAAAACAGAAAACTCTGAGTCAGACCTTTAGCTTTATGAATGCTGCGTGCGTGCCTGTTGCAACTTCAACAACAATGTTATTATTGATGCTTAATTGCCTAATAAAAGTCCTGTAACCGAAAATGGCCTGTGTCGCTTCGCGCCACGGGCGATGAAGCCGCCCCCATACCATCCCCCCCCCCCATTGGGAAATGTTACATCCGCCCCTGCTGAATTCCGATAACAAGGAAGTGTGAAGCAGATCATTGTCTTTCGTCTGGCGTTTTAACGACTACCTGTCTCACAACATGTGAATTAGTTCTACTGTGTTGATCTCGTTCCTGTTTCTCCAAGCTATTCTTTCCCACTCCTAAAAAAAATAACTATTTCTTACAGCACGGATACAAGAGAAAGAAAATTACACGGCAGACAGTGCGTGTCTCTTTCGTTCATGCATGTTGTCAAAAAAAAAAAAAAACCCTGCAAGGCAGGGGCGGATGTAACATTTCCCAATTGGGGGCGCAGGACAAAATGGTATGGGTGCGGCTTCATTGCCCGTGTCGCTTCGCGCCACAGGCGATGAATCCACCCATACCATTGTTGGTTACAGGACTTTTATTAGGCAAATAAGCATCAATAATAACATCAGTTGTTGTTAAAGTTGCAACAGACACGCAGCATGCATAAAGCTAAAGGTCTGATGAAATGCTGTTGGTTTAGTGGTGACACAGTGTAGTTTGTTTAGTGGCAGTAGTAGTGTTTCAAATCATTTTAAATATAGGCACTTTAATTTGAAATATCTTGGGTTGTATTGCATGCCATCGTGTTTGGTGGGGCAGACTGGGCATTTATGGGGGCATTGCCCCCCCCCCATGCCGATGTCTACATCGGCCCCTGCTGCAAGGTACCGCACCGCAGGTCCATGTCGCTCCATTAGCAGTGGGAATAGGGATGTGATCTAAAAGTATAAGTTCCAAGCAGCACACGGTTTCCCCCTTAGTACCTTTTTAATAATAAATAGATGCCCCAGCGATAGGGCCGCAGCTCTCAGACAAGTTATGAATAAATATGTTTTTTTCCGTTCCTGTAAGGCTTTTTCGTGAAATTGGAATTGAATGGTGGGTAACTAGGTAGACCAGAGGGGTTATGGCGGGAGGCGGGGAAGTCAATGTGGTAGGAGGAACGTGAGCGGGGTTTAACCCTTTCTGTAGTGTAACAAGTGAAAAATAGCAGCTCTACAAGCTTGTAGGTCTGCTATTTTTGGAAAAATTGTGAAAATGTGGCGCAATTTTTGTATATCATTTTGGAAGCAAACATTTTTTTAACTCAAACCTTTGCTTCTGGGGGGACATGTTTTGCGATGGGAATCCGCAGCCAATAGATAAATATGTTGAGCATAACTGAATCTAGTGTCAGAAACTAGAATCTAGTGTCAGAAACTAGAATCTAGTGTCAGAAACTAGAATCTAGTATCGAGGGTCAGAAACTAGAATCTAGCGTCGGAAACTAGAATCTAGCGCCAGAAACTATAATCTAGCGTCAGAAAATATAATCTAGCGTCAAAAACTACAACCTAGTGTCAGAAACTACAACCTAGCGTCAGAAACTAGAATCTAGTGTCAGAAAATAAAATCCCATGTCAGAAAATAAAATCCCATGTCAGAAACTAAAATCTAGTGTCAGAAAATAAAATCTCATGTCAGAAAATACAATCCCATGTCAGAAACTAGAATCTAGTGTCAGAAACTACAATCTAGTGTCAAATGGTTTAACCAGCCGCCTAGTGCACCACACACACACAAACACACTATCCTAGATGTAGATGTATATAGCTACTGACTGTAGTTGTGTGTGAGTCACAGAGTGAAGTGGGTTTTCTTCTTCGAGTTCACCTCCCCTGCTCCCACTGGAGTTCATTTTCGATGAAAAAACAAAATGCATACACAGAGAGGTATTCTGCATGCTAATACGGTATACGCCACCACACTACTGCAGGGGCTGATGGGTAGCTGGTGACGAGGGAAATGTTGGGTATAAAAAAAGCAATATTGTTTCATTTATGAGAATGACTACGGAGCGGTACAAACTCTTCTATGCCAAATGCCACCAGACTCTACACTACAAGTGTGTAAGACATACCTGGGCATTATGCGGCCCGGGGGCCAAATGCGGCCCTTTGGCTGACTCTGACCGGCCCGTGAAAGGGTTTTAAACCAGTGGTCCGGGGACCACCAGTGGTCCTTGAGAGAGTTCCAGTTAAATATGGAAAGTTGGGTTAACCAGATGTAACTCTTGGAGAGCGTAAAAATGAAACCCAATGGATCCTTGCGGGTCGATTTGGTTTCATTTTTACACTCTCAAGAGTTAAAATATTCATCATGTGAATTAGGACAAAGCAAAAGAAATCTTTAGTTTTGGGGTCTTTGGACTAAAATGTCATCAAATGTTGGTCCTCTGTGGCTCAAATTCTGAATAAATCATGTCAAAATGGTTGGTCTTATGCTTACTTTTATCTTGAAATTGAATTAATATTACGCAGATTTTAGTTCAGCCTTTAGTCTTGGCCCTCCACAATGTTTTGTGTGTCTCATTTGGCCCCTTGCGAAAAATAACTGCCCACCCCTGGTCTAAGACTATGGCCCTGGTGGTCTGGGTGTTGTGTGGTTGTGTCCACTCATCTGTTGTAGTATCGAGTCCAGTGTATGTCGAGTAGTTTTAGTTTTAGCTTGCTGTTGTAGCTCTTCAATTTCCCCTCAGGGATTAATAAAGTACATCTCGTCTCATCTCACAACAGTGAGATGATACTATACATGCCTTTAAAGGAGTTCCACCATGAATTCAACATTAAATGAATCATATAAATGTGCCTTTTAATAGCTAGAATTAGGGGTTAAAACAGTGGTCCAGGCTAAATGGTGCAAAGTTGGTTAACGAGATGTAACATATTCATCATCTGAATTAGCCCAAGTCTACTAGAGATATAGAAGATTAATGGTTATCTTGATCTGTATGTTTGACTGTTTTTGTTCCCCAAATCCAGCCTGGAATTGTGGACAAAAGAAAATGAAAACTTTAGTTTTGGGGCCTGTGGGTCTAAAATGTCCTCAAATGGTGGACTGTGGCTTAAATGCCAAATAAATAGTGGGCCCTGTTGTCAAAAAGATTGAAAACCACTGCTTCATATGAAAAACTTTGGAGTTGCCCACCCTGCCATTCTTCCAGGCCACCCTAATAGGGCTGGCTAAATCCAGCCCTGGTGGGACGTGGGATACAAGTCAATATTCAAGTGTTATATGCAATCATGCTGATGCTGAACTTGGTTCTTCTCTTAAAAATGCCCACTTAAACCCTCTTAAATACTTAATTAGCCAGGGTCACCCAGGGGTCTGAACTTGGCCCCCCTGCTGGTTAAACCCAGCCCCGGATTAGGTACCAGCAGGGGGGCTGCTTAGTGCAGACTGAGGGGAGGTCATGTGGAGGTGGCAGCGGAGCAATGCTGGAGAAAGTCACACCATCACTGGACCTGGCTGTTACCCAATATAATAAGTTATATAACATATATTAAATACAACTATTATTTGATATTTATTTTGTTCGTGCATTTTTTTGTGGCGTTTGCCTTTTCCCAGCTGAGCAAAGTACATATCGAGGATTAAAAGTGAGGGCAGAAAATTGAAGACACCAATAATGATTGGCTGGAAGAATGACAGAAAAGTGAGGACGTCAACTGTGATTGGCCCAGAATATGATGATGTATGACGATAAGAATGCCGCTCACTTCACACTAGGGCATTAATCAGACATGTTTTTTGCCAGTCGAATCAAATACATTGCTAATATGTATTTTTTTTATCCAATAAAATGTGCAATTATTGGCTTCTTATTGAAACAGTACTACTTTAACTCAGTTACAGTATGAAGTGAAAAATAAACAATCAACCAACAATCAAATTTTCGGTGTGGGCGTGGCTCCAAATGATGTGACGTAGGAGAGGCTAAGATCAAATCAGATCAGCTCGATCTGCTGTCCAGGCTTGGACGGTCTTCAACCCCCCAGGCCAAAATCATTTCAGGTTAGGCCAGGCTAGTTAATGCCCTACTTCACACAGGTGCTTTCAGATAGTAGTTCACCAATTACCTGGGGAGAGAGAGTAGGCTAAAGAAAAAGTAGCTGAAAATCTCTTCCACTTTCCACTTAAAGCAGTGCTGTGGCCTGACCAAATGATCCAATGACCAATGTGCCGATTCAGAGAAGAGGGAGGGGGTGGAGGGGCGGTCTGGTCTTAAGCACAATATTGGCCCTGATCCATCGCTCACACCCCGCCAGCGGCTGAGGTCCAAACCCAGGATTTGGAACAGCCGTGAGCCGCTTAGTGCAGAGACGGGGTGAATGTCGGGGTCGCGGTGGAGGTGTACAAAGAACCTGCTTTGGAGTTCAGAGGCCAGCAGATGTGAAGCTTCTCGTGGACTTATTTCAGCCCCGTCTCAGGAGGGACCGAGGAGGGGGATTTAGCCAGAGCCAGTTAACAAGGTATCCCCACAGGGACTGAAAGTTTAGCGTTTGTCGCTGACAGCCGGGGCCTGGCTTTATCCTAGCGGTCCCAGTGGCTCAAACGCAGTCACCAGCCGTGTTTCAAGTACCCGGGTTTATTACTCGAGTAAAAAAAAGTAGTACTGCAACACTATTTGTTGTGGTAGGACTTTGCAGGAAAGGTTTTGGTACCATGTTCAAAAAGTAAAAATACTGTTATCAGCATAATAATTAACACAATTACTTTCCTTGCCTATATGGCATGGAATAGGCCAGGGGTTTTCAACCAGTGGTCCTTGAGAGGGTTCCAGGTGGTCCCCAGCTAAGTTGGTTAACCAGGTGTAACTCTTGAGAACGTGAAGCAAAACCAAATGGACCCTGGCGGGTCCATTTGGTTTCATTTTTACACTCTCAAGAGATAAAATATTCATCATCCGAATTAGCCATTTTGGAATGTATGTTTTGCTTGTTTTGTTTCCCAAATCCAGCCGGGAAATGTGGACAAAAGCAAAATAAATCTTTAGATTTGGGGTCTGTGGGGCTAAAAATATCCTTAATTGGTGGTCCGTGGCTCAAATGCTGAATAAATGGTGTGCCCTGGGATAAAAAAGGTTGAAAACCACTGATATAGGCCATATAAAATCCAATTTTTGAGGGATTTGACAGGCTGCACCGTCATATACAGTAAGCTTTATTATTGATATGAATCCTTGACTATAGTCCGTCTGTGAACGCATCGCTCATGCACACTGCCGTCCACCTCCATTCTAACAACATTCTAAAATCGTTAAATAACTCACGATCTAGGGAACTCTCTGTGGTATCGATAAAAGGTATGTATGTTGTCATGGGGTCCCTGCTGATTATCCGGTGGTGCTGATGGGAACATTGGCATTTTCTGGAGCAAGGATGGGGTCAGTTTTAGCTCGCTACCATTGACCTTAGCATCACAGCTTCCCAAACAGGATGTTTACATGCAATTCCAGTGTTTTACACTATAAGAGCGGTCAACGGTTGGGTCACAGTCCTATAGTGTGGCAAGTACTGTATCAAAAATAAAAGTACTAATGATGTCCCATATAACAAGTATTGTCAGAAGTTATCACACTTCAGTTCACAACGATCATGATTACTTGAAACGTAATGGAACTAACAAATCAAAATAATAACTGGTAGGAGTACAAGTATTTCATCATTCATTCCCCCAGAAAGTTGAAAGTTGTCACATCCCGTTTCCCCCTCGTGTGGGTTCACCTGGATCTCACCTCTTGTGACTTCAGCGGTGAAAGTTTCCTCCTCTGTTCAAAGTGCAGTGTTGTCGGGAGTTGGAGAGGCTGTCAGTGTTAGTCGGCAGCGCCTGACGTTGCGATTGACAGACTCTAGTCCACTCCGGGTTTTGACAGACTGAAGGGGGAAACAGAGAAAGTAGACAGTAGAAACAATTACGTCATAAATCAGTGACTCGTTTTAAGCGGAACACAGGTCTTGATTGGACGCAGGCAGGCACCATTGGAAAGTACTACGATTCATGCATTTTATTTTAAGGATCAGGTACCTTATTCTCAATCCATCTTCAGTCTAATTGGTGCATAAGGTGGTACTATATCATATGCTGTGTAATTAATTGCTCTGTCGCTGGTCTACCTGTGATAAACAGTAGGCAGTTTTTGGTGAATTTAAACCACTTTAAATTATTATGAATGCAAGAGCACCAGCTTCCAATAGCATTCCAACTTTGCAGGAAGAGAAAATCATTGGTAGGGAGGTTTTTTGAGCAGTCCACATCCCACCAATGACATGCACAGTAACTGAAATCTGCCATCAATGAGCATCAATGAGGACCAACTGCCTATATGAAGACAACTTTGTAAATTGGTGGATACGTCCTTTAAGTATAATAAATTGTTTCATACGTTTGCTCGGTAGTACTATCACTTAAAGTACACATTATGCAGAATGACATTTCACAAGTTCATTCAAAAATTCATAAAAAAACTTGTAGATTTACTTCAAACAGACAGAATGTAAAATAGAGCTTAATTAGTTTAACCTTTCATTGTTTGTTTGCAAATTAATACTTCATACAAGAGTTTGGCGCAAAATAGGTGGAAAGGTCAGATCTACCAGTTCACAAGTCATCACATTGCCCATGTTGTGAGCTTGTTGTGATGCTTTTCTTACCATGTAAAAGAAAACAAATAAAAAAAGAAACGCTTTTGAACATACAAGGTTTCCACAGTCAGTGACAATATGTGTTGGTTTGAATCTGGTCACCCTATATACAACACACACACAATTCAAATTCAATTCAAAGGAGCTTTATTGGCAGGAGAAAACGAACGTTTACATTGCCAAAGCAAAGCGCTGCATGAGTACTTACAGCGAATGCAAAACTCGAGTGTGTGCGAGTGAGAGAGGGAGGGAGAGAGAGATGGGGGGAGGAGCGATTGTGTGTAGGATGAGTAGGATTGTGTCTCTCTCTCACACACACACACACACACACACACGCACCCCCACCACCCATCTGGGCAGAGTGACAGACATTTAATTTTGTTCTCTCGCTTGCGTGGTGTCAGGCATTAAAAGGAGTTGGAGTGTGAACAGTGGGGTCCTAAGAGGAAATAATTAACCGTTCCAGCTCAGGATTCACTAACATATTTGCATACCTGAACGTTCTAACTCACTCCACCACCCCCAACCACGCTACTGTCAATACAATATTTATAAACGTGAGTGACAATGGCAATACTCTATTAAGGTTGGGTCCATGGATTACATTACAAGCGCATTTAAAATGCATTATAATCTGCCATCATGTCATTTAAAAACACACTGAAGCACACATAAAGCATTTAACATTTAATAAAAAGGCACATACTTTGTGATGGTTGTTGTCTGTGGAAAATTACATATTAATCCATATTATCAACGTGACAAAATATGGGGTGAACACTGGTGTAATCATTAGGAAGGAAGCTCAAATAAGCACTACTACTATACGTCTCCTCTCAGATCCTTAGATCTCCATATATTGAGCTGACCTGTTCTGACAACTTACAAGGTTTACTTAATCGTATTTATATTAAAAGTGATAATTCATTATACGGTCAACAACATACTGATATGCATGCGTAAACACAGTGAGCCTTATAAGTGCATTACGACGCATAAAAGTACATGATGCGAACGCACCATGTAAGCCAGGCAGAAATGTCGGTGCTTCTGTGTGTGCATCACACTACATATTTGTGTACCTTGGAGAATGCTTCACTTGGTTCAGGATGACAAAGTAAAATGATAATTAAGCCCTTATAATACATCATGAACCTTGTTATAACTTACATTGTAATTATTAGTACATTATAATTGTGATATCACGATGCCTTATAAACATTTGAATGTGTGCTTATTAATGTAATTTTGACCCAACCTTGCAGTCTTCCCAAATAAGCTACCAAAGTTGTTATATGCAAGGAGATTTCATCATTTTACAGTTAAAACTGGAAACCCTGCAGCGTCCCTTTTCTGGGTGGTGAAAATTGTCCGGCAAAAAATAATTGGTGCAAGAAAAAAAAGTGTGAGCCTAGTGTAGTGCCCTGGGGGGGCTCTAGGGACAGTCTAAGTGTTCTTCTCATGTCTCATACAGCATTAACACCTAAACGTTTGAAGTGCCATGACTCAGGGTAATTCAACCATATCTGGATGCCAAATGCCTTTGTGCCTTGCTATGCAGTGCATAGAGTTAGAGTAGGGACCTAAAGTGGATGAAAAGAGCTCTTAGAAATGCCAAATAGGAGGCAAAATTATAGTATTTTAGAAGAAGCAAAATGCTTGAAAGAAGCGCTTGAAAGAAAACTAGATGACTCAAAAATGTAGCACTGCAGATCAGCCTGTCTTGTATGTATTGGTACATGTCATCTGCACATGATATGACAGCTCCCTCTACTGGTCTGTCTGGCTAGCATGTCATCAACATGCAGCCTCCATGCTTCCACACCAGAAGACTACACTCAATAAAACGGAACTGACTTAAAATGCACTTGGTTGCGGTATATATTTTTCGATCTATAGGCCTACACAAAATCTCTCTTAAGCCAAAAACAGCAGATCTACAAGCTCACAGGCTCTTGTGAGCCTGTAGATGGGATATTTTAACAAGTGTTCCACCGTAGAATATGCTTGGTGGTTCAAGTGCCTACAGTTGTTTTCAAACTGTGCTTGTGGAAAAACGGATATTCGCTCGTTGACACAAACGCACGCACATCTTACTTAGTACTTCAGTTTTCTTCATAAGCTGCTTGAGTGTTTATCCACCAACGCTGCGAATGTGTTGCTTCATGATTTGAAATCCAATGTTTATAGTATGAAAACATCCCCCAGTGAAACTCTCCAGTGTTGAAGCTGCGGGCCCTAGTGGCAAAAAGTGTATGGCCTATAATGAAAGTGGATGGGCATTCATGACTTCACATGTTTCATGGAGGCATCCATGTTCGTAGTAGCCTAATAGTAAGGTACTACATTGTAGCCTACAATGTTATTCTATGGGGTAAAGCAGGCGGTAGTGCAAAACACCACTGAGCAACTTCTATTGAAAATCAACAGCAGGCTATTGCTCAAGTTAACCAAGAGAAGTGCACACATACATCAAAAGGTATTGGAGCTGCTAGTAAATCCAGGGACGTGTACGCATTCACATCAGAGAGGGCTCCAGCCCCTGCCCTTTTACTTGTTTGTAGGCTACAACAACTGCCCTTTCCAGGAAATAATAATACTAATAGCTGCCTTGCGGGCGCTTCTCATCCATGGCGTCTTACTTGTATGTATAATTTGTTATTTGTGGGGACCCACAGGATAAGAACTGCTGGCCTAAAATGATGCTCGCCTTGAATAACAAAACACTTCAGAGACTCAGACAATCAATGGACGGCCTGTCCGGTCTGATGACCCCAGTTTGATAGATTAGCTGATTCATTCGTCTAATCAGCTCAATCAATCTGAGGCTAATTCTAATGAGACGATAGAGACATCAGTGCTCTTGTTGTTTAACCCATTTAGACCTGATGGCGATTATTACGAATAGAAACCAAAAGAATCTCACTGCCGCCGAATATCACATCCAAATAAACAGTTTTCGGACTAGTAGTCCTTTTTGCCAGATTTCGGGTCTGGTTTTCAGCGGCCCCAAAAATCCAGATCTTTTTCTGGAAAAAAAAAAAAAAAAAAAAAATCCACATCAGTGGTCCTCAATATCTCATGTCAAGGACCCCCAAATCTTCTGTAGGCCTATTTGGCTCCATTTGAAAATATGTAGTTCCAGGGACGCTTCCCCAAAACAACACATTTGAGTTAAAACCTCGTCGCTATGACATATTCAAAAGATTTGTGCTGCATTTGCGCCATTTCTCAAAAATAGCAGACCTACAAGCTCTTTTTCAGTACCTAAAAGTACAACATACAGTAATGCTTTAGTACAGGGTTTTCAACCAGTGGTCCGGGGACCACCAGTGGTCCTTGAGAGGGTTCCAGGTGGTCTCCAGCTAAGTTGTTTAACCAGATGTAACTCTTGAGAACGTAAAAATGAAACCAAATGGACCCTGGCGGGTCTCAAGAGTTAAAATATTCATGATGTGAATTAGTTTTAATCTACACAACTAGAAGATTAATGGTCATGGACAGAAGCAAAGGAAATCTTTAGTTTGGGGGGTCTGTAGGGCTAAAATGTCCTCAAATGGTGGTCCGTGGCTCAAATGCTGAATGGTGGGCCCTGGGATGAAAAAGGTTGAAAACCACTGCTTTAGTACACTAAAAAAGGCATTCCCGCCCAAAATAGATTAATGATAAGAGCTTGTTGTCCCCCTCATCACAGCTCAGAGTTTGCCGGTGGCTTTCGGTAAGCCTAATTAAAATGACAACAAGCGGCGGTGAGATATTAACATCTTGTTTACAAGTTTGCCTGCTGCACGCTGCTGCACTCCGTTATTTGAGCGGAGCAACTTATTGGAGATCAAATGGTTCAGTGCATGTTTCTGTGTTTCAAACAGCATACGTATTAAGCAACTTTGCCCTGTGTTTACCTAATAAAACATTAGTTGTTTTTTTTTGTACACATGATTTTCCTATAGGCCTACCAGCAATTATAAGCCGCTGGAGTAGTGTGTTGTTGGGCAAACCCAATCTCACAGATAGTAGTACACTATGCACGGAATGCCGCCTACAGAATTGTGTGCATACGCTACTAGAAAAAGCCAAAATTTGGGTGTGGTTTTCACAAACACAGAAGTGGATAGTTGGGCGTGGGGCAGTTTGGGTTTTGTAATATTTACTATTCTGTCCATACAACACATCGTAACTCGAACGTGGCTGAGTCGGCTCTGCCGACCTTCGTAATGCTCAGCACAGCAACTCGTTTCATAGATGTGTTTTGCGTCTGTTAAAATGACCTAAGAAATATTCCCCTCAATCCATAGGGACCACATTGCATGTACGGTCAGCAAAAATAGCAGATCTACAAGCTTGTAGATCTCTTTTGTCCCGTTTCCCCATGTGTCCCGCACATGCAATACTTCCCTCAAATGAACAGTTTGGATCTGGTCACCTTATGGCAGAAAACACATTCCCAAGTTGCTTCTTGCTGAATATTAGTTTTGTTAAGACACTAGGACAGGGATGTTTTGGGCTACCAAGACAAACTGAAAAGTACAGCCAAGAACAGTGAGATGGAAGTTGGAAGTGTACCTGGAAGTAGAATTGTACCTGGCAGGGGCGGATCTAGGCATGGGCGTGGGGGGGCAATGCCCCCCTAATTGCCCAGCCTGCCCCCCCAAACACGATGGCATGCAAAACAACCCAAGATATTTCAAATTAAAGTGCTTATATTTAAAATGTGAAACACTACTAGGCTACTAATAAATACAGCTGTGTCACCACTAAACCAACAGCATTTCATCATTGAAAACAGAAAACTCTCTGAGTCAGACCTTTAGCTTTATGCATGCTGCGTGTCTGTTGCAACTTCAACAACAACTGATGTTATTATTGATGCTTTACTTGACTAATAAAAGTCCTGTAAATGAAAATGGTATGGGTGCGGCTTCATCGCCCGTGGCGCGAAGCGTCACGGGCGATGAAGCCGCCCCCTTACCATTTTCTCCTGCCCCCCAATTGGGAAATGTTACATCCGCCCCTGCCTGGAGGTAGTATACTCCAGTGGCTGCATGATGGCTGCTGTCAGAGAGGGAAATGATGGGCAAACAATGAAAGGTACATTGAAAATGGGGATACGTTATTGTGTGTGTGTGTGTGTGTGTGTGTGTGTGTGTGTGTGTGTGTGTGTCAGTGTTGGGACATGTGCACTACGTAACTCAATATATTACATAATATATTACCAAAATGCAGTAACTTGTAATATAAATATATTACTTATCAAAAACAAGCTAATATATTATACTTTTCCTTCTGCATCACTGCATTACTTTCAATATTACTTTCTGTCAATCTGTCTCATTGAAAATGTTCTTGTGAAATTTTCTTGACAACTGCAGAAGTTAAATAATAATTTATTTTCTATAATTTGCCATCAAATTATTTATTCAGGAGGACGTTTTCTCAAGTTGATTTCATATGGATTTCCCAGATAGCCAAGTGCGCTTTTTTTATTTGTAGCTATGCCACTGGCCTACACAATATTTGATTAATAGTGACACTAAATATTTAATTATATACTTTGCACAACATTTTTCTTTTAAGTAATATGTAATAGTAATATTAATATATTACACTTGCTCAGACAGCAATATTGTAATACAATATATTGCTTTAAAATGAAGGTAATAAGTAATACATTAACAAGGTATAGTAATATTCCCAACACTGCTGTGTGTGTGTGTGTGTGTGTGTGTGTGTGTGTGTGTGTGTGTGTGTGTGTGTGTGTGTGTGTGTGTGTGTGTGTGTGTGTGTGTGCACGCGCGCGTGCGCCGAACATTCCCTGTGTACTGTACACAAGCTACAGTTGACCCATGAGTGACTACAGATTATAAAGAATAGCCTGCTGCTGAAGTTCATACTGCATCTGTGTCTTACAAAATGTCAGAACTGTTAGGGGATACAGTACATCGGTGTCATTAGTTTTTGATATTTCATTTTAGTTTAAGTTTTAGTTCGTTTGCTAGGTTTTATTTTGGTGAAAATGCTTAGTTTAAGTTAGTTTTAGTTTACTTTCAGTTTCAATGCCTTTTTCCTACCTAAAACACATTTTTGAATTTAAAAAAGATTCACATAATAAATATCCAAATTGCATATAAATGTTGCTTTTTCGTTGTTTTTCGTTAGTTTTGGTTAGCTGAGATACAATTCTCAAATTGAACTGCCAGAATGACATTTCCAATGGCACGTTTGCAGTGTCTGCTGGTTAAGTCTATCATGACTTCAGACTGAAAGGTCCTTGGTTCAAATCCGGCCACTGACACCTTGGAATATAAATATTCCAAGAAACCTACAGTATAACCACACAGTCTTCTATTCCTCAAGTTTCTTGCTGCCGTTTTGCGCTGAACCTTTTGTAAAGAAAAAAAAGAAAAGAAAAACACTTGGATTACAAAGAATAGGCTGCTGCTAATGCCAATGTATAACGTTTCACAAGGACACTAGATGGGGAGCACTTCACTTAAAGGGTGACACATCTGCCTTGTGACCGATGACATCTATTGAGTGATACCTGTCAGTCTGTGTTAATACACACTTGACCGGACTAAAATGGTAGCTAGATATGTGTTAACTGTGTCATAGCCTGTAGCTACTGTACAGTACAGTGTATGTAGTATAGTTCCTCATTTAGAAATCACACCAGCTCCTCTCTCGCCTCTTGTCCTGTCCTGTCTTGTGTCCTGTGTCCTGTGTCCTGTGTCCTGACCTGGCCTGGCCTCGATGTTTGGTATGAACACCCTGTTACAGATCAGCACAGCAGTGAATCAGTATGGAACAGATGCAGCTGAATTGAGTGGGCTGCGGTGGTTCTGTGTGATGCCTAATTTATAAATCATAGAGAGCAGTGGTGGCAAAAGTACTCACACGTTGTACTTGGATAAAAGTACAAATACTGCAATACAGAAACACTGTTACTGTAAAAAGTCTGAAATTAAAAAAGTACAAAAGTATTAGCATCAAAATGTACTTCAAGTGGGTTGTGATCGAAAGAACAGGTTTTGCGAATACAAGCGACCGAAATGATGTGGCTGTCATCTCCTTTAGAGATAGTGTGAGAAGTTCAGTCAATCGGGAAAGACGCTGCTCCTTTGCCTGGAAAGGAGCCAGCTTAGGTGGTTTGGGCATCTGGTTAGGATGCCTCTCGAGCGTCTCCCTAGGGAGGTCCACGAGGCACGCCCCACCGGGAGGAGACGTCGAGGCAGACCAAGGACCAGATGGAGGGATTACATCGACTATCTGGCCTTGGATTGTCTCGGGATCCCCCAGGAGGAGGTCGCTAATGTTGCTTGGGACAGGGAAGTCGGGTGGTATCTGGTGGAGCCGACCTTGGATAAGCAGATGAAGTACCGAAAGTAAAAGGACTCTGTAATCAGCCATTCACCAATTCAAATCTACAAAGTAAAGGAACCAGTGTTGGGCAATGTTACTTATTACTCCTTAGAAAGTTAATAAATACAACAACACAATGTGTTTAGTTCAGCTACTTTTCGAACTGAATCCAATTGTTTTCAATAATAATATTAAGGAGAGTCACCAATCAGCCAGAATGCTATAAAATAAATCAGAAATCTCTGTCAACCTTTTAAATGAAATGATTCCTAGCCAACATGTTACAAAAATAAAACTAAAAAGTAATACCTAAAATATTCTACTTTACAAAGTAATCAGTTACTTATTACTTTACTCGTTACTAAGAAAATATTACAGCAGTATATTACTAACTGCCAAACACTGCTAGTAACTGAAGTTTTCAAATAATTGCAGCGGAGTGAAAGTACAATAATTGCCTCTGACATGTGGTGGAGGAGTAACACTACTGAAAATTGGAAAGAATACTCCAGCACATCTTTAAATCACACTTTTGGGTTCACTGGTCTCCTCACTAGTCTACCCTTCGACAGTAAAGCCAAGTTGCACCTGGCTAAAACCAAAACAAAAACAAAAAACACACTACTGCCTTCCGGCAGTCAGCCATTAGAGGTTAACCAAAAGCACACCACAGGCAGGCTCTTTCCCCAGAGACATTTGACATACAACAGTGGTTTTCAACCTTTTTGATACCAGCATATAAATAGTGGGCCCTGATCCATATTTTAACTCTTGAGTGTAAAAAATTAATTGCGGGTCCATTTGGTTTCATTTTTACGCTCTCAAAGCACCTGGTTAACCAACCAGGTGCACCTGGTTAACCAACTTTTCATCATTTAGCTGGGTGGAACCTTCTTATGGACCACTGGTGGTCCCCTGACATACAATATAAGGAAGAAAGTCTGAGAGACAAGCACTTTTTTGTCTCCAAAACCTAAAATTAAGTATAGCTCAGGCTTAAGATGATGCCACGCATGGCGGTTTTGAAGTGGGTCATTACTGCGTCGAACCTTCATACGGTGCCTACGCTGTGCCGCTTGTTATCTGGTTGAGCGGCTGGAAACGTAATTAATGGCGGTCTCCCAGGACAAGGGCCCTACAACAAGCGCCAAGCAAAGTGATTATGTGCATAATGTAATGTAGCTTAAATGATGAATGTTCAGCAGGGATTGGGACCCGGGTGGCGGAAGGCCTGTCATCTCAGGTCGCTATAGAAGCATTTCCTGACCGATTCAATGAAGAAATATAAATCTGTGTGCATGTGTTAAGTTAGTACAGGCAGCAGACAAGAGGTGTTCACTGTCCTCCTGTAACCCCCACAAGTCAGTCACATTCAAGTTTCCTCACTGTGGTCATTGTCATTCTCTACAACAGTGGTTTTCGGGCGGCAGTGGATCAGGGGTAGAGTCACCGTATGGTAACCAAAAGGTTGCTGGTTTGATCCCGGGCTCCCACAGAGTTGGTGTCGAAGTGTCCTTGAGCAACAGATCAAACCCCTAATTGCTCCTGATGTGCTAGTAGGTACCTTGCATAGTTCACTGCCATCAGTGTATGAATGTGTGTGTGGGTGAATGTGACCCACATTGCACAAGCTATTTAAAGGGCCTTGGATAAAGGCGCAATATAAATGCACCATTTACAATTTTCAACCTTTTTCATACTAGGGCCCACTATTTATTCTGCATTTTAGTCCATTTGGTTTCATGGTTTCAACTGTCCATCATTTAGCTGGGGACCACCTGGAATCCTCTCAGGGACCACTGGTGGTCCCCGGACCAATGGTTGAAAACTACTGCTCTACAATAGCCTGACCTCAGTCTGAATTGTCATTTCATTTCACTTAATTATTTAGATTGAAGTCCCTCTCCTCCACAGCAGTTTCTGGGATGGGCGTTATCAAAGTGGCAGTCTTCACTGTGATCTTCACGGTTCATACCAACCCATAAGAATATTGAGAAAGCAGATGACGTTTGAAACAAAGTGATTGACAGGGCTGTTGGCCAATCAGGTGCTGGGATTGGATTTCCAACCGTAACGGGCCCAAAGGCAGGGAAGCCAGTCCTTGAATCACAGGAAAAAAAGAAGCTAGTATTTTTTAAACGTGTTGATTCATCAGGGCTGAGCCAGACTAGCTCTACAAGTTAACTCAGCTCTTCCCACAGTGCAACCGAGTCAACATTGCCATTGTTAATGGATGATTCTGTGAATTGGACTGTGATAGTAGGCCTATATGTAGCATCTAAACTATAGCCTGGATTTCAGCCTGATCCGCTGCGCTTCAGACATCTGAAACGTCACCTCGCAAACCAGTCTGGCCAGAGCCGACATCACCTGGCTGTTAGCCACATTTCTGATTGGACGGTGTTCAACGTGAACTCAAACAAACCACAGACCAGTCAGAATCCTCGGCTGCATTTCAACCTTCATATAGGGGTGCGCCCGATCCGATATTTTATCGGTATCGGGTCCCGATTTGAAAGAAATAAAGTATCTGAGATCGGCATTCACGTCTCCGATAGTCCTCCGATACATTACATAGGCTATTTATTAATGTTTACTGTGTTCGAGCGGTCCTGCACCACAGTACGATAGAATATATTGCTAGAGCGCAGCACCGCACAACCAAGGAAAGAGAGAGACAGAGAGAGAGGGAGGGGGAGAGAGAGAGAGAGAGAGAGAGAGAGAGAGAGAGAGAGAGACAGACAGACAGACAGACAGAGACTCTTCCTTCTTTCGATAGAATGCAGCAGAGCAGCAGACAGGGAAAGAGAGAGAGGTGGCTTTATGACTTACCCTTTCTCAAATGATCATCAAAAAAGTATAATCCTTCAATTTTGCTTGTAAATCCAACGCATAATCCCAGCAGAAACGTTGCACGATATAGCCAGCCAGGAGCTAAGTAAAACGTACATCTATAATCACGACGGCATGGCCAGCAGCAGTGTTGCCAACTATCTAGCTACTTCTAGTGCATTTTGGAAGTGCCACTAGTGCATTTTGGATTTTGGCAGTTGGCAACACAATTAAGCTTGTTAAACAGCTGCGAGAGTGGGCCTCTCTCCTCCCCTCCAAACACAGCTCTCCTCTCTCACAGCCATAGCCATAGACATAGACATAGGGTATTTACATAGGGTATTTTTTATTACCTGGAGTATTTTTTCCCTTTGAAAATAATGAAAAGGCTGATATACTGTAATGTAGCAAGGGGAAAGCTATTTTTATTTTATTGCTAATTAACTAAAAATCACACCTGTGTGAAGTGATCATCTTACATCTTACATCGACCAACATAGTTCTTTTTTTCTTAAGCAGTGTTTAAGGCAGGTGTTCTCAACCTGTTCGTTGTGACCCCTCAGTGGTCCCGAAATTATTTTGGGGGGTCCCCAGTAAAAAAAAAAGAAAGAAAACGTAAAAAAAAAAAATAAATTATCGGGAGTATATCGGGAAATTAAAAAATAAATATATCGGTTTGGATCGGTATTTTAAAAAATGGTATCGGTACAACCCTACCTTCATATGCCCCACAGGTAGGCAAGCTGTGGGCTTAGGCTCCTGGCCAGACTTATTTGTGAAGTGACATTTCAGATGCGCGGAACGCAGATAATCAGACTAGATCCCAGGCTATCTCTTACAAGGTGTGTGCAATATACCAGAGGGACAGTTCCAATAGTGACTAAATATCATCCCAGGGGGCTAAGGTACATTATGGAGCTCACTGCACGTCTCCTGTGACAGCCGCTTCGACCTCTATCCACCGATTGAATAGACACTTATCAACAGAAATGTTATGATCCAATCGTGCCGGTATAGCAGATATTCAGATACCCGCCGGGCAAGTAGATATTTTGTATTCATTGCATCGGTGGATCACGGATACTACTAGTCGGGCGGGGCGAAGCATAGTTTTACTGAAGTTTTGTTTAGGGTTAGTAACCGCATAAAGCGCCGTCTAACCCTAACCCTAGCCTAATCCTAAACCCTAAACATAACCCCAGTAAAACTAGGCTATGCCTACACCTAACCCCAACCCTAAACTTAACCTCAGTAAACTTATGCCTAAACCTAACCTAACCCTAACCATAACTTCAGTAAAACTTCCTTCGCCCCGCCCTACTAGTAGTATCCGTGATCCACCGATGCAATGAATACAAAATATCTACTTGCCCGGCGGGTATCTGAATATCTGCTATACCGGCACGATTGGATCGTAACATTTCTGTTGATAAGTGTCTATTCAATCGATGGATAGAGGTCGAAGCGGGTGCCTGTGACAGTGTGACTTGACAATAAAGCCAATTTTGATTGTCCATAAGACGAGCAGGCTAAGCAGCATGTCTCGGGCCATCTGATGTCTCTCTGTGAAGTATCCCTTTCACGTTGTTTTAATGCTTAAATATATATCAAACTCAGAACAAGCGAGTCCCTTTTGGTGACAAAATGACTTGGTGAGTGTCCTCGGAGCGGTTTGTCATTTAGGCGGTGCTGTGAATCAAACCGTGCAGTCTATTCCTCTGTGATGGATAGCACAGTGGCTCCGCTCTCCTCCACTGCTTGACTGATGGAGTGGAGGAGGAGTGCACTCAATCAAAACTAATCGATTTAATTGATTCAACATTTTATTGAAAATTATGGTGAAGAACAATGAAACTAAAAATTAATGCATTTTTATTTATTTACAAAGTAGCGATTTACTTATTACTGTTTTGGCGCAATACCTTACTTCACTCATTACTGGGAAAATAAATAATATTACAGTAATATATTTCTAGTAACTGATGTTGTTGAATAGGAGTAAAAGTACTGAATATTGGAAATACTCCAGTAAAGTATAAAAAATACTTTCCAGCACTTCTTTAATTTAACACTTTAACACACGTCTCAATATCAACAGTACAGCCAAGTTGCACCTGGCTAAAACCAAAACCAAAACAAAACACTAGTGCCTTCCGGTAACCAATCAATCCCCAGTTTGGGCATGTCATTGCAGGTTTAAGCAAAAAGGGGCTGATCTACACACCACAAAATGAAACAAAAACATGATAAGTGCATCAAAATACTTCAATGACCATCAACAAAATTGTACCAAATATGGTTGGCATCAGGCCAACCAAAAATGGTTGGCATCAGGCCAACCATTCTACCCTCTTGAGAGCGTAGAATGAAACCAAAGGGACCCATAGGGGTCCATTTGGTTTCATTCTACGCTCTCAAGAGTCACATTATTTGAATTACATTTAAATTACTTCATTTGCAGGACAACTACACTTAGAGAATGTAGGAAGTGTTATTTTGGTCAATGTTTGCCTGCTATGTCTCCTAAATACAGCATGGAAGTGTGAGAATTTCGTAAATTTTGTCTAGTTTTGGGTTTGAGAGGCTAACTGTATTCAAATAGTGGTCTGTGTCTCAAAAGTAGAACAAGCAGTAGTTAGTGGGCCTTGGTATCAAAACGGTTGAAATGCGTTGCACTAGCGGAGCAGAGCCTTAATTAGTATCATCGATAACACTTGTGTAGGAAGCAGGAAAGGAACTCAAAAGTAGGACGAGTTTTCCCTGTGTATACAGAGCCTATTGGACAAAATGAATCTTCTGTGTTGATTTGCTGATATGAGCCCACATGATCCCACACGCATGAGCATGATTAAGCTGGTTACAATGTCAATTTGTTTCAATATATTTGGGGATGATGGCTCCAGTGCTCTCTGGTGGCACCTGGGCTCCAGTCCAAATCAGTCTGGTGGCTGTCCAACAACAGTACTACCAACCACCATCTCCTCAAGAGTAAAACAACTCCCACCAATATAGTTAGGGAAAGTTATGAAAATCTGTGAACTAAATGTATTCAGCAAGTGTTTCTAATGGTGTCTAATAACATTTGAATAAATAAAGTAGCATCATGAAAACCCCCTAGTTAGACATATCACATGGTGCATAAAGCATGATTAAATTTTGCACGTTTTGCACCATTCACTTATGGTTAGTGAATGGTACCCACATCCCCAGAGAGCCTCTCCAATGTTGAGGGGCTCGGCCCTAGCGGTTAGTGTGTGAGCTGCAGGCGAGCCCTTGGATTCATGACTAAGTAACCCTGTGCCCTCGAAGTTTAAAGAGAAGGTGCCGTGACTTTGGGATTTTTCCCAATTTTGTACATGTTTAAGAGGTGATCGTACTTCATTAGAACCCTTGGTCTGTTTTTTATGTGCAATGATGTCTTCCCTTTGTATTTAGGGTTTCTTCCTGGAGGCTAAAACCTTTCCAGTCAAATGTGCCAATGACAAAGGCTGTAATGTAGTGACATCACACATCAGCTCCTCCCCTAACTCCTCCTCCTTTGCCATACAACTACAGCTGTGGGTATGGCTTCAGTTCAGGTGGATCTCCACCCATCACCACCCAGCAGGCAAACCAGGCATACTTAATGAGCTGGTGGAGGAGTTCACATAAAAACATCATTTTAACAAATACTGTACACCTTTTTGAGAAAATTCTTTCTCTTCATATAACAATAATACCTGATGATCATGATTTAAGTTGGCACTCCATGGCACTCCATCTTTTAACATTGGACGCTCATGTGCGTGTTCATAGAGGAAACACAAATTTGGTGCCCGGATGCAAAAGTAGAGACTCTTCCGGTGCTTCAAAACGCCACTGAGAAACTTGTATTGAAATGAACGGCAAGGGAGTGGTGCTATCACTCCAGTTAAGCCTCTATATTTTATTACTCCATGATGGTACCCTGACTTTGACCCATTTTTTCTTTCTGAGGTTTCCCACATGTGTTGAATGTCAACGCTTTAGTGCATGTTATTCAACAACATCAGAAACACATTGGTGAAGACATTTCTTGGTAATGTTTTAGTTCACAGATTGGTCAAACATCAGATAAAATTCCCCAACTATAAAGGATAGTTTTGATCTTGGTGTGGTTTTGTTTACGCTGAAACAAAATACAATCATGTGCTCTGCGGTTACCCTAGTAACAGGACTCTTGGAGCATTGTGTTTACTATGCTAAAAAAATACATTGGAAGAAATCATTATGGTATCAGTTTGCCCAGTACATTTTCTCTCCCTGCATATTATATGGAGATCTACAATTGATATATAAAATAATAGAGAATAGCATTATACCTCATTAAAATATCCTAAAAAAAAATGGGGTCATGTTACATTTGGGGGCTATATGACTTGCAATGTTCTCTTTCAGCATCCGACTATATGCACGAGTCGTGCATCTACTAAAACATTTGGTTTAGATTTTCCCAAATCAACATGGAACGGAATTTCCGTGTGTGTTTATCGCTTTGATGCTGTATAACAGGCAGCACTGCCAAGGTTTTACTTTTAAAATATACAACCATCCTTGTCCAGGATGATCTCTAAAATCCATTCTGCGTCTCTTGTGAGAGACTCGAAGGCACGAAGGGGAAGGCCCTGTCTGCAGTTCAAATGGAATGAACAAACCACTGAGCAGGATATATATGGGAGTGAGCACGCAGAATCCAAATCCATGCGTTTGCGTGAGTCAATCTATGAGGGATTAAATATAAATATATAGGTTATGTGCGTGAGTTGATGTAAAGTCCTTTGATGTTCTGGGCGCTGCAAGGCCAGGAGGAGGGGCACGCTACAACAGAGTGTTGGGCATATATAAGAAAAGCTAGAGAGCGCAAGGCGGGGTCTACAGTTCACTGTAGGGAGAAGGTTATCATCTCAAACAAAAACAAGTAATAATCAACGTGGCTATATGGTTCAGGATGCTTAACTGCTCAGAGGTGCTTTAATTTGGCAGTTAAGCATAGTTTATATTTAAGGGATCAAGCAGTCCACGAAGTGGACCTTGATACCTTCTTGATTCTGTCTCTTTTTTTCTCCTTTCACCAGAAATAGCTGTTCTGGCTGAACCGTGCAGTCGGTTTTCGCGAAAATTGGTAATCTGGTAGAGGGTGATGCCAAACGGTGATGATGCGAAGCCTGTGACCACTGGTCAAATGGTGGCGCTATAGCACTCAACTGAAATTGCAAACTTTAAACACTCATAACTCATGAACTGCTCGTCTCTCAGAAATGTAACTTATATTCACTTATGCGTCTGCTTATGTCAAACAACTTTTGTATTCTGACTTTTCACCTCTAACCTTTAGATGAACTGCCATCTTGAATTATATGTAAAACAGTTAAAATGTCTCTTCTCCTACAATCTTTGATCAAAATGCATAACAATGACCTACACATGAACTTTGGAGCCATACAAACATGGAATGGGTGTGAATCATGTTTTTAGTGGAAAAAATGATGTTTTTACGAGCCAATGAAAATTGCTCATTTGTGAAAATTCGTCTATTGCCCCTAATCTACACATGCAACGTAATCTGCTTCTGGGATTTTACAGTTTTGTAGAGGGGGATGCCAAATAGCACTAAAACCAGTCTTGCTCCAATCGCTCAAATGGGGGCGCTATAGCAATTCTTTGAAACTGAAACATTTGAACAAGCATAACTCAGGCTTCGTTTGGCTTAAAATCATGGGACTTGTTTCTACACGTTCCTTGATTCATGTGGAACACATCTGTAATTTCGACTGGTAAGCTCCACCCCCAGAGTGTCTGCCATTTTAAGCAGTTTGAAAAATGCTCATGTCTGAGTCTCCAAGTCTCCAAAAACCCTGCTGTTTCCACAATCACATGATGTATTTCTTCCATGTTTCTATGGCTTATTTGTGCATATTTAAGGAGCGGTAGTGGCTCAGAGGTAGAGTAACCGGATGGTAACCACAAGGTTGCCGGTTCGACCCGGGCTCCTGCAGAGTTAGTGTCGATGTGTCCCTGTCCCACTGCCATCAGTGTATGAATGTGTGTGTGAATGGGTGAATGTGATGCACAATCTATGTAAAGCGCCTTGGATAAAGGCGCTATATAAATGCACCATTTACCATTTACCAAGCAGTCCACTGAATGTGTGTGTTGTTTCCAGTACGTCTTGTGTCTGTTGGGTAGCCTCATTGGTAGAGCGCATGACTTGGAAATGAGAGTTCCTGGGTTCAAATCCCGGCACGGACACCTAGTAATATGAGTCAATCATGCACAATCTCATGTGGTCTTCTACATCTAAGTTCATGGTTCTATGTGTAACCCAGGGTAAAACTCAATGTAATGGTGGTTGTCACCATTCGGCCATGTTGTGTTTTGTCACTATTCGGCTGTGTTTCCACAATCACATGATGTATTTCTTCCATGTTTCTATGGCTTATTTGTGCATATTTAAGGAACGGTAGTGGCTCAGAGGTAGAGTAACCGGATGGTAACCACAAGGTTGCCGGTTCGATCCCGGGCTCCTGCAGAGTTAGTGTCGATGTGTCCCTGTCCCACTGCCATCAGTGTATGAATGTGTGTGTGAATGGGTGAATGTGATGCACAATCTATGTAAAGCGCCTTGGATAAAGGCACTATATAAATGCACCATTTACCATTTACCAAGCAGTCCACTGAATGTGTGTGTTGTTTCCAGTACGTCTTGTGTCTGTTGGGTAGCCTCATTGGTAGAGCGCATGACTTGGAAATGAGAGTTCCTGGGTTCAAATCCCGGCACGGACACCTAGTAATATGAGTCAATCATGCACAATCTCATGTGGTCTTCTACATCTAAGTTCATGGTTCTATGTGTAACCCAGGGTAAAACTCAATGTAATGGTGGTTGTCAGCATTCGGCCATGTTGTGTTTTGTCACTATTCGGCTGTGTTTCCACAATCACATGATGTATTTCTTACATGTTTCTATGGCTTATTTGTGCATATTTAAGGAGCGGTAGTGGCTCAGAGGTAGAGTAACCGGATGGTAACCACAAGGTTGCCGGTTCGATCCCGGGCTCCTGCAGAGTTAGTGTCGATGTGTCCCTGTCCCACTGCCATCAGTGTATGAATGTGTGTGTGAATGGGTGAATGTGATGCACAATCTATGTAAAGTGCCTTGGATAAAGGCGCTATATAAATGCACCATTTACCATTTACCAAGCAGTCCACTGAATGTGTGTGTTGTTTCCAGTACGTCTTGTGTCTGTTGGGTAGCCTCATTGGTAGAGCGCATGACTTGGAAATGAGAGTTCCTGGGTTCAAATCCCGGCACGGACACCTAGTAATATGAGTCAATCATGCACAATCTCATGTGGTCTTCTACATCTAAGTTCATGGTTCTATGTGTAACCCAGGGTAAAACTCAATGTAATGGTGGTTGTCACCATTCGGCCATGTTGTGTTTTGTCACTATTCGGCTGTTTCTCCACAATCACATGATGTATTTCTTACATGTTTCTATGGCTTATTTGTGCATATTTAAGGAGCGGTAGTGGCTCAGAGGTAGAGTAACCGGATGGTAACCACAAGGTTGCCGGTTCGATCCCGGGCTCCTGCAGAGTTAGTGTCGATGTTTCCCTGTCCCACTGCCATCAGTGTATGAATGTGTGTGTGAATGGGTGAATGTGATGCACAATGTAAAGCGCCTTGGATAAAGGCACTATATACTGTAAATGCACCATTTACCATTTACCAAGCAGTCCACTGAATGTGTGTGTTGTTTCCAGTATGTCTTGTGTCTGTTGGGTAGCCTCATTGGTAGAGCGCATGACTTGGAAATGAGAGTTCCTGGGTTCAAATCCCGGCACGGACACCTAGTAATATGAGTCAATCATGCACAATCTCATGTGGTCTTCTACATCTAAGTTCATGGTTCTATGTGTAACCCAGGGTAAAACTCAATGTAATGGTGGTTGTCACCATTCGGCCATGTTGTGTTTTGTCACTATTCGGCCATGTTGTCACTAATGACAGTTCACAGCTCAGTTCACCACTCACTCACAGCTCACCAATCATTTACTCATTCAGCAACTCAGTGGCCTTGTGGTTAGAGTGTCCGCCCTGAGACTGGGAGGCCGGGGTTCGATTCCCGGCCGGGTCATACCAAAGGCTCTAAAAACGGGATCCAATGCCTCCCTGCTTGGCACTCAGCATCAAGGGTTGGATTGGGGGTAAGACCCTGTGTCATACTAGCGTCATGTCCAGAGGGTGTACTTGTACATCAAGCTGCCTCATGCTACAGAAACAGGAGATAGGCACGTGCCCTATGGGCCTCATGGCTGGGCAAGGCTGTTTGACTGTCACTATTCGGCCATGTTGTCACTAATGACAGTTCATAGCTCAGTTCACCACTCACTCACAGCTCACCAATCATTCACTCAGTCACACCAGATTACAATGTGTGAGTCAGTCAGGGCAGGAATCAAAAACCCTGCCCTGCTCCCATAATTACCTGATGTATTTCTGAAGTTCAGGCTCCCATGTTTCTAGGGCTTATTTGTGCGTATTGTTCTTACTCCTTATTGCTGCTTGCTTGATCCCGTTTTATTGCTGCTTGCAGCTATAGTTTTTATTAAAGCTGTTGAAAAGCTTGTTGAAAGCTTTTGACAAGTTAATAGGATTAAATTAATTTGTCGATTAATCTGATTAAAATAATTAACACATGTGCACACTGACTCAACCGGAACCCACTGAGCATTTTCTCATTGCAAAATGGGTAGAGCACGGTTTTGTGGAGACATCTGTGTCTGGCTGTGTGTTTTCCTGTAACCACACCCATAGAGTATAGTTTGAGGGATCTACAAGAATTGGGGGCTTGTAGATCACCTGGGTTCAGCCCACAGGCCCCGCCCACTCAGCTGGGTTCTGTGCCATGGCTCAGAGTCTGACAATCAGGCTACAAGAATTGGGGGCTTGTAGATCACCTGTTGTGATACTTATTTAAAAAAAAAAAATAAAGTTATTTTCCCCTGGTTCTGTTTCTCTTTTTAAATGTTCAAATCCTGTACAGGAAAACATGGCATATTTTGGACATAGTTCGAATGGTGATTAATCATGACTAAATTAATTTTGAAGCCGTGATCAATCTGATTTAACTTTTTAATCATTCAACCACCCTAACTGTAATAGATAACGATAAGATATACTCTAAGTATTTGTCCCCACAGCAGTGATGTAAAAATGAGATGTTAGAGAAAAAAAGAGACAAAAACATGAAGATAAAAAACAGAATATAATAAGATAATAGAATAGGTCAGCATAATGCACAATGTGTATGCGCAGCATATTATACACAACATCAGCATTTATCCGAAGTTACCGCCGTATGTTTCAGTTTAGGGAGGAACAGTCAAGCATTTTAAAGGTGCAAAAGGACGAATGATTAAGCACACTTAGTTCTTTGGTGAACATATTGTACAGTCTCTGGAGTATGACTAGTGTACTGAACAATATCCATAAACAGATAATGGAACAATGGACCCCTGACAGAACCTTTATGCATGTCCCTGTAAAGTTCCATAGATAAACTAGCAGGATAATCACACACTTAAGTCTGCAAGGCCCAGCGAAGGCATTATGATGGGTTCTCTTTTGTCTACAAAGTGAGCGTTTAGGATAGGCTATTTAAAGGCTCTGGCCACAGGCGACAATCCAGCCTGATCCTGAACACGTCTCTTTGAGCTGAAAATAAATAGAAAACAAACAAACCACCATGTGAAAACAGGCTTACATTATGTTAACAGATAAATGTCAACATAACTTAGCAACACATTGGTGAAAAGGAAGACTGAACTTGGATTTATGGTAGAACAGTCATCCTTCAGTATAGTTTATTAGAGCCAGAGTGCTACATATTACATACATTTTAATGCAATAGTGAGACAAAGTAATTCTATTTTAAAGCGATATTAGTGCTGTCTAGGGTTTCAGTGTTTTGACAGGGATGGGCCTAGACATATCTTCAAACCAATTATGATATGAAAAATATTTGGAATTTTATCCTCGAATGGACGCAAATGGACCCTTGCGGGTCCATTGGGGAGAGGTTTACGCTCTCAAGAGTTAAAATGTTCACCATCTGAATTAGGCCAAGCTTGTGGGTCAGCTATATTTCCAGTAGTTACTGTAATCGCACAAAGCGGTTAATACGTGGTCCCATGTTAGACTATCTGCATAACGTCATGTCCTGTATTGATGGCATTCTATTTTTGCACTGCAAAAGACGCCTCATACTGATATTACTGTCCCAGCATTATAACGGGGGTGCCTTTTCTGTGGGATACCCTTGTGTGTTCATGTTTTGTTGGCCCTAGTAAATTATAGCCGCCTCGTACAAAAGTACTGAATACAGATCTGGACACTCCAGTCCAGATGCTTGTGTTGATAATCTATTTTCACTCATTTAAATGTGTGTTTATATATTCTACAAAAAGCAGACATGGGGGCATGAGGTTTTCAGCCAACAGCGACAGTATGTGTTGGCATATATGTATTGTGGTGGGTGTTGGTGGTGGGGGGACACGCCGCCAGGGCTCAGCGGTCCCTTTAACAATCGTTCTCTGAGACCCCGGCTTCCATCCAGTGATGGCCAGGGTGCTTAAATGCTCGGTAAAAATTGTCCGTGAATTGTACTGACACCGCCCCGGGCTCCGCAGGTACTTACTGCCCCCGGTCTGGCCGTAAATCTGGCACTGGCCGTCCGAGGACGGTGGTGGGCGGCCCCATAAAAATTCTATGAACGCACGGCTAACCTCAGCAAGTCTGCAAACAGCTGCTCAGCACAGGCACTGAGGGCGAGGGGGTGGGAGGGAACTTTTCTCTTCAAGGTTTTAGCGTTTCTCTGACGCCCTAACACACCAGCAGGGATCCAAATGGACTTTTAATCTTTTTAGTCCCGACTAGATTCTAGTTTCTGGTATGAGATTCTAATTACTGACACTAGATTCTAGTTTCTGACACAAGATCCTATGACACGAGACTCTAATTTCTGACACTAGATTCTAGTTTCTGCCGCTACATTCTAGTTCTTGACGCTAGATTCTAGTTTCTGATGCTAGATTTCTAGTTCCCAACGCTAGACTATTTTTGGGCGCTAGGTTCTAGTTTTCTGACACTAGAATTTAGTTTTTTGACAATAGAATCTAGTTTGCAAGAATCTAGAATGCTGCTTCTGAAATAATATATTAAGAATTAAGATTTGTGCAACATTTTCACAATTTTATAGCAGACCTACAAGCTCATAGCTATGAGCTTGTAGGTCTGCTATTTTTTCAACAGCTTAAAGTACAACATAATGCTTAGTTAGAACACCAAAACACGTCACAGTAGAGAAAGGGTTAAAGATGAAATGGGGGAAAAAAGTTTGTCTCACTTTTAGAGCATACCCATGGTCATTATGAGGATATTATGTATTCATAGATGTCCAGCCACAGAGACACAAAACGGGCATTTTACATTTTTAATTTGTATTCCTGAAAAAGAAATTAGTACCGCTGGGATAACATACCAAGCAGTGAAGCACTTAGCAATTAAGCCCCTTCAATAACCGTATTCTTGATGTCATTCACTTGCTTGGCATCCATTATAGCTAGTGCTCCTCACACTTGAAATAAAATAGGGAGTCACTCTTGAGCTGCTAGCTATGTTCTTTATCCAACTCAAGATAACAGACAGCCAGTGCATTATTCATTTTAAACTTAGATAGTATAAAATAAAAAAAACACTGGAGGTGAGAAAAAGCAATATGCCTGCAGCCTACGTTACACGAGAGAGCCGACCCACACTGGTTGTGTGAATTCTAACCTATAATGTATTTTAGTGTGCTGTTGACATTTAAATCCACTCTCTGGAGGTCTTCTTGAATGAGATTCAAAGCAGAGTAGTTCTGGAATCTAAAAAATAGCAGGTCAGCGAAATCAATTTGCGAACGGGTCACATGCCGCGACGGGTAGCCAAACGGTCGCGATGGCTGGCCATTCTGGCCAACAGTTGACGGGTGGCACGACCATTTGGCTACGTGCGACCGTTATGAATTAGTTTTGAGCGCTGAAAACCGTCGACCATTTTAGTACCAGTCATGACCTTTGGCCTCCTCACCGACCTAACTGCTAAGCCTAAACATCACCTCAGTAAAACAGTTTGGCCACCTGTCACAGCCGATGGGCCACCGTCGCAATGTGGCGGTCGTAAATCGATTACGCCCATCCTGAAAAAAATAACTTAACTTGCTGGACTTGCTAAACCTACGGAATTCTAAAACATTTCAGATGACTGACTAACTAAAAAGGAATTTTATTCAAAAGGAATTTTATTCAAATGCCTAAAACTAAGAACACAATCAACAGTGGTTCCAGGGCCTGCTGGGATACGGCCAGGATAAACGGCTTGGCTAAAGCTTGTGAAAGTACAGAATAGTCTGTAAAAGCTGCAGAGAGAGAGAGAGGGATGTGGAGGAAAAAAGGGGATGGGAATGAAAGGTTGGAAGAACCAGTAGACCTGAAAGATTTATTACCTCATTCCTCCCACGATGCATTTAGGCCATCTGGCTAATTAAAAGTATATCCATATTGGCTCCTCCACCTGCTCATATGTGGTTTGCATCCAACTAATTAACAAACTCTAGTCACCTGCAGTGTTCTAACATGTACTGTATAGGGGGGTTGACATGACTTTACAGTAGCAATATTTGACCTCGGCAGGGTCACAGGGATATACAGGGTATGTGTGCTATACGTCATCATCAGCATCATCATACCTAGAAGTTATGTGGGACTACCTACCGAGCAGAGCCTTATACTAGGAAGAGTTGCTTCATCACAGGGGTACAGGCTCAGACAAGTGACCTCATGGAGAAGCAATTTGAAAATATATTATTTTGAACAAGGGCAGCGCAAATAGACAATTTTAGGTATATATATATACACACACACAACATGACAAGTGTTTTGTGCAGTGACAACTATAATCTCTGTAATGTGTATTGTGTATGGTGTGCTATTATTAAAAAATGAACTAAAATAAAGCAATTTAAGATCGTTAAAAGACGGGCTGCTGCCCGAGTAGGCAGAACACTTTTCTGCCTACTCCAATAGTGCATGCTGCAGCCTTGCAGATCGCCGTGAGTGTGAGCGTGCGAGCGTGAGTGAGGGAACAGGAGCTAGTCTCGAAGTCTGCGCCCCCTATCGCAAGATGTCAGTTCTTAACACTATGTGAATGATGTGCTATTGAAGTAAATATTCTGCTCTTTCGAGATGTAAATATAATCATATAGTTTGCAAATCATAAAACAAACTAAGAAAATAACCTGTGACATATTTTTCATGTCTTTCATTTGTCTGCAAATAGTTATTATTACACAACACATGTTAGTTAATAGTTATTGTTGTCTGTCCACTGGATTCCATTAGATCAGGGGTGCCCAACCTTTTTTGACCCAAGATCTACTTTTCAGCAGCCAACCCCTCCGGGATCTACCAGTCCAATATCATTACATTTACATTTACATTATCATTACATACATTTAAAACCACACGCATCGTTGCCAGCCTGCAGTAACTTCACAACAACACAAGACTACTTTGTTTTACCACTTTACTTTATGTCCATATAAGCATAAAGTACAACAGACTTGTCTTAATAGGCCTACAACAGTACAACATAAGTACAACAGACATGGACAAACACTGCCATTGCAAATGCATCTCACACACACAGACGAAAATCGCTCTTTTTTCTTTTCCACCCCATTTTTTTTCTTTCCCCCCCACATCTCCCGAGATCTACTTGAGATCAGGCCGAGATCTACCGGTAGATCCCGATCTACTGGTTGGGCTCCCCTGCATTAGATCCATTCACTGTGCGAAAAAGTGTCAAAAACCTACTTTCTGGCCTTGACAGTCCATACATTCAAACAGACAAGTCCATGGCTGAGGGAAGTAGCGGTGCTGAAGCACCCCCTTTTTTCATGCACAGCCCCCTCCTCAGACATAAGGAGGAAAATAACAATAATTTTATTCCAAACAGATTTCTGTTAATAAGCCTAATACATATGTTGTATCACAGTATGAGAGGCTTGGAAAAAGTGCCTGCCTGGGTCAGCTTGCTCATGCATGTGGAGAGGGAAGGTAAAAGCCACTTTGCTGTGTACTGTACATGCACGAAAATGTGCATGAACGAAGCGCATGCGTGCGCACTTTGCATGCTCGCACATTTTGCAGCATAAGTATTCAGAAGTATTCAAAACTATTCTTTAAGCCACAAAGAAGTCTCTAATACTCCTAATACTGTTCTGTTCTTTTCCTTTGAGCGCTGCTGCCTCTCAAATACTGTTGAGCGTGGTTTCAAGAGATTCTGATGCCCCTCGCAATTATCATGCAAATTACATTAATCTACCTCCCCAAGTTTGCCTTTAGAAGTGCCTTTAGTATCAATAAAGCATTTACGCACAACCATCGGAAATGTGTTGGTAATATTAAATTAGCCAACTGCAGAGATCTTTTGGGAACAGCGGCCTTTGAACAGGACCTCACTGAATAATGAAAACATGCCTTTGTTAAAAAATTTAGCTCCGCAGTTTTCCGCAAAAAAATGTTTGCTCTACAGTACGGGGAGTACCGGGAGAATTCGGGTGGAAGGATCCAACAAGACAGTAGCTGCTACCCTCACTCTAGCTCTGGTCCAGAGCTCCACTGGTTCTGAGTCTGACTTGCATTGGAGCTCTGTTGGTCTCCGTGCATTCGGCCATTACTGCACCCGACCAGCCTCTCTTCTCTAGTGGATATATAAAGAACGTTTTACCTACTCACCAAAATAAACACGTCTTGTGTCATTAGAAAGCCTACTTACCTTAGTGGTCGCACTCTTAGCCCCCCACCACACGGATAAATTGGACTTTTTGGCCAGAACGCGATCGTTTTTCACCGGAAAAACAACCAGGATTTGCGCCCTCTACCGATATTGCCAATAGAAAAGTTCCATAGGAAATATTTTTCCTTCAGTGAAAAACGATCGCGTTCTGGCCAAAAAGTCCAATTTATCCGTGTGGTGGGGGGCTAAGAGTGCGACCACTAAGGTAAGTAGGCTTTCTAATGACACAAGACGTGTTTATTTTGGTGAGTAGGTAAAACGTTCTTTATATATCCACTAGAGAAGAGAGGCTGGTCGGGTGCAGTAATGGCCGAATGCACGGAGACCAGCAGAGCTCCAATGCAAGTCAGACTCAGAACCAGTGGAGCTCTGGACCAGAGCTACCCTCACTCTAGCCTGAGATAACCTGAAAGCATTTTGGCATCTAGGCCACCGTGGCCAATGATTTAGTCCAGGCATTCACTTTTTGTGCAGCACAGACGAAAATGAAAGCCTGGGTATGGAGGCTATACCCTCGCTCTAACCTTTGATGGGTTATCCTATAGATGCGTTTTTAAGTCTGTTAAAATCACCAGATTATTTCCCTCACTCCAGAGAGGCCACATTACATGCATATCAAAAATAGCTGATCTACAAGCTTAAGCGTTTTGGTCAGCTATTTTTGCTATATATGAATTGAAATCCTGAATTATTTTCATACTTCAAGATCTTAATCCCATTCACGCAGTATCGCCACCTGCTGTTTGAAAAGAGAACAGGCTTAACTGTTCTCTGAACAAATGTCATACTTTACTCGTAAGCCTGTTCTCTTTTCCAATTATGAAAGAATTTAGAGCTGCATTGCGACTAATTTTATCAGAAGTATGAATAGCATCATCGGTCACTGTGACCACTGCAGCTTCAGACAGGTCGACGTCAACAATTTCATGTCCAGACAATGACGACATTACAACGTGACGTCAGTATTGTGAATACAACAGCAGTATTTAATTCACAAATCGAAACGCATAGCGTTGCACAAAGCTTGCTCAATAGCGTCATATAGACCTTCCAGTGGTGCTCTGCACGTTAATCGATCAATATGATATAGCTCATTCCTTTAGCTCAGGGGTTTTCAACCATTTTCATGCAGGGCCCACTATTTATTCTGCATTTGAGCCATGGACCAGCATTTGACGACACTTTAGCCACACAAACCCAAAACTTAATGATTCCTTTTGCTTTTGTCCACAATACCAGGATGCATTTCATGAACAAAACAGGCAAACATACAGACTACAAAATGTCCATTAATCTTCTACCTTCTCTAGTTGTGTAGACTTGGGCTAATGAACAATATTTTAACTCTTGAGTGCCCTCAAAGAGTTACACCTGATTAACCAACTTTCCATCATTTAGCCTGGGGACCACCTGGAACTCTCTCAAGAACCACAGGTTGAAAACCACTGCATTAGCCTCAATAGCACGGCACATCCATTATCATCAGATCTTTCCGATCCATCCAATTCCCATAACTGTGTCCGTATCGGAGCAGATTCTCAACTTGAATATAAAGCCAATAATATGCCTCTCCTTGCTATATTCGCCAGGTAGGCCTATACACGACACGAGTTACAACGAGCACACACACGGGACTTGGTCTGTCTTGTTTTACTCACTGTTTGTTGACACTGATGGATGACACGATGACTTGATGATGAATGATTACTCCAGGAGTTGTATTGTCTTATGTGTCAATTAAAATGTGTCCAAACAGACGGCGGGAACAAACAAACCAGGCTCCAGACAAACTGCCGTAAAATGTTCAAACAATTACATGCGCAGGGTCCAAACAAACGAAGCAAACTTTCTATTTTTTCTCTTTCCTTCTTTCAAACTGCACGCTGTGTTTGTGTGTGTGTGTGTGTGTGTGTGTGTGTGTGTGTGTGTGTGTGTGTGTGTGTGTGTGTGTGTGTGTGTGTGTGTGTGTGTGTGTGTGTTGTTAAAAATCTGTTGCTCGACTGGCGTCTCTGCACACACAGCTGCTGGCGCGTGGTATAATAACAGGGACCTTGCATTCTACCATCTATTTTACCATGCCACGAAGAGGACTGGGTAACTCTCAACAATCCTCACAGCATGAGCACACGAGTGTTATCCTTATTTTATTACTCTATGGTGTTATCCCGCGCAATAACTGGAACAACAACAACCCCAGACAGGAAGTGCCTCCTATTGGCTCAGCTGTAGCTGGCGATTGGCCCTATTTTATTACTCTATGGATTGGCCGCTACAATATACCTTAGAAATGTTGTGTGGACATAAAAAAAAAAAAAAAGTTCCCAAATTCTGTATTTCCTAGAAATGGAGGCCTGAAAAAAATCATTCATCATATCAAATCATCATAAAAGTCTGTATATACAGTGTGTGTGTATATATATATATATATATATATATATATATATATATATATATATATATATATATATATATATATATATATATATATATATATATATATATATATATATATATATATATATATATATATATATACTGTGTGTGTGTGTGTGTGTGTGTGTGTGTGTGTGTGTGTGTGTGTGTGTGTGTGTGTGTGTGTGTGTGTGTGTGTGTGTGGTAAATGGTGCATTTATATAGCCTTTATTCAAGGCGCTTTACAGTACATAGATTGTGCATCACATTCACCCATACACACATTCATCCACTGATGGCAGTGGAAACCATGCAAGGTGCCTACTTACTAGCACATCAGGAGCAATTAGGGGTTCAGTGTCTTGCTCAAGGACACTTCAACAGTAACTCTGCGGGAGCCCAGGATCGAACCGGCAGCCTTGTGGTTACTATCTGGTTACTCTAGCTCTGGTCCAGAGCTCCGCTGCTTCTGAGTCTGACCTGCATTGGAGCTCTGTTGGTCTCCGTGCATTCGGCCATTACTGCACCCGACCAGCCTCTCTTCTCTAGTGGATATATAAAGAACGTTTTACCTGCTCACCAAAATAAACACGTCTTGTGTCAGAAAGCCTACTTACCTTAGTGGTCGCACTCTTAGCCCCCCACCACACGGATAAATTGGACTTTTTGGCCAGAACGCGATCGTTTTTCACCGGAAAAACAACCAGGATTTGCGCCCTCTACCGATATTGGCAATAGAAAAGTTCCATATGAAATATTTTTCCTTCAGTGAAAAACGATCGCGTTCTGGCCAAAAAGTCTAATTTATCCATGTGGTGGGGGGCTAAGAGTGCGACCACTAAGGTAAGTAGGCTTTCTAATGACACAAGACGTGTTTATTTTGGTGAGTAGGTAAAACGTTCTTTATAAATCCAGTAGAGAAGAGAGGCTGGTCGGGTGCAGTAATGGCCGAATGCACGGAGACCAACAGAGCTCCAATGCAAGTCAGACTCAGAAGCAGCGGAGCTCTGGACCAGAGCTATGGTTACTCTACCTCTGAGCCACTGCCACCCCTGTGTGTGTGCGTGCGTGCGTGCGTGCGTGTGTGTGTTTCCACTGACAGCAACAACCTGTATTAGCGCCAAGGGGATCTATGCAGCAAAGACCCAGACCGATAGAAATCTCTGCCGGTCCCCGATCCTCTGCATTCATTAGTCTGTTTCCCCCCTTTCACCTTTCTTAACTGCATGGCTGTCGGGCTAAAGATAGAGGATAAATCACTAGGGGGCTAAAAAGAGGCCAGGTAGTGACTGCCACAAGAAAACAAACAAAAAAAGGAGCCTTAGGAGGCCTTATAATGCATTCCGTCGGGCCACTTGATCTATGGATGCACCCATGCAGTCTCAGCCCCCTGTGAGGATGGAGACCCCTGCCCCGTTTTTAGGATCGATACGGGCCGGGCACAGTCAGCAGAGAAAGTTCATTAAGCATGCACAGAGCGTGTCACGCATGCACAATGAAGACGTCTGCAAACAAACGGCCTACATTGATTTTCAATGGAGGCGCCAGACATGCCTTTTAAAGCGCCAGACTAACTCTGTGAATGGCCACGTCGTGTACACGACGACATCTAGCTGGGGGTGGGGATGTCTTTAGCACCTGCCCGGCAGCATGAAACACTGATGGAGTATGTGTGTCCTCCTCTGATAAAAAGGCTGGAACGTGAGTGTCCGTCAAAGCAAGGGAACTGCATGTATTTTGTACTTCAATTTAAAATGAATTGAAGGCATCAGCCTAATGGATCGGATCACTCATCTACTTTTCAGCTTTGTCGGAAGGCCTGGATGTAACATTTCCCAATTGGGGGGACAGGCAAAAATGGTATGGGGGCAGCTTCATCACCGGCCGTGGCACGAAGTGGCATGGGCGATGAAGCCGCTCCCATACCATTTTCAATTAAATTTGTTAGTTCTGTGACCCACACGATTTATATCTTTATATTAGGCATGCAAGTAACTTCAATAATAACTTCAGTTGTTGTTGAAGTTGCAACAGGCACAAAGCATGCATAAAGCTAAAGGACTGACTCTAAGAGTTTTCTGTTTTGAATGATGAAATGGTGTTGGTTTAGTGGTGCCACAATTGTAGTTAGTTAGTAGCAGTAGTAGTGTTTCAAATCATTTTAAATATCTTTGAAATTTGAGTTGTTTGCATGCCATCATGTTTGGTGGGACGGTCAGGGCATTTAGGGGGGCATTGCCTCCCCATGCTGGCCCTGTTTGTTGGTAGCCCTGAAACGCCGCATGCTAACATAATCTTAACGTCCTTCACCTCCTCACCATACCAACTATATTCCGTGGTTACAGTGGTTCCAAACGTACTGGCAGAGACAAAGCTGGAGTTCATTTTCAAAGGAAATCTGGAGACAAGGAGTTACAAAGTGACAGGCGACTTTTATGTAGCTCTACAAAATCAAGTTGAGCTGGCTTCAACTTCCATGCAGTGGCAAGATGGTCACGAATAATTTATGTTGTTTTTCAACTTCTGTGAAGTAATTTTGCGACTGCGGCATATGCTGTGGCGTTTGCAATGTTTCCCACCGGCCGCGACCTCAGTCTCGGACGTAAATCGATTTTGCTGTCTCTCCTTGAAATGGTCGATATGTTTTTTGTGCCGATAAGACGCGTGATTTTCCGACAAAGCTGGCAGAAGAGCGTGACGATGATCACTTACTTCTCTTTAAGAGTGTCTCTGTGAGAGATGTACTTTAATTGTATCTTTTGTACAGCTCTTGCCAGCTCGACCACGGAACGAGCGCGTACAAATGGAACTAAAAAGGACACTTAAGAGTCGATTTGCTTCCATTTGTGCACTCTCTGGGTTATGCGGGTCGGTTACTAATGAAGCGGAATGTGTCAGCCCTGAATGGGAAGGGAGGAAGGAAGGCCCATAGTGGTCAGAGAGAGAGGCTCATTTAGCAGGTTCCAGGTTTCAATGCCCACTGTTGAGCAGGGCACTTAACCCCTATACTTGCTCAACCCATTAGGAATTGCACTCCAAAAACGACTATCTGCAGACAGACACCACCAAGCTAGAAAAGATGAAAATTCAACACGGGGGGACTTTCCCTGTGACACGCTCGTAGAGACAGGAATTATGAAATCGTATAAAACTTGCAGAAACAGTTGGTGGCGGAGCTGCGGCGCCCCGATAGCAGCTTTATTATTTTCTCTTGCACCCTTTATGACCCTCATCAAATCCTGTAGGTCTTCAACGAGGAAACTTATGGCCCTTGGAAAAAAAAGGAGAAAAAAATCCTGCAGCAGCTCCGTATAGAAGCAGTGGGCTATGAAGATAATCTTTTTATTGACTCCGGCTAAGAACGAAAAACAGCTACAACGTCGCAAGAAGATAGAGGGGGAAAAAGCCCATAAAAACTCTGGAAGGATCTATGCCTCGGTCCTAAAGAAACAGCCATGCAGCTGCAAAACAAATAACGATCATTTCGCTGCATCTCCATCACCTCCGAGGTGGTGGTGGTGGTGGTGGAGGTGGTGGTGGTGATTACCACGTTGCATAATTCATTAGGCTTTAACGGACATTTCGAAAAAATGATGGATGGCAACAGCTGCCACACATGGTGGCAAACCAGCGCACATTGCCAAACCACCCGATGAGAACGGTACTACAGAATTATTTTCAAAAGCACAATTTGGCACGCAGAGTGCCACATGCACAATGCATGATGAGGCTTCCGAAAACAGTCTCTCTCTGAGAAGATTTAATCGAGCTTTTTAGCATTAGTTGTAACTCAGTCAAAGTGGTGCTAACGCTTTATGGGCCAATTATTATTTGTCAATCCAGGGAGGGGATGTGTATATCAGAGAACATTGAGGTGTTTTCATGACACTACAAGGTTTTTGAATGCATCACTGCAAAGGAAGAATACTTTGTGACAACTGACCGAGTTCATATCCAACACCTTTTGTTAGGGTATAAGACAGGGTTAAGACAGGTTTTGTGACATTAATTTTCATTTTCATTTTTTTATCATATTTATTTTTTCAGGTTTTATGGTCTCAATTACCCCAGAAAACCTGAACATTTTTGAGCATTCAGTGGATTTTCAGTGGTTTTCCATGGGTTTTGGAAGGCTTTTGAGCTACAGATGAAGACAGGCAAAATGGTGACAACAGTGAGATCTGCTGGGCGTTGACATACATGAGATTTGCAGAATGTGACATCACACTCTGCATTGAAATCAGAGCATCTGTTTGAGCCATCTAACTTTCTCTGATTAATACCTGATAAAAGTGAGCGACACGCACAGCTAGAATTGGAGTGACAACATTGTCCTGCTATCACCATAGGGTATCAAACACTAGCCTTTAGAATAAACAGGGCCTATAGAATAAACATTATCTTTATAAAGCACTGGTTCCAAAGAGTGAAATACCCTGACATCATTTCCTTGTGATGTGCAGTATCTATGGATCTGGCTTTCTTCAAATCAGGCCTGAAAATACACCTTTCGTGGTGCCAAAAGACGTAAAACTCACTTCTCTTATGGAAAAGAAAAGTGACATTCATTGCCACCCCCTTTCACACACATTTTCTATGCTATGTTCAGCAATTGAATACATAGGCTACACAAGATCCAGGTGTTGTATGTAGTATGACATTGTTACTATGACACTATGGCAAGTTATGATTCCACAGTGGTTCTCAAGCATTTTATTTGCAATACACATTGAAACATTAATAATCTTGCCCTTTGTGAGGTAATTTCAGGTTATAAAAGTGGTGAAGCTATAAACATTTTCCCAGCCAGCCGGACAGACATTACTGAACCTCCTACAGCTCCCAATTCATGTGTCCCGCCAGCCAGGCAACACTTTAGCGAGGTTAGCCATTCATGGTGTCTGGCCCTTCAACTGGCTAATTACCCGCCTGTGAATTTATCGATGTTGTGACATTTCTGTACAACTAAAGAAATTGCTGAAGGTTTTTCTTTCTTTTTTGCCGACTGCCCTGCTTTCCAATCCACTAAGCACAAGCCTTCAGCCTTAGCCAATAGCTGACCTCTGAAATACATCAAGACATAGCAGTGGCCTACAGTACGTGCGTGTGCGCGCATGCGCACACATACGCACACACACACACGCACACACACACACACACACACACACACACACACACACACACACACACACACACACACACACACACACACACACACACACACACACACACACCACACACACCACACACACACGCACACATGCATCATGTATCAAATTTATTGTGCACTCCGCCAACAGTACATACAGTACAAATAATCACTTTACAACAAGTAAAAGTGGTGACTGATGTCTGATATTCACAAAGGAGCCACGTCCCTAGTCAAAAAGTCCTGTAGCATTCCTCCTATTGTTGTGATTTTTTTAACAAATCCCAAAATCCAATAGGAATTGTATCTTATAGGATTCCTATAAGAGCTTAACAAAAATCCTATAGGATTCTTATAAGATTCCTATTGGATATCCAATTGGATTTGTTCCAAAAATTTATAGGACTTTACTTTTCTATTGCAATCCAACAGACTAGGAGTGGTTCTCAGATCTACCCAGTTTGATTGTTGTTTTTCAGAATTTAAATTCACAAAATATGAATAATGAATAAAGATGTTGTGGATGGGAGACTTTTGTTGATGCTTTGTGCTTAGAATGTTACCTGTTGTGTTCAGTTCTTCTTCTTTTAAGACCACACAATGGAGGCGGTATGGACATTTCAACACACTGCCACCACCAGTAGGAGACTATAGGGAAATGTGGAAGTAAAATTACTGCTACCAAAGTGAAAACACTGAAATCGTGCTGAAGAACTTTGCTTTGTTATACTTACATGGCCGTTTAAGACAGAGGTTAGGGTTAGAGTTAATACGATTTGATTTACGGTTATAGGGTTTAATATGGCATGAAGGTTTTCACCACCATGTTCAGCAATTGTGTTGCCAGAAATACTCCATACTCCATGTTTGCAATCAAATCATCACAAAGGATTATGGGGAATTTAGAGTCTCCAACACAACTCCAAACTATTTTCTCTGCCCTCAGTATCTAAGAGTCGTTGACTAAAACTATGGCGAAAAATATTTGTCAATCACCTTTGATACTCAACCAAACAAACACTTAAATGCCTTTGCAACGGGGCCAGACCAGTGCTAATATACTTAACATGGAAATGCACAACGTAAATGTGCATCTTCAGTGTGCAATGTATAGACCTACTGTACATCGCAACAAACAAAAAACCACACCAATAGGCGTTTCCGTCCAAAATGAGTTTGAACGCTTGCGCAACTTTCCGCATCAAAATGGATTTTCACGAAGCAAAGTGTTCCTTTGTTCCCTAAAAGTGAATTTACTGTGAATTACAAACCAATAACGCATCTCACCAGCTGTGAGGGAGTACTCATGAATCGCTGCAATCATTTTTAATAATTTGGCACGGCTGTGATTCATGGGCTGTGATCCAGGCTATGCATAATAGTATAGTTTGCACTTGGAAAGTAGACTACATATATATGAATGATTAGGGAAATTAAACTAAATCTGAGTTGTTTTGACAAACAGTATAGAATAAAAATGCATGATGTGAAGCGCTCTATGCTAATAAGCACTGCTGTGAACAGCAGGTAAATGCAGTCATTTTTTATTTAAAGGGATATTTCACTTTAAAAAAAAAAAACTTTTGGCCATTTTATCTTCTACTCAGGCTCATGTGAACACCCCAGACAGTTTTAAAGTTACTCCATTCAGTAATTTGATTTGATGTTCATTTTAGCGGCCCTAGCTGCCTCCTTCCAATACAAACCCATTAAACTACAAACTTAAAACCATGACAGAATCTATCAAAAACAAGCAATCTTTTTCTGGTGACTGATATTGTCCTCCTAATACGCGAGGGAGCCATGCTTTCTCATTTACTGTTTTGATTTTGATTTTGAAAATATTGTTGTATTCGATTGGCAACCAGGGTGGGCATATACGCAAATATGGAGGATGCTACATTTTCCAAAACAGTATTTAAAAATAAATTAAATTAAATAAATTAAAATAAAAAAACTGTAAATGCAATTCCATATGCCCCTCTCACGTATTAGGAGGACAATATCAGTCACAAGAAAAAAGATTGGGTGTTTTCGATTAATCTATTATGGTTAAAATGGAGTTTATAATGTATTTTTAAGTTATAATTGGTTTGTCATCATTTAAAAAGTATATGCTCATAGACACAATGTTATGCTATCCCCTCACAAGATGGCCGCCATGTAACGACGTCACTCCCCATTGGCCAGCAGCGCAGGCGAGACGTCTATCTATGCTCCATACTCCATATTTGCAATCAAATCATCACAAAGGGTTATGGGGAATTTAGAGTCTCCAACACAACTCTAAACTGTTTTCTCTGCCCTCAGTGTCTAAGAGTCGTTGACTAAAACTATGGCAAAAAATATTTGTCACCTATTGTCAAATATTTGTCATTTATCACCTTTGATACTCAACCAAACAAGCACTTAAATGCCTTTGCATAGAGGAAGAGGAAGGGGGTGGGGGGAAGGAGGTTGGGGCAGCTAAAATTAACATAAAAAAATCTAAATACTGTATGGAATAATTTATAAACTGTCTGAGGTGTTCACATGAGACCTGGCATACCCAAATATGGTGTTGTGGAACAATTGCTATGAGGGATCTGTGACCTGATCATCACAGAGATCGACCAGCGGATCGACTCATCCCACCCATCTCCCTATAATCTCTCCTCTCGTCCCTGTGTGTGTGCGCCTCCCTGTGCACTTCCCTGCACACCTCCCATGCACGCATGGAGGTACTCCATTTGCACTCCCTCTTCCATCTCATGTGGCTTTCCTCTCTACACTTCCCCATCTCCAGGTAATGACGTTTACCCAGGGATTGGTAAACGCCATTACCAATCTTTATCCCCCAACCCAACCCTCCCCTCCCATCCATGTCTACTTTACACCTCCATGCCTCCCACCATCTCCATCAATCTCTCTCTCTCTCTCTCTGCTCCCTCTCTCTCTCTCACACATTTTCAATCTGTTCTATACATAGAAAAAGATTTGGTCTCACTGGGACGGGTCCCTCAGGCGTCGTCACCCCCTCCTGAGTGATTTATCGTCTTTCAAGATTGCTCCTGCGCCCAAACGCACTCTGGTCTCCCCATTTCCACACCCACACACACGCACGCACACACTTCAAGCTCAACCCCCGTCCCGGAAGAAAGAATCAGTGGGACACAGGCGAGAGAAACTGGGAGATAAGCAAATTTCCAACCATTTGGGACCTTACAGTACTGGCAGCTGAAGCGGTGTGCAGGGGACTTGGAAGGGTTTTCATCTCATGCTATTCCCAGGCGGAAGGAAGGGACGGAACCCAGTTCAATTGGCAGAGGAAAACCCTGCAATAGCCTATGATTGATTGGTCTGTAGACACAGGCATGGTAATCTTTTGGCTTGTGGATAAATTAGGACGATGCGTTCGCACATTACAGTTCTCTAAACTGGCCACACTCCCTTTGGCTAACAAGCCAATTAGGCAGAGCGCAAACAGAGGATAGCCAAGGTACCCCTACAATGATGAAAAGAAAAAGCAAAGGACCAGCTCCCAGGAGCGATCATACGAGATGTCGCCAGCGGGGACTGTATTCTTTCAATGCCGTCTACCTTTTCCACACACAGAGATGCGACGCAACCTGGGGGGCAATAATTAGGCTATAGGCCTCCCGGCCCTATATACGGTAGTGTATGTTTGTCCTATCTAGATGCGCCTTGGTTGCTTTCTTCTTCAGCAAAACAAATGACACATAGGCCTACTGTACTGTAATGGTCAATTAGGACGCAAACTCTGCACACATGGGGGTCTACAGGTATGGGAGAGAAGACCATGATGGGGCCGACCTAAACGTAGAAAGGTTGACCGCGGTTCATGGATATAGCAAAGCAGAATGTGATTTAAATCACAAGGTAAAAATAACAAAAGATGAATGGTATCTCAGTAACTCAGGCAGATAGCAGCTTAGCCGCAATTTGCAACTCTATTTTTTATAATGACATTAATCCAGAGTTGCAATACCCTCCATTGATGATTATAAATTTCATCAGCAATCTGCTTGTATTAAACCATGTTAATCTCACCAACATTGCAGCTGTAGGGAGAGCTTGAATTATTGTTAAGAGATACTTTCTCTCAAGAAGTTCTCTGTAGCTGATCTTTTTTTCTATGCACTAACACAAACAAGTGCCTCCAAACTCCAACACTTAAACAGATTGATAGAGAATAATTCAAGCTTTCCCTACAGCGCACTGCTGGTGAGTTTAACGTTGTTTATTACAAGCAGAACGCAGAAGAAAAACGAATGAGTAGGAGGTCAATAGAGGGTATTGCAACTCTAGATTCATCCCATTACAAAAAAAAACAATATCTAGAGTTGCAAATTGCAGCTAATAGCAGCTCTGACCATGTATCCATACTCTGTAACATTGCAACCTGATTTGTCATACAGTGGTACCTGAAATATCCGATCTATAAGTTATTAGCTTCGCAATCGGTTATTTTCAGGATACCGGTGTGTGACAATGAATGAAAAAATAAGTCTGGCTCACGACCTGTCTTCTGTCATAATCTTTTTTTTTAAGACTGATTTTTCGCCCTGCACTTTTTATGATGGAGGGCACGTACGCTGCACTATTTCAACACTGTCCCAAATTTATGCTAATCCCACACACCTCCTTGAAATCGCAGCACATATGAAAACTGATTGCCTTGTTTATTTCCAATCCGGTGTTATCTCTCCTGGCAACGGGTGCAAACTCCTGTCAGGGGCCGAATGTTAATGTTCTTTTAACTGCCCAGAAAATGGAATGCGGGGGAAAATGCTTATGCAAGAGGGTGAGGGAGTTAGTAGAGAGAGAGAGAGACAGGGAGGGAGAGGGAGAGTGTGTATGTGAATGAGACTGCTCTCCTTCATTTTGTAATTGGAAAAACAACAGATGATATTGGTATTAACAGTCTTTCAAAGCAATTTTTCACCCACTAGTGTTTACTGCCATTATTTTCTCTCCTCTAGAATTGTAATATGATGCGTGCACACACACACACACACACACACACACACACACACACACACACACACACACACACACACACACACACACACACACACACACACACGCCCGCCCAGCGCCCACACACACTTCAGTGTGCAGCAGGGGCGAAATCCAAAAGCAACCTCGCCCGCGGGCGCCCGGTTTCAAAAGCGGGCGCCCGCTTTCACAAAAACGGGCGCCCGTTTTTGTGAAACCGGGCGCCCGCTTTTGAAAACGGGCGCCCGTTTTCAAAAGCGGGCGCCCGTTTTCACAAACGGGCGCCCTTTTCAAAAGGTTATGGTTAGGGTTAGGTTAGGTTTAGGCATAGGTTTACTGAGGTTAAGTTTAGGGTTAGAGTTAGGTTTAGGCATAGCCTAGTTTGTGAAAACGGGCGCCCGCTTTTGAAAACGGGCGCCCGTTTTTGTGAAACGGGCGCCCGTTTTTGTGAAACCGGGCGCCCGTTTTTGTGAAAGCGGGCGCCCGCTTTTGAAACCGGGCGCCCGCGGGCGAGGTCGCTCTTGGATTTCGCTGGCTCTCTCAGTGTGTGCCCATTCAAGGTGTGGACATTTTCAAGCTCACTTGTACATCTGGTCTTAGCATTTTTCTTCGCAGCATTCTGCTAAGACAAGTCACTACAAGTTGTCGCTAAACAGATGACGTTGTACATCTCTATTTTCTTTTGGGTGGAAGGGGGGAACTTGGGAAAGTGATAAAGTAATATGTTACTATTTGATTCAGTAAGTAATATTACTTTTTCTGAGGGGTCATAAGTAAAGTAAAGATATTACTCTCTTAATTAATATTGACCAACACTGGTTATGAAATACCTTTTCCCCAAGATGCACACAAATACACTTCTCAGAAAACAGGTTAGAATTTTAGTCATTTTGCAGAATAAGCTTCAAGTTTTAATGGGCTAAGGGGTCATGTTGACAGCTAAAGCTCACAGAGGGAGACATTCAAGTACAAGGCCAGTCTTCAGTGTGAGATGGAGATGCGGCCAGGCAGCATGTGTACTACTGAGCCTGACCCTGACACAATGCCCCTTATGCTCCATAAGGCAGCAGGAAGATGAATCTAACGCTGAAAGAGAGTTTTAGAATGGCGACTGTAATGGCGATGTATTCACCAGCTCAAGTAAGCTCTGCTTATACACTACTTTATACTATACTGGCACGTTGGATTGGCAAAAATGGCAAAAAAGCTGAACTACAATCAGCTATTTCGCATTAAGCAGCCTGTGGAGTCCCTTTATCATACCAGGGCCCACTATTTATTCAGCATTTGAGCCATGCACGGACCACCATTTGATTTGACATTTTAGCCCCACAGACCCCAGAACTAAATATTTCTTTTGCTTTTGTCCACAATCTGGATTTGGGAAACAAAATAGTCAAACATACAGATCAAATTAATCTTCTACGTTTTCTAGTTGTGTAGACTAGGCTAATTCAAGTGACGAATATTTTAACTCTTGAGTGTGTAAACATGAAACCAACGGTCCTGCAAGGGTCCGTTTGGTTCATTTTACTGTACTGTAGTTCCTTTGGATCTTATTTCACAGTGAACGTTTTTAACTCTAAATATTTTGCTTCTGGTGGGTCCCTGGAACAACATATTTTCAGATGGGGGTCGACGGCCACATACAGATGATTCTGAGAGATCCTTGACATGAAATAGGCTATTAAGGACCACTGACAGAAATAATCTGCTTTTTTCCAGAAAACTCACAATTTAGAAGACATTTGTAGAATGAGTTGTCAGTACTGACAACTTCCTATAAGGCCCCCTTGCTTCTCTTCTATGGTTTCTGCAGGAGCTTGAAGAAGGGCCAAATCTCACAGGCAATGGAAGATGTTGTACCTGAACGTTCACAAGGTCTGCAATCATCCAGAACCGGTTGCCGCGGCCGTTGACGGACTGTGTAATGGCAGGCATCTGGAATGACAGGTGGAAAATGGAGAATAGAATATAGGGGAGAGAGAGAGAATATTGTATTGTGTTGACGTACTGCATTCATTTATTTTGAAATGCTCAGATGATGTTTCTGCCTTGACAGCAAAGAACACAAACAAGTCAAACGAGGAAGGCAAGGTCAAAAAAACCAAACACACCCGAGTGCGATATCTCTGGACCGTAATATGGGGCATGATTAACCCACTGAGCCATATGAGCTTGTTCCTTTGATATTTAATAAAAATGTGAAAATGTGGTGCAAATCTTTGAATATATTCTTTTGGAAGCAACCATTTTTAATTCATATCTTTGCTTCTGGGGGATCCCTAGAAAAACATGTTTTCAGATAGGGGTCTGCAGCGAAATATAGATAATTCTGGAGGTCCTTGGCATGAAATATGTTGAGCATCACTGACACAGAAACATAGATTTTTTTTCCAGAAAAACTAGAATCTAGTGTCAAAAAAGAATCTAGTGTCAGAAAGCATCAGAAACTAGAATCTAGTGTCAAAACCAAGATTCCAGCATCAGAAACTAGAATCTAGTGTCAAAAACTAGATTCTAGCATCATTCTAGTTTCTGACACTCGAATCGAGTGTCAGAAACGCAAATCGAGTGTCAGGACAAAATGGTTTAAATGTTATAGCAGTGGCACCGCGGAAGGCAGAACCGATACTTCTGCAGGTGAATATTGCATAATAAAAATAGCAGCAGGAATATCAAACCACAGATTCATGTGCATGACCAAACGTGTCGACGCGGTTAAAGAAATGAAAAAGCAGAGCGCGGGGTATGAAAGCACATCAAACGGCAGTAGGTATAACATCACGATTTAATGGTGAATGAAAAACTAATCGTATATATATAGAGACTAGACCAGTGGGTATATTGAGTCACCATCGTGTGCATGATAACATAAAATGAGCTCGTAGTTCAGCCTTTTTATGTATTTATTTTTTGCCAGTCTTCTCCCCGGAATATGGATGCTGTGCTGGGGTTCAACTTCCAAGTGATTTGACCTGCTTGCTTCATCTTTGAAGAATGCGTGTCCTTTATGTTAACAATATGAAGTAGTAATACACACTAGTGCACTTCAATTCTCCCTTAAAGGAACATTCAGTGATTTGGGTGATTTGGAAATCCCTGGTGACGAGATATGTACATGCACACACTCTACAGTGGGGGGGAAGTGCAACAGGCCAACATCACATACACCAAGGGGCTTACTGAAAGGTCTGTTCAATGATGAAGATTTTCAAGTGGGCCCTGCTCCAGAATTTGTGGAAAACTCTTTTCTACCATTTCTTTTCCAAATCTCTTATAGATATCATTGTAACTCTCAGATGTATACCTGTCATGGCCCGTGATATATATTCTTGCAATGCTTTAACCTTTAGTCTCATTCTACACGTCTCTGCCTCTGTGAATCCTCTCCTGCTTCATCCCAGCCGCCTACGTTTTCTTTACAAATGACTTGTACAAGCAGCAGCTCCTGTCAGAAACCTATACGGCTGACCTTTTTGTCTCGTGTAGGAAAAGTGCCCTTTTTCACGGATGGCAAATCAAAAACATGTGTTTCCACACGCCTTTGCGTGTATCCATCTGTTATCTGGCTGAAGGAGCGAATGCCCTGAATGATCCCTTTGTGCTCAGACGGATATACAGTACACACTCAGTACTGGAAAGTAGTGATTCCGGTGATGCAGTCGGGATCGACTTTGTGTTTGTTGGAGGTCAACGCACGAAAACAACCACGTGGTTGTCTCCTTGGACCCCAGTGGTCCTTGAGGAGTTTAGTTCAGTGTTGCCAACTGCCAAAGTCCAAAATGCACTATAGGGGCACTTTCAAAATGCACTAGAATAGATGCTTGCCTGTGTACATACATACAGATCAAAATGACCATCTTCTACACTCTCTAGTTGTGTAGACTTGGGATAATTTATGATGAATATTTTAACTCTTGAGAGCGTAAAAATGGTTTCATTTCAAAACGGTTTCATTCTTACGCTCTCAAAGAGTTACATCTGGTTAACCAACCTGTCCATCATTTAGCCTGGGGACCACTGGTTGAAAACCACTGTCATCAGAGGAAAAATGGTGAAAATTGAGGGTTTTTATCTCTGGCGTCCATCAATCAATTTCGCCCCAACTCACCAGACAAAAAGCAGCAGAGAGTTTTCGTCAGGAGCTTTTCACTAATTTTGGCAGTAAGGGTAACTGCAGGCACGGAGTAAAAAAGATGGCGTCTGCTGATGGGGCGTGTCGCGATCTACGGGCGTGTGGGCGTGTGGCGATCAGTTTGTGGGCGTGTGGCGATCGTGACGTTACAAGCTGTGATTGGTCCTTATCCCGGAACTGTGGTTTATTTACTTCGCTCGTTCAAAATAGTCATCTTCTTAACAGCTAAACTAAGAGCAATGTAAACATTTATCAGTGAAATAACGTCGCTTGCACGTTGTATCCACGATGAAGGTTAGTAGCAGTTATTTCATGTTTTGTATGTTTTCTCATGTCAAAGGAGAAGCTGTTACCGGCGACGGTAGAGCTGAACTGATGTGATGATTTTAAGCTAATGTGTTTAGCATAGATGTCGGACTGATTTGATATTACACTTCTGGCATACATGCCAGTCATACGTGTTGGCATTGGTGGTAGCTTGGTGGTATTTTATCATTATTTTACAATTACATGATTAAATTCCATCTTACAAACACAGACAACAGTTGGTTGAAATACGGTACACACGTTTATGAGGCCATAAATCACAGGGGCTGACAGAGTACACAGTACTGTTGCTACTCACTACAGTAGCTTTGAATGAATAAAACACATTATAACTTAAAAGTAGCCCTACAGACTAATGCATGGTAGGGAAACCTTTTCATGGCAAGGATCCCAACATTTTGAAAATGTAACTTTGACATGCACCATAGAAACCAAACATACTTTTACATTGCACAGATTAATTTGTCAAGCCACCCCTATGGCTTTTGCAACCTGGTGATGTTGTGCTCTTGTAGATTAGCTGTATTTGCCAGAGTGCACGCTGTGGACTCATAATAAAAATGCGCAACCAGGTAGTAGACTCCACCTGCCCTACCATTTTATTTTTATTTATCTGCAGATGTTAGTGTCAACCCATGAATCACATAGCTATTCTGATAAATGGTGACTTATACTGTATGTGAAGTGCTCCTTTTGTAGGGTGGGTGATCACTGGCCAATACCTTGTAGTGGAGGCTGTTTGACTGTCACTGGTTGTTCACAAAGATGTGAGCATGAATAATACTTATCTTGACTTGTGGATGAAGTTCATATTTTGTATGGTTTCATATTTGCATCCTTTATTTTGTTTTTATGATTAAATAAATAAAGCTTGATCCTTACAGTGCTTAGGACAGGTAATTTCATCCAGTAGGGAAGTGTGTGTGTGTGTGTGTGTGTGTGTGTGTGTGTGTGTGTGTGTGTGTGTGTGTGTGTGTGTGTGTGTGTGTGTGTGTGTGTGTGTGTGTGTGTGTGTGTGTGTGTGTGTGTGTTTAGCAATCTTATAAATTATTACATTATTATTGACAGGTGAAATGTATCCAGAAACTGGCCAAGGAATGTGGTTTGGAGACAGAGGGCTCCAAACGTGACCTTGTCTTAAGACTGAGGTATGAAATGCAGTCACGATCAGCATAGAATAAATTCAATAATACAATAATACCTGATCCCAGAAATTCTGGGATCAGGTAACTTGGAATGGTCCTTGACTCCTTGCAAAAGTGTCAGACTTGACAGTATGAGAAAGTATTGTAATGCACACACACATTTTATTTCCTATCCTCTCGGGAATGGGCAGTCCATTCCCCTGTTCAGTTGTTTACAGTATTATTAAACATTGGAAATTATTTTTTCTAACTTAATAATACCAGTTTGTATTGTATCTTATATCGTTTTAATCTTTGATTGGTCACCCCTACAACAAGGTATGGGCCGGTGTCGTATGGACATTCCTGGAAAGATTAAACGTGTGCGTTGCACCCTTAAAAGGTGTGCCAAAATGTAATGTCATTCTGTTGGCATTCACTGTTGCTTTGAATTTTAACTATAGTGTGTGTATAGTGTGACAGTCACAGGTGTGCGCCACTCTGTCATGGGTGTTTGCCAGACACATACGCATGTATCCTGTCACTTTTCTAACTTTGTTTATCCTGTATGACCTCATATATACAGAACCCCAAAGCAAGGTTGAATTTGCCTTTTTGGCAATTCAGTGCCCCACCATGAGCCCTGATTTCGGAGAAACGGCTCACTTCACTTGGCTGGATGGTAATTAAAATTCCATATTTGAATAAATCACCCTTATACAAATTGTATATAGCTTTTCTACGGCATAAGTGTTTTACTTTTGTTTTTGGAACAGGTGAACTCAACTGGGACAAGTACCGAAGACTGAAGGAGGAGTCAAAGATGCCATGATTCGCCATCATCCGGTGTTGGGAGTGTGGAGAGGACTGCAAAGATTGATTTTACAGGGAACGGCAAATGCGGGGAATACCAACGTTATTACACAGACTGAATACCAGGTCGCTGTGCTGTCTGTCAGTATTGAGGTGAGGGGGGGCTCCTGTCATCGTATATATATATATATATATATATATATATATATATATATATATATATATATATATATATATATATATATATATATATATATATATATATATATATATATATATATATATATATATATAATCTTTATGGGACACGAAAAAATACAATGTACTCAAAAGTGTCCATTCCTTTTTTTTATTTCTTCTTTTTTCATCCAGTGCCAATTATCTACTGTGATCCTGGGCTCTACACACCCTCCACCAACCTGGGGAGGCAGCGAACTGGCCTCATGCTTCCGTCAATGAATGAGGAGTCCAAGATTCCTTCTATTCACCCAGCATTATATTCCAACCTGTTCCTTTCCCCTCCAAAAGGTGCCCCAGCTGACCAGGGGAGGCAGTTTAGAACATGTTTTTGAGAGGGTACCTACCCTAGGGGGGTGGGTCCATTCATTGTCGGTGGCATTTAATGTTTGTGTTACACACACCAGCAGCTGGACATAGGAGGGGCAATATACCCTGAACAATACTGTAATAAAGCTCTGAATATGTATTCTTGTCTTGAATTTTCTCCAGTTATTACAGAATTGTCTTATTCAGATTTGTGTCCATCAAAACGATGTACTAGTTAGTAGTTAAATGCATGACTTATATAGCACTAGAATTATTTGAATGGAGTCAGTTGGTAATGCGTGTATGTTTTATGGGTGCTAATTTCCACATGAGATGGCTGGTTCCTCATACATTGGACACTTGGGGACGTGTGATGTTTTTGTCTCTATATCTACATGTATGTAGGATGTTATTTTATAATCCTTTCTACCGGTATGCATTTATTAAAGAAAGGTTGAGTGTAATTCCACACAAGGTAAGATTTTGTATTATTAATAGCTTTGTACAAAAGTGTTTTGTACACCTACAGGAAGGTGCATTGGAGCAGGCAAACGGGGTGAATAATGAGAAAAAAAAGGTTATCTCAAAGGACCATCTATAGAGCACCAGTTTTATTCTCGCAACACAACTTTCATCAAGGTATCTGTTTACAGCAACATTAATGGTTGTATAAAAGAACTTGGAGTGAAGACCAATCTGTTACCATGCAATGGTAACATACAGGTAGTAAAGGTGGACATTTTTGTGTTAATTGTAAATGACTCAAATACATATTTAGCAGTCTACTTTGTAAGGATGATATTAACCCATTTAGGCCTGACCTAAGTAAGTATGGGTATATATATATATATATATATATATATATATATATATATATATATATATATATATATATATATATATATATATATATATATATATATATATATATATATATATATATATATATATTTTTTTTTTTTTTTTTCCCCAAGTTTCCATATATAATAGTGTATACACAGGGAAAAGTCTGGCGGCCAAAGGTTAATATTGGTTGAATAAAGATAATTATAGACACAAGTGATCAGTGCTACTCATCAGGTGGTTTCATTGTCTGTAGGGAAAATATTGTCTATTGACAATATAGGGCAATCAAAATATATACTGTATGCTTATACACACTGTGTATAAGATGCAGTAGATACTTTGATAACTTTATTACACAGTTATCATAAATGTGCCAGTGCCCAGTGCCACAGATAAAACCACTGTCATGACACTATTCATCGGATTAGAGTGTTATAGAGTGAACAATGGATGACCTCTGAAGCATAAGGGGGTCAAAATGTTTGGGGTAGCCTATCATGTAGTCTGTGGTTTGGTTTGACAACCAGAGATTATCAAATGTGACAGCAGTTGCAGAAGAGGAGCCTAGTGCACATACTTTTTAGGAGAGACTACTCTGATTATGCACAGCCACAATGAATCAAGTCATAGGGTTGGTGGGTTATAGGGTTGGGTAAAAAAACACCATGTCAACTTGCAATATTACAGTATGGACGGACATGACCAACATGTACCAACAGACCACCTGAACTGCCACAATGGTGGTGGTGGTGGTGGTGCACATAGAATCAAGTTTGTTTATTGGTTCATGAAGATGTATAAACTTATTTTGACCGCTTCCAAAAAGGCCTGTCTGTCATGAACCCTTACCCATAAACTATACATTATAGATAATTAGTAAATGTCCAGTTTGCAACTGAGCTAACAGGCATAAGATAGAGATAACATTCTGATCATAAGTCTTCACATTAATCATCATTCATGGGTTAATTACATGCCCAGTAGAATAAGGGTTGCACTGTGAGCATTAGATCTATATATGCTCCCATTGTATTATTCCAGAGATTAGTTATTGCAATATCAATATGTTTTCATTCATAATGATAAATCCACAATAATGAGCATAACAGTTTAAGTCCATATTTTAATCTGACCCCTCTCCGAAAAGGCCTAGATGTCCTGAGCCCTTATCCATCATTCATACATTATGGATCATTAGTGTGGACTTCATCTCAACTGCTCAATTGTCTAATGAAAATAGTCATAATAAATGATATACAAGTAGCCTACATAATTCAGGGCTTAACACTAACACTTGCCCGCTTGCCCGGGGCAAGTTGAAAAAAAAAAATGGTTGGGAAAGTGAAGACTGCTACCTGGTTGCCCGATCGGGCAAGTGTGGGACTTAGTTCACTATAACACAACTCAAGATATATTTGTCTTGAAGGTGGTCATTGTGCTCTGCCACTGCATCTTTCTCCTCTTTCTAGCTCTTTCCTAGGTCCATTTGGTTCCAAACTATCATTTTGCTGGGGTTCACACAGACCCCTGAGTCCGTGACCACTATGGGAACCTGCACTGTGGGAACTTGCACTGATTTACAAGTTGAATATTTACTGTAGCTGATTGTGACTTAAACAAAACATAGTCTTTGACTGCGAAAGAAAATGTTTAAATCACCCAAGTAGAAAGTAAACTTAAATGCACCTGACCATGACCTGAGGGCAAGTAGAACCTGACTTGCACTTGCCCGATGGGCAAGTGCCTCGTAGACCTTAGTGTCAACCCCTGTAATATAGTACAAAACTGATAAAGCAGATTCATTCACACTGTGAGTATTATGCTTGCATTCCCATTGTATTCCTGACATTAAAAATAGCCTGCTGTTGGGTGCAGGAAAAAATGTCATTAAATTGCTTAACCGAAACGATTATCTGCTCAAACAATCAACGATTGCATCATTTAATAAATCAAAGCAGATCGATAATATACAAATATTATGAGATCAAAATATGTAACTGCTTTACACCTTATTCTTATAGTAACCTCACTGAGGAAGATATTTAACTGCTATTACAATTCGTTCTCATAGTAAGCTCACTGATAAAACCGCAATTGACTAATTAAAATAGTCATAATAAATTACATGAATATAATAAATCATGTAATGTCAGTAGGCTCATAATAAATGCGCAATTGCATTAAAAATGTTGAAAACATGGTGAAAATCTACCTTCCTAGCTTGTTTACAGGGCAAAAGAATTACCTTCGCGGCGATCGCCACACGCCCACAAACTGATCGCCACACGCCCATAAAACGATCGCCACACGCCCACACGCCCGTAGATCGCGACACGCCCCCATCAGCAGACGCCATCTTTTTTACTCCGTGCCTGCAGTTACCCATACTTGCTAATTTTGGCAGTAAGGGTGTCTAGAAGAAAAAAAAAAGCTAAATATGGTGACAAATGTGCCAAGTCGGCAACACGGGTTTCGTTTATATGGGCCTGTAACTCAAGAATGGCAACTCAGAGGCAGCTGTACTTTTACTCCACTACAATTATTTGAAAATAATACATCACTCCGTAGATTTAAGATTAACATTATTATTAGTCACTATCAAAACCCTAACCCTAACCGTGTCGTGTCACACCTCCAAAAAATCCAGACAGAAAACGAGAGTTCTCAACATTCATGGAAACTAAAGCCAGGCTCTATACACGGGTAGCAAAAAAGAATCGTTGAGATTACGTGATTTAAACATGGACATTGGTTCCACCAGAATGATTTGCTTTGGCAGCACTAGATCCAATCACGTTGGGGCAAGTAGAACGTGATTGGATCTAGTGCTGCCAAAGCAAATCATTCAGGTGGAACCAATGGCAGCAGATTGGTCTGGAACGTTTCCTACTCCATAAAATTGGGGTGGCCAATCAGTATTCAAATATGTTTACATACTGTGTCCTGGTTGGCCACCCTAAAAACATGCAGTAATCCTGGTCTCTAGACAGACGGACATACATAACCATCTAGCCTGCATTTCCATAATTTGAAAATAGCATATCTGTAAATTCACAGTGTGATGAATTGTGAGCTAAAATATGTTTCATACATTAGATGTTTATCTCTGGGGTCCCAGATATTAAACTATGTCCATGATCCATGTGGCCTAATTCCTACCAAAATAGGGTGACCATAACATTAAAAAGAACAAAGCAGTGATATTTAGTGGTGGGAGTGGAGTTAAAATAAAAAAAGACACATAAACAAAGTGGAACTGGGCTGATGGCTAAGTTTTAATTAATTCCCATTGTGGCCTTTGTGTGCTAGACCCAGTGGAAGTGCCACATCATTGTCATGTCCTTTGCTGAACAGCTGTAGAGGTAGGAAATACTGCCCCCATGTGGAGGAAGAAACAATATCCAATTTACCCAATGACCCATCATATTTCACCTGCACTTATGGGCCCTTTGTATGTTGAATTGAAAATGGGAGTAGCCTGAAGTAAACATATCTTAGTGCTTTTTGTGCTTTTTCTCCTCTTAGCATATTTCTCTATTGACCTTTACTTTTACTGTACCAACCATTTGCCTGTACCATCCAATTCAAAAACCTTCTGTGCTATTGCCTTCGAGTTATAGCAAACGCAGTAAAATGCACTTGTGTTTTACTGTGGCCTTCAAATCTAGTCCTAACAATCTTATTGTGCTTTAATGCTTAGCGATACAATGACTGTAGTGCCCGCAGGTGTGAAATTCCAAGAACTATGCACATTGAAATGCCAACAACTATTCATGTTGTTGGATTCCTGCACAATGCTTGTGTCAAGCATGGTTTAGAACAACTATGTGAGTATGTGACTATATTGCCTTGGTAGTCTCCCCAGTCTAAAACAATGTAGACTATGTTTTTTTCCACTGATAAAAACAAAACAAACTAAGCTATGATTACTTAAAGCAAGACTAAGAAACCAAGACTAAAAGCAGGTGTGACGACATTGACACCATCAAGGGTCATCATAATGCATAGCTAATGTATAAATTTTACTTACATAAAACTATTTAGTTGCCTCAAACTAGATAACTTTTCAGATGACTAAAACTATTACATTTTATTCAAGACTAAAACTACATATCAATAAAATTGCGGTATCGGAAGACACCCTGAGGCCTGAACCTGCGAACCACTTCTGAGACATAGACATCATCAACATGCGACAGGAGCAGTCCCTATTGAGTGAAATATTCTCTATTTATGAATGAAATAAAAGTATTGGAGGTGTTTTATCTGTATTAGTTATAGAATGCAAGCATAGTGTTTTAACTAAGGCATATTTGTCTATTTAGGCAGGGATCCTTTTAAAGTGCACCATTTACCATGGCAGACTGCTAATCCACATTTGTGTGATAAAAGACCTAATTGAAAGATGAAAAAACACAGACCTTCCTAGTTTTCATGCACTTCTTTAATATATCAGTTTTCATATTCACAACAAATACATTAAGCTCTTTCTCCTTATAATACAGCCTTAAATATTATTCTTTTTTTGTTTTTGTTTTTTTTTACACAGAAACATTTTGTATTTTCTCAGAAGTTCACCTATCAAAATGTTTTTTTTTTCTTTTAAATCTTAGTTTCTTCATTTTTAAACGTGTGATATCTCATTTCAGGTGTAGTCTCCATGCCTCCTAGCAAACGGACAGTATTTTCCTTTGTACAGCTATTTACACAGTGAAAAGTTTATCTCCCAAAAGGTTGTTCCGATGATAGTTCTCAATTGAAAGGGGATTCATGGGTTGATGATGTTTAACCACTTAAACCCCTGTAGTCTTAAAGGGATAGACGGGGTTAGACTTTTCTATCAATTACTCACCCCATGGAGACATGATACATTTTGTTTTTTTGTTGCGTTCCTAAGCCAATAATTTGCTTAGCAGAGGCACAGAGGCCTAGATTTTCATCACCGCTAAACCTCTTATCCCTTAACTTCTGTGCCTTTTAAAACTATTAAAAAACATTTTTCAATAGTTGAAATGGCCAGTCTACATGCTCAACGTGTCAATAGATTCGCACATTGAACTATTCTCAAAGGTTTTTAAAAAATAGTCAAAAAAAATAAATTTTCGTTACATGCTAAACCCCTTATCCCTTATAAGGGGTTTAGCATGTAACGAAAATGGAGCCCAGAGTCTCATTTAGACTGCAGTCACATTTGGTCAAATCTGATTCAATTCTCTTTAGGTCACATAAGTCATGGTATTCAGACCAGGCTGAGTCGTGACATCAGAAAGGAATCAGAATGAGATTCTATCTGACCTGTAGTGACACATCGGCATTAATACTGATTTAAACCGATCAGATTTCACATTTTGATGTGGCACAGATCCAATTCGGCGACTGCTTGCCAAACGGGCGTGACTGTTGGCCAAAATTTGATGAATTGATAAATTTGTCTCAACCATTTTGGCCATCAGTTGTGATCGCTGGCCACCCGTCGCGACGTAGGTCGTGATGTACGTCGCAAATTGACTACGCCTCTCTTGGATTATTGGCTGGAATGCACCAAAAAGCAAAGAAACAAACAAATATCCATGGGTTGAGAAATCAATTGAAAAAAATAAATAGTCATCATTTGGGTGGGCTACCCCTATAAGAGTACTGGACTCACATTACAAAGTGTGCACTTTCTCAGTCATTCTACAAGCTCGCTCTCCATCACAAAGTGAGCTTGTAGATGTGCAATTTCACGCCCAGATTTTGGATGCCGGGGTTCAAGTGGTTAATGGTTTATTCTCCATCGTACGTCATGATGCATTGCATTGTAAGTAGAGGGTGCAACAGCTCGTCAACAATATTTTGGGCACGTCAAATACAGTGAATAATAACCAATCTACAAGCTCACGGCGTGGCATATTGCAGTGCATTGTGAGCTTGTAGATCTGTAGTTTGCCATTATTCGTTTCATTTAAAGAATAAAAATAATCGATATCACTTTTGTTGATTATTCTACAACAACCACGTGAAAAGGAAATAAGCAGCTCCAATTGCGCGAGCTCGTTACATCGGTTATTTCTCGGCGCGCCGACTCCGTCACGCGACCACATATAAATCAGGCTTTAAGTGGTGGCAGGCAAATACGAGAAGTGTGGGAATGTCTTAAAAAGGACAAAAAAAGCAAAATTAAAAAAGGAAAAAAAAAAAAAAAAACACACACCCACACCAAAAAGTATAGAACGGTCTAACACAAACAAACGTTTGACAGGAAGGCGAACCAGAAAGAGGCCTCCATAAAGCCGGGTGATGCCGGAATCAGAGTAGAGGCTAGGGTTGGGATCCTTGAGGATTTTAAATGATTTTGGTTCCTTAACGATTCTCCCAGTAATCGATTCCTCGGGCTGATCGTTCGCATACATCAGGAAAATTTGAGTGCCCGACCAACTGACCGCTGATTGCTGCTGCTCCAGGTTATTTTCAATGGAGGTCACATGGTTTAATCAGTAAAGTTTGGCTGGTGTGATTTTTTGTGCTCTCCAGCCGGAGCATTAGCCAACATTTTGGGTGGCTCTACATCAGAGCAGACGCCAACAGAAGATATCTGCTTGGCTGTGACGTCACTCCTGTCTTTTTTCTTTTTTTTTTAATGGGTGCCTATGGCAAGTTCCGTTTAGTTTCGGAGGCGGTAAGCTTGCCACTTCCGAAAAAATAAGCCGGAACTAGCAGAACTTCCCTTTCATAGCTATTCAAAAAAAAAGACGCCACTTACGATTGTCTGCTCAGACCTGCAGGGGGTCATAAAACCACTGATTAAACCACGTGACTCCCATTGAAAATGAATGGGAGCAGCAGTCAAACAGCAACCAGCCATCGTTCGGGCACTCAAACCTTACTGATATACAGTATGTGAACTAAGCCTCAGGGGTTCCTGTTAATGATTCAGAAAACAAACGAAACAATCATACATAGAATACCCTCTGGGTTACTTGAGATGGGGGTTTCAAATGGGGTCATTTGGTTCCGTTCGTACAACACACCGGGCCAAGACTGCATAGCAGTTCTGACAGCATGATAAAACCAGTTCCGCCCCCACACCTCCACCAGGTTCCAGATCCCAACACTAGCAAAGACCCGGGAGAGACGTCTTAGCCGGTCCGTACGACGTGGTCCATAGCTTTGAAGGATCAGTGCTCTTAAAAAAAAAAAAAAAAAACACTTAAGGTTTTACCAATTAAAAACCTCTCTGTAACAGCATTCTCACAGAAAATAACACCTCAAGGGGAAAAACAAAAAACAAAACTAAACACAGCACTGTCTTTGAGTCATTTCACCGGTTTCATTTCGTACTCTTGCGTCAAAAAACAACAAAAAAAGGACCGTTAAAAGAGTGAGGAGGACCCCCCCGGTCAGGAGGAGATAAGAAGAAACCGTATATCACTTCACACGTCTCCCTCAAATTAATTTACAATACATACATACGTGTTCAAGGCAGCATCAGGATAACACCTCCCCTGTCGTATTCTAGGACATAGGCCTACTCTAAGTCTTCTGCTGAGCTCTGGGCAGAACAATGACTTTATTAAATGGTTCACATACTGTAAGTCGTATATCACTTCCATCATCTGTCTATTTCTTTTTTCATGTATTTAAAGTGAAATCAGACCGCTCCTGTATAACCAGGGACCCAGGGGCGGATTGACACATATTTTCCCACCGGGACAATTTTGCCTTTGCCAGGCCACCCTGGGGGGGCAGCTGGTTAACCAGATGTAACTCTTTGAGAGTTAAGAGTTAAAATATTCATCATGTGAATTAGGCCAACTTAGTCTACACAACTAGAGAATGTAGAAGATTAAGGGTCATTTTGATCTGTATGTTCCAGGCGAGCATCTAGCGCATTCTAGTGCATTTTGGAAGTGCCACTAGTGCATTTTGGATCTTGTCCAGGCCACGGGGAAAACTCCCTGTACTCCAGATGGCCAATCCGCCCCTGCAGGGACCGCTATACTGCATATGTGGTCCGATGGCATACTGCTTCTCAGCTTCTGGTCCGGGGACCAACCAGGGACCGTCCAGATGCCATGCTTTCGGGGTCTGTAATTGTTGAGTGTACAAATGTACAGTAATTTGTTAACACTGAGGATTTTTTTTTAAAGTGTAGATAAACGTCCCAGAGATTTAATAATAAGATTTAATAATAATAAAGATGGGAGGAAAAATGCTGCATTATGTGGTAACCTCAATGGCATTAGTTAATTTCTTAATGCTTTTCATTTCTTAATGCTTTAAATCTCTGTGATCCCCAAACTCCATCCCATCTGTGAGGGCCCTATTTTGTGCATCTTAACAGGTCATTAAACTTAAGGGGAATTCCACCCAAATGGACCCTAGCAGGTTGATTTGGTCACATTTGTACACTCTGAGGAATAAAAGGTCCTAAAAGAAAATTAATTGTTTAATTCTATTATCATGATGAAACACGACTTGATGATGTCATCAAGTTGTGTTTTACCAAGTTATTTTTTCCATGCCTCTATGTCTAGGAATCACAGAATGGGGGAACTTTTTTTTTAATCATGTCCACAGAACATACTGTATATTAATGACAGTAAAATGTTGAAAATGGGTGGAATTCCTCTTTAAGTAGTCCTGGAGGTGTGCCCACTGCCGTTTCAACCATTTTGAGTAGCCGAACAGTGCTAGCTACGCCTCCAATACAAGGTCTTAATGTAGTCGTAGAAACCAGGGGTTTTCAACCGGTGGTCCGGGGACCACCAGTGGTCCTTGAGAAGGTTCCAGGCGGTCCCTAGGCTAAATAATGCAAAGTTGGTTAACCAGACATAACTCTTGAGAGTGTAAAAATGAAACCAAATGGACCCACAAGGGTCCATTTGGTTTCATTTTTACACTCAAGAGTTAAAATATTCATCATCTGAATTAGCACCACTTAATTAAGAAGTTGTTGGCAAAATACAGCCTGGAATTGTGGACAAAATCAAAAGAATTCTTTAATTTTAGGTCTTTGCGGTGAAAGTGTCATGCAATGGTGGTCCGTGGCTCAAATGCCGAATAAATGATGGTCCCTGGAGTGAAAAAGGTTGAAAACCCCAGGTACAAACGACCAAATGAATGGGGAAATCTCTTCTGGAACGGGCGGTGCTATATTGTGTTTTATCATATAGTACTGTATATCATTATTGAAATCCTGATTAGTCACCTTTGCCACGAGGTAAACGTGTAAGGATCGTGCATTTGTGGAATGACGAAATTTACACACACATACAAAAAAAAAAAAAAAAAAAAAACAGCAGTGAATGAACTGGGCTTCCGGTGTCACCAGATGCAGCCAATAGCAGCAGAGGATTTATCCTCAACAGTAGAGTTTCTATTCAGGCCAATGTGGGTTTGGTTAACTCTATAACAAAGCGAAACATCACGTCAATCCCATGGTCTTAAAAACACGTTGTTTGTACGCTTTAGAAACACTGTTTAAGGCTGCAGGAGGCTTTTCTAAAAGAAATTAGTGAGCTATAGCCTACACTTCGGGCCTACCTTGCACTACAATTCACAGTTCGGCTCTTTTGCAAGGTGAAATCATGCGTTAGAAATTTTCTTTTGGGGTAGGAAGGGGGTGTTGGGGTGGGGCATCAACTACGTCTCCATACGACAGCCACGCCATCATTTATTCCATAGAAAAAAGGCAAGTCGCTAGTTTGCCCCGATCCATCTCTACAAAGTGCAAGTACATGAGTCACAAAAGACCAAAAACAAGCATTAAAAAGAAAAAAAGACTGATAGCTTAAAATAAAGCGCTTTTGAAAAACAAAAACAAAAAAAAAACATCAAACAAAGAGATCTCAGTAAAACAAATTTCACATAAATAAGTAAATATCCGCAGGCCTGCCTGTCAACAGAACAAAAGAAAAAAGGCAAACAACAAAATTAAAAATAAACCGTAAAATACCTACAACCCTTGAAACACACGTTGGAATGAAACAAACAAAAAAAAAAGTACAGGTGCATGTGTATATTATAAAGGAACGATGTGACTAAAGGAGGATTTTCCGACGTCGGAGCCAGAAGGTCCAGGTCGTTTCAGCAGGTCGGTCGCAAACCACGAAGGCGACAAACATCGACTTCTCCGCTTTAAGCTGAGTGCAATATTAAAGCCACAAAAATAAAATAAAGATAACCAAAAAAAAGAAAGAAGAAAACAAATGTACACACCACCATTAGACAACATGCACTTAGCGTTAGCAAGGAAATTGGAGGTGTGGGGAGGAGGGGGGGTGGCCCGAAAGAAAAGAGCAGAAAAATAAATAAAAAACAGGGCCGGGCAACTTAATCTTGCTCATCTGGGTTAATTAGCAGGTGGTATTATATTCAACCCTTCCTACCCCCAAAGGGTAGCGTTTAGCACAGGGGTTGACACTAAGGTCTCCGAGGCACTTGCCCATCGGGCAAGTGCAAGTCAGGTTCTACTTGCCCTCAGGTCATGGTCACTTGCCCCCCAAAAATATATTGTAAATTTTGCATTTAAGTTTACTTTACTTCCAGGTGGTCCCCAGTTAAGTTGGTTAACCAGATGTAACTCTTGAGAACGTAAAAATGAAACCAAATGGACCCTTGCGGGTCCATTTGGTTTCATTTCTACACTCTCAAGAGTTAAAATTCATCATCTTAATTAGCCAGATTAGGTCATTTTGATGTGTATGTATGACACAGAGGCAGAGTGCAATGACTGCCTTCAACACAAATTTATCTTGTGTTGTGTTATTGCGCACTAAGTCTCACACTTGCCCGATCGGGCAACCAGGTAGCAGTCTTCACTTGCCCCACCATTTTTTTCACTTGCCCCGGGCAAGTGTTAGTGTCAAGCCCTGTAGCAACTGTTGCTATGCAGGTCTAACCTTTCCTGTCTTGTCCCCTCTGCCAACGTGCCTATTGGACAGGGCGGATTGGGGAGGGGCTTAGTGAAGGGCTCTAAGCCAAAAATCAAAATAGATACTGTATATAGCTATATATTTTTTTTGCCTTTCCCCCCTCTACACTGCTTCTACTTTGATGCTGCAGCCGTTTCCCTACAGACAGACACTTGCTTCATCCTGCAGACGGTCCAGAACTTTGTTGTTGTCAACAAATTGTGAAAACAAAACATTCGTCTTGCTCAGGGAAGGTGGTGCTAATGTGGGGTGTGTGTGTGGGGTGAGGCAGCTTTTCAGCCAATCGCAGCACAGCAGTCGCCAGCCAATAGAGTGGAGGTGAGGTGGAGTGTGTACAAACAGTGTTTGTACACACTAAAGTTGCCTCCATTACCTTCAATCTTAAAAATCGAGGCCGACGTTTTGAAATGGTCGCGACACTGATTTGATGTTCACATTGCCCCGGCCCTGAAGCAAAAAAAGAAAGACGCGCCATTGCATTATCCGATGTCGTTACGTTCTGAACCAAGACTGCTGGTATAGCCAAAACAACAGTGGCGTTTCTAAGCAATTTGGAGCCCCAGGCAAGATTTTCCCTGGAGCCCCCCCCTCACCAAATGGACCGTTTGGCGCCGCTCATGGCGCCCCAGGCAGCTGCCTAGTCTGCCTGACGGCAAAAACGCCCCTGGAAAACAATAACAGAAGAAGAAAAAGAAGCCACAAGTAAAGCGCTACTTACAGCAGAATGCAATGTAAACCCTGGGGGTTAGCAGCCGTTAAAAAAAAACACACACAAAACAAAAATCAGAAGAAAACACCTCGGCAACTTCTGTAGAAGTTTCTCTCTGACCAGCGGGAGCGAGGAGGAATCCCCTTCTTCTGTGTTGTAGCGTTGCATTTGTCCTCCTGAAAAAGAATAGGAGGAGGACCTGCATTTGGCAGGGAGGATGGGAATGGACTGTTGTCTCTTTAAGAAAGAAGAGCAACAGGCCAGAAAAAAAAGGGTCCTATTCCTAAAAAATAAAATAAAAATCCTAATGTCATCTTTCTTCCAATTTCATGTGGTTGAAAAACAAAAAACAAACGCACACATGGGGGCAGTATGATTTGAGCGACAATCTCTCGCCGTGAAAAATCAGACCGGTCGGTCACGGTCAAACCTTTTTTAAGTGTGGATTTTCCTTTTTTTTCCCCCGGCAGAGGCAAGATCAGAGAAGGCAAGATTACAGTACTGGAGGGTTTGGTCAGCTCTCTCATTAAAAAAACAAAACAAAAACAAAACAAAAAAACAGAGAGAAAAAAGCCCTCTCTCTATCTCTTTCTCCTCAGAACCTGGACGACGGTCCCTGCGCTGCACAAGGCTGATCCTGTTTCAGACCGGCGGCTTCGCACGTTCACAGGACGGAATGCTCCACTCTCGACACACCACGACAAACAACAAAAAAAAACAAAGATTCAGTCCTCCTCTTCGAAAAATTCAAACTTAGAAAGGCAAAAAAAAAAAAAAAATAGCATTACCCCCCCAGTTATTAAAAAAAGAAAGGAAAACTGAAAAAAAGAAGAAAAGTAAACAAATCAGTCTTTCAAGTCATCGTCCAACAGGGTCGACTCCCCCTGGTCAGACCCCTCCCACCCCCTCCTCCCCAGGGCCTGCTGCGGGCCTTTTTTTCCGTCTGATGCGGACAATCGGCGGGCGGGAGGGGGAGGAGGGGGTTGAGGGGGACGGGGGAGGGGGTTTCAAAAAGCCCTCGACGTCACCGTCGGTCAAAAGTGCGGGTTCCAGTGGGTTCCCCCGGCCCCCCGGCCAAAAACCGACCGTCCGTACCGCGTCTACTCCCCTAGGGGAGGAGGTGTGCCTGGCGTTGCCTGAACCTCCCCCTCCTCCCACCACTACCTCCCACTAAGGCTGGTCATCTTCTGACCACACTGAGCTCCGTTTCACATCCGATTCCCCCCCTGTAATCCATCCATCCATCCATCCATAGATCCACGGAGTTCACGTCTCCTCAAAACCCGGTTTGGTACGGATAATCTTAGTGTCTTCGTTTTGGTGTAACTTTATTATGCGTGTGTGTGTGTGTGTGTCCGCCTCCCCCTCGCCCGTGTTTCATTCAAGCTGTCTTTTATTTTCTGATTCGATGGTAGTTTTTGTGGCAGGTTTTTCCTGGTTGTTCGTTCCCACCACCACCATCACCAGATGAAAGCTCAGGCCAAAACAAGGAACTCGCGTCTTTGATTGAGTCAGATGTTGTGTTTTTCCTGTTTTTTTTGTTTGTTTGTTTTTTGTTGTTTTAATTTTTTTGTGTTTTTTTTGTTTTCTTCTTTTTCGATAATGAATGAGTCCACCGAAGGAGCACAAGACTTTTTTTTTTCTTTTGAGAAGTGACGAGGAATGAACTTGTGGAATCTTGCAGCACTTTTTTTTTCTTCCATTTTTCCTTTATTTAAACGCAGAAAATTCCCCTGCAAGGGAAATGAGAAGAGAAAAAGCAGAAGAAAAGAGGCCAGAGGCCCATCAGTCAGCAGTTCAACCACAAGTCAACATTTTAATTTAAAGAGTTTGGGGGCAATTCCACACGCAGCCTAGCCTGACTCATCCTTATCCAATGTCCCCATCTCTGACAATTTGCCCTGGTTAATACTGGTGACTAATTGGACCTGTGTGTGCGCGCCTTACTACAGTTAAGGGGTCAGGATTAGTGCTGTGCTAATTCATATGCAAGGTGAACGCCGCCGTCGCTCACAGATGACAGCAGATCTAAATCTGTCATTTTCTGCTTTGGATAAGGATAAAGATGGTAGAAAGAACTGCAGACAATTTAAATCAGCATATAGTTAGGGAATCGCATCAGATATTTGACCAATCTAGGAGCTAAATCGTTACCAAGAAATTTTGTCACCAATGCGTTTCAAATGGTGTCTGATATCAACTCCTGTGGGAAACCTCTTAAAAAAACAGGTCAAAGTACAGGGTGACATTCACTAACCTATAGAAAGCACGCTTTATGCAGCATGTGATATATCTAACTAGGAGGTTTTCATGATGCTGAATCCATCCGAATTGGTTCCCAGATTTTCATAACTTTCCCTTACTAATAGTACCGTAGTAGTATCTGGTAGTATGTGTAGTAATACAAATGGTGCACGTGTGTGTGTGTGGTTTACATGGAGACGGTCAACCCTCCTTAACTCGTGTCACTGAATAAAGAAGGCATGTATGGTGCGTGTGTGTGTGCGCGTGCGTGTGTGTGTGTGCATACCATAGCCGCCGCCCTGTATGGGGGTTTTGGGTGAAGCGCAGGCGTACAGGCTGAAATCCTCCGTCTGGAACCCGGCCCTGTTGAGCGACGGCTCCGATGCACTGCGGTGGATTTTGGGTAAAGAGCGAGCCAGCAGCTCGATGGACGCCAGGAGCTAGTGGCACAGAGATAGAGAGAACAAACAAACACAACACAGACATGGATCAATGGTGCGAATTCATCAGCACTGAACCTTTTTGTCTCTGCATCGAGTCATTTTAAATCAGTGACTCTTTGGAGGCGCCAAATATCACAGTAGGTATTTTTACAAGCTCACACTGTTGTGTGTGTGTGTGTGTATAATCGCCTGTTTTCAATAGGAATGGTTGGATTTAACGTGTGTGAGAGGCTCTCTTTATATGGTTGGATTAACGTGTGTTGGAGCATATCTGCACCATCTCCCACCCACAACAACCTCAGCCCTCAACTCATTTTAAAAAGGTTCAAAGCTGAGCAGTGCCACTCCCTTGTGACGTTGCCCCGGCTCCAGAAATGTTTTCTCCATTCATTTTCCTCATAGACTTTGACAATCTATATAATGATGAAAACGCCGCGGTCAAAGCCAACTCGGGTCGTGACAAATCATGGTAAATGGTAAATGGTGCATTTATATAGCGCCTTTATCCAAGGCGCTTTACATAGATTGTGCATCACATTCACCCATTCACACACACACACATTCATACACTGATGGCAGTGGAAACCATGCAAGGTACCTACTAGCACATCAGGAGCAATTAGGGGTTAAGTGTCTTGCCCAGGGACACATCGACACTAACTCTGCGGGAGCCCGGGATCGAACTGGCAACCTTGTGGTTACCATCCGGTAACTCTACCTCTGAGTCACTGCCGCCCCAGTGCCATCATGACAACAAACACACAACGTTTTGGGACAATTAAATCATTTCTAATTCTAACAAGAAAAACAAAAGTGTTTATTCTGCTGTTTTTACTTCTTGCTAATTAGATATTGTATGATAATATTGTGCTTGCTGTCATGATTTGTCACGACCCGAGTTGGCTTTGTCTGCAGCGTCTTTAGACCATTTTCCAAAAGTCTGAGGAAAATGAATGGCGAAAGCATTTCTGAAGCCAGGGAAACTTCACGTCAAGAGGCCTGGAACTGTTCGGCTCTATATGGTTGGATTAACGTGTGTTGGAGCATATCTGCACCATCTCCCACCCACAACCTTAGCCCTGAAAGAGATTATAGGTAACTTTAGTGTGTACACAATCTGTGTTCCCACCTCACCTCCACTCCATCGGCTCATTATGAAACATTATGAAACTATTGATTGATTTTGGGCTATAACATTGCCTATAAAACCAATGGCAAAGTACTGCAATTTAGAATTAAATTTAAATACAAGCGCAATTAATTAATTAATTAAAAGCATAAGCAGGTTGTCTGTAAGCTCTGAAATGTGTATAGCGGTACTGCACAATGAGTGTCACCCCTTACAGTGTAATGAAACCGTTACTAGTTGAATTACATTAGCTACGCCCATGTGACTACCTGCCATTGAACCATTACACCATTTTCTCCTGTCCTGTCTCCTTTGTTTTCTATAGAAACAAAAGTAAAAAAGCAACTCACACAGTACGAAAGAGTGAAATGTAAAACAGAAAACAAGTCATGTTTGAGTTTCAGATTTCCAATTTGCAGCACTCTGACACCATCTGGTGGCCAAATGTAAGTTTGCCAGTATATCGCTGAACAGTTCAATGTCAGACCTCACAGCTTTATGCAAAATCAAAAGTTGCAAGTGTTGTACACAGGGTGTAAACTTTTAAAATCATATTTGTCATGAATGGTAGACTACATCGTTTAATCTGCCCCGTGTGAGGCATGCGTGTGGCCAACTCCCAAAGGCTGCTGCATGCGAAGAGAGTGAAAAGGTTTTGCGAATGCCAGCAATAATCCTTACCTGGGGAAAGAGCGGTCGCTCCTCCCTCTTCTTCTTCAGGCAGTCGGCCATCAGCCTCCTCATGGCCTTGGGACAGTTGCTCCGGACCTTGCTCAGGTCCGGGGACAGGTAACCTCTTCCCACCATGAAGATGATCTGTCAGGGCACAGTCACGAGACACCATGTTTTTGAACCCACAACGCAGATGTACAACATAATGTAAAAGTCCCATAGAGCAGTGGTTTTCAACCTTTTTGACAACAGGGACCACCATTTATTCAGGATTTGAGCCACGGACCACCATTTGAGGGCATTTTAGCCCCACAGACCCCAAAACTTAAGATTTCTTTTGCTTTTGTCCACAATTTCAGACTGGATTTGGGAAACCAAGCAGTCAAACATACAGATCAAAATGACCATTAATCTTCTACATTCACTAGTTGTGTAGACTTGGGATAATTCACATGATGAATATTTTAACTCTTGAGAGTGTAAAAATGAAACCTAATGGACCCGCAAGGGTCCATTTGGTTTCATTTTTACGTTCTCAAGAGTTACATCTGGTTAACCAACTGGTTAACCAGATGTTAACTGGTGGTCCACGGACCACCTGTTGAAAACCCCTGCCATAGAGAATGGTTATCCAATATTACCCTTGAATGGACATTTCACCATTTTTCAAAACAATATGCGTTAATGTTATTTAGAAGGTTTAGAACACTTTCTGAGTGTCTCTGATGTCATCAACACTACTTCCTGGACTACATGTTGGGTCAGTAAAACAAATGCTGTTGAGAAAATGCTGTTAGGAAACTTTGCATCTCAATATTTAAACGTCTTTTTGAACTAATGCCCTATACGTTGTCGTACAACAGTTCTGTTGACATGGCCCACGATTCGTTTCTTCCAGACCTCTTTTCAGGCGCACCAGATTTAACGCTTGTTTGCATTCTGAAAACAGCCATTCTACAAGCTTGTAGCTCTGCTATCTATCAGAGAGCAACACCCCGGCATAATTAATTAATTGCATTTTCCGCTCTACTGGATGTCTGGTCCTCTAACACATTAGTCTAGCTACGACGATTCAAACTATATTATTTTGTTTTCATCAGCGAAAAATGTCTGCCATAGTAGTTTACTCCAGTGGTTTTCAATCTTTTCGATACCAGGCCCCACTATTTATTCAGCAGTTGAGCCACGGACCACCATTTGAGGACATGTTAGCCCCACAGACCCAAAGCAGAACCCTAAAGGTTTATTTTCTGCTTTTGTCCACAATAACAGGCTGGATTTGGGAAACAAACCAGGCAAACATAGACCAAAACTAACGAACATTATGCTCTAGTTGTGTAGACTTGGGCTAATTCAGATGATCAATATGTTAACTCTTGAGTTAACATCTGGTTGACCAATTTTCCATCATTTAGTCTGGGGACCACCTGGAACCCTCTCAAGGACCACTGGTTGAAAACCACTGGTTTATTTAATAGAGTAGAACACTGGCGGGTACCTGATCTCTGTTGTTGATGTTGGAGTAGGGCAGTACCCCCGACATCAGCTCATACAGGACAATACCGAAGGCGTAGACGTCAGACTGGAAGCTGTACGGGTTCTTGTCCTGCAGCCGGATTACCTCTGGGGCCTGCACACACGCAGCATTACATTCATATCCTGATCATGATTATCATTAGTCATTGTTAAAGGAATATTTCACTTATTCGTTTGGTTGGTCATCTTATGGTCTACAACTCTAGTCTCATGTGAACACCACAGACAGTTTTTAAGTTACTCCATTCAGTATTTAGCACTTTAACTGCCCTGCACTCTTCCCATTTATAAGTTAAAACTCCATTTTAACGCTGTAGATTCGTCAAAAACAACCTATCTTTTTTTTGGCGGCTGATATTGCCCTCTTAATACGTGAGGGGGGCATAGAATTTCATTTACCTTTAAAATATTAAATAAAACAATATTTTAAAACATGAGACTGAGTAGACTGTCTCGTGTTTTATGGTCTGAGTAGACCAAAAGTTTTTTTGAAAGTGAAATATCCAATTAGGAGGAACAAGAGGCCGGTCTTGACAACAGTACAGGGTACAGTAGGGATATTTCTTACAGAAACCACTCAATCGACTTAAAGTGAAAAATGTTAAGATAAAACGAAGCATGATTAAATAGTTCCCCCAACGTATTATTTGCTTCAGTCAAGTGCCACTCATTCTTTTGAGCGGCACTTGAAATATAGTGGATTTATGTGCAGCTACTCCCATAGCTTGGTGTACCACTTGTATCTCGGTCTACACCAGGCCGAAGGCATGGAGAGAGAGTATGTTTTGCACTCCATCCACCCCTGTGTCTCCCTGTCCGCTACCAGCTAATCTGCGGCTATCACTGACTTTTAATTCTTAAAGCGCCGTTCTCGAGCTGCTCGTGGACCTCCCGTGGAGAACCCCACTGCCGGTCACGCGGACGGCTCGTATCACGACGAGATGTAGATTTCATTCTTTAATCCAACTATTAGTCCGTGCGCATCGTCTGATGATCATCCCGTTGCTAACTTTCATTTGGAACAGAATTGAGCGACAACTCTTTTTTTTTTGTCCCATTCACTTCCATTCAATCCAATGCATTCAAACGGCTCTCCTGTGTTTTCACTCTGAATGGGGTTGTCGCACTGGTGAATCAACTAGCGCTACACGGCTCTTCCTGACTTGTGACCCGGATGTATATGGGCAGATCGCCAGATGACCGATTAGGCAAGACAACAGACACAGCATAACAGAAACAGCACATCCTGTTTAGGAGATCTGAGCTTCAAAATAAGGGCTTTTTTACCGATCGAACTGGTTTGAGCCGCGGCAATGGAGAGGAAACAAAGAAGGTCCCCCTAGCGGTCAATGACTGTTAAAACGGATATAACAGACTTTTAAAGTTTGCAGGATTGTCCCTTTTTGAACATAGGCATCAAATCATGAATGCAGAATACAATGCAATTGCATTCTGCATTTTCCTACTAGGCTGAGAAATATATCCCACCCTTTTCACATTGGGCTGTTATAGCGCCACGGATAGGTGGAGTTTTGCGAAACAGATTTTTGAAACAAAATGCCTCAAATCATCCAAATGCCATGACGGCAGAAGAAAAGGCACCCTTTTCACATTCGTCTGTCATAGTGCCACAACGAGGAAACAACTTAACCTAGTGGAGACCTGTAGCCTGGCACTTTTTCATAGTTAATAATGTGTTCTACTTTTAGTCCAGCACCAGCAACAGTGTGCTCCATGCACTGTGTGCAACTACGCCCTACGTCTAACTCAGGGGTCGGCAACCCAAGATGTTGAAAGAGCCATTTTCGACCAAAAATTAAATTCAAAATCTGTCTGGAGCCGCAAAAATGTAAGCCTAATAAGTGCTTAAAGGTGAATTCCAACCTTTAATTTTTCCTGAGAGTGTACAAATGTGAACCAAATGGACCCTGACGGGTCCATTTGGTTCCATTTGTACACTCTCAGAAAAAGAAAAGGTCCTAAAAGAAAACTTTCTGGGAAAAAAATAAAGATGTTTTTCAGAACTACATTTCTAGTCCACACAACATCTCTAAGGTATATTAATGACATAATAAACTGTTGAAAATGGGTGGTTCAGATTGAAAGCTCCACCTCTGATAACTGCTGGGCTTTTTTTGGCATGGCCAACGCGTTTGGGGTGTTGTCAGTGACTGAAATGTTTATATTATGTTGGCGGATCGCCCCAGTGTGTATGTAATAATGCTACAGCCAGGGAGCCATTAGGGCTGTGTTCTAGAGCCGCATGCGGCTCCTCCGCAGGTTGCTGACCCCTGGTCTAACTGGTGCACTCACCATCCACAGGATGGAGCCAGAGAGCTGTTCAAACTGGTGTGATCCGCTCCATCGGGACTTCACTGTGGCCAGGCCGAAGTCCCCGATCTTCACCGTCAGGTCCTCGTGGAGGAAAATATCTGGGAGGGGTGGAGGTCAAGGGAATGCTTTCCCCAAATGTTTTCCAACTGCCCATACAGTCATGTAAAAGAACTGCCAAAAGAAGTGTAGTAGATATGTTTTTTGGGCACACTGAATTTGTTTTCTATGCCAGGACAAACTAACCTTCATTATGTTCGGGGACAAACAATTACCTCAAGAACCTTTAAACCGGTGATACATAAGAGGCAATTGTAAAGGGTGTTATCCGCTTATTACATGGCTTAATACATTATTAATTAGCAACGGTAATAATTGACAAAGACAGTACCTAACTAGGCTTCTTTTATTTAACTGCAGTTGTGTGGCTACGTTCGTCCAGGCAAGTCTGTTGTTTAGCGGAGCAGTCCGTTGTTGTGACATATGTGACCGCTCATGTGGCTTCTGATTGGAGCATTCATCCAAGCTGTGTAATAATTGCTGATATCTCCTTGGTCAGACAAGTTTCAACATTTTTAAACCCAATATATATATAAATAACCCCACGTAGTACTGTACTTTTCCTCTGTAATTGCAGCATAGTCTGTTCCCTGAATCCCACTTTGAGAAGCTCTGCTCTACTGCGACCAAGAAAAGTCGGTTTGAAGTTGAGCTGTTTGTAAAAGGATACTGTTGCTCTTCAGATCTCTATGGATGATGGATTTGGCATGAAGGTAACTGTGGGAGAAAAGAATCACAGAGGACAAAAACGTTTAGCATTAGAACATTGGAAGTGACCATGTCGTGTTCAGCTAATTAAACTGCAGACTGCCTGTTGTGACGAAAAGAGAGCCAAGCCAGAAGGCAAAGCTGCTCTCCGTCTACCAAGCGACCTTCGTGTGGGTCGTGACCGTAAGAATGAGGTCGCGAATACAAGTGGGTCGAAGTGAGTTTTCTCCAACGTGTGGCTGGCATCTCCCTTAGCGTTAGCCACACGGGAGAGACTCTGAGTAGAGCTGCTGCTACTTCACCTGGAAAGGAACCAGCTAAGGTGGTTCTGGCATCTGGTTAGGATGCCTCTCGAGCGTCTCCCTAGGGAGGTCATCGAAGCACATCGCACTGAGAGAAGACCCCCTGGGACAGACTAAGGACCAGATGGAGGGATTACATCTGCTCTCTGGCCTCGGATCGACTTGGAATACCCCGGGGAGGAAGTCACTAATGCAGTAGTGCTCCCCCAGAGAGGGAAGTCTGGAGCTCTCTGGTGGAGCTGTTGCCCCTGTGACTCGACTACAGATAAGCGTTTGACGACGTTGGATGGATGGATGGATGGATGATAGATCATGACTACAGGAATTAACTTGTTTCTGTGGAAAGGCTTGCTTTGTCTCCACATTTATATATTTGAAAACGATGTTTTGTTTTGAGAAACGTATTTGATAAAAGTTTGATAAAAGTTTTATGATCATTAGAATGTCTAGAACATGTATACATCACTTATTTTAGAAAGATATAAAAAAAAAACAATTATTTTAATATTTAATTTTGCATGAATCCTTTCTTCCCTTCTTTTTTTAAGACAAGTAATATAGTACAAAGTAGTAGCAAGGTCTTTCTTGCAAATAGAAATATGCCTGGGCCGTCCAGGACTAGGTTATGCATACAGGTCACTGCCCACTCACTCCATGCCCTGTGCGGTCTGCCGGGCGATGTCTATGAGCTTGATCATCTCAAACTTGGTCTCGATGATGTGCAGGTGGTGGTAGAGGCTGGAGCCCTCACACCACTGGGTCACGATGGCCAGCTGAGGCTTGGTGGTGTAACCCATGAACAGGAGGATGTTCACGTGACGCGTTTTCCTGCCAGGGGACAAGAGGGTGTTCGTTTAGCTGCTATAATTGCTATTGCCACAGATGAGATGGTGTGTGGACATGATAAAACGTTCCCCCCATTTTTGAAAAAAAAAGACAAAAAAAAGAAAAGGAAAAAAAAGTTAGAACATGTTTTCAGCCATTAGCCATCTAAAATCCAACCTTTAGGGTGGGGTTTAGCCACTGCCCAACACCAATCCAAAAACTTTAGCAACTGTTGCTATGCATTTCAAGCTTTCTGGCCTTATCTCTCCTCTGCTAATGTGCCTATTGGACAAGGACGGATTGGTGTGGGGCATAGTGAAGGGCTAATTATATGAAGATATGGTTGGGGTCAGGGCAAACTACACATAGTTTACCGCCGGCCCAAAAATGACAAACTGCCATTGCGTTCCCACTTTTCCCATCACAGTGACTGAACATTCTGCAGTGTGCATGCCAAGTGGCTGGTTTACTTTTGTTGTGTTTTAACAGCCACTTAAACAGCAGGCACATTGGATATCTTATTTTTCCGTTTTCTCTAGCATGGAGGCTGTTGTCTAAAATGGGGCCTAGGAGTCATGTGGCGAAGGATAATGGCGGATACCTGAGGACTCCCACTTCATTCTTGAAAGCCTGAAGTTGCTGAGGCGTGGGAGCCGTGACATTCAACATCTTTACTGCCACGTCGCCTGCAAAATCATGGAGAAAGTCAGGAGGAAGTCAGGACTATACGCTCTAGGTCAGTGGTTTTCAACCTTTTTGATACCAGGGCCCACTATTTATTCAGCATTTGAGCCACGGACCACAACTTGATGACATTTTAGTCCCACAGACCCCAAAACTAAAGATGTCTTGACCAAAACGACCATTAATCTTCTACTTTCTCTAGTTGTGTAGACTAGGGCTAATTCAGATGGTTAATATTTTAACTCTTGAGAGTGTAAACATGAAACCAAATGGACCCACAAGGGCCCGTTTGGTTTCATTTTTACGCTCTCAAGAGTTACATCTAGTTAACCAACTTTTCTTAGCTTCATTTAGCTTGGGACCACCTGGAACCCTCTCAAGGACCACTGGTGGTCACTGGTTGAAAACCACTGCACTAGGACCAACTTTCACACCAGAGCAGCTAGCAAGACGAGGCTAGCGATGCTAATGGTCGTAAGCATTAGGGCTGTTAAGGTACAAGGTTTCGGACCAACACGGCGACAATATTTCATGAACATTTGCATTTATTCCTCATGTGAGACGAGACATACCGTGCCACTTTCCCTTGTAGACAGTTCCAAAGGAGCCGGAGCCTATCCTCTGGCCCAGTGTGATCTGACCCTCAGGAATCTCCCAGTCGTCACTCGAGTCTCTTCTCCCAAGGCTCTTCTGTTCAAGAAAAAAAAAAAAAAAAAGATTGAGACACACATATTTGAGAAACATACCGTACACATGGTTATATTTCTAAACGTTCATGCATCTCGAGTGCTAGCCTGATCAAAAATAAGAACATTGTGTGACGTTGATCCCATTCCCCTATTGGCTCATAATGACGTGTGTGTAGTCCAAAAAATAACAACAAATGGAACACCTCAGTGTCCAAATGGACCACACTCTCAGAAAAAAAGTTCCTAAATGAAAAATCATTAACATGGTGAAACACAACTTGATGGTGTCATCAAGTTGTGTTTCACCATGGTAATGGTAAAAAGATAACACTAAGTATTATTAAAAACTGTAATTAAAATTGTTTTTAGTTTGTATTGAATCATTTTCAACCAAATGTTCACTTAGCAGACTAAAAAAAGTTATATTTTTTTATCCAGTGAGGCAGCAGCCATGTTTTCAGAAAGGTTTATCCAGATGATGCCAAGGAAGGCTGCGATTGGAGGATTCTGAAATGTTGACCAGTAGAGGGCGCCAATGATCTGTCTTTTCTAAACAACCAGGACCAGTTGGTCATTTTCTATAGAAAAGTGATAAGTCAACATGATGATAATTGACATTGCTTGTTGATATTGATGAAAACATTGCTAGGGAGTATCAGGGCCTTCACTTCACTCACCATCTTATTGCGGTCCTCGGAGGACGACGACGACTTTCTCTCCCTCTGCGGGCACGGCGACTTCTGTGGCTTGACGCTGGTCAGCGAGCCGGGCAGCGACGCCGGGGGCGTGGCCGACAGCCCCGGCGTGGACCCTGAGAGAGGGAAGATGGTCAAAGGGGTGCCGGGCGGGCGAGAGAGAGAGAGAGAGGGATGGTTTTAGCAGGAGAGAGAGAGAGAAGTAAAAGAAAGAGAGAGGGACATCAAAGCAAACCGATAAGATCGACGGGAAAGATCAAAAAGATAGTGAGGACAGTGAGGGAGTGATAGAAAGAGAGGGAAAACCTCTGTGTCAGGGTGGGTGTAGGGGGTGTGTAGTCCGTGTAGTGGGTGGAGGATTGCGTGGTCTACTGTGTGTCTGTGGTTTGTCATAGGGCTGCAACTATCCATTTGTTTCTTGCAGATCCTTCCATCGATTACTTTGTGATAAGCGTGAAAAGCGTTCTTTTACGTTTTACAATTAATCTAGAGCAGTGGTTTTCAACCAGAGGTCCGGGGACCACCAGTGGTCCCTGAGAGGATTCGAGAGGACTGTTGGTAACAGTCCGACTTGCACGATACTTGCACGATGGGCAAGTGCCTCTCAGACCTTAGTGTACTGTAAACCCCTGATCAAAGGAAAATTCCTATGATTCATGACATTGACCAGAATAGGGATTGATTATTTGATTAAATTATCTTTGTGTTTCCATTCTCGACTGGTTGGATTAATGGTTGCACGCCCTAGTGTGTTGAGGTGAGGTGTCACACCACATGCAGTGTAGGAGGAGAGAGTGTGGGATAGGTGAGGTGGCGGCCGCCTGCTTTCCGTCTGACGCTAGGGTTCCGTTTTGTCGCCAAGATTCCAAAAGTTCTCATCAAAATTTGAGCTAAAAGTAGAGTCTGTTTCGGGAGAATGCAACCTTGCGCTACCCAGGTCTTTATTATGATCTCTGTACAGGCTAATCTACTATACTACCAGAGACATGTAAAGGTAGATGCCTCTTCTGGCTCTCAACAGAAGAAAATGAGGAGTCCACAGGAGGTGGTTGGATTGCATGGGCACACTATCCAGAGATTAATTAAATGGAAGCAGACTTTCAGTAGGCCAATCAGATGCGCGACTCTCTTCTTTCCCCCAACAACACTTGCATTCTACTTGACTTCCTTCTCCTGTTGCAGACAGGTCATTCTAGCGAAAGTGCAGAGACCAAATGAGCCATATCTAGATACCGGTATATATCAGGAAAAAAAAATCTGCCCGGTTTTGGAAAGGTATCAGTATCTGGTCATGTCGGTGTTGACAAATATGCTGGTCTAACCACAGATGACACACAGTGGCAAGAGGTTGACACTATGGCACTTAAATAAAATGTTGGGTCGTGTGAAATTACTTTGGAGTTGCCCAAGTGCACATTTGAGTGAGGAATCCTGCTTTCTCATTAGGTGGATTTCATGTGAGATCTTTTTTGTATTACCATATATATTATTCTCTAGGCATCGCTATTTGGTATTGGCTAATAAAGAAAAAATGATATCAGGATCAGAAATTAAAATCGGAACATACAGTACCTATATATCTTTTTACATAATTCTATGTACTATACTCTGCTAAACTTATCTATCTAAGGAACTCACTGAGGGAGTATTTTCTTCTTGTTTTTACATCTACCAAATTAGCCCTTCACTAAGCCCCACCCCAAAGCCAAATAGTTTAGCAACTGTTGCTATGCAGGTCAAGCTTTCTTGTTTGTCCTCTCTCTGGTAACCTGGTACCTATTGGACAACAAGGGATTTAGAGAAGTCATAATGACAAAAGTTACAATACAGCGATAGCCAGCTAGTTGCTCAGCAAGAAACGCAAATGGACGAACTCCGTATGTCTGGCGGAATCTGTACTTCCAGGCCACCTTCTGGGGGGACGGAGGGACCAGGGGTGGGGGTGGCGGGGGTGTAGAGCGTGTGCGAGAGAGCGTGTGAGATCAGAGTAACAAACAAACAAACAAAAAATAACAAACACACAGGCAAATGCGACAAAGGGGAAAGCAGGCAGGTGATCAAGGCCAAGGAGTTTGCACCGCAGGTGTTTGCAAGCAACAGGAAAAAAAAACAGCAGATCTAAAAGCTCGAAGGGTTCGCAACGCAAGCTTTTGGATTTGCCGTTTTTTTGCATTTAAAAATAAAACTTTTAGGGGTGGTTGGTTGAGGTTACGGGTGAAAGTTACGGGGGGGATACAGGACACACACCAACACACATATTGACACACACACACAGAGGGCCTAGCTACCTCGGAATACAGGCTCGGGCTCAAAATCAAAGACTATGTCATTGGGGTAGGAGTATAGTAGGGGGCTTGAGGTCCGCGTTCGGTGCTTCCTCAAGCAGCGGGCGGGATGGGTCGGGGGGGCTGCAGGGGGTAAGAGAGAAGACAAGACACACACCGTCACCCTGACAGGCCCCGGATGTCCAGCTGCTCCGCTCAGATCACTGCCATCAGGGGGTTCCCAGAACCCTAAAACCAAATATCTAAATATGTTGCTCCAAATTAAGTTAAGCCATATTTAGTCCACTTTGGACTGAGGCCAAATTTTGTTCCTGAAAGTAAAATATTGTCCCTGGAACTTCAATCTTTTAGTACACGATAAAATGGCCTAACTATGTTTTGTTATTTTTGTTCCAGTTCATCAGAATAGGTAGGACACTATCATTTTCGAAGTGACACACAAGGTGGCATGGGGATGACCCCTTCATTCATGACAGAATGTGTCTAAATTGTTATAGACACACACACACACAGATATTCTAGTGTTGGCGTTCTTTCTGATCCGTGTGTCTGGCCTGGCCACCTGGTTATGCTGTTTGAAATCAGGATTACATTTGAAATAAGTAAGGGATAACACCCAACAAACCAGTGATTAGAAACAGTTATTAGAAACAAATCCCCAGTTTGAAGGGTGATATTCTAACTTATTATATGGCTTAGTACATTCATAAATAACTAATATTTGACAGAAATAATACAGAACAAGGCTGCTTTTAGTTATCTGCAGTTGTATAGGCTATGTTCGTCCACGCAAGGTCTGTTGTTGAGTGGAGCGGTCCGTTGTTGTGACATGTGACCAGAATGCTGGCTTCTGATTGGAGCATTCATTCAAGCCATGTAATAATATATCATCTGTTGTTAATGCCTTCACTTTCAGCTGTTAGCTGTTTTAAGCAGAGCTGCGTCAAAGGAAAAGGTGACAAGGAGAAAAATCAAGCTAATGAATGGTGGCTTCAATCGACTGAAAACAGCACATCTACAAGCTCACAGTGTGTTGGTCTATGGCGTGTTGAGAGCTTGTACATTGGCCATTTTCAATCGCCCCTATAACGTACAGTATATAGGGGGTTTTAAAGTGGTTGCTGACTTTGTTGTGCTACTTTTTTTTGCCTGGGAGCCCCCTCATCAAGGAGGACCCCCTAGGTGGTTCCTCGGATCGCACCCCACTTTGAGAACCACTGGGTTAGGAGAGATGGAAGCAGGATTTGTACAAAAATAAAATGATAAATAAACCAAAGAAACGGAACTAGCTGAACGTCGAGGGCCGTGGAGGACACATAAAATAAAGAGCAGACAGACATGGACTGTGGGACAACGCCATCGACTGAGTAGGGGAAACATGGGAGACGTTTCTGGATGCTGCGTTCTTACCTCCGTCTGACCTCTGTAAACTTTGATCTCCAATCAAGTCCTGGAAAACAAAACACAGGGACATTTAACTCATCGTCTGCCAATCTTATTCTAGCCCTGCAGAAACTAGACAGATTTGTACTTGCAAAAAAAAAAGTGATTTCGACCTTGCCGCTATTTCGTACAACTAGGATTTGCAGAGGAAATTATGTTATGAAATATCTCTCACACACCTTCTTTTTTGTGATCTCAGAACTGCTGGATTACTGCAATTACCATAACGCTTTGTTGAACTCACCCTACCTTGTGTGTGGAAGGCGTTTCTTACAGAGACATGTAGTCTGGGACGTTAGTGAGACCAGAGTCCATGACAGAGACACAAATACTAACATATCTAAACACACATATTACCCATATTAAAAAAAGTAAGGAAAGTGTTCCCTGTCTCTCAAAGATCATCTAAACACACATATTACCCATATTAAAAAATAAGGAAATTGTTTGTCTCCCAAAAGATCCTCTAAACACACATATTACCCATATTAAAAAATAAGGAAATTGTTTGTCTCCCAAAAGATCCTCTAAACACACATATTACCCATATGAAAAAAATAGGTTAAGTGTTTCTTGTCTCCTAAAGATCATCAAAATAAGATCTGGTTGCAAAAGTGTGCTGCATTAAGGCAGTACTCACACTGTTTGGGTCACATGGTTCGATGAGGAAAGTCTTGTAGGACAAGACAATCTTGTAGGACAAGATCAAACCACGTTTGGAAATGAATAGAGCCGGTCTTGTCGCATGACAGGATCTTTGTGATTTATAAAACGTTAACAGTGTGAAGTCGTCTAGTGCAGAGAAGTGGCAGGCGGACAGACTCACATCAATGTTAACAGGCTCGATGGTGTTGATATGGACGTTGGGGGCAGAGGACGAGCGGTCCCGCTGGCCAAACTGGTTGCGGTGGTCCTCCTCGCCGCTGCTGGGACGGAACCCCTGGGGGATGGGAATGGACTTGGACGGGGACACAGTGGCGTGGCACAGGGACCTGTCGCAGGGGAGAGAAGACCAGACGGCTCACGTTTGGACCAATTCTTCAATCGTCTTCTAAATCCTTTTTTTAAAAGCCTCATTATTGGAATCCCTCGAAAGTAGAATACAAGCTGAAATAACAGCACAGGTGGTTCTGTGATGGCTGCGACCTACTGGCGTGGCCAGGAGGAGGACTCACCCCGTGGAATCGGACGGAGGCAACGAGGGGCACACCTCGGACACGGGGGTGGTGCCTTCAGAGGACATCTCCTCCTGGGTGAGCGGGTGGTGCTCAAAGAACTTGGACACCAGCAACAAGCTGCAGCACAGGAGACAACGACGCAAACGCTAAAGCACTTGGGACAACAATGGAGGAAGGCAGTGACTTGAAGATAGCATTGGTCTCCGACATGTGTTGGGGGTTGGCATAGGGTACAAAATCCACAACATGTGTCGCTTAACTATTTGAAGCTAAAATAGTTGATGCAAGTTCACCACGTGTTTTATATTTATATTAGCCAATTGTCAAAAAAAAAATGCTGTAATCATTTCACTCCAGTTGTCGATTGTGTTTACTAAAACTAGGACAAAAATAACTCAACTTTCACGTTCATCAATATTTACTCGACTAATACTAAAACATTTCAGATAAGACACGACTAAAACATTTCGGATAAGACTCGAGTAAAACTAAATTCAGTTTGATTCAAAAGACTACAAACGAAATCTAAGTTTGCTCTCAGCATCAACACAGTTTGTCTCCTTAGATGTACTGAACGCGTTTTGGTGTTCTAAGTATTATGTTTTAACTATTGAAAAATAGCAGATCTACAAGCTCATAGCGCGCCACCGAGTGGCGCGCTATGAGCTTGTATCTCTGCTATTTTTGAAAAATCGTGAAAACGTGGTGCAAATCTTTGAATATTATGTTATTCAGAAACTAGAAATCTAGACAGGACACAATGGGATAAACTCTCAAACTGTGACATGCGTGTCCTGTTGCATTGTGGGTGGTTACGGGGTTGGGGGGTTGGTACGTACTCCAGCTGGTCGTAGTTGACACACATGAGGGGAACCTCGGTGCTGCAGCGCTGGTGGAACTTGTAGCCACACGTCTGGCAGCGGAAGCCCTGGAACAGCAGCTTCCGACAGAAGTCACAGAAGGCCAGGGTGAAGAACGTCTTCCTCACCTAGTGGAAATAAGAGAAATAATATAAATAAGAGAGAGAGAGAGAGAGAGAGAGAGAGAGAGAGAGAGAGAGAGAGAGAGAGAGAGAGAGAGAGACAGAGGCACAGAGACTTAATTATGAAGCACCCTTCAAAACAAAGGATGAACAACATGTGAAATACCTACATATTAAAAGGCTAAGACCGCTTTTGTAGAGGTGTCTTTGTGTAGTTAACTTGCCAAGGTGTAATTCCAATTTAAATAATACAAAAATGTTCCAGTGATTAGAAATTGACCATTCAAAATATGCCCCTAATTGACTTGCATTGTACGCTAAAATAGCCCTCTATGTCACTGGTGGACATTGTAAACAATATGGAAATGCAAATCACTTTAATCACTCTTGAAGACTGATGAAGAGGAGGAATTATATAAAGTAGGCTGCATTGATGAGGCCAAAATTAAACAAGCTGTTCCTAGGAGCAATTTCCAATAAAGCTCCTGTATAATGTGAAAGCATGATTGTTCAATAACTTGGTTATTTGTGAGGATAGAAAACGCACGTGGGAGCACCAAAAACACACAAAATTGAATCTCATGTTTTAGTGGCATCGAAATTCGCATGTGATACTGCCATCCCTACTTGTAGACGTGCCATTTCCCAGCAGTGTAGCACTAGCTACACCACCGGGCATCTACGTGAATCTACGCAAGAAAAGGATGGCACGATAACCGTCATACTTACAAAGTTGTGTGTGGTCAGGGGAACGTTTTCCAACACTTCCACATGCAGCTCCTCTCCTGTAAGCCACGAAATGTCCGTGTCCCAGCCAATAGGCTTCTTTTCTCTGAAACAGGAAGCAGAGGGTTTTGTTTTTATGGCCTGCTGCTTTTCACCCAATTGCCTGTGTAGTTTTTGGATTGAACACAATAAAAGGTCCTTGCTGTGTTTCCAATTGCTGTGGGTGACAGTGTAGTGTGAAGACAAACCACAGCAGAAAAAATATGCAAGAACTATAACTTCTCTGCCCATTCACAGAGTCTACTGAAGTATTACATGAGAATGTAGCCTTGACGCGTAGTCTGCATTGCGCGGAAACAGAAAGCCTGGACTAACACACAGAGCAGTCTGGCCTTCAAGTAGGAGTCAACCTTTCAGGGTGGGCGTCGCTCTAATGATCTGACGTAGCACAGCAGCAGAGGGACGGGGGGAGAGGCCGAGGATGACGACACATCGATTACATCAAGTCAGATCAGTTCGATCTACCGTTGAGGCTGCGAAAGTCCCCACCCCTCTAGGCCAAAATCATTTCAGGTTAGGCCAGGCTAGTGAGAACGTGACCTGAAACTACTGTAGACTAAAACTGGACATGACCTAATGTACAATTTGTGAACCAGTGGGTAAGGAGTCCTTCACAAGGCCGAGTAGATGATATCACAAAAGTTTTTTTTTTTTTTTTGAAAGTGAAATATCACTTTCAAAATACCCTTTCACAATACCTTTTTTTTTTCCCTTTAATGATGTTTTTAAACGTCTACATGCTATTCATATTGTCATGACTGATCTGAATATCCTTACCCGTCCTGTATCCTGTAGACAGCACAACATTCTGGGATGAGACCCCGCATCATCAGAGCTTTCTTCAGCGAGTCTCTTACAGTCATACCACAGCGGGCAGGGACCTGGAACACAGCACAACGTCAGTCAGACATACAGCTTTTTCCCTTTTATTTTATTAGGTCAAGTCATAGTATGCGATATGTTAAAAACAAATGTGTGAAAAGGACAAAAGGCTAGAATAGGTTGCTTTGTTTAAAAAAAGTAGGTCCACCAGAAAACAGGCACTGCATCTGCCATGAGGCAGACTGATGCGTAGTTACATATTGCACCTGAAAATGGTACCGCGTTGTTAAGCTTTTGCTGAATCATCTTTTCATCAAGTGGATTATTTGCCCGACTGAAAAGGTGAAAAGAAAATGCCCTGGAGTGGCAATCAGTCCCCCTTGGAGGTCTTGAAAAGGATGGTGGTCATTACCTATGGGGCAGTTATTATGAAGCTCTGGTTGCCAAGTAAACTGTGCAAATATATACTGTATACACAGGTATTGTCCCAAATATAGGACAACTCTGGTTATAAGATAGGGGTGGGCAAAAAAAAAAATAATAATCGATACGCCAAAATCATCAGGTTGTGTTTGTGTTTTGTTTGTTAACTTTTCTTTAAGGACCTTTTTTCTGAGGGCGTACAAATGGAACCAAATGGACGGGTCCATTTGGTTCCATTTGTACGCCCTCAGAAAAAAATCTTGAAAATGGGTGGAATTCCCCTTGTTCTAGTATAATAAAAGCACAGTCATTTGCGGGGAAAATGCGATATTTCAAATCGAATTGCAGCATAACTAATAATCCCAATATAAATCAATTTAGGACCCTAATTATCAATATTGTATCGTATCGTGAGGCAAGTGAATTGTCCCACCCCTATTATAAGACGACCCCCTTTTTAGGACTAAGACTAATTGAATGTCAAGTAGTATAGCCCCCAAATACAATACAACCGATTTTTTTTTATATTTCCATTGGAAAAAGATGTAGTCTTATTTTCAGGTCAACAGGGTATATTATATTATTCACTTCTGTTAATGTGAACCCAAGCCAAATACCTATACTGTGCCTACCATTTAATTGAATAACATTGAAGAAGACTAAAAAGTAATTGAACAACATATGGTTGTTGACAGGTCTGCTTAATATAAGCAACTTGTCTTTGGTCTGGTCTTGTCTTTTTTCCTGCAAAGTCGCTTGTAAATACTGGTAGTTGTGGAGGACACAAATGTAGTTTTAATCGAATCACACAATCACTTTAATTCACTTATCCATTTATATGTTGCCAGCCAGGTGAACACCTGACCTACCCTCTGCTTCGGGATCTTTCTCTCTAGTTGCCAAAACCCATAGTCCAAGAGGTTGCACAAAAGGCTGCCAGATTACTCTCCTGTTCACCTCTTAAGGGAGTTACAGATGAGGACTCTGAAACGCACACATTACCGCGCCAATTCCACCGTGCCACTCAGTGTCAACAGACGAGAATCGCACAGTGAAAGAAAAAAAAAAGCACACAGGATTGAGGTATAAATAAATCGCTCATGTGTGCATGAAACAAGCATGTGCGCAACCAACAACACTGGAAACCGTGCGACAATGCCCGGATTGCTTTATCGCACAGAGTTTTCAAAGAACTACAGTACATGCTGGTCTGATTGCAAATTAAAATAGTGGTGTGATTTATTAATTCCCGTCTGTAAAGCCCTCTACTTTGTTTGTTGTTGTTGTTGTTGTTTTTGTTTTTTTTTCCAAAAATAACTAATTGACTTCCTGCCTTCGCTGGGAAATTTATGGGGGAAAAAACTGGAGAATCCCTGGCAAAAAAGAAAAAAAAAAAAAATCACATAGGGGTCCACAGCCAATCGCATCAATTTGGGGGTCCTTGACAGGAAAAAAAGTTTGAGAAAAACCCGTTTCTGTCCTAAAGGATCCCATGTCTTGGCAGTCCTTGGCTTGTATGAAAAGCTCTCCGTCTGCAAGGCGACAGCGTCCCGCTGTGCAGCTAATCAAAGTAAAGGGGGTCACCTACATTCGCTCCCTCATTTCCCCTCGGTCTCACACTGAGCGCCAATCTGTTGGGAGAGTCACACTCTTGGAACACAGACCTTTGTCAGAAATAGGCACTCCACACACACTTGTGGAAAGGTAACTACAATACATCTACTCAAGTACCATTTGCAACATGCCATTTACTTTCACCATTTATTTTTGTTTCATTACATTGGTACTCCAATTCATCTCAGAAGCAAATATTGTATTTTCTTTACTCCACTGGCACGAATATTTGAAAACATTAGTTATGAGTTACTTTGCCGATATAGTTCATTACAAAATCATAACTAATGTAACTAATTATGAGTTACTTTGCCGATATAGTTCATTACAAAAACACAACCAGGGTATGACCTTATTTATACTTTTGTGACATTTGATTTTGTAACTAAATGACTTACTTTAGAGGGACCAGAAAGAGAGAGACGAGGAGTGACACAGTAAAGGTCCTGTGGGCTCAAGAATCGAACCTCCGGCCCCCTGCCAGGCTGTATTATAGCATGAACGTGGTATCTGCCGTAACTGCTACAGTAGGCCTTTGGATTTACCACTGGTAGCACGTTATGACCCCAATAATTTCATAAAAAACAAAAATAGACAGTCCAATCATCCTTCCATGTTCACACACGTTATGCAAGGCTGGCATCAGTGCGCCTCCTCGATTCAAGTCCCGTGGCAAGAACGCCTCGAGTCGTTTGTTCAAGACACACCTTAATGTAGCGTGGAACAACATTGAAGATGAACACGGCCTTTCCCTAAGCCCTGTGCTTCCTTGGTTTGGAACAGCACAGTGTGCTTCTAATAAAGGCTCATTCAGAGTTCAGATTTTCGGTGATCGCAACAAACATCTCTCTGAATTTCATGTTACTCCTCCTTCAAGTGTCTTTTCGGCATCGCTGCCGTGTGTAGAGCCACTATCGGCCCGGCCCTACATACAGAGGACTTACCACCGTCCGCTGCTTGTTGGGCAGAAACACTCTGACGATGGGCTTCTGTGGCGAGCGGGGGTTGGCGCGCGCCGCGTCGCTGGGGCTCTGCAGCACCGACAGGGTGTTGGGGGCCGCCGACGACAACGATGGGTAGGCCTGGGCCGAGGAGGCGGCGGCGCAGCCCCCCGCTGTCTTGTTGGCGTCCTGGAGGCCCGGCGACGGAGAGGAGCAGGAGAAGTCTGTGCCGTTGCCCATGGCCTCCAAGAGCTGCTGCTCTCTCTGCTGAAGGGCATCCAGCTTACTGGTGTACTCCTCATATGCCTGGGGAGGGGGACATCATGTTGTGACAGAAATTAATGCTGTGTTCGCACATTTTTAGTGGAAACCTAGTGACATGAAGATGCAAAGCTACATCTACTTTTTGAAAGCCTAGGATTAGCCCATTTTGACCTCACACTAGGGGCTCATCACCCTTTATACCAGTGGTTTTCAACCTTTCTCATACCAGAGCCCTCTATTTATTCAGAACAAATTCAGATCAAAATGACCTTTTATCTTCTAGTTGTGTAGACTTGGCCTAATAAATGGACCCGCAAGGGTCCATTTGGTTTCATTTCTACAGTCTCAAGAGTTACATCTGGTTAACCAACTAAGCAGGGGACCACCAAGAACCCTCTCAGGGACCAGTGGTGGTATTCAGTCGACTGGTTGAAAAACCCTGCTTTATATGCAATTAGAGCATCTAGCATTGGGGGAGAGGCATTTCCACACTAAAGTTATTCTTTTCGTTACCATCCCATTTCCCTTAACACCTCCTAGACCCGTTACATTATGCATAGGTGTGGTTTGGACGTTTTTAACCAATCCGCGTTGGTCTTGCCATTGCCTTTACTTTATCCCGTATCTTTTCCCGTTATGCCGACTCCTAAATGGTTCATAAGTGCTTTGGGCTTTGCCAGAACACAGCCCCAGCGGCTCAGCGGCTGTAGCATTATTACATACACACACTGGGGTGATCCACACCAAAATAATATAAACATTTCAGTCACCCAAAACGTGTTGCTCTGTCTGACAGTTGCCAGTTAAAGTAGCACTTGTTGGCCATGTCAAAAAAGCCCAGCAGTTATCAGAGGTGGAGCTTTCAATCTGAACCACCAATTTTCAAAGGTTTACTCAGTTTACTATGTCATTAATATACCTTAGAGACGTTGTGTGGACTAGAAATGGAGTTCTGTGAAACTCCTTTATTTTTAGAAACTCCATTTCTGAACAAGGTTGTGTTTCACCATGTTAATGTTTTTTCTTTGAGGACCTTTTTTCTGAGAGTGTGCAAATGGAACCAAATGGACCCGCCAGGGTCCATTTGGTTCACATTTGCACACACTCAGGAAAAAAAAAAAATAAAATGCAGACAGATTTTGAATTTAATTTTGGGTCGAAAATGGCTCTTTCAACATCTTGGGTTGCCGACCCCTGGGTTAGCAGGTTAGGGTTTTAAATCCCGTTATCCTTTTTCCAAAACTATCCTACGAAAATAACAACTTAGCGGACTGCTTGACAAACACGCCTATGACCACACCTCCAGTCGCAAATAAAAGGCGTCAGCATAAGGAATAGTGACTAAGGGAAGAATGAAGGCGCCGAAAATAACAATAAGGGAATTTGTTACCTGCTGCGGGCCGCGTCAGGGACAGCGCATGTTACGAAAGTCGGGCCCTAGATTCTAGTTTCTGAGCATGGAGGTTCCAAAAAAAAATCCTCTTAGCAGTGGGAGTGGATGAGCTCAGGGACCAAAAGAGGAGGATCCGTCACTAGGGTTGGACGCAGTTACTGCAATGCCGTGGTTGTGTAAGGCATAGCGCAGTAACGTTTTGTGTGTCTGTGTGACCACAGTGTGTTTGTCAGAGTGTTTCTACAATATGTCCAGGGCATTGTTGAAATAAATAAATCACACCCGTGTGAGGTGAGGGGTGCTCATCTTACGACACCAATTGAGAATGTATGGAATGTATGGTGATGAAAGACAGAAACGCATGCATGGTCGGATATCTAATAAAACAGCACATTGACAATAAGTGTGTCCATAAGAAGAAGTTCCTATCCATCGGCTCTTACCTCCAGGTATATGGACGGAGGGTTGTGCTCTCCTCCGAATTTATCCAGCAGGGCCTCCAGGTGCTCTTGTGTCAACTTTATCATCTGCTTGATGTTCCAGATCTGGAGGGCAGAGAGCAGAGCACACAGTGTCACCAACACACATCAACCAACTGGACAGAATCTGTGGGAAAAGAAAAGCTAGCGTGCTGAAACCAGTGCTGTCACCATTATGACAATTTAGTTGCGTTTTGTTATACAAATGAATGATTCCATTTTGTTTTCTTTTGGGGGATTTAGAGTGCTTTGCTGGTAGGGAATGTCTTTAAATGCCGTATGTAAAATATATGTTGCCACACGGTCTGGAACTCCCTCCTCTGGAGTTCCACTACACTACAGTATGCACTGAGACCCGGGCACAGAAGCACAGATCCACGATAGTATAACCATACAGACGAGGACGAAGTATCCCTTTAACTAGTCTGAAACCCCTCCTCCCCACCACAGCAGTTTATGGGATGGGCGTCTTCAGTGATTGCTTCATAACAACCAATCAGAATAGTGTGGGTAGTGGCGGCCGTGATGTTTGTTGTTTGACACTGTTGAGTGACAGGGCTGTCAGCCAATCGGATGCTGTAGTTGGATTTTCAACTAGTACCAACAGCACCGAAGGGAGGGACACCGGTACTTGAATCGCAAGGGGAAAAAAAATAAGGTAGTATTATTTGAAGTAGCAATCCAGACCAGGATTATAACTACTAAAATTACATTTCCGTTTGCCTTTTATTAGTAAGGGAAAGTTATGAAAATGTGTAAACAAAAGCGTTAAAGACTTTTCTTCAGTGATGCGTTTCTAATCTTCTGATAAGATGAACTAAATACTGAAATTCAACACCCATGAGAAACCTCTTAAAGAACACGTCAAAGTCGGGTAGCGTGGCTAAAGCCAGATCCAATCAGCTGTTGACAGAAATGCCTGTTACCAGATAGGTCTGGAATAGCTCAATTGTACACAGCTGATTTGGTCTGGCTTTAGCCAGGCTAAAAGTTGGGGTAGCATTCATTAACCTATAGAAGTCATCATGGTTTAATGTAGGATGTGGCTTGACCAACTAGGGGGTTTTCATGATGCTGAATCCATTCCAAGCATTAGTTTTTCCTCAGAAAAACAATTCCTTGGGACAAAAACAGACATATGCGTCATCATAAATGTGCTTAGTCAGCACATTTGGGCAAGTACTATGGCTGTATTCAGCCCAACGAGTGTGTGTTTTTTGCATCACATTCTACATAAAGCACAATGACATGTTGCATGTTTTGCTTTATATAGGTTGTGACTATTAACTCGCCTTTGACCCGTCTTTTATGAAGTTTCCCCACAGATGTTGAATTTCAACATAGTACAAGTTATTAGACACCATTAGAAAACACATTGGTGAAGATTTTTTTCTTGGTAACAATTTAGTTCCCAGATATCTGCTAAAGTTCCCAAACCAGATCCAGTTTGGATATGCGGTTGTCCAGAATCGTCAATTCGACCAATTTGTCCATACCGATATGCATAATCCAGTCCTGTCCTGAACTGCCAATCCAATACAACCACGTGCCAATACGCATAACACATCAGCCCCTAACTGCGGTCAGTTGATCACCCAAACCGCCAGTAATTTTATACTGTCCAAAGTTGTGAGATTGTAGCTCTGCTATTTTATAAAAAGGAAAATGAGGGGGGAAAGTACAGTATGAACATTATTGAACACTTGAAGTCAACTGTGATTTAGCTTAATAGGGGAATTCCACCCATTTTCAGTGTGTAGAAATGCAACCAAATGAACCCTAACGGGTTAATTTTGTTCCATTTGTACGCCCTCAGAAAAAAAGAAGCGTCCAAAGAAATCCATTAACATAGTGAAAATACATCTTGATGATGTCACCAAGATGTTTCACCATTTTAGTAATTTTCTTTAGACCTCCATTTCTTGGGAAAACAGAATGGGGGAACTTTTTTATCATGTCCACCCAGCACCTCTATATACTAATGACATATTAGAATGCTGAAAATGGGTGGACTTCCCTTTTAAAAGAAATGCAAGCAAGTGATTGTGAAATAATTGTGACGGGCCTAGCTAGAAGACATATAGTAAGAATCTACAGTAGCTACAGAGACACCCCCACCACACACACACACACACGCGCACACACACGCACACACAATCTGAGCCACCCACCACACCCCAAACTGAACTGTGAAAGAGGGCAATGTTCTGCGTTGATGTCTCAGGCATTCGAGGGTTTGCACTGGGTGACAAGGTGAGAGTGAGCAGCACCGCTCTGGAACATTCCCACAGGATTGAGGAGTCTTAAACAGAACGCCGTTGGGATGGATTTTCCTTTGCTATTGAGTCACAAGGAAGTTTATGGATATGCCCCCCACCACCGCTTGCAGACGATGTGTACAGTTCACACATTTCTATCTGCCATTCTTTTGACAATGATGGCCGACCAATGGAAATTTTGCACACTATATAACATACTGTGACCCTGACCTGTTTATATGTAATTTACAAATGTAATGACGTGTTTTACACCCAAATATGGGTGTACGGCAAAACACACTGCCTGCATTTATCATTCCAGCATGCCTTTGACGTAAATGGTAAATGGTGCATTTACGTATGTAGCACCTTTATCCAAGGCGTCAGAATCCATACAAGGTACTGACCAGCACATCGGCAGAAATTAGGGGTAACGTGTCTTGCTCAGGGATGCATCGACACCAACTCTGGGGGAGCCCGGGTTTGAACCAGAACCTTGCGGTTACCATCCAGCGACACTCATGCATCAACCATGTTTCCCATGAAATTGGTAGGATGTACAAACTGTACAAGCAATTACAACCGCACAATTAAGACGAATATGACAACGTTACAAGTTTAGGTGCTTAATCAAAACGCGCTTTAACGGACATTTTCGATAAATTGCAGATTTTGGATCAGAGAAGCTGAGCACTTATGCGAGTGTGTTTAAATCTTTCCGCGGGCATCCAGCCAGCACACACCAGCCTTCATCCGTATGTTTTCGACAACTGGCCTCGATATGCAGTCTTTCATTTCTTGCATTGTGCAAAGAAAAAGTGAAAGCCTAGACTAAGTCCTTTGCCGCGATGACCTAGGGGGAGTCAAATGATGGGGGAGTCAAATGATGTGACGTAGTACAGCCCTGTGGAGGGTTGACTGACAGGGCGAGCGATAAGACCAATACACATCCAGGCTAGCTCAGATTAACAGACTGAACCCACCTCAAACCCTAAGTTCCTTAACCTAACACTAATTGCAAGCATGGGGCAGCATAGCCCTGGTTGGAGCTGCCACAAAGGGGGAAATGCCATAGCAGAAGAAGTGACTGTTGTCCGCTACATTACTTTGCTAAAATGGCACAAAGTGCATTTTAGAAAGACACCGGGGACCGGAGAACCTTCCCAGTTTCGAGAATAGACGTTTGCCAAGGACTAGAAGGCTTTGTTTCGGTGAGTAAGTAGTTACGTTTTGTTTATTGGCGCCGTCCAAAACAACATGCACGGCAGTAGGAAAACAACTACAGGGTCGCGGATGGGACAATGACATGTGAGCGAGAGACTCGCTGTAAGCACTGGACCAAGGCTAGGGGCAGCACATGTCCCACTGAAATTGAATAGTAAAAAAAAAACATGTGCATGTGACAAACACGCACGGTGTGCCGCACACTGGAAAGAACCAGCAGTGTTTGGAAGGGGATGCACACACAGATGAGACACAATAACGTCCGGACATGCGCTGCACCCCTGCTTGCGCTTAGGGTTAGGTTATGTTTTGAGGTAGGTTGCCAATAGTGTGTCCGTCTGTAAACTAAAACTTAGCATCTGAACACGGCCCAAGAGATCCTGTGCACTATAGACCTCGGCAATAAAGTCACCCCCATTTAGGCCTGACCTAAGATTTCTGAAAAGACTTCAAAAATAGATATAGTACCATCACAAAAATTGAATTTGTCAATACTGCATGTACAGAATCCAAAAATTGATTCCCAGCCTGAAAGGGTTAAATTGCACCATGCATAAAGCAAAAGGTCTGATTCGGAGAGTTTTCTGTTTTCAATGATGAAATGGTGTTGGGTTAGTGCCTCCACAATTGTAGTTAGTTAGTAGCAGTAATAGTGCTTCCAATTATTGTAAATATTTAGTGCACAGTGCAAATATTTAGTGCACAGTGCACTTTAACTTGAAATATCTTTGAAATTTGGGTTTGCATGCCATCATGTTTGGTGGGGCAGTCTGGGCATTTCGGGGGGCATCGCCCCCCAATGCTCATGCCTAGATCCGGCCCTGGTGAGCATCTCACAGTGGCAACCCACATGGAGTCTATGGGCCTGTAACAGTCCTGTGCGGTTGGTGGGCTATCGGCTCATGTACAGTGTACACATGTTGTATCATAGTAGGGGTTCATGAACTGCTGCCATTGTTGGAATGTTGTGAAATATACTGCTGTCTATTTCCATGTCTTACAGCCAGTACACAGATGTTTGTTTAGTCAACTGCTTATATTCTACAGAGTTAAGCAGTAAGAATAGGGGTTTCGTTAGTTAGGGAGAGGTATTAAATATGTATAATTCAATCCCTTTCTTTTTGTTATTGTGATTCATGCATTGCGAGCCATTCTATAGGGCCAACTTTAGTGTTTACAAACACTGTAAACAGATTTGTTTAAAATCAGAAACTAACTCCACCTCACCTCCAGTCTATTGGCTCATTAAGAATCTGGCGAAGACTGCCGTGCTGTGATTGGCTAAAACACCGCCTCACCCCACACAAATTATCACCAGCTTTTTTTCTGGACCATCTGCAGGACGAAGCAAGTGTCTGTCTGTAGGGAAACAGCTGCAGCATAGAGGGCTATGTCCTCTATATCACATTTTAGGCTAAAAAGTTGCCTCCATTATCTTTAATTAAAAGTCTGATATGTACCCTTTAGACTAGAGTTAGGAGGAACCAAGAGGAACCAAACAAATGAAAGTCTTTCACTGTACTGTATACACATAGGTCAGGAAACATTAACCACATGAGCCCTAGCATCCCCATTCTGGGGAACATTCGCCAAAAATAGACGATCTACATGATCGCAACGTGACACATCGTGTTGATCTGTTTCGTTGAAGAAGTCTGCTGTATAGAAGGAAACGAGAGGAGACAGAGAGACGAGAACAGAGCCGGCTCAGGACCGTTTCACTAGAGGGACCGTAACTCCATTTATGTCCATATAACAGAGCTTAAAAGAGAGTTCCCTTTTAAATATCTGACATCATGTGAAACAGTGTGATTGTGTCATCGTTACAATGGCTCTTCTGGTGAAATGACAAGAGGTGTTGAAATGCACCGGTTTGGCGCCACACTTGTTGACAGCAATATTTTACTATTGTGGTCCGAGTGGTTGGGCCTTCTCTGGTGTACACAGTACTGCCGTGGCGCTCGCGTTTGTGGGAGTGGAAGAGCGATGGATATAGAATAAATCCAGCAAAACTGTTGCCTCTGTTGCAAAAAGGTCTATTGGGCAACAAAACAAAAGCACTTCACAAGTTAGCCCTCATCATCATCATCAGCAGCAGCACTAGCATCACTATTGTCATCATCAACTCTTTGAGGCCAAGTGTGACAGTGGGTCTCTTGTGAAAACAAACTTTCACCACCTCAACAAACCCAAATTCACTGACGTGTCTTATGCTGGGTCATCATCAACAACGGCACTGGTCCTAAGCTACCGGTAGGTCTAGGATAGGCTCTTTGAAGGGGTGACCACTGACCAAGTGGACCCTATACCCTACAGGTTTGCAACTCTACACAATGCAACCAAAGGGGGCCATTGGTTCAATGCTACAGCTAGCAACACTCTCAAGAGTGACTTCAATGTTTGCGGACCACTGTCTGTATATTAAAATCAGTGGTTCTCAAAGTGGATTCTAGGGACTCTCTGGGTTCTGTGTGTGTGTGTGTGTGTGTGTGTGTGTGTGTGTCTCAGAGTTAAGGGGGAGACCTTGAAATGTAAAAGTTTGAGAACCATGCAGTCGACCCACTGTTAAAATAATAAATGTTCAACTCAAACAAGGTAACTCTGTCATGCAACTGCAGTAGTGATGGAGTAGCTAGGAGCTAGTTTGGGGTTAACATAACAATACTATTAATATTAATAATAATAGACAATAAAATATGGGGCTGGCCTAGAAATAAACATTGCCTCCCCCACCCCAGACTTGAAAGAAAAAGGGGCTCATATTTGTATTTGTTGTCCCAAAAAAAGAGCCCATTTTCATAGAATGTATGCGCGTGTGCGACTGGATGGAGGGGGTGGAGAGAGAGAGAGAGAGAGAGAGAGAGAGAGAGAGAGAGAGAGAGAGAGGGCGACGTTTGTTGCACGATGTTTGGATTAAAAATGGATTACATCTTTTTTTTCCTCTTTCTCTCTCCCCTCTTTTTTATGCGTGCATCGTCTCGCCACCCTGCAATGCATTGCATCCCCCAACCACCACCACCACCCCCACGCCGATCCATGAATGCATGCATGCATGTTATGTTGTGTTACAGCCCCGGTGTTTCCAACATCCAGAGCCCCGTCTCTCCCTCTCAGTCCCTGGGCTGCTCTCCCCAATGATCATCCCCCAGTACCCCGGTTAGGTAGGTCGGTGGTACGGTAGCTATACGGCGATCGGGTCTTGGTGAGAGGGGGGGTTCTACCCCCCCACCACACACACACACACACACACACAGGGCCGGATCTAGAGGGGGGCAGGGGTGGGCAGGGCCCACCCAGAGCCCTCTAGAGGGAGAGTTGCGACATTGATGGGGTACGCAGTCACGTGGTTTTAGTCACGTGCTCAGTGGTCGCCGAGAACATAACAGTGACAAACCATGGAGTCTGAAAGACGAGAGTGGCGCAAATAAGAGCTATTTTACATATGTATGCAAAATGACAGTCGATGTAAATTATTTCACAGTAACAACTATAGTCTCTGCAATTTGTATGATGTGCCATTATTTAAAAAAAAACGAAAATAAAGGGATTTAAGGTCATTAAAGCTGGGCTGTTGTCTGATTCCAATGCATCTCTGCCTAACAGTCTCGCGGGAATACCGCGAGAGTGACGTTTACGGAAGTGTCACTTTGTGAATGAGGTGCGATTTCTCATGTCAATAAAGCTCATTTGAAGTGAATTGCTATTTGGAAAACTACTATTCTGCTCTTTAAGGAATCAATATAATGCAAACAAAGTATACGAAAATATCCTGTGACATGTCACCTCTCATTTGTATGCACTGATTATTTTCTACAAAGGTATAGTCATTAATACAATAATAAAAAAATCTTTGTTCATGCCGTTTTTATGACAACATTCTGAGAGTGTCACTATTCCCCTTCCCAGCAGCACTAGCGGCCGCCATTGGATTGGCCCCATGAAGTGAACGGAGTTGTCAGAACTCTGTCTCTAGATGGCGCTGGGCCCACCCAAACGTGCATCCTGCCCACCCAATGAAAGGTAATATCAGTGGTTTTCAACCAGTGGTCAGAGAACCACTAGTGGTCCTTGAAGTTGGTTAACCAGACGTAACTCTTTGAGAGCATAAAAATGAAACCAAATGGACCCTTAAAATATTCACCATCTGGATTAGCCCAAGTCTACACAGGTCATTTTGATCTGTATGTTTTGCTGTTTTCCCAGATCCAGCCTGGAATTGTGGACAAAAGCTAAAGAAATCTTTAGTTTGGGGGTCTGTGGGGCTCAAATGGTGGTCCTCCGTGGCTCAGATGCTAAATAAATAGTGGGCCCTGGTGTCAAAAAGGTTGAAAACCACTGCTTCATTATGAAAAACTTTGGAGATGCCCACCCTGCCATTCTTCCTGCCCACCCTAGTAGGCCTGGCTAAATCCGGCCCTGACATACATACATACACGCAGAAAGCAGGGGCGAAATGCATTTTTAACGACCGATCGTCAACATTACCGACCGGCTGGCGGAGTCCACTTAGAGCAGTCAACCACCCCCAACCAGCACCACCACCAGTTCTATCCCCCAAGCCTTTACCTCCTCATCCTGCGGACATTCAGGTATCCTCCCCGCCGCCGCCGCGGAGGAGCAGGTGGTGGTGGTGGTGGCCGCGGGATCGAGCCCACTCCTCCCGGCGGCGGCGGCGCCCGCTGCCGCTGCTGCTCCCACTCCCAGTCCCAGTCCCAGCACTCCTCCTCCTCCCAGCTCCTCGTCGTCGAGTCCCCGCGGCTCGCCGCTCTCCTCCTCCGGATCGCCGCCGCCGCCGCCGGATCGGTCCACCATGGTGTCTCCGTTGAACACGGGCGGTGGGGACTCGGCGCTGCTCAACGCCGCCATTTTAAACTGCGAGAGCAGAGCAGAGGCAGCCGGAGAGAGAAAAACTGAGTGGAAAATAATAGAGGGGGTGAGGGAGGAGGGGGGGAGACGTGACCCCCGTTGGCCGTTAGGGGGAGACAGAGACACAAGCGGCTCTGCTTTTAAAGGGGAAATCCACCCATTTTCATCATCTCACGGTCATTAAAGGGGAACTCCTTCCATTTTCAACATTTTAATATGTCATTAATATACCTTAGACATGTTGTCTGGACATGATAAAAAAAAAAGTTCCCCCAATTCTGTATTTCCTAAAAAATGGAGGTCTTCCTGAGAGGGCACAAATGGAACCAAATGGACCCGCTAGGGTTCATTTGGTTGGGGCAATCCTACTTTTACCATTTTACTAAATTGTAAACATGGTTAGGTAGATCTTGACATCATCAAGATGTACTTTGCTTGCTAGGTTAATGTTTTTCCCCACATACTTCAAATTCTAGCAAACAGAACAATGGGGAGACTTTTAATTTGTTATTTCAACACAACTGATATATAATAAACAGGTGTATGATAGTTGTACATTTATTTATTGATTTATTTTTGCTATAAAAATGCAGACAATATGCCAGTATTAAAAATAGCTAAGGTCAAAACTGAAATTTATATGGAATTCTCAACATTTCTATTGAGCATAGAGGGTCCACATTTGGTTCAATCCACTCAGAGTTACAGTTGAACATTTAATGACCAATTGTATGATAATGGGTTCCTTAGTGGTGTAGTGCTAGTGGTTCTTTAACGATCAATAATTTAGGGGACCAGGGGCGGATATAACTTGTCCCATTTGGGGGGACAAGAGAACATGTTGGAGGGGCAAGAGAAATTGGTATGGGGGCGGCTTCATCGCTGTGGCGATGAGGCCGCACCCATACCATTTTCGGTTACAGGACTTTTATTAGTCAAGTAAAGCATCAATAATAACATCAGTTGTTGTTGAAGTTGCAACAGACACACAGCACGCATAAAGCTAAAGGTCTGAATCAGAGTTTTCTGTTTTTGATGAAATGCTGTTGGTTTAGTGGTGACACAATTGTAGTTAGTTAGTAGCAGTAGTGTTTCACATCATTTTAAATATAAGCACTTTAATTTGAAATATCTTGGGTTGTTTTGCATGCCATCATATTTGGTGAGGCAGTCTGGGAATTTAGGGGGGCATTGCCCCCCATGCCTAGATCCACCCCTGCAGTGGCATCACTGATGGCGAATCCAATAGAAACTGCAGGCTATCTATTCCTCAACGGTGGCAATGCAATAATGGAGGACATAAAAATGTAAATAAGAAAACAAAACAAAACTCTGAACTCCCAACAGTCTGAGTAGAAGAGTAGTACGGCCTGCATTGTTATTTTTGAGAAAACTTTACAATACAAAATAATATCTTTATATTGCCTTTAATTTATCTCAGCATTATTTATTTTAGTGATCATCTGGAACAAATTCTAAATTCTGTCAGTACTGGATACTGTTGCATTCCAAAAGAGTTGTTTTTTGTTTTGTTCTGTTTTTCTTTTCCTTGTTCCTCAAGGTTACAAATGAGGGTAACAGGAAGGCTCGGCCCAAATAATACTCAGCCTCGAGTATTGTCGCAAACTCGCTTCACTGTATGGGATCTGTGATCATCAGTCCAATGGCTCTATCATCAAGTTGCGTTTCACCATGTTAAATCTAGCGGGTCCATTTGAGTCATATTTGTACACTCGGAAAAAAATTGGAAGTGTCCCTTTTTCAAGCAGCGACAGCACACCCGAGAGCTTAGTTTTCTGACCCCTCAATGTTGCAACATTTCAGCAGTATTACTTGGGCCGAGCCTGCATGTAGTCAATTCTGTCAGTGCTGGACAATGTCACATCACAAACGAAATGTTTTCTGTTTTCTTTTCCTTGTTCCTCAAGGTTACAAATGAGAGCTTGTATGATGAAGAATATTACACCTCACTGTGATGTGTCAAAGTTGTTTTTTTTTCTTCTTACATTCTCACTTTTTGACTAAGTATCCAGAAAGCATTATACAGTAACAATAATACAGGTTTTATTTAATGTCTAATACATATGAATTTAAAACACGTTTGTTTTGTATTGTGTTGTGTTCAAAACACTAAACATTAATGGACTTTTCTTTTCCATGAACATACGATCATATTGATGACATGATCAAAAGTGATGTTCTGTCTTCCACAGCGAATAGTGTGGATGCCACAGTTCTGAAATAGAACGCTGCCAATTCCCTCTGTCCACCAGGAGAAAGAGAAAACAGTCTGAGGTTATGTGAGCCTTAGGCTCCGGGTCACCAAGTCTACATAATATCCGTCTGACTGACAAGAGTCTCATTTCTTCTTGGTGGCTCGCTTTCCTTCACCCTTCTTCGGCTTCACTTTCCCCCGTAGCTTCCTCAAGCGGCGCATCTCTTCCTTGAAGTCCTCGTGTTCATCTCTGAGGGTAAAAAAAGAATGAGGACGTTTTGTAGGTCTTCTATCATGCCATGCTTACTGCAGATTGCACCCAAATCCTAAGGGCATTACAGATGGGGAGTAATACAGAACGACACAACGATTCCACTGGGCCCCCCACCTGATGACTGGGCGATAATCACTCAGCGTAAAAAGCTCACAGAAGTGAGGTCTAAAATCAGAGCACGAAATGAGCATGCACATAACAAACAACACTGGATGCCGTGTGATATGGCGTTATCTCAGCACAAAACACCAGTGTCCGGTCCCATTAAAAATGAATTAGGGAGCACAGTCACATACAGTATGTATTACTCCCTGTGTGAAAAGCCCTTTAAATGTAATTTTCCATCTGTGATTGACTTGCAGTTATAAGAGATTGAATTAAAACACAGTTGAATCAATTGTGTTCCAACTTCTGGGTTTATTTATACTGAGGTGCAGGAGTGTAAACTTTTGAAAAATAGCAGATCTACAAAATCGCAAATCACGTGAGCATCTTGTGTTGCACCGTGACCTGAGATAGCATCTGAAGAAGTGATTCTTGAGATTGTGGCAGTACCTTGTATTCACACAGCAAGTAGCTTGGCCTATCCTGAAGTGATTTTGGCCTGGGGGGGGGGGGGGGCTTTCGAATTTGGCCCGCAAATGAGCTAATCTAATCTAGGCCACTGTGGCTAACAAATTACGAAAATAAAAGCCTGGATGTCGAGGCTACACAGCAAGCAATATGCCAAGAAAATAGGTTTGTTTGCTATGGAATGATTAAACTAGGGCCATAGTAGTTTTGACAAGTACTAATAAAGCACCCAGAATATGTGACACTAGGGTTCCAGTGGTTTTGATGATATCCCAAATGGATATGGTTATAGCGTAATAACCACATAGTTGTCAATAGAGCAGCACTCGTTTGTAATAACAGGTCGCGCTGCTGCATCCTGCTTTATGTGCAAATTCCTCACAGGTGGTACGCAGGGTCAATCAGTGACATACGACGAGTGGTTCCAAACTCCAGGACTTATAAAAAGAATCACCGCTAGAGAATGTCTTGACAGAAAGTAGCTCATAACATGTGTCCAGATTGGAGACTGATCGATGATAATTCAAGCTTTCCCTACAGCTGTTGTTGGCGAGTTTAATGTTGTTCAATACAAGCAAATCGCAGATGAAAACTGAATGAGTGTAACAGTGTGAATAGTGAACAGTGTGTATAATTACACAAAATATCATATCAGTTCTTCTACCTGACAAGATTCCCCATGATTCTCTACGTATAGTCCCTTTAAGTTGGTACAGTCTGCCTCGTGTATAATTTCCCATGATGCCTTCACCTCTTCCTCTTTTAATTCCGCGATTGGAACGAGGTGGGTGTCTTTTGTTACGTCCTGTATAACAAAATAAGAATTGTATCTACAAAATGATTTATACAGCGTGTTATTTCTGTTTTATAGAGGAGACCTGTGTACTGTATGCACGAGGCTAACGTGGAGACGTGTTCTGTGTTATTTTCTGTCAGAATAAACATCTGTAGTCTCCACAAGAGTCCTGGGTTGTCCCTCCTAACACAACGCAGAGTGAGACGGATCCAACCGGTTACATGAGTAGGAAGTGTGTGAGTAGGGTACTGCAACTCTAGATTAATTTCATAATAAAATCATGTGTGCCTCAGACTCTACCAAACACGAAAAAGCAAAATGCAATACCTGAACAGTCCCATGAACCTCAACTTCTGGGTCATGGCATAGTAGATCCTGTGCTGGGGATACCAGTCGTACACCTCCTTCCTCTGGGCCAGGGGAGGCTCCTTGAACAGCTGCACCACCTTCATGGACCTCGTGTCCGTCGGTCGCACCACGTCCCCAAAGATACGGGCGCTGAGACGGGCCATGCGGACTGCGTACGTGGAAAGACCGGCCATCTCTCTCTCTCTGCGGCAAGAAGGAAAATGCAATCAGTGCTGAAAACATTTTCCTATGAATGTGACCTGCACTTTAGATTATACTCCAAGGGAGGGATCCCAGCATCCAGGTGTCCCCTGGTTTGGACCCCATCCAGGCCAGGTACACCTGGAGGCTGGGGTCTTTGAGGAGGTCCCCAGCGAAAATAAAATAAACACTTAACCTTTCACAAAGAGTTGCAAGCTTATAGATGGGCTATTTATACCACATTTGATGGCTTAACTATATAATGCATGTCCAAAGGGTACCCTATTGGACCCTACTGTACACAATTGTCCAAAGAGTGCTTTATGCTTATGGTGTCGTCCATAGGTAGCATTTTTTTGCATTGAGTTGTCCTGCCTTGCGATGTACCTGCATACTGTCAATAAACAAGCAATCATTCAGGTTGTATAAGCTATATAACGGTGTACTAAACCTAATCTAATGGCATGTGCATGTAAATGTGGATATTTGGTTGTATACATTATTAGATGGTGTTAGCACGATACCACCTTCTATCATGAACATTTACCTGAGTCAGAGGACAGCCGTACGTGCTGCTACCAGAAAATACTGCAATTCGTTCAGAAATATCGCACGGGACAGCACATCTCTGTTCTAAATATCAAACTGATACTCATCAGAACGGCAGCTAACCTTCAAGCTGAAGCATGAACACATGAGCGTGGTTATGGAGTCCACCGCAGTTGTGCGATATAGCCGCTTTACCTTGTGCCCGATTGGCTCCCAGAGCCTTCAACTGCGGTGTGATTCATAATGGCGAGAGGATCACTTCCGCTTGCGTAACAGCTTTGACAGGTCCGGATAGGTTAGCTTCCGCCTTGTAAATGTTTTATAAAATAATAAATGCTCGTATGCATATTTGCTGTCTAATTATTAAGCAATTAAGGAGCACGACTACTAGCGTTTAAGCTCATATTTGTCCTCGTTTTTGTTGGGCCTTGTCCGAGTTATAATAAATTAATAAACTAAAATCACGTGTACATCAATGTAAAAGGCCGTAGAGCAATACTGAATGTACAGACAGTTCCGTGTTCGGCGGTGTGATTTTATTACACTATGTGACTATGGTGTGTGTGTGTGGGTGAACAATTATAAAGCAACAATGCTATTCATGGGTCTCATCTGTAATTCTCCACCAGCCATGCTTAGTAACTCTGTGATTCATGTCTGGTTAGGCTAACCAGACGAATTGAAAGCCTAATCATTGAAATTCATTGAATAATAACTTGTGTCCTAAACATGGCTACAGATGGAGGACTACAGATGAGGCCCATGAATAGCTGTCAGCTGAGTGAGTCTTACTCTGTACATTGTCATGATATAATGGCATGTTTATTGTTTTGTCTGCTGTCCCATATTTAAACAATCTCACATCAACACATAACAGATGTTTCAAGGAATTAGTTTAGCATTGGTAAATGTCTAACCGTCCTTACCATTCGTTCAACAGAAGAGGGCGCCAAATACGAAGAAACAACCTAGGCTGCCTCTTGCCCCCATTTCAAAGACCCCCAGTTTGATATTGCTATATTTTAATTGCATTTCTCTCAAACCCAGAGATGTCTCGGAAATGTCAATTCAACTCCGAGAGTGTACAAAGTGTCCAAACTATCATTTAGCTGTGTGGGCCTCCATGAGTAAGCGTGGGACCGAGGCTACAGTAGGAGACACCCTGGGACTCCCTCAAGGGAACCACTGAGTGGTGTGCATGCGTCCATTATATGGGGTAAGACCTATATGGGGTACGGGACTTTTATTTGGGCCGACATTTCTGGTGACCAGACCTATATGGTGACATATTATTTCTGGTGACATTATATAAGGGGATTTAACGTACAGAATGAGCTCTAAAGCTCTAAATATTGTAATATTGTATTGTACATTTGTATTGGAATTTGTAATACTAAACAAGGTCACCCGGCTCCCTCTGTCTGACTGGCATTTATGTTTTGACGTACTGACGTCAGCGACTCAGACCTGAGTTTGTAGCTACTTTCGTCGTAGTCGTTCGGCCTTTTCCGCCTTAAACGCTGCGTGTCTCTCCGGCCGCCAGGCGGTGCTGTTTCAACAGGGGAATAAAGCAGGCAACGACCATCATTCTCCCAATTTCTTCACCATTACAAGCACCACACCACTCCTCCCCACCCCCATGATTCATTAGTAGGCCTACAATTCCTAGGACAGAAAATTAAACAAGATACGGAAGGCTATCAAAAGAAAAAGTGTGGATTCATTGTGTAAGGCCCTAACTGAATTTACAATTTACTCTCCGATATTATGCTGCATGAGGAATAGCAATTATGCATGTGTGTATGGGGAAACACAGCCTATCCAATGAATAAAGAATATATATTGTCTATTAAATCAAGGGGAATGTATTCATGCAGCCCATTCATTTGCATCACCCTTTGCCCAATAAGGAAAACATTGAATTAATAGAACAGGGGCCATATACTGTAGAAGAGAGTGTCTGAGGAGAGGCATAATGGCTATAAGGTTCTGTTATTTGGCCTGTATCCATAGCAGGAAATAATGAACTGTAGTCTCTGACAGCAGCTTTGTCAAACAAAGGGCTTGAACTAGGCTAGGCCGTATGTAAAAAACAAATAATAATAAAACTAGAAATAGAATTATGCAATTGCAAAGTGGGGTTGCCCCGATAATATTGTAATGGTTACCATTATTTCCTGGATGTAACATCGAAATGATTCGATTGGTTGAGCAAAGAACGTGATGTATGATGTATGTCAACATTACAACATCAGTGATCATAAACTCACCATGTGGGTGACATCCATCATACATCGATTTATATGGTACAGAGAAAACATGGTGACGTAGTAAAATAAAGTTTTACATCATCATACATCATACATCACCTTCCTCGCTCAGCCAATCAAATCATTTCGATGTTCCTTGTCAGCCAACCAAACGATTATACAACGTATATTGTCATCACAAGGTGAAAAAAGAGAAAAAATGTTACAGAAAAAACTCATCACAATAACAATAACAACCCCACTAATAACACTAGATCAGCACTCAGTAGAGTGCAAACTTGAGCGTTGCACACAAGTAGCCGGCGATGGCCTACTCGTGTGTAAGCAGAGCAAGCCAATACTCATGACATTACTTATTAAGGTTTCTTACTTATGTCACCATCTAAGCCGACCAATCAGAGTATTCCAAGGGACCGCCGAACACATACCAATCGCTTAACTTGCACCCGCTCTGCTCACTGATGCAAGTAATAAAACTTTGATACTGTGTTATAATTATTATGTGTACCATAATTATCTCAACAGATGTCACTCTTTTGAGAAAAGACAGTTGGTGTAAGGTGGAATACATTACAGTAGAATGCTAACAATGAAGTATATTATAGCAGCTTGGTTCGCACAGCTGGCATGCTAGAGAAGGTGCAAACAAGGACAATAAGGTAGTGTGAGACAAAGGAGAACTAGCACCTGTTCACAACTGAAGCCATCCTCTTTACAGGCCTACGGTATGCACCTGACTCAGGAGAGAGCACTAAATTGGGTCAAAGTTTGCCTGCAGGAAAGCTCTCTCTCTCTAAAGGGGAAAGACTGGCACTGAGATGTCTTATATAAAAGCCCTGTTTGGCCACATGAACCCGCAGAGTCCAATTTGTCTTTCAGCTGTTTACGTTGTGTGAAATATGGCTGCATCCGTGTCAGTGAATTGAGACATGACTCGTGCTTGTAGATCGGCTTTTTTCGGACAAAGATTTGTTGTAGACGAGGAACAGGAGCCTGTAGCCTACTACAGGGCCCCTGGACCCCCATTTGTAGTGTAGTGACATACGACAAAGCATTTGCATTTCAAGAACCCCTCGTTTGATATCCATTAAGCCATGCAGTATGTTCACTGATTATACCTCTTAAACTTTTTAGATCTAGTACTCAGTGGGCAGTAGTATCATATGTATCCATTTAACTCTGAGAGTGTACAAATAGAATGCTCTCAGAGTTACAGATGCATAAGCCATTGGGTTTATATTCATCACATTCAGCATTCTAATATCATACATTTGGCTGAGGACACACTGGAGGCCCGTCATGGACCCCTGGACCGCATTTTGAGGACCAGTGGAGTAGGGTTCCACTTGCACATGCAAGAGGCAGGTGCCATCCAGTCCTTCAACCACCCCATATTTGTCAGTTGCAAAATTCAGGCATTATCAGACAGTGGCCTTGGACAGTGGACTGGGAGGTCGGGGTTTGATCCCTGTCCGGACCCATTGTCTCCCTGCTTGGCACTCAGCATCAATGAGTTGGATTGAGGGGTTCAAATCAACTAATCGGATTATTCCAAAGCACAACATGGCTGCTGCTCAGCTCTCACCGCTTCTAGAGATGGGTCAAATACGGAGAATGATTTTATAGCAATTTTTTTGGTTAAAAAATAATAATAAAAGATGCTTTTAACACCTACAGTACAGCGCAAGCAGTGCACTTAAATCGACGACTGTTGGTCGTCGGCCATCACTTGAAGTAGTAGTCAGTAGTCAGTTTGTTTGTTGTTCTTTATTGTTTAGGTGATGATCTAATGGTGACATAATTAGACTTTTATGTCACAAGCATTATCTCCTGAAGGATATTCTGTAGAGAATATTAAAAATAAGTGTTTTTGTTTTTTTGTTTTTGGACCTCGCTCTTCTCACACAAAAGTGGCCTACTTGTGTGCAATGCGCAAGTTGGCACTCAATTGAGTGCAGATATAGTTTATTTCTAATTGTGTATCTGTAGCCAATGGACAGTATGAACAACTAGATCAGCACTCAGTAGAGGGCAAACTTGCGCCTAATCGGATTGAGTGAGCAGAGAGCAAGGACCCTGACACCTCCAGGAGACAATATCTCGACAATACTTTCTTCATTATGTCACCATTACGTCATCACCTAAACCAGCCAATCGGAGTACTTAGAGGGATGGATCACGACTGCGAACACAAGTAAAAACAAAACTATAAGATTGTGTTCTTCGGAGCACAGAACTTGTAGGCTAATGTTTAGCGCAAACTGAAAAGTCTGAAAAGTAAAATTATTGGCCGAAACCGAATGCCGAATATAGGAAACAGTTGGCCGAAAACTGAATACCAAAGCCAAATATGATTATTATTACAACTTTTTTCCTAACACTGCTGTCATGGCTGCACCTTAAAGTTACCTGATTATGATTATGGTAAAACATAACTTTTATTTGGCACTTTCGATGGCATTAATTGCATAAACTATTCGGTGATGTACAATATTTTCTGCCAATTTGGGCCTAAGATGCATTTTCAGTCATCCAAATTTTCATTGAATCACTAGAAAAAGTCCCAACACAGATGGCATCAATGGATGTCCTGGGCAGCTAATTTGAGAGGTTCACCGACTGTTATGGAGTAATGGATGCTAAAACAAATGAACAGGGAAATGCTCGTTACGTGTTGATGACTCCCCATCTGTATAGCAGGACTCCTTGACAGGTGGGTACCGGCGACTGTGAGTGCTTATGAATTATGCAGGTGTGCGCTCCGTGCAGTGGTCAAAGTGGAGCTCGAATCAACTTCAATGCACAATAAAACTCCCCTAGGCTGAACCCTCTAATACTATAGCCTGATTATCAGACTCAAGCTCAGCCTCCTGAAGTTTGAGTCTGACATTGTCCACTGTCTGTGTGATTTCAAGGGGGAGGGGTTTGGTTCATACCAACCAAACCAGAGGTTGTTGACAGTCATGTCGCTAATGGGCTAGACCACTTGATAAGCAAACAAACACAACCAACGAGCACTATACTAGCATGTGAACAAAAGCAGAAAAAATATGTTGGATGATGTTGTTTATAAAGCCCAACACTGCATGCCTTTTAAAGAAACAAATTATATAGGTCGATTTAACAGCCACATTTACATGCATCGTGTTTAACTGTTGCTTGAAGCTCTGGAGGGACGGGGATGCTGGCCAATCAGCTGCACCCGTTCATAGACCAACCCCCAACTCCGACTCTCATTAGATAATACATTTTAGTGTCAAAGTAAATTATACTGTAGGATGACAATACAAGGCCAGACCAAGAGACGCGGTGCACTCAGAGTGGGCTGTGGGCTGTGTTTATGTGTTTGGGACCAGGCTACTCTAATACACAGTCAAATCCTGAGCTTGTTCATTTACCAGACATATAAACGTAACGCTATTTCATTCTGGATGAATTAAACACTGAAGAATTTACTTATTTTGAGACAATTTGTGAGCTGGAAGCACGGAATGCATTTCCTATTATACACTGATTTGGGCTTGTTAAATCTAAATATTGGTGTCTGCCAGAGCCAAGTTTGTGTTAACAACGGGATGCATTTGGGATTTGGATCTAAAAGAAGACACAAGAACAGCCAACTTAGGCTTGTTATTTGTAGTCACTGTCAGTGTCATGGGAGCCACTTGGAATTCCGGGCGAGACAACAAACATCTCACTCTGGAATCTCAAATGCTACTGAACAATAACGTCTATAAACCTTATAAAAATATCATCGAGGGGCCCTAGCTGTCAACCCCCATCTATCTGCACAGCTTTCAACTCTGCGTCTGTTGTATAGCCCCATTATAGTCAAATCCCTTCATCAAACATCTTTTCTTTTGGTTTGTTTTCCGCCTGAAATGATTGAAATCGTGCGCTAATTCAAAAAGCAGAGCACAGCAAGTAACTTAAATGAACTATTGTAATTGTATATCCCACTAGAATAATTGCTTTATGGCATTAAGTGAAAGTTGATGTATTATTATTACAACGTATTATTACTATTATAGCTGTATTACCTTCCAGCAGCACAAAGTAATTCAATGCAGCCTCACCTCGACCAGCTGCAACGTAAATAAATTCAATATAGCTGTAAGCCCCAATAAGACAGGGCCATTCAATAAGACAAATCACACCTGTGTGTACTGAGCTGTGCAGACTGCTCAACAACAGTGCTGGCTACCTGCAGGTATAGTCCTCTGTGCGAATTGCCCTTTTAGGCTGCTCAACACCTTACGTTAGGTGAGTTTGCAGTTTGTACACCAAACACTACCCCAAACAAGCTGCATTCCTTGGCCCCCTCTTATTACTGCTTGCAGCCTTTTTTTCTCCCACAAATTTCTTAACATACAAAATGACAGATGTGTTCTGCATGAGTGAAGGCACACTCAGCAGGGGAACCAGAAATGCTGTGAAAAGGACATCTGGCCATGGAAGTCAAAGAGGTGCCCTTTCTAGGATGTTTTTACAACCTATTTCATGCCTCCATGCTTTCATAGGAAGAAATAAGAGAGATGACACTGGTCTAACAACAGTGTAGTAACATATGTCCTCAGCATTTTGTGTCCAGCAACCACATGTACTCAGACCTCCAGACAGAGAAGGGTGTGTGTGGGTAAAACATTATCCCTGATGAAAGTCCATGGCTTTTGGCCAACAAAGGCATGTGTTAAGCCTGTTCAAAGGTTTCATTTTTAAACGATTGCTATAGCTCCCACCTTTGGCCAATCGGACTAAGGCTGGTTTCAGTGGTTTTCATTAGCTATATAAAACCATAATTCTTTCATTTTAAAATAATGACTTTTACGTCCACTATGATTTGCTGCTTTTAACTACACAGTTGTCTTTTTTGGACGTCTCAATGTCTTGAAATGAAATAAAAAGGGTGGCTACCATTGTAAACAATTAAGGATAAGCTTTATTGGGATGTCCATTCAGTTATCAGTCTTGTATTGTGGTGTGCTTGAATTGTACTGTAAATCTACAATCTGTTAATTACAAATCCATCAATCAAAAACCATTTGGCCAAGTCATGGGCTTTTCTGTCCTCACCGCTTGGCTTGGCCCTCTACCATATTGCCAAGTTTTGTGAAAACCGACTGCACGGTTCAGCCAGAACTGCTATTTTTGGAAGACAAAAACAGATGGCACCGACGTTGCTTCTGGCTTGGCCCCTTAATAATACAAAAGGAAAGGTATATGCATTATCTTGCATATTTCTCCTTTGTGATGCTCCTATATTACTTAGCGGAGAAGAAAAAACGGTAACACTTTACAATAACGACCCGTTATAAAGCATTTATAAACATTTATAAGCAGTTTGTAGATGATTAATAAACATGAATAGACTGTTTATTAACATCCATAAATGTTTAACTAAACATTTATAACTGTATTTATAGCTAATTTATAAGATATTAGTAAAATATGAGTAAGTAGTAAATTACTCATGAATAAGCCATTTATATACATGTTTATTTGTTCATAAATAATTTGTAACTAAAGCTATAAAGTATTTACAAAATATTTGTGGATGAATAAATAATAATTTATAAGCCATTCATATATGTTCATGAATAATTTAAAAAAATATAGTACCCACATAGAGCAATTAAAAGCATTTAAACCTTGATATTAGTAAATGTTTACTAAAATGCTTAACTAAACATTTATAACTATATTTAAAGCTCATTTATAAGTTATTAGTAAATTATGGGTAAGTAGTAAACTACTCATGAATAAGCCATTTATATACATGCGCAATTGTTAATAAATAATTTGAAAATACAATTGTAAACAATTTGTAGCTAAGTTGTAAAATATGTACAATCTATTAGTGGATAAAGAACTAATACTTTATAAACTATCCATGTATCTTGGTAAATTATTAAGACATGTATGCCAACATGGTAGAACATTTAAGAATAGCATTTGTTATTTGAATAACATTTGTAACTACGGCTAAAAATCATTTATTCCATATTAGTAAGTGCTAAACTATTAATGGATAAGCCATTTGTAAACATTTTTAAATTATTATTGAAAAATGTATAACCTATGTATAACCTTTATATAGAAACATTACTTCGACCTGAAGGTCCCTCTAATGAAAATAAATGTACTTTAATTTGTAGGAATTAAGTACTTGAATGAATGCTTGTTCATGTGTCCTCCATGTTTTACTACGTTTGTAAAACATTCGTGAAACATCTATTAATCATTGGTAGATGTTATCAAGAGCCCTGAAGTAAAGTGAGGACAATTCATTAGTTATGACTGTATGATAACGTGACACTCATGTTTGTTCATGTTGAATAGACAGTTGTAAATAATGAATAGTCGTCACTTTACATTAGGGCACTTGATTATGATTTATAGATGTATATGAATGTTTTACAAAGCATATACTAATGTGGTCTTCATGTTCGTTAAACATTGGTAGATGTTATCAAGAGCCCTGAAGTAAAGTGAGGACAATTCATTAGTTATGACTGTATGATAACATGACACTCATGTTTGTTCATGTTGAATAGACAGTTGTAAATAATGAATAGTCGTCACTTTACATTAGGGCACTTGATTATGATTTATAGATGTAGATGAATGTTTTACAAAGCATATACTAATGTGGTCTTCATGTTTGTTAAACATTGGTAGATGTTATCAACCTTGTTAGCTTTTTAAGAAATATTCACCCTACTATGAAATCCGTATTTAAGCAAACAGAAAAAACAATGAGATGTCTTTTATAGTTTTACTTAAAAATATGAATTCACGATAAAATAAAATAAAAAAGTTGAATGAAAGTTATCACTGGTACAGTAAAAATAGACTTATTAGCACTCAATGCACTTTAAAGCACTTTACAGTAAATACAAGAAAATACCTTTTACCTTAGATCCTATCTAAGCCGGCATTTCAAGATAAAATAAAAATACAAAAAAGTATGAGTACTCAGAAACCCCCCGTTGCAGGCCTGATACCCTAAAAGTCCAAAACTAAAATCTTCACTCCTTGCGAGTCAATGGTCAAACCTACAGTTCAGGAGAGTGGTGGTGAGAGCACTGTTATTGTGTGTGCCCCTGGTGCATTTGCGGCCTACACCATGCAGGTGAATGGGGAAGCCAGGGCCTAACTTGGGCAGAGTATTTTAGAAGAGATGATGGGCAGGTCCCACGTTGCCAGAGGAAGGTTAGAGCGTTGCCTGGTAGCTCAACCTGCTATCTGGGATGTCTTGCTGCAGACAACGTCCTCTTCAGGAGGTTTGGTAGCTCAGGAGTTGACTGTTTTAGCTGAACAGGCTACCTCCTCCCACTATCATGATACACTGTCTCACTAGCTTAGCCAACTAGCTTCTAACAGCATACCATGCAGTCACAGTGATACTGGATAATGTCCTTGTAACTCCTCGCCGAAATCACTGTCCATTCACCAGTCCAACACTAGTAACTCAAATCTGCAGATTACTTTTTCACTAATCTGGTTAAAACTTCAGAAAACATTGTGTGTTACATTCTCTTCTCACATTTCTCCTCTCTTCACTCTGTCCCTCCGTGTTGATCTCTCCTCTGCACTCTCTCTCTCTCCTAATTACTCCAATGGCCCTCACCTGTGCCCAATCCACCCACTCAACAACCCATACACGCACACGCACGCACACACACACACACACACACACACACACACACACACACACACACACACACACACACACACACACACACACACACACACACACACACACACACACACACACACACACACACACACACACACACACACACTTCCTACAAGTAAGTTAAAGGAACCCTTTACAATAAACAGGGAAAATAAAACATTTCCGATTAAAGGAACATTTCGCTTTTTTCTTTTCTTTTCTCAAACAGTAAACATGAAAACAAAACTTGTATGCATCCAAACACTATATACACTCGACCGGGTTACATATATAAAGGTTATACATTTTTCAATAATAATTTAAAAATGTTTACAAATGGCTTATCCATTAATAGTTTAGCACTTACTAATATGGAATAAATGATTTTTAGCCGTAGTTACAAATGTTATTCAAATAACAAATGCTATTCTTAAATGTTCTACCATGTTGGCATACATGTCTTAATAATTTACCAAGATACATGGATAGTTTATAAAGTATTAGTTCTTTATCCACTAATAGATTGTACATATTTTACAACTACAAATTGTTTACAATTGTATTTTCAAATTATTTATTAACAATTGCGCATGTATATAAATGGCTTATTCATGAGTAGTTTACTACTTACCCATAATTTACTAATAACTTATAAATGAGCTTTAAATATAGTTATAAATGTTTAGTTAAGCATTTTAGTAAACATTTACTAATATCAAGGTTTAAATGCTCTTAAATGCTCTATGTGGGTACTATATTTTTTTAAATTATTCATGAACATATATGAATGGCTTATAAATTATTATTTATTCATCCACAAATATTTTGTAAATACTTTATAGCTTTAGTTACAAATTATTTATGAACAAATAAACATGTATATAAATGGCTTATTCATGAGTAATTTACTACTTACTCATATTTTACAAATATCTTATAAATTAGCTATAAATACAGTTATAAATGTTTAGTTAAACATTTATGGATGTTAATAAACAGTCTATTCATGTTTATTAATCATCTACAAACTGCTTATAAATGTTTATAAATGCTTTATAACGGGTCGTTATTGTAAAGTGTTACCGAAAAGACAAATGCTGATACTGTGATGACACATCAAGGATTTGTAAACTAGCAGCAAACTGCTAGGTCATACATAGACTACTTCATTATAACTAGCTGTATACTGTAGCTATAACTATTGATTTCTGACTTTTGAGCTCTGGCCCTTAGATCACCCAGTTATACAATGTATAGTTATAATGTTCAGTTTCACTCTTAGACGATAGAAGCTTTCTTTGCAATGGTGCTAATATGATGTTCTTGTTCACAAATTTTCAGAGAATTCAGCTGATGCACTTAACCTCATTGACATAAAGTAGATACACCCAATCAACCAAGACTGACAAGATTAAAATATATCAAACATTGAGAACTACAAGATCAGACTTGCTAGTGTTGCTCACACTATTTGGTTCCATTAGTGGGAATTTTACTGTGTGATCCAAGCAGGACCCCAGATAAGAGGTCGCGTGTCCAGAACTAAGGGCTATCTTTTTTCCATTTACAATCAAAGAAAATAGAAAATTACTGTAGAGTTCAGACTGTAGATGAATGAATGTTGAATGTAAGACAACTGGGCCTTTGGGGAAATGGATTCATACAGAGAGCATTGAGAATTGGGCCTTTAGGCAAAGTTTTATATATTTTCTAAAGCATGGAAGTAAGTCTATGGATAATATTCGGATATCCATATAGTATTCATATATTATTAATTATGACTATTATACATTATCGCATGAAACAATTTAATCTCAAACACTGGCCATATGTTGTATGAAGATTAGGCTATAGGTTGCTACCTTCAGGAAGAACATATTGTGTCCCAGCATACAATAAGGTCAGAGTCTGACTAAGGAGGTCCTTTGTCCATCAGTCGACTGTAATATTGTTTTGTTTCGTGGTGTAAATGTGTAGGCTATACTGTAGGTGTTTTGCAGTTGGGTTGGAATACAAATGTCAGTGTGATGTGAACTCAAAATAAAGTACTATATCACAGCCTAATGTTTTGTTTGGCACATACTGGTATGAGATGATCCAGTGGATTTGTCTAAGTTTAATTATAGCTGCATTTAAACAAATGATACTATGCATACTAATATGCATATATACATAATAATATGCAATTAACACACACACACACACACACACACACACACACACACACACACACACACACACACACACACACACACACACACACACACACACACACACACACACACACACACACCAGTAAAATGCCCTGATTATTCTAACATTAATAGGCATTTCCCTACACAGCGACAGTACTCGTCTCGACCTCGACGTCACGAGGTCTTCAAACCCGCCGCCAAGCCCCGTTGAGGAGACAGACACCTTCCAACCGCCGAAGTCGTGGTCGCATCCTGGCTATCATGTTTTAGGGCGGTGAGTATCCTCATAGCACACAGCACATCCCCAGCAAACACAACGATTATAGCCTGCTATTCATGACAACGTCAAATCAGACTGCATTTTAATCGTTTATAGGCGACTACTATGCAAATAACCTGTCTCCTCCCATTGCCATTCATATAGTCGGCTATTAGGGCAAATATAACTAGGGTACGGCAGCCTATAGCATGCACACGCCTTCACGGGTTATAAGCATTTGTTTTTTGGGGGAGGTGGACGGTGGAGGAAGAGGAGGGAGGGTTCATTGCCACCCTGCACAGTTTTGCGAATCAGGTTTGTATATGTTTGTCTCGCCCCTATTTCAGTGAAATCGCACGGAAAGACGGCGGTCTGGATGGACGCGGATCGAGCCTGGGATGAGATAAGCATCTTTTGATCGTCGAGCATCCATCCGCGCAGCCGCTGCAGACACGGACGGCACGCAGGCAGGCAGGCAGCCCGTCTACAGCTCCGACAAAACAGCCAGCCAACCAGTTTATTAACGTTGCGCCGACCAACGATCGAGATATCTTTACCCCCCGTTTTTCGTGCCTCGATTGCGTGCGAATTGTGAAACATCTCGACGATGGTACTGGTGGTGTCGAGGGGTGATGTGAGCTGAATCGACGCTGGTGGATGCATCGGGATCGCGGTGCTGTGTTTTTTTTTTCTTCAGAGGAGCTGTCCGTCTGTTTGAGGTGCTGATGCGGCTGTAGAGACTCGGGGAGAGGATCCGAGACATGGCTGCCGGGAAGTTACTGCTGTACGCCGGCCTCTCTCTGTCTCTGTGCGCCCTGGGCATGCTGGCCGTGGCGATCTGCTCCGACCACTGGTACGAGACGGACGCGCGACGGTACAGGGAGCGCTGCCGGAGCTTCTCCAGCCGCCGGAAGGACCCGGGCTTCATCTACATCCCCAACAACAGCCTCCCGCTGCGGGCCAGCCGAACCAGCCGAACCAGCCTGGACCGCTGGGAGGAGAAGCTGCTGCTGGCCCGCAACCGGCGGCAGCTGTTCGCCATGAGCGCCGCGGACGAGTGCAGCAGACAGTACAACTCCACCAACATGGGGCTATGGAGCAGGTGCCACCGGATGGGCTTCGACCAGGACATCGAAGACCTTATTCGAAAAGGTAGGAAGAATAATCGTACGCCGTAAGACACGGAAGTTGTCTAAAAACCGAAGCCTATAAAGTCTCTGGGATGAAACGATCAAGCAAAAAACGAAAGCCAGTGCTAAAATGATCAGACAGACATGGCGATCAGCGCGTCTCCATATTGGCAATTTATTACGGGGGGAAATACAGTAGGTATGCCTTAGCTGCATGTGAAGGGATTGTGCGTTTGCCCTTTTAGGTCATTCTATTGGGTCCAAGTCATATATTGCCATGTAATAGGCTCTCAAAACGTCATTAGGGGGTTGCTGTCTCAGTGTTTCATTGGACATAAATCGCCCCGCAGCTAAAACAGGCTTGTTGTCATGCTTTTTTTTTCTTTTTCTTTTTTGCTGGAGCAGTGTGTTAGCATGTGATGCTGACACCGAATGGCAATGCCTGCCTGCATGCATTTTTCATCTCTCTCTCTCTCTCTCTCTCTCTCTCTCTCTCTCTCTCTCTCTCTTTCTCTCTCTCTCTCTCTCTCTCTTTTTTGGGGTGGGGGGTGAAGTCTTAACACCCCCCCAGGTTAGGGATTCCTGGATTCCTGCCTGACCCCCCTATAGCTGCAAATAATGACATAATGTTTTCAAGGTTTTGAGAGAGACTCAAACTCAACCACATATAGTGGAAGAAAGAGAGAGAGAGACGTGTGTGGGGGGGGTGGGGGTGGGGGGGGGTCTCTGACCTCATCCGCTGTACAGTCAGTCACACACCCATCATCCATGGAAGAATTCAATAAGCTTAGCACCTGATACAGACTTAATACTGTTTGCAGTCCATTTGCAAATGTCCATGCAGGCTATATTTTCAAACAGAGAGGAGAGGGCCTCGTGCATCACTTATAGTCGCCCCATTATGATCTCTACGGGGAATGTGCACTCGTGTGCGTGTGTGTGTGTGTGTGTGTGTGTGTGTGTGTGTGTGTGTGTGTGTGTGTGTGTGTGTGTGTGTGTGTGTGTGTGTGTGTGTTGGCTGAGCTATTGTGTGAACACTGACTAAAGTGGGGTGCATACTTAGGGCTCCATTTTTGTGACCATATAACCCCTTATCCCAAACCCCTTTTCATTATTTTACCATTTTGAAAAACCTTTTGGAATAGTTCAACATGCCACATTGTGAGCTTGTATAGACATAGCCATTTAAACTATTGAAAATGTTTCTTTAAATAGTTTAAAAAGGCAAAGAAGTTAAGGGATAAGGGGTTTAGCGGTGACAAAAATCTAGGCCTTTAGTGTTTTAGCCCGAGACGCAAAAAGAGAAATCTGAGGAGCCCTGCAGGTTCGGTGTGGTGAAGAAAATAGCAGATCTACAAGTCCACGATGTGTAACCATGTGGTGTGGCAGCCTTGGCTGAGGGGTATAGAGCAGATCCGTGTGGGTTGATGGTTTGAATCCCTGCTCCTCCTCCTGTCTACATGTCGAAGTGTCCTTGGGCAAGGCACTGCAACCCAAAGGACTCCCGATGTGCTGGGTGTGCCTTGCATGGTTTCTTCCACAATTGGTGTACGTTGTATTGTATGAATGTATGGGTAAATGTAATGCAATATGTTATAGCGTCTTTGGTGGAAGGAGCTATAAAAGTGCAACATTTACCATGTGGCACGCTTTTGCTGTGCACTTGTAGGCCTTCATCTCCTATGAAAGAGATATATAGTAGATTTTTTTTACATTTGTTTATATTTTGCGGGGAGCGTGTACTTTCTGTAATTCTGTAATAGAATTGTTAGAAATAATAACATGAAAATGCTGCTTGTGGCACATGGAAATGTATTTGAGATGCGAAAACGGGTTGCGAACCATTGCTTGGTAAAAGTTCAAGAGCACTGCCGTGTGTGTGTGTGTGTGTGTGTGTGTGTGTGTGTGTGTGTGTGTGTGTGTGTGTGTGTGTGTGTGTGTGTGTGTGTGTGTGGAGACAGAGACAGCAAAATCATCTTGCAACGACGACAACTGGTCGCGCCTGCTACAGTATAAAGCAGTCGCGACCGTGTTGGGCCAACGGCCGGCCATGACCGCTCTTCATTGGTCGCCACTAAACCTTAAGGCTAACCCCTAAACCTAAACATAATCTCAGTGAAACCTACTGACCGTTGGACCAAGGGTTGCGACCGGATGACAATGGTTGCGGCAGGTTATAGCAGCCATGACACATGGTCATGGTCGCAATGTTATTTCGCCCCTTGTGTGTGTTTGTGTGTGTGTGTGTGTGTGTGCATGTGTGTGCGTGTGTGTGTGTGTGTGCGTGTGTGTGTGTGTCTGTGTGTCTGTGTGTCTGTGTGTGCACGTGTGTACGTGTGTGTGTGCGTGTGATGTGAAGGATGGCGAGAGTGCAGCTGTGCCTCCCATTGAGAATGCCTCAATAGCCTTGATGGCCCGCCATCTGCGGTAATGGCCAGCCCACAGCCAGTGCGCTGTTCGCTGATCAAATGGAAGCTCTTATAGAGGACTCTGATCTATCCCTGCCATTTCGAGGCCTTGAACCCCCCCCCCCCTTCTTCCCCCTCTTCCCTCTCCTCCCCCTCCCCCCACTGGATGCGATACTGCGTTGCGGTTCGTGGGCCATAGCTACGGTCAGCCTCTCTGGAGTGACGGCTGGCAATAATTCAACACCGCTTGGGGATCGATAAGGCCGCGCAACCCCCGTGCCCCGGAGGTTAATACTGTATTTATCTCCGCGCACGCGTTTGTGATCATTTTCTGAGCCATGCGCGGAGAGATTACATCACTTTTAAGCGCGCAGCCACACGGGAATCCGAAGACCTCAGCAAGTGCAAAGCTCCATAACCCTAATCAAAGTAGTACAATTTAACCCCCTGCCATACTCAAATCTGTCAAACGGCCGTTGTGTTTTTTTTTTTGCAATCTCTCTGTTAAATCCCTTCTCCGCAGTGCACGCACGTTCCATCCCTGGAAAGGGATGTGTATATATAGTATCGTGTTCGGGGGGATAATTTGATGCTACGTGGACCGAAATGGTAGACAGAAGGCAGACTTTCCACAAAATGAAATGAAGTCTCGCCGCTGGAATTATCAAGAGCAGCTTGAGGAAATAAGATACGTGCCAAGGACTACCTTCATCCTGCATATCTCGCTGTCAAAATAGAGCGCTCAGACTCCGATGGTACTGCATTACACTACCCTTGGCTATTGATAAAGCAATCAATTGTTAGACCGTACTACACTACACTACAGTGTGCCTTTCCAGGTGTGGGATAGTGAGTTTCCTTTTTAAGATTTGGATGAGTCTGCTCTTTTTGAAGGGCCTGATCAATAGATTTCTGGAAGCAGTCCTGCTCTATGAGTGACTGCTTGGATGGCTTCTTTGTTTGTGGCACAAAAAGAAAATAATGAATAATAAAATCTCCTGGCATCACTCAAGTATGCACATTGTTCCAAAATAGAGTGTTTTCTTTTTTATTTTACTACCAGATGTTCAATTGGATATCCGTGATGCAAGTTAGATAGATAGATAAATAAATAAATAAATACATCAACACAATAAAAAAGTGACAGAATGCAGGATGCATTCCAAAATTCTAAAATGTTTCACAATGTTTTGTTTTCGAATGTTGGTGATGGAATGGTGATGACACTTTATGAGCTTGTAGATTGGCTAACACAGTATACGCATACGGTATATATAACGTCCAGTCAGATTAGCCGCAGACAGACAGGCTGATAGACAGGCTGACAGAGACAGGCTGACAGACAGACAGACTGAGTGACTGAAGGACACATAAAAACTCTCCTAAAGCACTGCTATATGTTTAAGCCCTCAAGTCATCTCAGCATCCGTGTCTGGCTGGTCTGTGGGGAATGGTGCTAGAGCTCGCCACGGATGGAGAGTAGTTTACTGAAGTACTGTACCAGAGTAGCATTTTTAGGCATTATTTGTACTCTTTCCTTGTGTATTTCCAGATTCCACTATGTTTACTTACACTCGCCTACATCTCAGATTCAAATATTGTGCTTTTTTGGATAAAGTCTCTAAACTATTATAGACGCCAATTGGAAACAGCTGCAGCATCAAAGTGAAAGCAACGTAGAGGGGAAAAAGGTAAAAGAAAATATAGCTATACAGGAGAAATATATAGCCATGGGGGTGGCTCCATGAAGCTGCACCCATACCATTTTTGGTTATTATTAGCATCAATAATAACATCAGTTGTTGTTGAACTTGCAACACACACGCAGCATGCATAAAGCTAAAGGTCTGACTCAGTAGAGATTTCTGTTTTCAATGATGAATAGCTGTTGATTTAGTGGTGCCACAACTAGTTAGTTAGTGGCAGTGTTTCAAATCATTTTAAATATAAGAACTTTAATTTGAAATATATTGGCTTGTTTGGCATGCCATCATGTTTGGTGGGGCAGACTGGGCATTTTGGGAGGCATTGCCCCCCCCCACCATGCCCATGCCTAGATCCGCCCCTGCACCCGTCAGACTCCGGTGAAGACAGGTGTGAGGAAACGAGAGTTGGTGTTAAAAAAGGGAAGGTAACGACAACAACAACAACCACCAGGCTTCACTCCCAGTCTCATGCATCGGTTAGCGGCTGAACGGTACGTGAAGGACGTGCCGCTGCCGTGCACTCTGTTTGTTTGTAGGTCGTGCTGCTAGCAGCGTGTGTTCTGCTAGCTTGTCTGTGTGTGTGTGTGTGTGCGTGTGTGCATGTGTTTTGTGGTTAATTCAGCAAGTGTAAGAAGAGGAAGCGAGTGCAGGAGGGGGAAATATCCGGACAGTTGGCACATGTTTACTTGGAATTGTGCTGACGTGACTGGGCATTGTATCACCAGCCTCACCCTCCCTCCCTTATGAGCACCTCTCCCTCCTTCTCTCTCTCTCTCTCTCTCTCTCTCTCTCTCTCGTTCTCTCTCTCATAGTAGGCTAGTAATAGCACCTCCCTGGGAGGAACAGGGCGAGGAGCAGGGGCGCATCTAGGCATGGGCATAGGGGGGGGGCAATGCCCCCCTAAATGCCCAGTCTGCTCCACCAAACACGATGGCATGCAAAACAACCCAAGATATTTCAAATTAAAGTGCCTATATTTAAAATGATTTCAAACACTACTACTGCTGCTACTGACTAACTACTGTCTGTCACCACTAAACCAACAGAATTTTCATCATTGAAAACAGAAAACTCTGAGACCTTTGGCTTTATGCATGCTGCGTGTCTGTTGCAACTTCAACAACAACTGATGTTATTATTGATGCTTATACTTGCCTAATAAAAGTCCTGTAACCAAAAATGGTATGGGTGTGGCTTCATCCGACACGGGCGATGAAGCCGTCCCCATATCATTTTCTCCTGCCCCCCAAATGGGAAATGTTATATCCGCCCCTGGCGAGAAGGAGAAGACTACGATAAAGAGGTTACAGAAAGTCAAGAGGAAATGCTGGTGGCATATATAGCCTATAGAGTGGGTTCAGGTGCATGGGCAGAGATGAAAGAGGGGAAATGGGGTGGTGGTGGTGGCTGGCTGGGTGGGTGAGGGGTTGAGGGAAGGGGGGTAAGATGGAGATGGAGCCAGAGAGAGGCTGAGGCGGCGAGTTATGTGAGCAAGGGAGGGAGTTGGGTGACCAGATAGATGTCCCTCTTTTTGTGGGACAGTCCCTCATTTCCAATCAAAGGTCCATACAAATCTTCTCTTGTGGGGAAGAAAACACAACATATATATAAGAAATAAAATGATGATATAATAATCAATTCCACCCTGCCATTCTTCCAGCCCACCCTCGTGGGGCTGGATAAATCCGGCCCTGGAGGGAGAGGAGGGAGGGATGGCGTCAGAGAGAGAGAGAGAGAGAGCTGCAGAGAGAAAAGATACTGTACGCCTGTACGGTATTAGAAATGAGAGGATTACACACAGGAGTGGATAGAGAGAGAGAGAGAGAGAGAGAGAGAGAGAGAGAGAGTAGGGTGAAGGCCCCCTTTCGTCGGAGGCCATCTGTCACTCTCCTCCCGTGGGAAAAGGCCCTATCAACCGACCGAGATCATACATGCCACCCCCAGATCATAGCTTCTGATTGGATTATCACACTCCGCTATGGAGGGACCCACCGCTGGTATAAGGGCTAAATGAGACCCTATAGTATACAGGTTGGTTCAAAGGTGATTCAAAAGCCACTGTTGTTTATACAGTTATAGGACCTCATAAGCCATAGAGCTATAGAGTGCCACAACCCTGCCCGCTCGCCGTTTCCCCTAAGAAAATTCCCCATTCATTTTCCTCATCCTTATATCCTCATCCTTATATAGGATTTATATAAAGACGTCACAATGATAAACACAATGATTTGGAAGGAAAAACAAAACAGAAGTGTTATATTCTGCTGTTCTTTTTTTTTCTTCTTCTTTTACCTTCTTCTTAATTATTTTATCAGTCCAAAACATTGCGTTTGTTGTCATGATTTGTCACAAAGTCGGCTTTGTTCGTGGAGTCAGTGTATGAGTCTACAGTGTATGAGTCTTTAACTAAACCAAAATGGACCTATCCTGACTGAGTCTTTAACTAAATCAAAATAGGCCTAATATCACTTTCGCCAACATAACCAACACTTCTATGTTCTTGGGGCAGCATCATGGCACTGTTTGCAGCCACTGCAGTGTAGAATGTTTTATCGTGGCTTCAGGTAGGAGAGACACAGAGCAGCAGCTAGCTAGCGCTCTGTAATTCCTGGAAACAGTTAAATTATTCATGCGTATACCTGCCCTCCGAAGGCGAGGGACTACCTGGCTCATTAATGCCCTCATGCTCCGTTTGCCTACGGTCTGTGCGGTCCACCCATTGGCCCTATGTGTGTGTATCCAGGGTGGGGCTGACCATAGGGGCGTGCCAGGCATACTCCCAGTGAGTTGCCATGTTTTTTTTTATACAAGCCTGTAACAGTGAGTGACTAATAATAATAAACCCTCTTCTATCTTGAATCCTTTTGCCAGCAACCTTCTATGAGAGCAACAAAGGATTGTGTAGGTGTCTGAGAGTTTGTATATTGTTTATGTTTGTATAAAAGTGGTGGTATTAGGGCCTGTTACTTGCGAGAGCACAAGGCGATCAGTGTTCGATTCGATGGTCACTCGGGGTAGGGGGTACTCCGACTGGACGGTTGGGGGGTGATGTAATTGCGTGATGTAATGATGAGGTAATTGTGAGGTGAATAAGACGCCTTTATAACTGAAGTCATGAGTATTAGCCCGCTCCGCTTATGCAATGCGCACAACTTGCAACGCGCAAGTCTGCACTCTACTGAGTGCTGGCCTAGTTTTTTTGTGTGTGAAAATTCGTGTGAAAATGACCCGGGCCGGATTTTTGTCCCGGTCCAGACCACACCTGGATTAGGGGTGTGGAGATTAATCGATATAAATCGATACATCGGTACCCACGTGCGAGATGCGAGTGCATCGGTTCCGTCACTCTGTATCGATGCAATTGACGGGGGGAATCTAGATGCGTCGCGATGCATTTGCTTGAATCGGTAAAAATCGATGTTGAGCGGGGTTTTCACGATTTATTTCGCCCTATTCTATGTTTTCTAATCTGTGTTGAACGCACCATTATTGGGAAGGAAAAGGGCTCTGCCATTCGGCACCGACAGTTACGACAACTCGGCTTACTTCCTGTACAGTCCAATCGAGACTCTTCTACATAGACTTCTATTGAATAGGGACAACGTGACGAGGCCCGTCAATGTCGCAGCTCTGTCTATAGTCCCCCCCCCCCCCCCCTCCCCTCCTACGCTCTGCAACAGCGGGGCAGCAGCCAGTCAGCTGTAGTAGTCTGGGATCAATACGTGCTACCGACGTGGAGACTAATACCCGCGACTATAAACCCCACGGATTAAACAAGAGAACTAGTGAACGAAGCACCATATTTAGCTTCATAAAATCTCTGTTGTGTCCGTGGTTGAGCCGTGTCGCTCAGTCCGTTGTTCACTGTAGCACCGACAGGTAATGATCCACACAGTGTTCTTCTCGTCTGATTCTCGAACGCAGTTGCAAATCTGCGCGATCATTGTGTGTTGTTAAATAAATCTTCTGCACAGTGGTTTTTAACCCCCTTCGTTTTACAACTTTCCACTGTGCAGCTTTTCCTTGGAGCCTCATTTACTGTATATTCTGCAACACGATGGTGTTGCACACCGAGTCAGCGACAGTAAAAGTGCACATCCACAAGCTCTCAGTGACTCAGTCTCAGCGTGGTGTGGATGCAACGTGTTGTGATCTTGTAGAAGAGTGGTTTTCAACCTTTTTCATTTCAGGACCCACTATTTATTCAGCATTTGAGCCTCGGACCACCAATTGATGATATTTTAGCCCCACAGACCCAGAACTAAAGTTTTCTTTTGTTTTTGTCCACAATACCAGACTGGATTTCAGAAACAGTCCAACATACAGATCAAAATGACCATTAATCTTTAACATTTTCTAGTTGTGTAGACTTTAGGCTAATTCACATGTGAATTAGCCTACTCTTGAGAGTGTAAACATGAAACCAAATGGTTTCATTTTACACCAATAATTGCATAATGATTGATTATATTTTTATAATTGTAATAATAGGGTCTTTCAGGTTAAGCCAAGGACCCCTTAGGTTTAGCTGAGAGTGAGTCAGTGAGAACCAGGGACCCCCATATATACAGTATAGTATTATCTACGTGTTGATTAAGATACACATAGACTTGTTTGACAGTACTCTGTCTGCAGTGATCTGTAAATGCATGTTTTATATTGGTTTATTTTCTATTTGTATGTACAAACATACATGATGATGAGTACATGCTTAGTATACGCTAATCCAACAATAACACAATAACCAGCAGAGAGCAGAGCACAGCAGGCCCTTTTTTTTTTTTTTTTTTTTTAGTTGGGAAGTTAGAGATACAGTAGGCCTACTAACCTACAGTAAAACAATACATTGTTTTGAATTTAAATGTATTGCATTTTGGCATTTTTTGGAAAATTAATAAACCTTGAATATAAATCCTTTTTATTATGTTAAATTGCCACCAGATCGCATCATATCGCATTGTTCAGAATAAAATTCAATGGTATTGTTAAAGTATCGGTTAAGTATCGGTATAAGGGGGTGTATCGTATCGTGTCGGGGTGAATCGCATCGCATCGTATCGCCAGGTAATTCCAAATAATCGCTAAAGTATCGAATCGCTGGCAGTGCATCGAGATGCGTATCGAATCGCCCTCAGTGCTGAGATTCACATCCCTAACCTGGATGTAACTGTAATTGGGGGGGGGGGACTTATATTAGGCAAGTAAGCATCAATAACAACATCAGTTGATTTTGAATATACTGTAAGCACTTGAATCTGAAATTTGGGTTGTTTAGCAAGCCATCGAGTTTGGTGGGGCAGTCAGGGCATTTAGGGGGGCATTGCCCCCCCATGCATGTCCATGCCTGGATGCGGCCCTGGTCCAGACCTGCTTGTATCTGCAGTGAGGGCACGTCTGTCTGTCTGTCTGGCAGCTGCCAGGGCTCCTGGCTGCACGTCGCCTCGTCTACAACAACGCCAACAATGGAGAGGAGGAGAATGGAGAGCCACGCGGTCTGCTCTGAAAGAGAAAGAGAAATCAAAGGGCATTTGGAATCAAAAGCGAATCGACGTTCCTGGCCGAACTGAAGTGTAGCTTCTTGTGTGTGTGTGTGTGTGTGCGCGCGTGCTGCCGATCTAGAGGGAGCCCATTTCATACAGATTACACCACCACTTTCACACTCCTCCATATTTCTGCCAACATGTCATTTATATGGGAGGGGAAAAGCTTTCGATTTTATTTAGCCTCTCTTTCTCTCTCGCGCATGCACGCGCGCGCGCACGCACGCACGCACGCACGCACGCACGCACGCACGCACGCACACACACACACACACACACACACACACACACACACACACACACACACACACACACACACACACACACACACACACACACACACACACACACACACACACACACACCCCTGATCATTTTCTGCTTGCCCCCTCACTTGCGCGCATTCATCCGCTCCAACGGCATCAGACTCGCGGGCCAACATTGATTAGTATAAGATCTCAAAAGATCACAGGGAGGGGATGGATGAGTGTGTCTGATCGATAGACAACAGGCCCTGTGCCAGTTCCACCCCCTACCCCACATACACATAATGCACAGTTGAAATTATGCTAATGGCGGCGTAAGTACTCCGGCACGGCGCGGCGCATATCGACTCAGCCGTCAACGCGGCGGTATAGCAGTGGATCGAGGGAAGCGATGATGAGAAGAGGCCGGAATTGCCGGCGGCTGAGCAAATCGCCGCTCGTGATGATCCGTGCCATTCATTCACGTCCCGTGCAGTTATTGTGGCGCTGCAATGCCGGCTGTGACATTTCATTGGTGCAAATTACGCTGGCGGTCCAATATCGGCTCTATATGCGCGGCAGCCACCATGACTGGAATGAAATTGGGCCTCTTCCTTATTGACGTAAATTACGCCGGTACTGGGACTCCTTGTGTGCATGTGCTTTCCTTCCGTTTATGGCAGTGTTGCCATGTCGGCTTATTATAAGCAACCTTTGACTGGTTTTCTTTCCTGTTAAGTCACTTGCAATTAGGGATGCTACTAACGGTTACCCGGCTAGCAGGCTAGCTGACAGGACTGACCGGGTCACTAACCACATAGTTAGACATAGGTAGACAATGGCTTCTTTTCAAAGACAATGTCATGCCACTACAAGTCTAGTCTACAAAACATAAACACTCCGGTCCTGTTTCCAGTCCTGATCTAAACAACCTATGCCTTTTTTATTACAGTATCAAGGAAGAAAAACTTGCATGATGTCAACATGTTATGTTGTTGACTTTTCATTGAGGAGAAACCTCTCTCAGTTCGTCTGGTAAACACCATGTTTATGATGATGATGATGATGATAAGTTAGCGCATAGCTAACTTTGCCCAATAGCCGTGCCAGTGTGTAAAGAGGCGGATGCGGCTCTATGTATTAACAATGCCACCTATATGGTTTGATTTGGTTTCGTCATTTGTCGTAGAACTGTATGCACACGCACGCACATACGATATATATTTATAATGTACTGTATATGCAGTGGTCTGATTTGATTTAGAGTCAGTGTTTTTGTTTCTCGTCTGCACCCGTCTCAACAGAGAGCAAGAACAACGGTTTCGGCTGAAAGATTTACTCATGGTGAAGTCAGCTTGACGACTATAACCACAGGCAGCGTAGAGAGAGAGAGGGAGAGAGAGAGAGAGAGAGAGAGAGAGAGAGAGAGAGAGAGAGAGAGAGAGAGAGAGAGAATAAAATACACAGAGAGGGAGAGGAGAGGAAAAGAGAAAGAAATGAGACGGAAAAAGCATGATGTTTTCCTTTGCCGGCATCACGCAGCAGGCATCAATGTTTGATGACCTCACACTGTACTGTACCGTCGAGTTTCCCCAGAGAAGCTCCTCTCCTCTCCTCTCCTCTCCTCTCCTCTCCTCTCCTCTCCTCTCCTCTCCTCTCCTCTCCTCTCCTCTCCTCTCCTCTCCTCTCCTCTCCCCTCCCAGGGGCGGATGTAACATTTCCCAATTGGGGATGCAGGAGAAAATGGTATGGGGGCGGCTTCATACCATCAATGCCGCACCCATAGCATCTTTGGTTACAGGAGTGAGCATCAATAATAACATCAGTTGTTGTTGAAGTTGAACAGACGCGCAGCATGCATCAAGCTAAACGTCTGAGTTTTCTGTTTTCAATGATGAAATGCTGTTGGTTTAGTGGTGCCACAACTGTAGTTAGTAGCAGTAGCAGTGTAGTAGTGTAGTGTACTGTAGTCTTTATATTTTATATCTTGGATTGTATTGCATGCCATTGTGTTTGGTGGGGCAGAATGAGCATTTAGGGGGGCATTGCCCCACCCATGCCCATGCCTAGATCCGCCCCTGTCCTCTCCTCAAGCGGGGGTGTAAGTCTTTACAAAAAAAAAAGTGCATACATACACCCTGGGGAGAGGCTGTACGTTAAGTACACAAGGCGCACAGACGGACGCATGGACGCATGGCTGGCTAGCAGCACACAAGCGGACGTAGCACACATAAGAATGTGTACATACAGTACAATGCATAATAGATGCTGTGCTTTATTTCCCCTGCCTAGCCTAGACACACTCATGCACGCATGCTCAAAACAAACAGACACATGCGCACATACACGGTCCCACACACACACACACACACACACACACACACACACACACACACACACACACACACACACACACACACACACACACACACACACGCGCGCGCGCACATGCCCGCACATACTGTACACACAGGCTGTGGGAGATAACTGTGTGTACATTACACATGATCATTATTGTACTGTAAAAAGAACATACTGTAGGTTGAACATGGCATACTATACATGGGTCTCATCTGTAATCCTCCACCAGCCATGTTTAGGACCTTACAGGTGATTCAATGTCTTATGAGGCTAACCAGACCAATGAGCCCTTTTCAAAACTCCACCCTTTGGGGTGGAGTTTAGTCACTGACCAATGCCAGTGCAGATAGTTTAGCAACTGTTGCTATCCAGGTCAACCTTTCCTGGTCAAGCTTCCCTCTTCTAGTTCGCCTATTGGACAAGGACGGATTGGGGAGGGGCTTAGCGAAGGCCACATTGAAAGCCTAATCAGACACCTGTGAGCTCCTAAACATGTCTGGAGGACTACAAATGAGACCCATGAGTATATCTGTTGTTGCACAGCCCTTAAGTTATTTCTTATAAGTTATGAGTTAAGTGTTTATAAGTTAAGTATTTTTTGTTTTATTATGGATGATAATGTCAACGGTATGATATCCATAGGCAAGCATAGCAGGCAATACACTCCGGTATACATAGTTCCAGTTTAGAATGAACAGGCAAGTCTATCTGTCTGTGTCTATCTATCCACCCCACACACACCTATAGGCTGCCATGGCTGAGTTCACTGCATGCCTGTACGCGTTGCTTTAACTCGCCAGCCCACGCGTCACCCTGGCTGGCACTGTCACAGGAGCTGTGACGTCGCCATGGCGACACAAAGGTGTCCTGGATTTAACCAGGACACACTGGACCTATTGTGGATTCATGAAAACACAGATCAAAAAATTACCATTCGTCTCTACATTCTCTAGTTGTGTAGACTTGGGCTAACGCAGACGATGAATATTTTAACTGTTGAGAGTGTAAACGTGAAACCAAACGGACCCGCAAGGGTCCGTTTGGTTTCATGTTTACGCTCTCAAAGAGTTACATCTGGTTAACCAACTTTCCATTGTTTAGCCTGCATGGGGACCACCTGGAACCCTCTTAAAGACAGGGTATCATGCTAATATCAACTTTTTCTCATTTTAACTATGACAAAGTTGTGATAACATTCGAAAATGCAAACATATGGCTATATAAAGCCGTTTCGATGCTGTTTCAGGTCGGAGGACACTCTTCTGAAAAAACCCTCCCACCAGCTCGGAAAAGCCCGACCCAAAACAGCGCGTCACCAGTGGAACACGCTGACGTCACACCCCTAGGAAACACATGTTAAAAACTCCTCGGAATTCCATTATTTTAGCGTCATGTTAATGAAGTAAATAAAAATCTTTTTTGGTTAGCATGACCAGGGACCGCTATACTATGCACTCGAGATTTTTTGTAAATAATCCGCCAGCCGATTTTGCATTATCTACTGGGAAACACGGCCGTGCACTCCTCGCATTTCTACACAGGCTTGGGGGGCGTGTCTTTCTTGAGTCACTGTATCCAACCTCCAGCTGGTTCCAGCGGGCCACGCTCGCTAGCCTGCCCATGAAGAGATTACGTCTCTCGGGCAGGCTTTTGAGTTTACTCGGTGTCGGTATGGGGGGGAAATAGACAGAGTTGCGATATTGAGGGGGCAGAAAATAGTCTGGTTACGTGGTTCATGTACTTGCGCGAGCCCATAGACTCTAATGTATGTAGTAACTTCTTCTTGGCTGTTTGGCTTGATAGCCTAGTCACCTAGCAGTGGCACCGGCTTAGCGGCTACTGCTACTGCTAGTACCGGGCTGTAATGGCGGCGGCGGCGGCTGCATCCTCTCCCGAGCCCCCCTCTCGCTCTAGCCCTATCGTGTGCATCGAGTGCCGCATGCAGAGTTACGACCCCAGTGCTTTTGGAGCGATGGGTCTGTGTAACAAATGCAATGCGATCTCTGTGCTAACGGAGAGGCTGATCGAGCTGGAGGCTCTGGTTAAAAGTGCTAGCGGTGGTGCGGCTGGCTCGCCCACCGCTCGCACCCGGACACAGGGACGCCACCGTCAGCCGCGGACCGCGGCTGATCGGGGTCCCCACGAATCAGATCGTGACGGCGGCTGGGTGACTGTTACTGGAAGGAAGCGTAGTCATACACATAAGCACACGGGACACCAACCACTCCACGTTTCAAGCAGCTTTTCCCCACTCACTGCTACACCCAGACTCGCCATACAAACGGCCGCGGGTCGACAAGACAGTCAAGACTACAACTCTGGTTATTGGTAGTTCTATAGCAGGGGTTTTCAACCTTTTTGACACCAGGGACCACCATTTATTCAGCATTTGAGCCACGGACCACCATTTGATGACATTTTTTGGTTTCGTTCACAATTCCAGGCTGAATTTTGCAAACAAAACAGTGTAGACTTCTTAATTATATAGTGCTGCTAATTCAGAAGAATATTTTTAACTCGAGAGTGTAAAAATGAAACCAAATGGACCCGCAAGGGTCCATTTGGTTTCATTTTTACATTCTCAAGAGTTACATCTAGTTAACCAACTTTCCATCATTGAGCCTGGGGACCACCTGGAACCTTCTCAAGGACCACTGGTGGTCCCCGGACCACCTGTTGAAAACCCCTGTTCTATAGTAAGAAACGCTTTGAGGGGAAAACTGGTCTGATAGGGAGAGACATCCAACTTGGGACGGTGCGAGGCTCATCTCTAGAAACATGGACAAATCTATAAACAAGACAAATCTATAAATAAAGCATGACAACCCAGAGTTGAGACCAGAAAGCAGGGTTGCGGTCCTACACTCTACCCTGTGCTTCCTCTAGTGCAGCTCCCATCTCGGAGCGGAGGGACGGAGCAGAGAGTGGGAGCTAGAAGAACATTAGTTAGTCTCTATAAAAGTATTATTGTCGCACCTCGATCGCAACGCGTGTGTGCGTATGCACCAACGCACATGTGATCTTGAAGATCATGACAACTAAGCAGCTGATCGCTGCCAAATATAATTTAATTGTATTGTATTTGGGTAGGCTATCCTACTACTATGCTATGCTATGCTACTGTGGATAACTTTAGCCGGAAGCTGAGCTGCACGACCTGCTCGCCGAAGTTGGCCGAGCGTACCACTGTATACGTCACGCCAAGGCGCGTTCGGCTCTTTTCCCGAATGCAACCTTTTCAGGGAAGCAGGGGGGGGCGCTCAACTTCTTTCTTCAACTCTGCCTATATATTGTATTTTTTCTGAAACGACTTTTTTTCTGGACATCTTTAGGGGGTCATTGATAGATATGCGTCATTAGTTTTTAAAGGAAATATCCGTGATACCTACTCTCTTAAGGACCACTGGTGGTGCGCAGACCACTGGTTGAAAACCACTGATACAGGAGACAGGAAAGGGGTGAGGTAGGGGGAAAGATATTCCATAAGTCGGCCTGTTGCTCTCCCACCTCCCACGGTAGAGTTTGCGCATGTAGAAGAATTGTTATTTTGACTTGTCTGCCAGTTATATCTCCTACACAGCACCCCATGATTCATCACAGCATGGCATTGTAGTCAAAGCCGTATCCAACGACAACAACAACAACAAGTCGTCACTTATCATTCAACAAAAGTTGGCAACCTGCTTTCTATACCGAATACCAAATATAGGAAACAGATGGTAAAGTCCTAGCAGTCCTTGTGGGGTTCCAGGAGGTCCCCAGCTAAATTCATAAATATTATATCATCTTGGCTAAGCTCAGACACAGATATATACTATATATAGGTTAAATATATAACAAATTAGGGGTCCTTGAGAGAGCAGAGCCATGCAAGAATGCCTTTCTTGCTTTTCAGGCACAAAACAACAAAGCTTTGTCAATACCGTGCCTTCTAGAGGAAAAAAAGGCGAAAGAAACACCTCATGTTATGTTCTTGCTTGTTTTTCTTGTTGCTTTTGGCCTATAGCTCTCTAAAGGGATTTTGTGTTATGCTTTATAGACAGCATTGTATCCGACATGCTTGGAATACCGTGACTTTTCTGGATACTGTACGTTTTTCAACAATGTTTTCAAACTCCTGGAGTTTACATGGAGTTAATGGACAATGGAGTTCTGTTTACACAGTCATTGGACATCACGTCGCTACTCTTTTTGGCGGAGGAGCTTATTAAGGTTGGCTATAGTAAGGCTACACATTAGAGCTGAGGAGAACAATGACAGAGGGTAGCCTACTGTTTATCCATGTAAACTAGATCAGCACTCGGCACAGTGCAAACTTGCACGTTGTGCACAAGTAGGCAAAGGGCTACTCGCACAAGAGCGGGGGGAGCTAATACTTCAATAATTCAGCTGTAAAGGTCTTTTACTTAAGTCACCATTATGAGTACCATGAGGGACGACCGACCGTGCACTACCGCGTAACGATCGCTTAACTTGCCCCTGGTCTGCTCATCCAAGTAACTAAAATAATGTGTGCGTTTGTTTGTGATTGTTAAGAGCACATGAGCGTGAATGCACATGCACGTGCAGAAACCGCAGTAGCAGTAAGTGTGCAATAAGTGCTACACATTACGGCGTTACAGTGTGACAACTTCCGGTCCTTTTCATACTAAATAGCGACCTGCAGTCGCAACATTATCAAGGTCTTGCATGAGTGCAGAGAGGCTAAATGCTGTCAACCGGCTCAAATGGCGAATAGACGCTGGCCCTTGCTATGAAAAGGGATGAACGTGCTCTGTAGAGAGGCCTTGCTGTCCCTGCCAACACTTCCCTCCTCCTCCCTGCTCCTTTGGCCGTTTAATCAAGGGGCTCATCAGAAACTATAGGGAGAGAGTGCCGCAGGGCCGGCAGAGGAAGAGGCAGCATCAATCAGGGCCCTCATTCAGTGGTTCGCCCGATGACTAGCCACTTGTGCAGAGACAAGAGAGCGCGAGAGATAGAGAGAGAGACCCGGCGAAGAGGGGAAGCTCTGTGGACACAGCTGCCTCGTCTATAGAAGAAAGCGGGCCTTTTTTTCTTTGCCCAGCAAGCGCAGAGGGCGGCAGGGACAATACGGGAATTATGCCTCGTAAAAAGGGAGCCATTATCACCCTCCTTCCCCACCTCGTTCTCTCGCTTGTGCGCGCGCTTATAGGCGAGTCTGGCACCGGCCAATGAACGAGAAGGAGGTCGTTATTACAGACTTGTACTTCTCTTTTCACCTTATTATGGTCCGAGGGAGGCGATTGATGAGATGAAAGACCCCATCTGCAGTGGAAAGAAAAGAAAGAAGGAAAAAAGACGATGTAAATGAGATAGGAGACGTTTTCTTAGTGTGAGAGGGAGAGGGATGGCGAGTGCACGGAGAGGAGGCCGAGAAGTGACGTGGCGTTGAAATCTGCAGGAAAGAGATGGAGAGAGAGAAAGAGACAGAGAGACAGAGAGGTGAAGGAAGAAAAATCGCCCAGCTCACCCCCGGCTTGTGTTGTCATGGTAACATGGAACGACTTTTTGACAGATGTTATTTGGGGAGGATATAGTGTCGACAGTCGGAGCATAGCTGTGGAGGAGAGGAGAGGAGAGGAGAGGAGAGGAGAGGAGAGGAGAGGAGAGGAGAGGAGAGGAGAGGAGAGGAGAGGAGAGGAGAGGAGAGGAGAGGAGAGGAGAGGAGAGGAGAGGAGAGGAGAGGAGAGGAGAGGAGAGGAGAGGAGGCAGAACACGTGATAGTGTGCTAGCAGGTTCCCAGTTTGAATCCAGGCAACAAATCACAAAACAAGTGTTTGTTGTTCTCCGATGCTGCCCGTGTTTTTCACCTGCAGGCACAAATGAAGAGAGGGCAGTGCTCGCACCTGAAAATGTTAAAGCGATTATTTTTTATTATACTGCATATGCCTGTATTAAAAACAGCTTTCCTTTACAAACATTTTTGCTGGACATTTGTTTGCCTAAGGAGAGCTGAGCAGTCCTGCCCCCTCGTGACGCCACTGCCGGCTCCAGAAATGATTTCCCCATTCATTTTCCTTTAGACTTTTCGAAAATGATCTATACTGTATATAAAGACGATTACGCGGCAGACAAAGCCAACTCGGGTCGTGACAGATCATGACATTGTATTAATATAAATTCTCTGGTATCTGTAATTGACTAACAGACCAACAGAAATTGTGGTTAGTCTCTGTATTTACTAGTCCATATCGGGGTAAGCTTGAGAACAGTCAGTCTGAGGTGGCAGTGTGCTGTACTGTACTGTATGGAGAGAGGAGTAGTGAGGTACAGTACTATTGTACCTCACTACCATCTCTCTCTCTCTGCCTCTTACACTAGCTCATGTGACTCCCCCATTATGAGTCTGAGGACACATTCTGATCACACATTCTGAGGATGCAATCTCTCGTTAGGAGAAAAAAACAACAACAACATCCGCAGCCTCCCCCCTCCATCCCCTATTTGTAACCATTAAAGTTAGCCTTGCAGATCGTTTTAATTATAAAGCCTGGCAGGTGGCGGAAGATGGCCTGGTCACTGGAATGGCTGTGACATTTGAATGAAATCTGTTTCTCTGGGAAATAATTGGATCATGGCTGGCTGGCTGACAGCCTTGGATAGGCGTTGGGTTCCTGCTCTCTCTCTTTCTGCCTTAGTAATGATGTAGAGCACATGCAACGTACAAAAAGAAGAAAATCGTAATAAATATATTCCTGGTTGAAACCATGCTGCAGTCCTGGTGGAAGGCTATCATCTTAGAACTGTAGAGTGAGTATAAGGGCCATATATGGGGCCACATAACTGCATTACTAGGGTTCAGTCAAGCCTGGAAGGGCAGATTCCAATGTTTCTCGTAGTTTTGCAGGTCACCAAACAACACTCACTAATAATGTTGTAGTCGAGACCACCAAAATCGAGACCAAGAGCTAGGGGGGTCAAGAGCAAAATGAGACTATGAGACAATTACAGACTTGGTCAAGATGAGATCAAGACTCAAGACTAGCACCTATAGGGTTCGAGAACAAGACCAAGGCTGAGACCTTGAGGTCAAGGCCAAAAAGACAATTTTTGATTGTTCTGTAGTAATAGTACAACATAACACATTACAGAGACTTTAGTTGTTACTATACAATACTAACTGCCGGTTTGCAGACTGCTGGCAATATGCGTGTCCTCCAGTGCTGCACTCTGTATAAGACAGCTGTCTTTATGAATGGGCTCCTCGGTCCGCACAATGGGTTATAGGACATTTCCTTTGCATTGTCTCGTTTCGAGTGGTCTTGGTGGTGAAAGAGACATTTGCTTTGAGATCGTGACAAGACCAAGACAAACTGAGGGTGAGACCAAGACAAAACCACGAGACAAATGAAGTGCAGAGCGGCGGGACCGAGACCAAGACAAGACAATTGAGGGCGAGACAAAAACAAAACCAAGACAACGAAAATTTGTCTTGAAACTGGTCTTGAGACGAAACAATGTCTACATGTCTAAACGAACTACAACACTACTCACTAAAAAGAACACAGTTGGATGGATGCACTGGCGTGCACAGGGGCAGGTGCTCAAATGTAACCAGGAGGGCACCCAGGAGGGCGGAAAATTGAGTTTTGGGGGGTTAAAAACGCATAGAAAACAGCATTTCAGCATCTTTTTGCTCTTTTAAAAAGGGCATGTTGGTCCAGAGAGGGCCACTAGGGGGTGCTCAAACCCCCTTGACATCTATGTATGCACGGATGGATGGATGGATGGATGGATGGATGGATGGATGGATGGATGGATGGATGATTCAAATAAACATGAAAAATGCACATGACTAATTACAGCTGGCAGGTGGTTAGATGGGTGGGTACTAGTGAATGCTTTCCTTAATCTCCAGTGGGCCTGAACAGCAATCTAAACTTAATCTAGCCTTGATCCTGCAGTGCATTGCAAAGCCATGAGTATTAAAGTCTTTTTTATATATATACACCAGCATATTTGTTTTTGGCTTTTGTGCCTTTTTTATTGATAGTCAACAACCCAGCAAAGGACGTCATGAACAAGACTAATATAAGGGGAGAGCCTATATCATGTGGCAGGCTCTGGACCATTAATTAGGCCAACGGGCAGCCCAAACTCAGAGATTTTAAAGAAAGATACATAGAAGATAAGGATGGGGGGGGGGGGGGGGGTATAACTTTGCTCTTCCCCTTGAAGAGCACATCACTTTTAACACCACACACACACACACACACACACACACACACACACACACACACACACACACACACACACACACACACACACACACACACACACACACACACACACACACACACACACACACACACACACAGACAATAAAGCTCCTCTGTGGTGAGGAGAGAGCTGCATGGTTTGTAGAGTGACAGCAGTGAGAGCTAGTGCGCGCTCCTTATCTTTGCTCTGCTCTATTATTCCGTTCTGCAATTGCTTTAACTTTTCTCTGTCCCACACTTCCCTTCTTCTGGCCGAAGCCTGTAGTGTTTATTCAGGCAATTACACATGCACGCACGCACGCACGCACGCACGTTGCACTGACACAGACACGCACTTGAAAAACCACTGCAGCCCTGCAGTGTACCAAACCAGTGGTACGCAATCACTTCTGCGTCAGGCCCACTTGAAACTCTCAAAAGCGTGCGGAGCTAAAAGCTTTTGAGCATGTCGGGGTCTGCTATTTCCACAATAGCGATACCACAATAGCAGTAGCAATACCACAATGTAAGAATACATTTCTCCGCTGTCCCCCCATCTAGATCTCAAAGCAAACTGATAGCCTTTGTAACATTATTAACAAGTCGCCTAGGCTAATACTTGAATTGGGATGGAAGTGGTCAACCTCACCCTCCCTCCCACACACAAGTGCAACGGATAAGAGAGATGTTATTATAATTTACAATTTGAATAACTTACATGTGCACAAATGAGAGGTTCTGTAACAAAATATGGGATCCTATCCTGGCTTATACAGGGAGAAATATTTTGACAGTTATTCGCAAATGAAACTTCAGGCCATCGACAGTGTTGCAATGTAAATATATGTATTTACTCAAGTAACTGAACTATTTCTGGGTATAGTGAACTTCTGGGTGTAGTGGGTAACAGGAAGGCCTGGCCCAATTTGCCCAAATAATACTCGGCCCTGAGTATAGACAAAGTTACGCCGTTGCAAACTCTGTTCACTTCATGGGATCAGTCCAATGGCGACCTTTTTTGCTGATAGTGTACAAATGGAACCAAATGGACCTGCTAGGGTCCATTTGATTCACATTTGTACACCCAGGAAAATTTTGGAAATGTCCCTGTTTTATCACTCTTTCAGGCTGTAACAGCCCTCCCGAGAGCTCAGTTTTCTGATCCCTCAATGTCGCAACATTTCGGCTGGTCCGAGTATTATTTGGGCTGAGATTTCATGTATTCGTGTAGTGTGCTGGGAAGAGTACTTCGGCTCCTACACTGGGCTCTTTTACTTTTCTTGATTTTTTTTTCAACTTCTTTGTTTACCCGGAGGTAAACATTGTACTTTACTTCACTATTTGACAGCTTTAGTTATACTTTTACAGCTCTGGATTATTAATGAACACTAAATGATACATGATGGTGTATTGTTATAGGTTAATCTTCTGCAGCGACACATAAACTCATTCAGATCAGCCCCACCATTACCGGCTGCAACGGTAATGTGATGAAACACATTAATGCCTTCTCCAATAATGTGATTGTGAAATGGGCTATTATGCACCATGAGTCATATAATGAGTTTAGTTTGTTACGTTTCTTTATGCCAATACTTTTGTACTTTTTTGTCATTTTGAATACTTTTACTTTTTTTAGTATTCTCTAATTTCTACATATTGATACAATGAGTCAGGAGAATGATGGCTTTCATTTTTGCATTGCAAATTTTCAGGGATATAAAGCCTGTAGCTTGGATTCCCCAGCGATGATGTCACTGGAAGGGTTTCTGAACTGCCCTCCTGTGAGACACAGAATAGGAAAAAAATGCGGTATTTTATCATTTACATTAGTGAGGACCTATTAAGTAAAATATGAATGTTTCTCTAGTGTGTGTGTGTGTGTGTGTGTGTGTGTGTGTGTGTGTGTGTGTGTGTGTGTGTGTGTGTGTGTGTGTGTGTGTGTGCGTGCGTGCGGGCTGTTCAGAGCTAATCTTGGAGAGGTTTTCGTAACAGAAACCAGCATATTTTATACATTTCCATTGCTGAATATTATCCACGCTTATTTGTACAGGTTTTGAGCATGTCTGAGGTTGAACCAACAGAGGCTTGAGGGTGCACTCGTTTGGAAATTGCAAGATAAATGACGAAAGGGTGGTGGGGGGGCAATTGGGCAAAACAAACATGGTTCTTCAGGTAGATTAAAGTGTTGCACGGTATAATCTTCAGATTCAGTGAACCCGATAGAGCAGACAAATGTAACCGATACATTTAAATGGGTCAGATCTTTAACTGACAAATCTGTGAATCTTTTCTGAATGGGTGTGTGATGAAAATGGATGATACGACTGGTTGTTTTGGCTTCTAGTGGGTATAAAGGGATATTAAACATTTATTTAATAAATTGGATTTTAATTTCATACTGGATCCCTTTAACAGGTAGGAAGGAAGTGTGGGTTTTTGTAAGACGGAAGTGTAGAGTCGAGAGAGAGAGAGAGAGAGAGAGAGAGAGAGAGAGAGAGAGAGAGAGAGAGAGAGAGAGGCGGGGCAAGCGAAAGGGGGCCTGGTGTAACTAACGTTTTTACATTTGACCTCTCTCAGAGTTAAATGAAACGCAGAGGATGTTTTAGCGCGTGGGATGATTAAGGGCCCTGTGCCACGTGAGTGCTGCAGAGGGGACCCAGGGGACCGCGCAGCTCATAGGCCCGCGGCACAGTGAGTCAACAGCCAGCACCAGTTAAGATGTTGTGTTTGCCAACTGCCGGGATTTTTGAAACAGATGCAGCGCTCTTTCCTCGGGGTGATGCTTTCATTAAATCTCAGCGCGCGGCGCATGCGTGCGTTCGTTGGTGAGAAGACGCCTGTGAGAAAAAAAAAAACATTATTTAGAGGTGCTCTGTGAACAACAAAATGCCAAAGACATGCCGAGATATTGACATTAGTTCTCTCTTTTCTCTGAAACAGATTTGTAAATGCACACACCCTCGCACGCACCGCACGCACATACACCCACCCCCTCCAGCTCTTGGTTTTATGTTGCATTATTTGTGTGTGTGTGTGTGTGCTCTTTTGTCTCCCACTGCGATACGGTGTACTACGAACGGATGATAAGAGGCAGCAGCGCCCAGAGGGCGAAACGAACGCCCCAATCCTATAAGCCCAGCCCTTTTCAAACGACAACCCATTCCTTTTTTTCCTTTACTGCCGCTTTTCTTCAAGCGCTGTTCCATTGTTGCGCATTCCTTCGCCTCTGCGGTTTGATGTCGTTCTTGTGATAAGGCAGTCGCCAGTGTTGCGTAGTAACGCCCTATATTAACACAATTTCCGCGTTTGCCGTAGATCTACTCTCATCAAATATAGTGTTATAGCCTCCTCTTGCCAGCGGAGAGATCCAAATAAGAGACGGACTGGAAGCTAGAGTAATAAGAGAGTAGCAACGTGCTTTGATCTCGTATCTCACGCTTCGCCTCTGCACTGTGCTGTCAATGCGGATGGGCAAGAGTGGTTTGTTTGGAACCATGTAAGTTCCAAACAAGCGTTGCGTGCGCTGGTTACCCATCGGCACTCCGACGCACCCCCATTCCGACACACCTCCCTTCCGAAGCACCCCCATTCTGACGCACCCCCATTCCGACGCACCCCCATTCCGACGCACCGCGATTCCGACTCAACACAACCCCGCCCCGCCTCCTAACCATTACGCACAGGCTAGGCAACGGCGCGCAGAACAGAACGCGAGTCTTTTTTTCTTCTCTCGTTTTTTTAAATGTAGCCTGAATACAGAACTATGATCCGCCGGATTGCACAATGCCACAGCGCAGCCACATACATGACAGTCGATGGTCGGAATGGCGGGGTGTCGGAATGGCGATCTGTTCCCGCGTGGGCTTTTCAGCCAATAGCCGGCATCAGGTGCGCTTTTCAGCCAATCGTGACTCTCTTATTACAGATACTCTACCGAAAGCAACATCCTGTGTGCCGATCTAAAATGTCCCACCGGAAACATAGACCGAAATATGAAATATGATTTTTATATGAAAATCGCTGGCAGGAGCTACCTACAAAGAGGGAGGGAAAAAGAGGGCAAAAAGCATTTTAACCATCAGTAATGCTGCCAGAGTTACTGTGTTTTCATTGTGGAGTAGGTAGGTGCCCTCAAAACAATATGTCAAATCCAATTCTTTGCAGCTAATATAGAAATGGATAGAAATCTTTTTGAGGGGCGTTAGCCCCTCCAATGCAGTGCTTTGTGTGCATGTGTGTATGTGTATGTGTCCATAGCACAGAATGTAATATGATTGGTTGAATGTGATGATGTACGTACAGTATGTATGATAAGAGGTCCAACTTACGACTTACTTTACTTGAGTCTGATTTTCTTTTTTCTTTTCTTGTCCCCCCCCCCCCCACCCCCCCCCCCCCACACACACAAATGCTTGGTATTTATTTGTCCGGCGTGGAAACAATTATACCAGAGCAGCTCGATCAATGACACGGGAGTTATTTTGCGTACCATCACGGCTTTATTTTTTTCTGCACAGCCCGGCTCCGTCAACAATGGGCCGTGACAAAGACAAAATACCATGGATAATGTTCATCAGTGCCCACAAAGGATTGCTTTAGAGAGAGGTTTCTGGGGGTCACTCTGGTGCCAAGATCTGTGGCTGTGCTATTAATAACAACCTAAAGGACCGTGGTGTTAGAGAGGGGTCTTGTTTAGTCCTCTGCATGAGCCAGATCCAGGTGGACCCATGATAGGAAATGGAGACCATAGCCAGGGGTTTTTTGCCATTAGGCAGACTAGGCAGTTGCCTAGGGTGCCATGAGGGTAAGGGGGCGACCATGAGGGGATGATGACAGGCTAATATGGACAAATACATTATACCTATCCTCTGTAACTAGAATTGAACAAACACATATAATATGTTCTTTAGTTTAAAAATAGTTCATATTTTTTTCCTTTGGGGGGGGGGGGGGGGAGATTTTTTTACAGGAGATTTTTCTGGAGCCTCCCCTTACCAAAGGGACCCGTAAGGGTCCATTTGGTAAGGGGGGCTACAGGGAAAATCTTGCCTAGGGCTCCAAATTGCTTAGAAACGCCACTGACCATAGCTGTCGGAGCTTTAATCTCATTTAATATTCCAGTAAGTAAATAAAATATTTTCGGTTTCTTGATATTGCCGTAGATCTACCGTACGCTTTATCTGCGCTCTAGCGCGACAGACCTTTTCAAGTGGTGACATCATCCCTGTGCGCCTCGTATCTATTTCTGTTTAGTAGAACGTCTGTATGACTTAACGGTTTAAAAATGTGGATTTAACAATGAAAACACATCTCGGGCAACTCATTAATCACAGCAAAGCTGATCTACAATTAAGTAATGTTGAGAATAGCCGATTTACCAGCTCACAACAATGTGAGCTTGTGGATCTGCTATTTTAAGAATTGTTTGTCTTCGTTTGATACCAATAAACATGGACATAAAGTATAGGGTAAGATTGTGCTTGTTCCATTGATCCAAGATGGACATGCACCCATCTACCTCCAAACCATCTCTCTCTCTCTCCCTTCTCTCTATCTCTCCCTCTCTCTGTTTCTCTCTCTCTCCCTCCCCCCTCCACATGCCTCCTTATTGCGATAAAGGAAAACACACATAAATCCACCAGATCAGCAGCCATCATTGTGGCTTCATTTGGGACGATCTCTCGTAAAACCGTGATGTCACACCACACCTCTCCTTCCTGACCTCCGCAGGGGCCAGCGAGTGGGCCGTAAATCTGACAGCAATCACCCACGCTCATACACAAACGCACAGATGCACTCATGCATGCCTGTACGCATGCACACGCACACGGACATCTCCAATTTCTAATACCTTTACCTGCACTACTATAGTTAATTTGCAGATTTGGATTATTATTACAAAAACATCCAGCAACCATTTATCAGCCCTGTTTTATCTAGTATTTTCAAAAGAGTTTACAAGAAAAGTTGGAATGAGACATTCAGCATAATTTATACGTTTGGTATACTGTGGTAAAAAGATTACTGCACCAAATAACTTTACTCAATACATTACTTTTAGCATAGTGTTTATATTACAGCAGGCTATCTATACTTTTACTGAAGTAAAACAAAACAGTATGGAATGGCAAACAGAGGTAATGAGGTCAGAGAAACTGAGTTCTCAAGTCAGTTAGTTCTCAAGCCATTTCATTTCAAGGACCCTCATATTACTCACATTACCGAGCAATAAAGGGTCCATTTATAACCCCAAAAATAGGCGATGCATGCAGATGGGCTAGTTAGTTTTTGCCACAACATCCCTGTGCCCCGCTGTCTCTCTCTCTCCCTGTCTCTCCCTGTCTTTGTCTCTCTCCTTGATGAACAAGGACCTGATAAAACTCATATCAATGTGGACCGGCCTGGTTCAGTCTGGCCTGCCGGTAATTGCCTTTCCTTCAACGCTTCTACCCCTCAGCTATCTGCTGTTTTTACTCTTCCAGATACTTCCTGTGTGTGCGTGTGCACGTGTGCATCCGTGAGTGTGTGTGTGTGTGCAAGCAGGTGCCTGTGCGTGACATAACACATTGCACTCTCTCTCTCTCTCTCTCTCTGCTGCACTCTTTCTCTGTGATGTAATTTACTATAATTTTACGTAATCCGTCGGGTTCCCATCAGTGATTTCCGTAGATCTACACTTATAAAACATAGGTTTGACCACTGCCATTGACTTGGATCTACGACAATCTTTGATTAGTTGCGCTATTGTTTGATACGATCCTGATGTGAGCGGGCGCTAGCCTTATCTTGTCAGCCGAGGGACTCAAATAAGAGACGAACCGGAAGTAAGCTGTGCGCCGATCTAAAATGTCCGACCGAAAAATGCCTGAAAAATGCCTGTATTAACCAGCCACAAATATCGAACTATTCTTATGTCGAACTATATAGCGTACAGTATGTCCCCAGCACCGACAGCGCTCGCACGCTTGACATATTGTGCTCGTCCTTCGACTGTGAGCCTCTGATGTCAAAACAAGACTGAGTGTTGTAAAGCGTCCGTCTGCTACACGAGGAAACGAGAAATGTCCTCCATTATTCCTGCCCCGGCCTCCACCCGCGGAATCAAGCGGACGTCAAAGCGATGCGGAGCGAGGTCACGAGGGCTACTTTCAAAAAGGTAATTTGCCTGATGGGGGATTCTTCAAGGAGAAGGTTTGCGGTGCGATAATTGCACAGGTGTAATGTAGATGCCGTCCATGTTGTACCATGTTTGAGGGTCAGAGGGTCAGATATGCAGCACGCGTCTTCTTTAATCCCAGAGCATTCTCATAGAAACCAGGGCCGGATCTGATGCTTTACTTGACTAATAAAAGTCCTGTCACCGAAAATAGTAGGGGTGCGAAGTCGCCCCCTGCCCCCCCAACTGGGAAATGTTATATCCGCACGTCAAACTCAGACGGAGGGAAGCTAAACGGAACGGAAGGTTGAAAGTGGTTATAAGTCTATCTATGACTGTCTTATTAAAACACTAATTATTTATGTACTGCAAGCATTTGGCCTACATGATGGTCTAGCTGCCTCTGCTTTCCATGTCATTAAAGAATAATTCTGTGCTAGAAGGCTTTTTTTTATCCTTTTTTGCAGGTTAAAGCTCCTTATTGGCCATTTCCCCTACCCCACTATAAGCTTAGAATGGGGCTATGGGATTTTGTTCAAATTCACCCATCTCCATCGCTCCAAAGTGCTTTTTTTTTAACTACATACCCTCTCTTCATAATATCAACTGTATGGGTAGCATGACACTTTACTACTTAATGGTGTTGCTATGAGTGGCGTTTTTTGCCATAAGGCAGACTAGGCATTTGTCTAGGGCGCCATGAGGGGAGGGGGGAGAGGGCAACATGCTTTAAAAGGATACCAGGCTAATAAGCCTCATATGGATAAATACATTGTACTTGTCCTCTATAACTTGAAGTGAACTTTTAAAACACATAATATGTTCTTTAGTTTAAAAATAGTTAATATTTTATCCCTTGGGGGGCGTCATTTTACAGGAGCCCCCCCTTACCAAATGGACCGTAAGGGTCCATTTGGAAAATCTTGCCTAGGGCTCCAAATTGCTTAGAAACGCCACTGGTTGCTATGGTTCAGACGCCTTACGAGGGGGAAAGTGGTGGCTGTATGGCTGAAACACGACAAAGCTATTACTATGCAGTAAAGTGTGAGTGTCAACACACTGTAGACATTTTGAAGAGAAAAAAAATATATACTGTATATAATACCGGCGGTACCCAAAAAATGCAATTTGAAGCTTATGGTGAGGTATGGGAAACATCCAATAAGGAGTTTTCTTTCACAAAATAACTGGACCACTGTATTGGATATGAATCAACTGCAAAAAGAATTAAGAAAGCCTTCTAGCACGGAATTCTCTTTAAACACTATAACATACAATGTACGACAGAAAAGAAAATACAACACTCACCCACCTATATATTTACGTGATTATTAGTTTCATGAGTAGGGTGTGCTTGTTTATATATAAAAAAAGAGCTTGAAATGTCGAGGCTACACTATGGGGAGATTATTTCCAGCCCAGAATTGAACATTATTTTCTCTTTAAAATGACAGCCAGGGATGCAGTCAGAGAGATATTGTGTCGTTACAAAACCCCAGGACTCTTCTTTAACTCCCCAAAACACACCACCAGAACCAAACCGTGAGTTTGCTTTGGACAAAAAAAAACTCACTGGGAGGACCAGTGAGTATTGCTTTGGACAAGGATAAAAAAAGACTCACGGCAGACTTGGCTCGGCAGTACACAGACAGCAGCAGAGTATGTTTACACACAAAAAAATTGTACCGTATTTTATATTGTTGCTGGCAGAAGCATCTTCTTCTGATATCGTTTTTGAATATACATTTTAATATTATTTTGTAAATGAATGCCCTGCTGGTTTTAAATTTGAATTGTGAAAAGTAACAGTTTCAGAGATTTGGACATGGCGATATACACCTCTAATGTAAACAAGTCATTATAGGCAAGTAAAAATGAATTTGCAGCAAAAATAGCAGGTATAAAAGCTCAAAACCTTGTAAGATAGGTTGTTCAGTTCTCATTTTAACCTATTTCCACTGTTCGATTCCGACTCGCTTTTTTCAGGCCCAACCACTCCAGGCCAGGCCCACCCAAAACTGAAGTTCTGGCTGCGCCCCTGGTAACCATCACATAAAACTGATGCTGACGCCTGACATTTCACTGTAAAAAAAAAAGAAAAAGAAAAAGAAAAGCAAAGTACAATCAATAGCAAAATGCGCCACAAAGATTACTTTGTGGAGTCGTTTTCAATTTTAATTCCAGGACAATGATTGTTATGTTGATGGATCACCCCCTCCAAAGGAAGCATCCGCTGCAGGAAGTCCATCCAAATCGAGTTCATCGGAGTGCAAAGTCGTAAGCGTCCGCCCACAACGTTTTCCCGATCCCATTCTCCCTGCGTCTAACCATTATTGACAAGCGAGGGAGAAACTGGGGCCCTGGGGGGGAGGATGGAGGTGGAGGTGGGGATCTTGGCCCGCTGTGCGATTTCGTTTGATCAATCAGACAGGTGACACAGGGCCAGGCGCGGGGTCCTATCACTAATGACATTTCTAACAAAGCTCGTCAGAGCCCCCTCCGTCTGGCTGGCCCGATGCTGATAATCTGTTTGTCTTTAGCCCTCAGCGGCAGTCAGAGCAAGGGGACAGGAATCATTATTATCTGTGGCCCCGCGACCCGCCGTAATATGAGAAGGACCACATCAGAAACCTGAGTTACGTTAGCAAGTCCACACATTGGCGTGTGTGACGCGTTGTCTGATTGGGTGATGTTAAAATGGCTATTTTGGTGAGATTTGGTCAGTGGTGCATTTACTTGTGGTTTTACTTAACAGCCTAAGGGCCGTAGACGTAATTACAAGCTGAAGACAAGCCCCTTATACCAGTGGTCAGTGGTTGCCGAAGTCGTAAAGATGAATTTTGTTTAATACATGGATGGGATCGTTTTCACTGAGAAACTGCACACACACACACACACACACACACACACACACACACACACACACACACACACACACACACACACACACACACACACACACACACACACACACACACACACACACACACACACACACACACACACACACACACACACACACACACACACACACACACACATGTGCAGTGCACGGTATTTAGGTCCATATGTGAGCATAATGTGACAATTGGCGGCCAGGTTGATTTATTTTCACTTCATTATGATGAATTTGGCATTTCTGGCGTCGCAACTGCTAAGAAGCTGTGTGTGGAAAGCAAATTCACCTGGATGTGACTACATGAGTTATGATGGTGCTCTTTAGTGTCTGAATAAACTTTCTTTGTATTTGTATAGGCTACATACTAAAAGAGCGAGACTTTGGGAGCTGTTTTACATAGGCCTATATGTACAGTAAGTCAATGAGGAGCATATTTTGAATTATCAATTCCTAATTACAAGAATTGTCTTTCCTTGTCCACATTTGGAATTACTGAACATCATTTCAAGGTAACTACCTGAAAAAAAAAAAACCTCAACAAAAGTGTTCTTACCCTTTAAAGAATAAATCCATGGGGACTGATTCAATGAGCTACACTGGGTTTACTGTAAGTGTTTCACTGTACTGGTACATAATATAGAACACCCTGCCATGCCAGGTAGAGAAAAGTCCTATTCGGTTCAAATTATGCCTTGTATCTCTGTAGTCTCATTACTGTGAGTCCCAAGTTCCAACCATGGTATCAAATTACATAACTACTACCAAAGGTGAAGACAGTGAAGCTCCAACTGCTCCTAACGAGTAGGTTGGTGTCTGGCATGTGTGGTCTCCCTCGCAGTAACCCTAACTAATTTGGTTTCATGTTTACGCTCTCAAAAGAGTTACATCTGGTTAGCTGGGGACCACTTGGAACCCTCTCAAGGACCACTGGTTGAAAACCACTGGTATAAACGTGCCAATTGTCATGTAATAGTCAGTGTTCCTATAAGGCTGCAAACAGTCATTTAAAGTCCCAGTCTGTGTGCGTGACCACATTTTCTCTGCTTATTGGGACAGATAAGGCACTCATGAGCTTCAGGCCCAGTTAGACCAAGTAGATTATTTTATTTACCTTTTATTTTTACCATTTTATTCTGAGCATTTGGGAGGGTGAAGTCATTCCTTAAGGGAGTGTAGAAATGGAATGGAACCAGTCATAAAGTAATTAATATCAGCAAACGCCAAATTGAAAGTGATGCAAACATTAATGCGATACTAATTGCAATGTAATAATGTGATAATGTGAAATGGGACATTCTGCATATAATGAGTAAATTTTACTTTTGGTAAGTGTAAGCGCATTCCACTTGCCAATTCATTTACTCAAGTCAAATTGTGAATCGAGGCTTAAAAAAGTTGTGACAGAGTAGTTCTACAGTATTTCTACATAGTGGTATTCCTATTTTTATGTAACTTTCCACTGGACCCTGGTTGAACCCTGGTGTCGGCTGCACAAGTACTGCATTCCTCCACTACCACTACCGCTAACAGGGACCAGGGGCGGATCTAGGCATGGGCATGGGGGGGCAATGCCCCCCTAAATGCCCAGTCTGCCCCACCAAACACGATGGCATGCAAAACAACCCAAGATATTTCAAATTAAAGTAACTATATTTAAAATGATTTGAAACACTACTACTGCTACTAACTACAGCTGTGTCACCACTAAACCAACAGCATTTCATAATTGACAACAGAAAACTCTCTAAGTCAGACCTTTAGCTTCATGCATGCTGCGTGTCTGTTGAAACTGCAACAACAACTGATGTTATTGATGCTTTACTTGACTAATAAACGTCCTGTGACTGAAAATGGTATGGGGGCGGCAGGAAGCGTCACGGGCGATGAAGCCGCCACCATACCATTTTATTTTGCCCCTCCAACATGTTCTCTTGCCCCCCCAAATGGTAAATGTTATATCCGCCCCTGACAAAGACCGCCTGCATTCATGAGGAGAAATTACATTTTGACGTTCAGGTCACAATTTGTGTCAATTCGTGTCAATCCAGAAACAGGATATTGGTCAAAGATCCTCATGTACATGACCAGATGAAGGATCTAACTAGAGATGCATTCTGTCGAGTGGCCATGGCCTACTTTTGCGCGAGCAGAGCAAGTGAGCAGTGGGCTGACACCTCTAGGAGAGAACACTCAGGACATTATACAAAGCTTATCTTAATTTCATCAGTTGCCGATGGGGTAGGACTTAGCGGGGACTAAGAAAGATATTCTCTAAAAATCAAAATAACAGCCACTATGACTGAAAAATGCCCCTAGAAAATCACTAGCCTATAGTGAGGGTAGACTTTTTTTTTCTATTTCAACCGGATCAGATTTGTTCCTTAAAATGACCTGTAATATTCAATACAATATACTGTATATTACTCAATAATTCCAATGAATAGGTCATATACTGTAATATTAATAATTAATTTAATTTGGTGCTATTTGCATTAAGTAACATATTGCTCTCCTGAGTAATATTGCCAAACAATGATTTCCTATAATAATTTGCATGTTATGTTTGACTACCTCTTGGCACTCGTCCCAAATTGTAACCACCAGCATCTACTTTTACAATGGCACGCGCACACACGCGCGCACACACACACACACACACACACACACACACACACACACACACACACACACACACACACACACACACACACACACACACACACACACACACACACACACACACACACACACACACGCACACGCACGCACTCACACAGTACACAGTGATGCACGTGAGCATGCACACAAGCTAGTATGCACAAACGCACTTGAATCAAGGACATGTTCCTCAAACACACGGACATACATACATGCACACGCGCACACACACACACACATACATGCACACACGCACACACACACACACACAGCCGTTTTCGGGGTCTGGAAGTGTCTGGGATTTTGACTCCTGCCAAGTGGTGTCAGTGTACCGGTGTCAGGTCGACTCCTGGGTCTTGTTACAACCACCTAGCCTGCCCTGCCCTGCGCTGCGCTGCGCTGCCTGCGGCATCTTCTACATTGCTCTCACGTCTTTGTGAACAGCTGTGGCACAACGTGCATGTACACACACACACACACACACACACACACACACACACACACACACACACACACACACACACACACACACACACACACACACACACACACACACACACACACACACACACACACACACACACACACACACACACGTGTGTGGCGAGTGACCTCACTCCATGTTGTAATAGGGGAAGCAATTTCACCTGCATGTGACACAGTCTTGTGGGCAAAGAAGGTCTGCATTGATGTTCCCCGGCAGCATTTCTCCTGTGGCCTGCACACATACCACTTTAGCATTACAGGCTTATATATAGGAGGGTTTATATAGGTGGCTTTGTACTTTGGTCACTGTAAAATACTCAGTATTCATCTTAACCCTTTACAGGCTGCTGACGCAACGGACGTAATAGTCATTGCTTGCCAGTGATTTTCGTATCAGTATTATGAGCCGGTTGGGAGCGATCATGTTTATTGTTTATCATGTTCATAAATAAGTCAAATCAAGCAGTATTGCTGTGGCGATTGGGTTGGATTATGATCAGCAATGGACATACAGGCCGTGTGCGTGCACGTACGAGTGTGAACCCGACATTTCTGGTCATTTCTAGTTGCGTAGGACCCGATGTTACCGAATGGACCAACGGAAGACACTACAGACTTCATAGACTTCATATAACAATAATACATTATGATCATGTTTTAGGGTGGAGGAAAAAAATCATGGCACTTCATCTTTAAAAGGAAACACATTTATCTCCTTCTTCTATTATTATTTCATTTTTGCACTGCACAGTCTTTGAGCTGCTGTAGTGAATATGAATCATAGTCGGCTGAAGACCTGCCTTGGCATCTAAAGAAAAAAACAGCCTTGGCTGTACAGTACATACGAATTGGCCGTGAAACGCATCCCCGGACTCCATTTCCAAGGTGGACAGTTGCCCCGTGGCGCGCACCTCATTAATTCAGCTCCCGTAAAACGCCTGGCCAGCGGGTGGCAGGCTGCTCACCTGCCCGTCGCTGCGCCATTCCTTCTTCCTAATCGAATCCTACGTCCTGCTGTGTGGGTGTGAGATAGTGTTAAATAGTACATGAGGGCCTATAAACCCAGGAGCTTGGAATCACACTGCTCTCAGCACATCGCCTCTGTCGGGGTGGGAGCCGTAATGTCCAAAACTATTACTTTTCAGGAAATAGCAAGAGTACAGTAGCAGGACGAGTAGTAGTAGTAGGAGGCCTAATATACAATTGAGTGTGACATCATCGCGCTGAGGGAACACCCACTGAGTGGCAAAACAACTTAACACTGTTTACATTCACTCTGATTCACTTTTTCAACCAAGGTAGACTGAGCTCAGTCTGAATTGTCATATCGTTTCACTCAGACTGAAGTCCCTCTCCACCACAGCAGTTTCTGGGATGGACGGCCAATCACCTGCTGTAGTCGGATTTTCAACTAACTAACTAACAACACAGAAGGGAGGGACCCCAGTCCTTGAATCACAGGGGAAAAAAATAAGATAGTATTTTTTAAGCTGGCGATTCAGGGCTGGACCCAGGCTACAACCAAGATTCAAGTTTTAGTTAATAGAGAAAGTAAAAGATGAGTTATTTTTGTTGTTTTTTAGGTGATTTTAGTTTTTTGACAGGGGGCATTGCCCCCGCCCCATGCCCATGCCTAGATCCGGCCCTGAATAAAGGCACCCACAAGAGGGTACCGATCCAGTGTTTGAGATCCAATGCAATAAAGGCTGCTTGAGGTTAGTCTGTGGCTAAAGCCTGCAGGGCGAGACATTTGACATTATAAAGAAATAAATGGATTTCTTTTGCTTTCTTTTTTTTGTACCTGAGAAAAAGCGACTTGCTAATCTGTCACAGACATTTGCAGCCCGTAGCAATATTAAAGTAGTTACTGTATAGTTCTTTTTATTACGTGCTATGCTTTCCACCCCCAGGGCTTTGGAGTTTATGGCCAAGGTGGAGAAGTAAGCTAGTTTTTTTCCTCCTCTGCTGAATAAAGTCAGCCGTTTGATTTTTTCTTCAACTTAATGTGTTTGCAGCCTAATGCCAATAGGCTTTTTTTTCCCAACCTGACTGACTATATACTGTATAGTGTAGGACGGAGAGCAGAGCCATTATGGAAAAACTTTATATGCAAACTCTTGAAATAAAGTTAAAGGAGAATTCCACACCAAAACACATTGGGCATCAATCTACCTTGATTCCTGTGACATTCTACATAATGTCCTTGATTTTTGTCACAGATGCCCCATTTTCTACATTTTACCATGAGGTCCCGCTCCCTCAAATGCAGTTTGCATGCCCACCGGTTATTGGCCGCTGGGGACCACCTGGAACCATCTCAGGGACCACAGGTGCTCCCCGGACCACTGGTTGAAAACCACTGTTCTAGGCCTTTAACAGACTCATTCTCAGTTTGGGTGTTTTGGAACACCCAGTTATAAATGGCTATAAAACTCCTCCAAATATGCTCCGATTTCAATGAATGATGCATCACATGAAAGCTTACATCGACCCTGGCATACTTGAGCCTGAAGGCACCAGCATCGGTCAATGATACTATATTACAGTGTCATTGAAATGTTGCGAGCACCACGTCCGGGGGAGAAGGGAGGGCACGTATAATCGGCTTGCTCCAAATGTGCACTGCTCTACTCTACATCCTACTGCAAGTGTGAATGTGCGAGTGACTGTCCTTCACGTGTTGCAGGGAGGGCATCCAAGGGAGTGTGTGCTGCCCTGCCATTGAGCCGGTCAGATAGGCAGTGGTCCACAGATGCCCTTAAGCGTTATACAGTATATAGTACAGGGGAGCCCAACCAGTAGATCGGGATCTACCGGTAGATCTTGGACAAGTAGATCTCGGGAGATGTGGGGGGGAAAGAAAAAAATGGGGGTGGAGTGTGTGTCTGGGTGTCAGTCTGTCTACGAAGCGGCTCATTTGGAGGATTGTTGTCTGCTGTCTGTGAATTATGCCAACAGTATTGTTCTGCAACGTGTAATGGACTGTTCTGCAACTTATAATGGACTATTCTGGACTGTTCTTATTATTATTGCATTTGCAATGGCACTGTTTGTCCAAGTCTGTTGTACTGTTGTAGGCTTATTTATGACAAGTCTGTTGTAATTTATGCTTGGACATAAAGTAAAGTGGTAAAACAAAGTAGTATTGTGTTGTTGTGAAGTTACTGCAGGCTGGCAACGATGCGTGTTGGGCACCCCTGATATAATATATGGGGATGCGGTTGTGTAAGAGCGCCAATACAGTAACTAGGAATGCTCATATGTGCGAATTGGACATGCTAATCACATCTGCAATCTCCATATAGGTCCACAAAAGGGACATGGATAGTAACTTATGCACAAGTGCCGTGTGTGGCACGTGCCCAGACATTTCAGCCTGGCTTACATAGGCTACAGTCATCTCTCTCACTGCGTTCGCGATAAAGATAGGTCTAAAAGTGGCGAATTGTTTTTTTTTTGTTTACCACTCGTGTGACGTAACCAGTAGCGGTTAGTAGGGTGGCCATTTGTTCCCACCTGCCTCGGTCTTTATATTCCTGTCCACACCTCCCCTCCAGAGCGCCCACAGTGTGACAAACAGGCACACAGAGAGAGAGAGAGAGATCAGCGCGTCGAGGCGTCACACACCTCGCATATCACCTCGGCTATAATTACCCCTGCAGCTCTGCCGCCGATCTGGAATAACAAACAAACGTGCAATCAGCCGAACGTATGCGAGGGGCTGGGAAGAGCCAGACAAAACAATAACAAAAACAAAGAAGACAAATGGGAAGTGATTTGCGTCAAAACCTTGCGGCGGCGGCTCCCGCCACGGTAGCACTCGATGCTGCGTCTGCACAGCTTGGAACACCGAAGCAGGAAGGAAGGAAGGAAGGAAGGAACCGCTCGTAAAGTTCCTCCTGTTTTTTCCCCTAAAACACAACAGTATTTTGTAGAAAAGTGAAGTCAAAGCTTCTGTATTGATGGCAGACATCCAATTATGTTTGCCGAGTTTTGTTTTGGCCTCGTTGCTTTAAGGTTTGTATTATATCCTGTATGAGCTAAATATGTACTAGGTAAGTTGACTGGTGGTCACTGCTGGTACTGCAGTTTTAGGATAGAGTCCTACGTTTCCCAGCATCCCTTGCGTTTTAAGTCAAATACTGATTGGTCCTTGTATTCAAGCACCAATCAGTTTTTGTGAAGGCATTTACCCTAGGGGTCGCGGGAGAACATGCACTCCACACAGAAAGGCCCTTTCGGCACTGATGACCGTTATGCACACTGTCTCGACAGTTATGCAAAACGGTCAACTGCTATGCAAAACAGTCACGACTGTTAATGCAAAACCCTCGCAACGGTTATAAACCGCAGCGACGGCTGTCACGGTCGCAAATGGATTTTTGGTCCTCCTGTTATTTCTAGAGTCTCAGCACATTTGGGGCAAAAAATAAAAAATACTATCCACTCCAGCTTTCTATGCGTCTGCTGGTACCAACAAACTGTTCCACTGGGATAGTGGGAGAGCTCCTGGTAAGCTGACCCCCCTCCCCACCCCCACCATCTTGGCCGGGATGTGCCATTTTGGGAGCTCCCCTCCCTGCATGGTGCATGGGAGATGTCAGCATGGCTGCTGGCTATAGCACCGGGGCTGCGGCAGCCCCTCTGTCACCGGAAAACAGGATATCCTGAAATTTGTTTCTTTCTTCATTTCTTTCTTTCTCCGGCACCCAGTGCTGCAAGGAAACCAAGAGACAGAAACGTGGAATTAAGGCCACGGTGGGTTGATTAATGAAAACTGTACACGCTCCACAAAAAGCCGAAGAAGAAAAAGTGTTGCGTGAAGGAAAAGAATAAACACAATCCTCTCCCCATAGGCCTCCCGAACGACGACGTTACGTACGGATGGAAGGAAGGGAGGCAGAAGGAACGCAGAAGGGCGGCGGGGGTGTTAATTAAATGCACGGCGAGCGTGTTCCGAGCCGGAACCTGGGAAATGCTGAATGCTGAGTGGGTATAAGAGGGAAAGGAAGACAGGCGTTGAAGATGGACGCACAGCGCACAGGCTTTTCAGAGCGTGTGTGTGTGTGTGTGTGTGTGTGTGTGTGTGTACTGTACAATCAGCCACTCTGAGGGTCTCTTAAAACGACTGCAACTACTTAGTTGTCCTTGGCACTGTACTAGTTTGTCTCTGTTTGCTTTTCTACAGTACATCAAAGGAAAGTCTTGCTTTAAAAGGAAATGTAATATGCTGTATGCTTAACATATGCAACAGCTTAGCTTACATGCTGTACCAGATTGATTGTAGGCTACTTTAGATCCATCCATCCATCTTTTACCGCTTATCCGAAGTCGGGTCGCGGTGGGCTTACTGTATATTGGTTACTGTTAGAGGTGGTCGTATCGGTGGTCGTATCGGTGGTCATATCGGTGGGTATCAGTTCTATTGGTGGTCATATTGTGATGGTGAAAAGAAAAAAAAAAAAAAAATATATATATATATATATATATATATATATATATATATATATATATATATTTTTTTTTTTTTTTTTTTTTTTTTTTTTCGGTTGCAAATCGGTTATCGGTGGTTGTATACCTTTTGCAGTCGTTTTCAACCAGTGGTCCCTGAGAGGATTCCAGATGGTCCCCAGGCTAAATGATGGAAAGTTGCTTAACCAGATGTAACTCTTTGATAGCGTAAAAATAAAAAATAAAAACATTTCAACACTCTCAAGAGTTAAAATATTCATCATCTGAAGTAAACCAAATCTACACAATGTAGAAGATTAACGGTCATTTTGATCTGTATGTTTGACTGTTTTGTTTGCCAAATCCAGCCTGGAATTGTGGGCAAAAGCAAAAAGAATTCTTTAGTCTTGGGGTTTGTGGGGCTAAAATGTCATCAAATGATGGTCTGTGGCTTAAATTCTGAATGAATAGTGGGCCCTGGTATGAAAAAGTTATCGTATCATTCCCAAAATTCCATTTCGGTCGGGCTTTATAGTTTCTGTCCATCCTTCTTATGTGATCACACATTTTTGTAAGATGGATATACTGATTGTCTCCACCGGGCCGAAAGGCATGGTGAAGGGTATGTTTTGCACTCCGTCCATTAGAGAGCTGAGAGCGTACAAATGGAACCAAATGGACCCTGACGGGTCCATTTGGTTCCATTTGTACACCCTCAGAAAAAAGGTCCTAAAAAAATCATTAACACAACACAAACACAAACTGATGATGTCATCATCAAGTAAAATACAGTAGGCTACAGTAAAACGTTGAAAATGGGCAGAATTCTGAACAATATGGACAAGTTCAATCAACTGCAACATTTTAAAGCAAATTTAAACAATATAAATAATAACAAAAAGTGCAATCATACATACTGTATATCAATGCAGCCTGATAAGATCAGCCAGTCTTTCTCACATGAACACATTAATGAATAGGACCTACATGAATATCAAAACATCGATTTTTAACCTGGCGATTCGATCTTGATATCATGGCATTAAGAATTGCGATATATTGGCACATCGATTTTTTTGCCCGAACCCCTACCGTCCATCCGTGTGAGACATAGAAACATTATGTCTTTCAGAAAATCGCCAGGAAGCCATAGAAGGCTTGTTTTTTTTATTTCTCGGGTTAATAAACGGGTTAACGCCTCAAGCCCTGGGCGGACAGGGTTCAATTAATGTCTCTGTGTGTACGCCATTCATACGTGTGGTGACTGAGGAGCCGCTTGGTCAGGTTTCAATTACAGGGCACTCACTCACTCATTCACTCACTCACTCACTCACGCGCACTCAAGTGTGTGTGTGTGTGTGTGTGCGGGTTAGTGCAACGCCTGCATACCTCGCACCTGTGTGTTAGGAAGGAGCCAAACTCAAGGGACCTATAGTGAGAGTATAATGTGTCTAATGAACACTCACCGCTGTCTGTCTGGAACTCATTCCATCTCCTTTCTGTCTGCCTGCCGTTCTGCTCCATGCCTGTCTGTCTGTTTCATCTGTTTTTTACATAATTATGTTGATATTGTGTATAGTGACAGAAAATAAAAAATAAAATAGAATACACATATTGAGCACTGTTCCTTTAAGACAGTGGTTTTCAACCTTTTTGATACCAGGGCCCACTATATTTATTCAGAATTTGGGCCACGGATGAACATTTGATGACATTTTAGCCCCACAGACCCCAAAACTGACCATTAATCTTCTACATTCTCTAGTTGTATAGCCTTGGGCTAATTCACATTCATGCGTAAAAATGAAACCAAATGGACCCGCAAGGGTCCATTTGGTTTAATTTTTACGCTCTCAAAGAGTTACACCTGGTTAACCAACTTTCCATCATTTAGCCTGAGGACCACCTGGAGCTCTCTCAAGGACCACTGGTGGTCCCCGGACAGTTGAAAACCACAGCTTTAAGACAAGTGTGGGAGGGATCAGCCGTCAGGGCATCAGATGCAGAAGAGATTCAGTAACAACTAGAAAAAGTGCCCTTCTGGGCACAGGTCTCCACCAGGTTAGGCTGCAGCCTCCTGGTGGCGCTATAGGACAATGTGAAAAGGGTGCCATTTCTTCTTGCCTTTGATGATAATTGGGTGACACTATAATGTGTGGCACTATAAATGTGTGTCACTATAAATGGCACTATAAATTGTTTAAATGTAATATTTCAAAACTAGACGCTCTATAAGCTCACAGTGCAGCGCATTTCACTTATAGATTGCTTATAGTTTATCGATTGGCTATTTCCAAATGGCCAAAATGGCCATGGCTTGAAGTGTTAGGGGTAGAGATATAGTAGAAGTAACAATATCTTCAAATACGAAATGCTCACATAAACTTCAGATAGGCCTACATCAACATTGTGCTTAAACGGGAATTCCACCCATTTTCAATTTTTTCCTGAGAAAAAAAAGGTTGCAAAAGGAAAATCATTAACATGGTGAAGCAAAACTTGATGACGTCATCAAGTTGTGTTTCACCATGTTAATGATTTTATTCAGACCTCCATTTATAAGAAACACAGAGTGGGGGGGTCATTTTTTATCGTGTCTACACAATATCTCTTAGGCATATTAATGACGTGGTAAAATGTTGAAAATGGGTGGAGTTCCCATTTAATTACAGTAAATGTAATCACTTTCCACCAGTCCCTAGGGCGCTCATATCAGATTCCTTGCAGGGTGACACGACGTTGGCCTATTTTAGTCTGGCATCATGCATGTCTCATAACATGGCGGAGGCGGACTGACGGCTTACGGATTCCATCTCAGCCTGAGACTGGCAGAAGGCCTGATACTCCAGATAAAATGTTGAATCAACCAAATGGCACAGGAGCAGATGAATGTTCTTACTTATTTTGTGCCACACACAAAATATATTTATTTATTTTTATTGGTGATAAAGTAGTAGGATGTTCCTCACTGCCATAGGCTATCTGCCTAAAACACAGAGTGTAGGGAATGTGCCAATGCTAAAATACCAAGATTCATCATGAAGAAGTGAAATTCTGCCGCTGATTGCCAAAATATGCTCAGATATGGACCTAGCACGTGGTATCAATGTTTGCCTGTTGGCTCTTATTGTGGACCAAATGTAGCTTAACAGATTTCGTGCCGTTGAAATAGATCTACGTCTCCCGTTATCATTATGAAATATAGTTACGACTGATGCCGCTGCCGTTGAGCTACGCCTTTCTACGTTGCTTACCGGCGCCGGTTTGATACGATCCCCATGCTAACAGCAGCGTGCAGCAACCGCATATTCCATTGATAGACCATAATAAGGGACGGACCAAACCGGAACCGGAAGTGTGTGTCCGCCAACTAACTTGTCCGTGGGGAAACATGGACCGAAATATGAAATATGACTTTTAGATGAAAATCGCTGGCACTGGCTACCTCAAAAAATATGAAAAAGGGCTGGCACTGGGAGTGTTAATAAACAATGGTCATTCATGTAAAAATGGTTGAAAACCACTGTTCTAGGGCTCCTTACTGAGTAAAGACCCATCCTCGCTGCCCTTCCATCCAATATCATTTGTCTGTGGTTCCAATTAGATACCGGAAATTCCAAAATTGTGGATTATTGTGTGGGTAAAGTGGGTCTGGAGAAAATAATAGGAGAGAGTCACAGCTTTCAGATCCACGGTTGGATCCTAGAAGTGATGGATCAGCACCATGGACAGAGACATGTGCTAAGTGTTCAACCATACAAACTACTGTGTGACTGGACAGAGAGATATGCAGTGTTCAACCATACAAACTACTGTGTGATTGGACAGAGACATATGCAGTGTTCAACCATACAAACTGATTGATCAGAACCATGGACAGAGACATATGCACTGTTCAACCATACAAACTACTGTGTGATTGGACAGAGACATATGCAGTGTTCAACCATACAAACTACTGTGTGACTGGACAGAGAGATATGCAGTGTTCAACCATACAAACTACTGTGTGACTGGACAGAGACATATGCAGTGTTCAACCATACAAACTCATTGATCAGAACCATGGACAGAGAGATATGCAGTGTTCAACCATACAAACTACTGTGTCATTGATCAGCACCATGGACAGAGAGATATGCAGTGTTCAACCATACAAACTACTGTGTGATTGATCAGCACCATGGACAGAGACATAGTGTGCAACCATACCTACCATGTGTGATGAATAGGAATCATCATGGACAAAGGCAAACCACCAGTGGTTTTCAACCTTTTTGGCATTTTTACGCTCTCAAAGAGTTACATCTGGTTAACCAACTTTCCATCATTTAGCTGGGGACCACCTGAAACGCTTTCAAAACCACTGGCCTATACAGAAAAACACAGGCTATATCAGGATACCATTGTGGAATATACTGTATGTATAGTCAGATGTAAAGCTTCTATGTCCAAAACCGTATCCTATCATTCTTATCATTAGAAAACGGTGTAAATAGCCGATCTGTAAGCTCTCAGCTTGCTCATAGATAGTGAGATCAGCTCTCTTCACTGTACTGCTGTGCACCACCCTTGCTGAAATGGTGGTATGTGCATCTTGACACAGCTGGAACTAAATGAAGACTGCTCTAAGCTGTGTGTGTGTGTGTGTGTGTGTGTGTGTGTGTGTGTGTGTGTGTGTGTGTGTGTGTGTGTGTGTGTGTGTTGTGTGCGTGTGCGTGCGTGTGCGTGTGTGTGTGCGCACACGCTATAGGCCACACCCAGATCCCATCCCATCACAGCGCTCGTTGACCCACATGCAGATTGCCCACGGTTAATTTTAGAACACGCCGCAGTCTGGTGTGATGGGTATCGCCTTCCCACGGCGGACACAAACGCGGGCTGAGAAGCAAGCAGAGCTGCCACATAGCTAAACCGTAGTTTAACTGGAAAAGAACATAGTAGATCTACCAGCTCAAAGCATACCACTATGCCACAGATTGAGTGGTTACACTCATATTAGTGTTTTATGAAGCTCTCAATGTCACATTTTGACCAGATTAGGGGAGACATAATGCACATAAAGACGGGGTGTGCACACATGCACCCCCTGGATTGTGGTCGTTATTAGGTGAGAATGATTATTATTATAAATGATCTTATTTTTTTGTAGATATTGCAGTGGATTGAACAAAGTTCGTCTTGTCCATAGATGTTGTCTTTTCACCCATGGCATCTATGTTGTTAATAGCCAACATATGAAGTTGATGTGCTGTTTTCTTACAACTAGGGTTTAAAACCTGCAAGTCAAAAGGTCCAGAAATCACCTGACCCCCCCCAATTAAAAATGTTACTGTACTCCCCGGCTTTGTTCATCATGAGTTGAAGCTCTTGATGACTGGTTTTAATTATTATGGATGATTTATTTGGTAGGCCCAGGCCCAGGCCTGGTGGTATAGGCTTTCGGGCCTACCTCAAGGCCCCAGACCTGGTTCGCTGCCATGCAGCCAATGAGCACGGCCCCAAACCTGATTTGCTGCCATGCAGCCAATGAGAGGACTTACACCATACCTGGCTACACCACAGCAATCGCATTGCACCCATTATCATTATACACAACTTCTGCATTACACATCCACATGAAAGTCAATGAATCAAGTTAGGTTTTGCATGGCAGGCCTTCAGGCAGCCAGTGTCGCACAGCCTGTCACAGACAACATCATTGGGCTTCAACAACAACTGCATCATAGAAGCGTACAGGGACGAGGCCAGAGCAGCAGTTCATGGATAATCGAGAGACTACACTAAGGGTGGAGGGAGTGGAGGGGTGGGGGGTTATTCCACATATCGATTGAATTGATTTTCAAGCCTGAATGGCCAAGTTCAATCAGTATGGCCTGCAGAAAAGGGGGAATCGACATTGCACGGGGAGTGGAGATGAGGGAATTGGAACGATATAGTGAATTTGTCAGCGAGAACCCCCCCCCCCTTTCTTTTCTTTCTTTCTTTCTTTCTTTCTTTCTTTCTTTTCTTTCTTTCTTTCTTTCTTGGGCTTTCTTTCTAAGATAAGGCCGGTTCCGTGTCATTGCCTTCGATTTGATTGGATTCATTTTCTTTTGATGTGTGTTATTTTATTTTATTAGTATGATTCCTTACCCTCCTAGCTTGCGTTGCCGCCCCGTCTGAATTCACAAATCCATTTCCACTGGGGATCGGTTTTGGGTGAGGGAAAAAAATGTATCTCATATTTTTATAACGATGACAGGTCTCCCCACACAGTGCCGCGGGCTCTCTCTCTCTCTCTCTCTCTCCCTCTCTCTCTCTCCCCCTTCCTATTGGAGTGGGGGTAATGAGTGATGGACCAGCCGTCGGTCTTGGGCCTCCCCCTCCCCTCCGTTAAGCCAACGTAATCCCAGCCTGCACTTCTCCAAACACTGCTGCCTCTGCCTGGATCAGAGAGCAAGAGCTGCTGGGAGATTTCTTTTTACGTGCAACCCAACCAACTCCCACCCACACGGCCGTGTGCACAGAGGGCTCAGAGTCACAGAATTCACTGTGGTTCTAATAAGAGAGAGAGAAAAAAGAAAGAAATTCACGTGCAGTCGTGGAAGTGCCACGATTTCGATTCACTTTTGACACACTCTACTAGAGTATACTATACATCAGAGACAAATATTGTACTTTCTACTGACCAAAAAGAAATAATAAAACAACTAGAACTGCACTCTGTAGAGTGCCAACCTGCGTATTGCGCACAAATAGGCCATGGCCTACTTGTGCACAAGAAGAGCGAGCAGAGAGCAAGTACCCTGACACCTCCAGGAGATAATGCTCCACTAAGTCAGAGTGAAAATTGCGGTATTTTGGTGGAACTACTGGATAAGGAAATAACATTGACAAAAAAGCGTATATGTGGCATGCGCCTGGACGGTGGACCAATAGGCCAGGCCAGGGGGAACATGCAAACTAAACACAAAAAGGCCCTTTCGCCAACCCTGGAAGAAATAAATAGGGTCCGCACACTGGATTGAAGCTCCAAACTAAAGGTGTATATTTATTTCACCATGAGGATGACGTTTCGAGCCTCACGGCTCTTCATCAGATGTTGAACATGGAACACAGACACCAAGATATACCAAGTCAAGTGTCACATGACCCTGGGCATAAAAATCTTATGCCCAGGGTTCTTGACATTGTATTGTACCTTTACTCACTCTGAACTTTTTTGATGATTATTTGGCTGTGGTTCCTATATCTCCTAAAAACCCTTCACCATTTTAGAGTAGCAGAGGCGCCTCTAATACTAGTGTAGTGGTATATTGCTCTTTTTTCATCTGTGTCATTTGACTTTTATGACGGTGTCTACCTGATGTTTGGTCATATGTGATCCAGTTGATTGGTTAAGATAAAGAAAATGTATGTTTCTTTTTTCTCATTGTATATTTCTTTGTATATTTTGTATATATTGCATTATGTAAATCAAACCTTTTTCCACATTTGATTGACATCTGTCTGCACCTTGATTGCTGATTGATGTGCACCAGCTGTGTCTGGTCATGTGACACTTGACTTGGTATATCTTGGTGTCTGTGTTCCATGTTCAACATCTGATGAAGAGCCGTGAGGCTCGAAACGTCATCCTCATGGTGAAATAAATATACACCTTTAGTTTGGAGCTTCAATCCAGTGTGCGGACCCTATTTATTTCTTCCTAGTTTGTTTTTCGGCCCAGCACCTGGTATTTAGTTTTTTTGGATGTGCGTGCCCTATTGTTTGTTTTAGTACCTTTCGCCAACCCTGCCTCGGGTATGGGCACTGATGACCCACAGTGTCCCTAGTGGGAACTGAACCCAGGGCCCAGGATCTTACGTTTTGACATCTGGGGGTCGGTCCAGCGACCCAGCCTCTGATGTTATGGCGTCTGTGTGTATGTTCCAGAGCTGGCTCAGAAAAGGTGCCGAGCCTGAGGCTACATTCTCTGCTTGTAATTTCAACCACATTAGGTCAGGTATATGCTTCGCTTCCACACACAGTTGTTGTGCATGTTCTTTTTGCTGCCATGAGGTTTCAGCATGCATGAGAGCGTGATCAATGAATCCAATCAAGGTTGGATTTGCTGGGGAGATTTTCTTCTTTTTTATCAATATATTCCTCTGTTTTTTATGACCAGTGAGGATGTGTTTTATCGCTGCTTCCGGTCAGACTGAATTAAATGCTACCTGGGAATATACTGTAGAATGTCTGATGTATTTGATATTTGTTTGATAATATCACAATTGATCACATTGTCAATCTCTTTCACTGCAGTTGTCATACAAAGAAGACTAGATGGAATGCTGTGATTTTCTTTCTATTTCTATTTTTCCGCCAATTTTCCATGTGTTAAAGAGGTGACAGTACTTCATTAGACCCTCAGTGTTATGGGCAATGGCAGTGTTGTGGGCAATGATGTCTTCCCTTTGTATTTAGGGTTTTCTTCATGGAGACTGAACAAACTGGTGTGGGTGTCCACATAAAAAAATGACAGTTGAACAAATACTGTACACTCTAGCCTCGCCGAACCGGAGGTAGATCTGACTCGCCATGAACCCTGGCGAGCCAATCAGAGCGCGTTTCCGCATAAAAACAAATGACACAAATCAGCAGAGATCCAGTTTGTAGTTTTTTGAAGCTAGGCTATAGCTAACAGGGCAATGGTACTGGGGACTACAGACACTGCATACTACCGGCGCCTGTGTTCTACGTGGCAATCAGCGCTGCTCTGATAGGTTAGATTCTAACCAACAGGAGTTGAAATCCCATCCCTGGAAAGTTCAAATCCCATCGCTAGCAAATCAGAACCCTGCCCGCAACTCCAGACTCATATAAAAGCTTGTAATGCTTGTAATGAGGGTGGGGAAGCCAGGTTAGTCCTATCCTATACTGCCCTATCCTGTCCTGTGCTGTCCTGCACTATACTCTCCTATACTATACGGTCCTAAACCATACTATTCAATACTGTACGTTGTATTTTTAGGCGGCTACTATATCCAGAGAGACCTGAACAGAGTGAGTAGGCAGTAGGTGTTCAGTCAACGTCTCATTCATGAACACTCAAACCTGGTACATTGGTTGTTGACAGAAACAATAATGGCTTTTGTGGGAGGCATTTCCCCCCATTACATTTACTACTAGAATGCAGAATACACACCCGATGACGAGATATATTAACCGCTAAAATAAGTTTGAGACAGCGTTTTCTTCACTACTGTCTCTCCAGCACTTTGGTAAACAGAAAAATGTATTTTCAGGGAGGTAAACACAATGTTATCCAGTCCCACGGGAGAAACCACTAGAGGACAAGGAGGTGAAATCTCAACATGAGCGACAAGAACAACTAAAACTGAAGCCGGTGAATTCTTTTGCGGGGTTCTACGCTCCTGATTGGATGAAAATGTCCCCAACCTGAAAATGTTATTTTCTGTTTATTATAAATCCGCAGAGATGGGGGAGATTGCTGTTTGCTGAACAAAATATACAGCAATGATTGGCATTGGAATGATATAGTTACACTCCCTCGGTACCTATATATGGACGGTATATGGACATTATAGGTTAGACAGGGTAGACAGTGAAATCCTCTAGGACAGTGGTTTTCAACCAGTGTTCGAGGGACCACCAGTGGTCCTTGAGAGGGTTCCAGGTGGTCCCCAGCTAAATGATAACCACATGTGACTCTTGAGAGAGAAAAAATGAAAACAAATGGACCCGCAAGGGTCCATTTGGTTTCATTTTTTACACAATAAGTCTACACAATGAGTGAATGTAGATTAATGGTCATTTTTGATCTGTATGTATAACTGTTAAGTTTACGAAATCCAGCCTGGAATTGCGGACAAAAGCAAAATAAATCTTCAGTTTTGGGGTCAGTGGGCCTAACATGGTGATCAAATGGTGGTCCCTGGCTCAAATGCTGAATAAATAGTGGGCCCTGATATCAAAATGGTTGAAAAACATTGCTCAGGAATAATTGGATGGATAATGGATAATTCATCCATTCGTCCATTTGTGGCCAAATGAACCTGCAGGGGTGTTTAATTTGGTTCCGTTGTGCACACTCAGTGTTCCACAGTGAACCGTACTACTGTACATCAGGTTATTGTTTGTTAAGACCCTGCCACCATTTCTGTAGAGACAAAAAAAGAGAGTGATGTCATGAAGGCAGCGAGTGTGAAATATCTGCAATATGTGGAGCTGGCGTCTCTTGAAAAGCCCCCCCTCTAACCGACATCCCATTTATCTATTTCATTCCACACCTCTTCCTCCATGAAAGCGACACACCGAGGCCATTGTTTGAATAAATTAAGAGTAATGTTCCCAATAAGCGATGCGGCTGGCGTATCGATTAATCCCAGATGCCCGAGGAGTTATGTCTCTCGGCGGGTTTGGATGTCAAAAGTTACGCTTCGTCGGCTTTCTGGAACGTGGATATTTGTATCCATTTCTAGGGGAAATAGTGACGAGACGGTTGCCAGACCTTGCGGATCAGGGCCAATATTGACAGCTCTCGGAAAGCGTTTGCAGCCCATCTAATGAGATGATCACTTATAGCTTAATGAGGAATTTGATAAGTTAGTTCCGTCCCAAAGCTGGAACACAATTGATTCTTAATCCATTTTGAGTGGGGAACGCCTTTTGGTGTTCTAAGCTGTGATGTTTATGCTTTAGCTATTGGAAAATAGCAGATCTTACAAGCTCATAGCACGCCACTCGAGCTTGTTGACTCATTGATTGGTGAACATTTTTAACTCAGAATTTTCGGGTGGGGGTGGGGGGGGGGGGAGTGTTCCTTAACGTGAAATATTGAGGACCAATGACATAGAAACATTTTTTTTTTTCAGAAAACTGAATATGTGTTCAGTCTCCGTTTGCAGTATGCTCACAAGAAGCTTAAAGCTTTTCCGGGAAGCTTGCTGTTGCAGAAAATGCAAGCAAACAGGAAGTGATTTCACATGTGAGCTGAAAACACAAGCTAGACACCACATCCTCAGAGGGCCTCTGCTCTCCCGGCCCTAGTGGTTGTAGTGTGTAACTGCAGGCAGCCTGTGCATTCATGACGTGCTCCCGGAGCTTAACATTGGGCGCTTGTTCATGTGCGCGTTCATGGAGAAAATACGGGTGCTTCAAAACGGCAATGAGCAACTTGTATTTAAATGAACAGCAAGGGGGCGGGGCAATCGCCCTGGTTAAATCTCTATATTTTATTACTCTATGCTAGTAGACACGCACTTCAGTGAGGATATGCACATACCATTGTCCCCTCACATGACTTCCCTTCCCTGGAAGCTGCTGGCTGGCAGTGTTTGTCCTCCATGACACACTGGGTCTCCATCACTGTGGTAGGAGTGAGACAGACAGGCCCTGTAGCTCACCATGAATCACTCATTACTCCACTGGTGGAAGAAGCTCCCCTAGTATAGCTTTACTTTACCACAGGGGTGGGCAATTATTTTTCCCAAGGGGCCAAATGAGATGCATAAAATATTGTGGAGGGCCAAGACTAAAGGCTGAACTAAAGTCTGCGCAGTATTAATTTAATTTCAAGATAAAAGTAAGAGTAAGACCAACCATTTTGACACCAGGGCCCACGGAGCCCATTTGATGACATTTTAGCCCCACAGATCCCAAAACTTTCTTCAAGATTTCTTTTGTTTTTGTCCACAATTCCAGGCTGGATTTGGGAAACAAAACAGGATAACAAAAATGACCATTCTCTTACATTTTCTGATTGAATGTGTAGACTCTCAAAGAGTTACACCTGGTTAACCAACTTTCCATATTTAACTGGAACTCTCTCAAGGACCACTGGTGGTCCCCGGGCCGGTCAGAGTCAGCCAAAGGGCCGCATTTGGCCCCCGAGCCGCATAATGCCCAGGTATGCTTTACCACAATGAAAGAAATGCCCTGAGCTTATTAACTGCTTGGTACGTATACAATGTACTACCATGTTTGTATTTTTGTCAATACTTAATATGCCTAAATTATGAAGGGTAAACTATAATAAGTAAACAGTTAAGCAGTTTCTTGGATGGGCGTTATCAAAGCGGCGAGTGTTACTAGCATGTGAACAAAAGCATTTGTCGGATGATGATGTTTAAAAAACCTGATGCTAAAGAAGCATTGGAAGAGCCAGCACTGTTGACTGACAGGGCTGTCGGCCAATCAGGGGTGGACTGGGAGCTCAAAACGTACCGGGCAATTTTGTCTCAGAGCGGCCCTCAGAGCGGCCCTCTGAATCTTTGTGGGGGCTCCGGGGCCTGAGCCCCCATGAGAATTTAAGACATAAGGGGCTCTGGGGCTCGGGCTAACTAAAATTAGTTAGTTAGTTTTAGTTAACTATAAAAACCCTGCAATAGGCAGTCTCATTTGAAGAGGACAGAGGGCCGCCAGCACTGATTCGTGGGCCGGTTTTGTGCAGATTTTTTTTTTAAATTAAAACACGACATTAACGGCCCCCGGGGGGGGTCGGCCCACCGGGAAAATGCCCTGTATGCCAGACTGTCAGTCCACCCCTGCTGACAGGGCTGTCGGCCAATCAGCTGCTGTAGTTGGATTTTCAACTAATACTAATGACACGGGTGAGGGACACTAGTCCTTGAATCGCAGGGTGTAGTGTTTTTTAAGGTGGCGATTCAGGTCTGAGCCAGGCTAAGCTATCCTACTTGATTTAATGTACTTAGTTGTGTGATGTCCTTAATGACGTTACATTGCAGGGAGAGACCTGGCTATACTGCTCTGTAGCTGAAATCAATCTGTCTTCAATCCCTACAAAGCCAAAGTCCTCTGGGGGGAGATGTATAGGGCAGTGGTTTTCAAACTGTTTGATACCAGGGCCCACTATTTATTCAGCATTTGAGCCACAGACCACCAATTTGTGTATATTTTTTATCCCCACAGACCCCAAAACTAAAGATTTATTTTGCTTTCATCCACAATACCAGGCTGGATTTGGGAAACAAAACAGTCCCCGGACCACCTGTTGAAAACCCCTTGTATAGGGTACACATGCACCTGATTGTTGTGGGGGAGGGGATGTCAGAAAATTACTCAACAAAGCCCCTCCCCTAACTCCTCCCCCTAATATCATAGAACTAAAGCTGTGGGTGTGGCTTCAGTTCAGGTGGATCACCATCCATCACCACCCACCAGGCAAACCAGGCATACTTAATGGACATAAAAATTACATTTTAACAAATACTGTGATTTCTTTTAACAAGAAAGACCTAATGATCATGATTTAGGGTGGAATAGTCAAAGAGTCATGGCATTCCATCTTTAAATGAACACAGCTGGCCTTTCAGGGTGTAATCTACACCATTGGCAATGTGCTGCCCTCTCAGGTGACCTACTGAACCAGATATGCTCCCCTAGCATATAGAAGTAGCAGATCTGCCATACAATCTCCATGTGATGCATTGTGAGTGTGTCAAATGGCTATTTTTACTACTTATTAAACTTTTATTTTCTAATTTGGAATGGAATTTATTTTGGTCTTATTTGCATTATCTTTATAAAATTATTGAAAGAATAATGAATATGAAAACAAAGTGTACATGAAGGACCCATAAAAGTGTTTCTGTGGCCCACAAATGGGCTCCTGACCCAGTGTTTGGGAACCCGCGGTGCTTTGGACTACAATGGAAGCTGATGTGGCACAAAAAGATGATTGCTCGGGTCATAATCGGGTTTAACCATCTGGCTCATTTGCAGTTATTGGTTTTTGGTATAATGAAGTACTGGCTCCAAGGGCTAAGTGGTGTGCGTGTGTGCATGTGGGCGCGTGTGTGCGCGTGCGTGGTTCGTTCCGTTTTGGTTCGGATATTGTGAGTTACAGATACGGCGAACCTCGTGAAATATTACTAATTAATTACTGCTTTAAAATTGTCGCTGTCAGGTGGAAACCCTGCATGCTCAAGAGCATTGCTTTTCAGAATACGAGGAAAAATAGCTTTTGATATGTTATTCCTAACATATTAACCCATTTAGGCCTGACCTAAGGTTTTTGAAAAACCTGAAATATTTATATTTCAGCATGAAATAAAGTTAACTATGAAATACTGTACATACTGTACAGAATCCAAATATGGATTCCCGGCCTGAAATTAAGGAAACAAAAAAAGTTGCGAGTTTCTGTTGCAATTTGTTTGAGGTTACCCCGCTTTTTTTCTTAGATTGCCTGTACTATTTGTGCCAATCAGTGTTGATTTGGACTGATTTTTGACTTAGTCTTTTTATGCCTCAAGCTCATTTTATTTAGATGCTAAAGATGAGAAGTACATACATACTTGAGGCGGGGTTGGCGAAAGGGCCTTTCTGTGTGGAGTTTGCATGTTCTTCCCGTGTCCCCTAGGGTACACGGGGGTAGATACCCTCACTAAAACATGCAGTAATTCTGGGCTCTAAACCTGGGGCGCCTGATGGAGGTAACAGGAACTAGTTGGAATAACGTGTTTCTTCCACACGCTACGTTCAACCAGGCCTCCCTAGGTTGGCAGAGGGTGTGTAGAGCCCAGGATCACATTAGGAATTGGCATTGGGTGATAAAAATGGGTTGCAAAATCTTGGGGGTAAGAAAATGAGGATGAGCAAACGCACTTTCATCCACTGACGTTCAGAGCTTCAAATGGCCCTATAGCGCAGTGCTCTGGCCAGTGCAATATAGGGCTGGATTTGAAGATAATAGTGAAAATAAAGAAATGGGATTAATCTAACATGATTATCTGTGTCTGGATTCTGGGAAGAAACAGAAAAACCTGGTTAGCCACTCCGTGGTACTACAGACTCCCTAGAACCTCTGTTTGCATTATTAGTATTATTATTATTATTTGTTCTAAAGAAAGAAAGATCAGGCAATATAGGAACACAATTCAGACACGGATAACGTTATTAGATCAATGCTGTTCTCTTTACACTCCCTGGATGCCAATGACGAACCACTGCTCCAAATTTTCCGTTTTCCACAACGACCTGGTGGAGACCTGTGCCCATGAAGGGCAATCTTGTAGTTACTGCTCAGGTTATTTATTGCTGACGAAGTGGCAATGCTAGGGAGGAATTATGCAAGACCAAAGGGGAACAATGCAATCGTAAATCACAGTTATTTGCATGACAATCGCCTATGATCAGCCCCAGTATGAACCTAGTTCACAAACTGCCCTCTCTCACCCCATTAAAACTAAGCCTCCATTGTTTTCGCTGTGTGTTAAAGGGGAACTCCACCCATTTTCAGTTGTTTCCTGAGAGGGTACAAATGTGAACCAAATGGACTGAAAGAAAAATCTTTAACATGGTGAAACATATCTTGGTGATGTCATCAGATGTATTTCACCATTTTTTTCAGACCTCCATTTTTAGGAAATACAGAATTGGAGGAGATTTTTTATCATCACCACACAATATCTCTAAGGTATATTAATGACACATTAAAATGCTGAAAATGGGTGGAGTTCCCCTTTAACAAAACCCCTCCGTTTCATGTTATAATTTCCTCGCATGTTGCGTGTGTCTGCCAGGCAGTGCATGGCGACGGCTAAGGATTTGGGATTGTGTCAGCGCCACACACACACACAGGCTCCCATGCAGCGAGACTATATACGTATCGCTCTATAATGGCGGTAATTACCCAGTCACGACGACTCTGTGACCGACCGCCAGTAGTCACAGCAACTGCGGCGGCTGCCCTTAGCTCACACAACAGGCTCTAGTGTCACGCGGCACCTATTCACACTCCACAGGCAGGGGCGGATTGGCACATATTTTCCCACCGGGACAATTTTGCTTTTGCCAGGCCACCCTGGGGGGATGGGGCAGCTGGTTAACCAGATGTAACTCTTTGAGAGCGTAAAAATGAAACCAAATGGACCCTTGCGGGTCCATTTGGTTTCATTTTTACACCCTCAAGAGTTAAAAATTTCATCATGAGTCAACTTAGTCTACACAACTAGAGAATGTAGAAGATTAATGGTCATTTTGATCTGTATGTTCCAGACGAGCAGCTAGCGCATTCTAGTGCATTTTGGAAGTGCCACTAGTGCAATTTGGATCTTGGCAGTTGGCAACACTGCCTCCAGCAGCGCGAGCGCCCTGGCGCACAGGAGTGAACGGGAATATGGCAACTCTCCTACTTGAAGGCTCTGGTGTAGGACACCTTTTCTTTTTTGAAGGATAGAAACGCTAGTTTGCCTGGCCTGGGCCTGGCACCAAAAAAAAAACCTGTCCAGGCCACTAGGTGGCGCAGGCCACCGGGAAAACTCCCTGTACTCCAGATGGCCAATCCACCCCTGTTCACACTCCACAGGGTTATTATTGCTGTGGAAGATGTTGCCATGCAGGCTGTACAGCAGAGCTCTAGGCAGAGTTGAACTGGTTGTGCAACCACTTCTATCAATACAAGCTTATAGAGCTGAGCAGTCCTGCCCCGTGCAGCCCAAAAGTAATTTCCCCCATTGATATTCCTCAAAATATGTATCATATCAAACCGATTACGCCACCGGCAAAGCCAACTCAGATCGTGACAAATCATAAACAAAATATTTTGGACCGATCAAATAATTAGTTATTAACACTCCCAGTGCCAGCCCTTTTTCATATTTTTTGAGGTAGCCAGTGCCAGCGATTTTCATCAAAAAGTCATATTTCATATTTCGGTCCATGTTTCCCCACGGACAAGTTAGTTGGCGGACACACACTTCCGGTTCCGGTTTGGTCCGTCCCTTATTATGGTCTATCAATGGAATATGCGGTTGCTGCACGCTGCTGTTAGCATGGGGATCGTATCAAACCGGCGCCGGTAAGTAACGTTGAAAGGCGTAGCTCAACGGCAGCGGCATCAGTCGTTACTGTATTTCATAATGATAACGGGAGACGGCACGAAATCTGTTAAGAACAACAACAACAACAAAAATGGCAGGATACAACACCTTTTGTTTTTCTTCATACAAATGATGCGATTGTCCCAAAACATTGTGTTTGTTGCTATGATTTGTCATGACCTGAGTTGTCTTTGTCCGAGGCGTAATCGTCTTTGATTTTAGAAAAGTCTGCAAAGAGAATGAATAGGGAATTCATTTCTGGGTCGCGGGCGATGTCATGAAAGGGGTGGGACTGTGCAGCTCTATTACAGTGACTAATAGATCACACAAACACTTCCATCGGATATTAGAAAACTATTGGCCTGGGTTCCCACCTGATTCGTTCCACACATCTGAAATGTCACCTCACAAATCAGTCTGGCCAGGAGCCTATCCTCACAGGTAGGCGGGGCATATGAAGGTTGAAATGCAGCCGAGGATTCTGATTGGTCTGTGGATTGATGAAAAGATGAAAGAAACACTAGTTCACATGCATTTGAACACCATCCAATGTGGCTGCGTACCGTCAGGGAAATGCAAGTCAAGCTGGCTTTGGCCAGACTGATTTGCGAAGTGACATTTCAGATGTGCGGAATGCAGCCAATCAGGCTGGAACCCAGCCTGAATCCAAGAAATCATCACCCCAATTGATCTACGGCGTCACACAAATAGGAGGCTCAAACATGGCCCGTGGCGACAGCTTGACGGTTTCTTTTTGACTATTTCTTTTTCTGTTGTTTTGTTTTGGACCTGTGGTTCCTTCACCCCGAGGGAGAAGACGACGTGATGCTGTGAATGAATGAATAATGATTTTCAACGCTGACAAAGGCCTGCTGCTGTGCAGAGACGCGTTATAGTCTGGATCTTCAACATTATATGAAAGAAGACTGTGCCAGACAGTGTGGATTATGTTCTCTTTCTAAATGAATGATAACCCGACCTTCTGGAAGGTTATGCTTCATTCTTTGGTCTATGCAATCACATTCATCTCCATACATACAGTACAGTATACACTGTCCATTTCAACTGCAACATGGACTCCACAGGAACCCTTCGTACCCTTTCCATACCCTTTGTACTCTATTGCGTGATGTATTAACTCAAAGAGAGTTTGCAGTAGATCTACGTCTCTCTTAACATTATCAAATAATAGTTGACTCTTGCCGTTTATCTACGTCACTCTAGGTCGCTCTACGTCGCTGGTTTGATACCCAATGCTAGCGGCAGCAAGCAACGTTCGGCTCCTGCCAGCTGAGGGACCTAAAAAAGAGATGGACCAGAACTAACTGGAACTGTATGCGCCAACTAACTTGTCCGACAGGAAAGATGGACTGAAATATGAAATATGACTTTTAGATGAAAATCGCTAGCACTAGCTACCTAAAAAATGTGAAAAAGTGCTGGCATTCTAAGTTGAGGAGAATTCCACCCTAAAATACTTGTGTTTTAGGGTGGGTACAAGTGTTCCAGTTGTTAGTTAGTGAAAACATTCCTTAATGGCTGTTTCCCCTGCGATAGAGTATAGTGTCTCTCCACCATGCCAATAGTGTGTTGACACTCACACCTCTCAGACAGAGGGGATAAGCTAGTTTTACCAAAAGTGTACAATGATAAGTACTATAACTACAGTCACAAGTGGTCCATCTTAAGGCTGAATGGTACACAGTGTCAAGTTTAGATAAAGGAGCAATCCTATAAATAATATACACTGTGGTCTAACCTGGCGTCCTTTTAACGGTTATATCAACACTGGAGTTTTGGGTCCATGCAGAGAGAGAGAGAGAAAGAGAGAGAGAGGGGGAAAAGAAGACTACAATCACACTGCAAGTTCCTTATAATCACACACGCACACGCACACGCACACACACACACACACACACACACACACACACACACACACACACACACACACACACACACACACACACACACACACAGCTGGAGTCTCCTCCAGCTGTGCAGCCAGTCACATCCACTGTCAGAACTCTCTCTATAATCCCTCCGGGACAGCCGTGTGTGTGTGCGTGCGTGCGTGCGTGCGTGTGTGTGAGTGTGTGTGTGTAGAAAATAAACCAGGCCAACATGGGGCTTGAACTATGGCATGACCTCATTCCATCTGGCGGAAGGCTGTCCAACAGAGTGCACTGCCCATGGGCACTACGTGCAGGGGTGGAAGAAATACTCCTTGCAAGTAAAAAAAAAAATACTTCGGAAAAAAGCACTGTATTCTGCTGGCAATCATTGCTCAAATGTGGCCCTTTGGCTGACTTTGACCGGCCTGTGAAAGGGTACTTGAAAATTTGAAAATACAACATGCAATACAATAACCAATATTTCCTCCTGTGAACCTGTTTACCATTGTTTTGGAGATTTTGGAAACAACCGTTGTCAAATCAATGCCATGGCATCTACTGCTAATACCGGTATATATATCTTTTTACAACGTATATAAAAAATAATGAATTAAAAAAAAAGTTAAAAAAAAAAGAATAATATTATGCAAATTCGATTCAGCCATTTGGCCGGTCCACACAATATTTTCTCCATCTCATTTGGCCCCTTGGGAAAAATAATTGTCCACCCTTGCTATAGAGCAATAACGTAAGCCTCAGTAAGCCCATCCCCCAACTGCTAATATCCAATCACAGTTAAGAGAATAACCTGTGATAGGCAAACCTCTCCACCAATAGTGTTCCTATATGATAAAACATTGTTTAAGAAAATAAATAAATGGGACATATTTTTCCACTACATAAAGAAGGCCTTATTGACGGATTTGGAAGAGATTTTGAAGGACTGGTTCCAAAAAAGAGCCAGCATTTAATGTACATTAGTGTAATGTCCACTTTATTTACATTGGAATGAATGAGCCCGGCTGGAAAGAGTCCAAACCCATAGACTGGACGTGCATGCGGTCTAAAAATGGCAGCGCCCTGTTGTACTCTTTCAAACTGTATGCTAACAGCTATCGGCCACCGATTTGATCGGATAACAAAAGATGGATCACTGTGTTCCGCGGTGAAAGAGTTAAGAATCAACTAACGGTGAGAAATTGCTAATGGTACTGCTGCAGAATTAGTTGCATTTTCAGGAGAAGCAGTGTATTAATGCACTGGGATTATGTTTTTTTGTTTTCTTTAGTTGAGTCATAACCCATAAACATTGGTCTGTGATCCATAAAAGGGGTCCCAGGCCACTCTTTGGGAAACAGTGCTCTAGTTACTTCCAGTTTCCGCCGCTGACAGAGTGAACGGGACAGAGGCAGCTGGCTCCCCACAGGGCCTCAGGGATATCATGGTAAATGAGTGTGCTATGTGTGCATTCTAATGCCGATGCTGACAGCCGCGTATGCCAGGGTGTTTTTAAACAGTACGGCTCACAACCTGGCTGTTTCCTCTGGGATTCCCAGCACTGCTCTTAGGTTGCTGTTTTCCCTTTTCTGTGCCAAGATGTTACAGTAATTGCATTCACCTGTTCCCGCGTTTTTTTTTTTTTACCCTTTTTTTCGGTATACCACAGATGTGAGGTGACTGCGATTAAGTTGCTGGACGTATTACAGCTGTACATTATGGTATTGATTACCATTTTATAGCGAGTCTATTATCCTATTTATTCTTGTGCGACTAATTTGAAAGAAGACGCAAAAGGAGGGGGGAAGCGTGTTTTCATTATCGACACGGACAAATCGACGCGGCGGCGGCGTCACACTAAAATAGAGGATAATTGAACCGATTTTCAACCTTTATCTTCATATAAATGTTCCTCACTGTGAGTCATGGGTGGGCTGTTCAGAAACCTGCCTATAGCAATGACATGGGGATTGCAAACGGAAACTATAAATATAAATATATGGGACCAGTTCCAATATTCTCAGACATAAGATATGATAGCATATATTATGAAACTACAGAATGTATAAGCTTTCATATGATGTACTGCTCATTGAAATTGAGTAATAGCGTATTTGAAGAAGATATGAATCTTTTCAACTTGTTAAACAACAAACCCACAGAGTACAGAAAATGCCTCGACAAGATCTCCAAGTTTTCGCACCTCTGAGCTGAGAATGGATGTGACAATAGCTATTTGTATACACCCCTAATGCCTTGCATAATCACTCCCCCAACCCTAAGTTCACTCCCCTTCCACCGGTGAGAAAAGTCTTGCATTAATTTCTTATTTTAATACAAGTAGGACAGTGGTGGTGGGAAAAGTACTCACTCTGAAACGCACAACACAAAACTGAGGAACGACATGACTTTTCAGCGGGCAAGGATACTAAAGGCACTTTATACTTTCATTACAATACACTTTAGTATTATGTACTATAGTGCCGACTTCTGTCTCAAAATATTGTTTTGGGACACATTTCACAACAGCCTTTCTGAACCCAGGAGGCTTAGCATGGTGAAATAATAATGAATACATGAAGGCTTGGCCCAAGTAATACTCAGACCAGACAAAATGTTCTGACATTGAGGAGTCAGAAAACTGAGCTCTCGGGAGGGTTGTTGCAGCTTGAAAGAGGGACAAAAGAGGGACATTTCCAAGATTTTTTCTGAGAGCGTACGAATGTGAACCAAATGGACCCTAGCGGGTTCATTTGGTTCCATTTGTACGCTCTCAGAAAAATCCTTAAGATGGTGAAACACAACTTGATGATAGAGTCGCCATTGGACTGATCCCATGAAGTGAACAGAGGTTGCGACTCTGTCTATACTCCGGGCCAAGTATTAATTGGACAGAGTCTTCCCCTTACCACAGTAATGAAGTGAGGGAAAAGTTATTGTTTGAAACTGCCAAACCTGTCTATACTGATGACATCACTCCTAGCTGGGATTCTGGACTGCCCACAGGTCTCTTCTGAGACCCAGAGCGAGGAAACAGAAGGTGCCGTCTTTATAATGAGCATTTAGCAGCGACTAATGACATGAAAGTCATGTTGAAAGCCTGATGAAGCGGTCCTTTAGGTCACAAAACGGCTTTGGGATGCAAAAAAGAGACAGCAGAGAATGTGATGCAATTGCTTGTTAGAATCACACACTTTCTCTGTGTCTCCGTGAACGAGCTGATGACATACGGAGGAAAATAAGCCGCCACTCTGCTGGAACGCGGTGTGTGTGCGTGTTGTGGATAGTGATTCAAGTCGACATGGGATAATTCCAGGGTGGTCCCCAGCTAAATGATTAGCAAAACGGACCCTCATGAGTCTTTCTAAAACTAGTAGTCCCAATATTTGATTCTGATTGACAGCTGTATGATTAGACTGTGTTGTAAATGTCACCATAATCTACACCTTAAAAAAGGTAATAGAGGCAACTTTTTTTTTGCCTTTTTTCTTCCTCTATGTTGCTTCTACTTTGATGCCACAGCCATTTTCCTGCAGACAGACACTTGCTTTGTCCTGCAGACGGTCCAGAACTTTGTTGTTGTCAACATGAAAACCAAACATTTGTCGGGTTTAGGAAAGGCGGTGCTAATTTGTGAGAGAGGGGGGGTTGTGGGGGGTGGGGCAGCGTTTTTTAGTTTCATAATGAGCCAATAGAGTGTAAGTAAGGTGGAGTTAGTTTTTACACACTAAAGGTTTCTGAAAAACTTGAAATATTTATATATCAGCATCAAAAAAGTTAAGAGTTGGAATACTGTACATACTGTACAGAATCCAAAAATGGATTCCCGGCCTGAAAGAGTTAAATCAGTTTGTACCAAGCCCTAATGTGTTACTGTGATCCAGCTTACGCCTCAGAAGGCTTTCTTGCTTTTACTTGCAGTTGATTTGGTGGTGGTGCGCAAAGATATCGTAAAGATAGTCTCAAGTCAGGGTCTGTGGCCTATTGCATATAAAAACTGGGGGTCCTTGAAATTAAATCGTTGTGGAAGGACTGATGTAGTAGTTTTGCTGCTGGTGCAGAGAGGGAGAGAGGCTATTCATTACTTGGAAGACATCACACACACACACACACACACACACGCACAGTGTCACATACAGTAGCCTAAATGTCCATAGGTTTAACTGAGTTTATGATTAGGGTTGAAGAAACATTGATGAAGATACAAATACTGTACATGTTGAAGAAAAAAAACATGTACATGTGTACTCCACCATTTGTCACATGCTGCAAATAGTTAGGGTGAGTGAGTGATGAATGAATAAATCTGTTTGAGCATGTTAACACACTGAAATGTAATATTTGATTGAAATCGATGGACACTACTACACGTTACAGGCCAGTCATGCTGACAGATGCTTGCTAGTAGAAGAGTTTCTCCGACCGCAGTCAGTGCCAATTGCATTAGCCTAATTTGAGGAGAACAAAAAAAGAAAATGTTGGCCGTTGCGTTTTAGTTGCTCATTTGCCTCGATCGGCCCCGCAGTAATTTCATGCATTGGTGGCATCCTATAGATGTTGGTCCAGCTGAGAAAACCAATTGGATTCCACATCACAAGCCCCCGGGAGGTCCTCACTGGAACCACACCAAACATTACACACACTCGCATTAGCCTTCGGAGGAAGGGTCAAGTCCCAGCACTCCAGGAAAAAAACATCATATTAAACCGGCTCTGCTTTCGGTCTGTCACTCACTTCGGCTCTTTTAGAGTACGCAGATCTGAGTAGGCATTACATGCACACACACACATGCACACGCCAGGGGCGGATCTGGGCATGGGCAAGGGGGGGCAATGCCCCCCTAAATGCCCTGACTGCCCCACCAAACATGATGGCATGCAAACGGCCCAAATTCCAAACATATTTCAAATTAAAGTGTTTATACAGTAACTATGTGAAACACTACTACTGCTTCTAACTAGCTACAGTCGTGGCACCACTAAACCAACAGCTTTTCATCATTGAAATCATCATTGAAAAACTCTCTGAGTCAGACCTTTAGCTTTATGCATGCTGTGTGTCTGTTGCAACTTCAACATTAACTGATTATTGATGTTACTTGCCTAATGTAAGTCCTGTAACTGAAAATGGTATGGGTGCGGCTTCCCCCATACCATTTCTGCCCCTGGCGCGCGCGTGCGCACACACACACACACACACACATTTGCCAGATGCCAATGATACTCAGCATTACTGACCACGTTCAGACATGTCTGCAGTGGACTTTTATGAAAACAGAAACTTTGGGCTGAGAAAGAGGGAAAAAATCAAGCTTTTTGTTACAGCTGCGGTGTTGTGGTGAGTTTGACGTTATGTAATACAATCAGATCAGTGCAGTGTTTCTGTTTGCATGAATAGGCTGTAATGGGAAGTCACACCTTGTTATCACCTTGGCATTAACTTACATGGTCAGACGGACGATGTGTGAACAAGTTCCATTTGCCTGCCTGTATGTACTGTAGTACTCCACACATTGATCTGAGTCAGTGGTTTTCAACCTTTTTCATGCCAGGGCCCACTATTTATTCAGCATTTGAGCCATGGATCACCATTTGATGACCTTTTAGCCCCACACCCACAGACCCCAAAGCTAAAGATGTCTTTTACTTTTGTCAACAATTCCAGGCTGGATTTCAGAGAAAACAAAACAGTCAAACATACAGATCAAAATGAGCATTAATCTTCTACAATCTACATTCTCTAGTTGTGTAGACTTAAGGCTAATTCAGATGCTGAATATTTTAACTCTTGAGAGCGTGAACATGAAACCAAATGGACCCGCAAGAGTCCATTTGGTTTCATGTTCTCAAAGCGCTTCATGTTCTAAAAAGAGTCATGTTCTCAAAGAGTTCTCAAAGAGCATCTGCCTAACCAACGTTCCATCATTTAGCCATCAGGGGACCACCTGGAATCCTCTCAGGGACCACTGGTGGTCCCCGGACCACCTGTTGAAAACCCCTGATCTGAGTGCATACAAACACAGAAATAATCACACACACGCGCGCGCGCACGCACACGCACACGCGCGCACACACGCGCACACACGCGCGCACACACACACACACGCGCGCGCACACACACACGCGCGCGCGCACACACACACACACGCACGCACGCACGGCTCCAGTCCGTGATGTGCTGCTGCAGTCACTTCCAGTCACAGTCAGTAAAGAGGCAGGAAATGATGTCTGCTTCTGAGATGTTTGCAGAATGCTGAAGGGCAATTTGGATGAAATGACCGAGTTAGAAATCCATTTGAGGGGCAGCTTGAGCAATATGTGCCCACAAACTGCAGCCCCAACACAAGCCATCCATCAGGAGGTTCGAAAAAGCAATCCTCGACCGCGACGGCCGTCACGGCGGTTTTATAACCTTCGCGACCGTTTTGCATAACATTAACAGTCGCAACAGTTTGCATAACGGTCAAGGGTTAAGGTTAGGTTATGTTTTATTGAGGTTATGTTTAGTTTTGTGGTAGGACTTCAGTCTTTTGTATCTTACAACATTATGTATGAGTACAATACAGAGAATGTTTGCATTCGCCATCTTTGATGAAGAAGAGTCTATCTATGTCTGAGATAACTAATCTTACTTATCTTTCATAGTGGTTTAAGCCCTGTGGAAATGTTGTATTAAGTTTTAAAATCCATTGTTTTTCTGCAAACTTCCTCTCCCCCTCTGTCCACGTTTGGTTGCATTCTCGTCCACATACTTCCATTCCCCCATTCCCATAAAATGTTGTACTATTGGCATTGGCATGTTATATCTATGCTGGTTAAGTCTGTCTGCTATTGTGTTTCTGGTTTGGATAAGTATTTACATAACAGTTGCGACAGTTTGCATAGCGGTCAAGGGTTAAGGTTATAGGTTATGTTTAACTGAGGTTATGTTTAGGGTTAGGGCTTAGATTTAGTCGGGACTGTTATGCAAAACAGTCGACTGTTGTGCAAAACAGTCACAATCGTTATGCAAAACGTTCACAGCGGTTATAGAACCGTTGCAATGGGCGTCGCGGTCTAGGATTGCTTCCACTGGCTCTCCCATCTATCTCTCTCTCTGTCTGGATGTCCGTCCGTCTGTCTGTAATGTCATGTAACCCACGTGTGTCTTGCATCTCAACAAAATGCACTCCGTTTAGGGGTTGGGTGTGGAGATTAGTCTTCCTCTTGCTGTCGTGTGCGAGTCCGTCTGTCCCCCGACATGCATGATGCACAGAGACAAACCGCAACGCAGAGGAGGAGGAGGAGAGGCGCGCTGTAATGGTGACTAATGTGGCACTACCCCCCCTACACACCAGGGGCGGATCTAGACATGGGCATGGGGGGGGGGCAATGCCCCCCTAAATGCCCAGACTGCCTCACCAAACACGATGGCATGCAAAACAACCCAAGATATTTCAAATTAAAGTGCTTCTATTTAAAATGATTTGAAACACTACTACTGCTACTATCTAACTACAGCTGTGTCACCACTAAACCAACAGCATTTCATCATTGAAAACAGAAAACGCTCTGAGTCAGACCTTTAGCTTTATGCCTGCTGGGTGTCTGTTGCAACTTCAACAACAACTGATGTTATTATTGATGCTTTACTTGACTAATAAAAGTCCTGTAACTGAAAATGGTATGGGAGCTGTTTGTCAGGCATATCCAAATTTGGAGCTGTTTAAATGAAAATGGTACCATTTTCCTCCCCCCCCCCCCCCCCCCCCCCAATTGGGAAATGTTACATCCGCCCCTGCTACACACACACATACACACACACCCGGAGCAGAGGAAACCAAACGACCTGAGTGCAACACAGCTCTGGGCCGACTGTGAGAAGAGAGAGAGAGAGGGGTAGAGGGGGTTAAGTTGATTGATGGAGAAAGATATTGAATGTATCAGTCAAGCGCTCGCGTCGCATTACTCCTCCGTTCTCTCCTCATCCCCCGGCTCCTGCTTTTTTCACGGTGTATAAAGTGCATCAGTGTTGAGTGTATGATGTGCTGTTCCCTGTTGGTGTTGTACACGCAGTAGCAGCAAATACAGTATTTAAATATTACTGGATGTTCTGTCAGAGCAAACATTATTAACTTAAATCCTTGCTTCTGGGAGGGCCCTGGGACTCCATGTTTTCAGACAGGGTACGACAGCCAAACAGATAATTCTGGGGGTCCTTGGCAAGGCAAATTATTACCATTGCTGACACAGGAACAGATTTCTATTCTCAATAACTGTCAGGATTCAGATGACATTTTGTAGAATCTAGTGTCAGGGCGAAATGGGTTGAAGATACATTGATGAAGATACAGATACAAGTTGGAAAAAGTGTACTCCACCATTGTTGCAAATATCTCGCCAACTGTGAGCATGTAGATTTTCTACGTATTTAAACTATTTTCAACACTGACCACGTATTATTGTGACTGTGGGATCGATAGCCTGGTTCCAACCGGATTCACTGTGTTCCTCACATCTGAAACGTCACTTCGCACATCAGTCTGGCCAGAACCTGCTTGACTTAAAATTCCCTTGTGTCACCCGAAGTTACGTAGGCACGTTGTTTTTGATTGGATGCTGTTTAAAATTTTTTTTTGTTTTTTTTTTTCTAAAAACAAAAAAAAAAAAAAAACACAGACCAATCCTCGGCTGCATTTCACCCTTCATATGCCCCGCCTACCTGCGGGGACAGGCTCCTGGGCAGACTGATTTGTGAAGAGACATTTCAGAAGCGCAGAACGCAGCACATCAGACTGGACCCCAGGCTAGGGGATGGAGTGTGGGATGAAATAGTGTTTGTTCATGTCTCTGGTGTCCTCAAGGGCCTGGAGGACAGGGTGGACCAGGCCTGGACCCAATACATAATTGCTCATCCTCAGGTAAATATTTGTAAAATGGGTCACAGCTGGTGTGCTGATAGCGGTATTTGAAACGTTTCGGTTTCTTACCCCCTTTATTTTTTTTGTTTTAAGTACATTGAATAGTGCCTTATCCCTCTATAAATATTTAAATTGGAAGACTGGATTACCTGCAGGCGTGAATACATTTTAGGATAAGGTGCCCAGGGTTTCACGAGCACTCTTTTTTCCACCACTTTTATTCTGATTGTTTCTTCTTGATTTGTGTCGTTTCTTTACGCTATTTAGAGTTAAATCGACACTAGAGGCTCAAGTGTCTCAAGTGTTGACACAGGCAGTATAGGGGTGGGCAAAATAATTAATTCAGTGATATATATTTGTATATACTGTATATGTATCACAATTTTTCATGAGAGACTGCTGTCTCATGAAAAATGGTTGCGACTGCTGGTCGCAACCATTTTATAGTGGTTGTGACTGTTGGGCTACAGGTCGCGGCAGTTGGCATAGCGGCCGCGACCAATGGTCGTGTCGCAAAATGATTTTGCAGCAGTTGGAATATAACATATCAGTTGACCCTTTTATAGCAGTCGTGACCAGTGTTCGCAGTCACGAAATGATTTTGCCACAGTAACAATATTGAATGGCCATATGTATTTACATATTCATGTCTGAATCTTGACAGCATTGAACATTTCATGACCTACAAAAGTATATTGTACAGAATTGCTGTAAAATGTTGTAGAATAATAAGAGTAACAAGGGAGAAAAATATGAATCGTATCGGTTTTCATATCAAACTGGGAGGACAGTGAATCATCGCACCTGTGTGTCGTCGCCTCCAACACCACGCTAATGAAGAGAATATAAAAGGAATCATGGCTGTTGTCGTATCTAATTAATTTCTTATTCCTAACTAAACGGGTGACTCATGCAGCGACTCTTAACACTTGGAGCAGGCGTTAACGGACATTTCAAAAACAGCCGATCCTCAAGCTCACCACACAACAAGCTTCTTGACAGAAAGTAGCTCATAACATGTCTACGGTATCAAACAAACACTTTGCAGATAGAAAGAGGATAATTCAAGCTTTCCCTACAGCTGGAAAGTTGGTGAGATGTTTAATACAAGCAGGAGGGTATTGCAACTCTCGATTCATCCCATTATAAAACAAAATCTAGAGCTGCAAATTTGCGGTTTGCAAGTTGTGGGCCCACACACTCGCACATACAGTACATTCACACAAAGACACAGTACCCAAAGGCCAGCAAAACTATGCTAAGTTCCACAGAAATGATTTTAGTTGCCGTCAGGCCTGGTCTTTGCTCGTGTGAGGTGTGGCCTCAAACCACAATGGCCTCTTCACTCCTCAGAGCACAAAAAGAAAAGTAGTGTACCTTTAATATTCATGTAGTCACTGGCAGTCACAGGTTCACAGCAGCAGCCTAGTATGTGTTCACTGCAGTCCAGACACTGTCTTCTCCTCCCACATTGCCAGAGAACCATGAGTGCTGCTCTGGTTGTTCAACTGAATCTACTGGAACGTCCTCTTAACTAGGTCTAGAAAACGTCTGTCCTCTTAGAATGAACTGACTAGACTCACTGAGCTAGCGATAACATGCGCGTTAGCTTCCACCAACCAAAACAGTCACTAAACTTCTTGTAGACATTCAGCTTGCTTCTAGAGACGTGCAGATTGTCTTCTTCATCAGACTGTTGTTCACTCTCCTTAAGACACAAGAAACATGCAGGTTTGTGCTCATAGCATAATGTAGATTGTCTCTGAATGACTTTTCACTGGTTTTCACTGTTCTCTATACACCATCATGATCCTCTCTTCATCATGTCTCCCCTTCCTGTCATTCCTGCAGCAACACACACTGTACCTTTGTTCCCCCTACAGAATGTTAGTTCCCTGTGAGTGCTGGTCTAGAAACCACACTACACATTTCTTTTGAAAGCAAAAACAAAACTCCTCATGAAGTTACAAAAAGTTAAACATATGTTTTAAAGGCTTTTAAGACCCCCCCCCCCCCCCTTTTTTTTCTTCAAAAAACAAACCTTTATTTAAATGATTTAAATGCTATTTAAGGCATAACCTATTCTGTAACTGGGTTACATAGGATTCATATAAGATTTTTGGGAAAATCCTATAGGATTCTTATAGGAATCCCATTGGAATTTCTTAATCCTACAAGAAAATATCCAATAATATTTGTTTTGGTTTTGACGATAGCCCAGTGAACCCTAGTTTCCGTTTTGGTAATGGTTGGACACTGGGCAGTTGCAAATACTTTTATTTTATTTTATTAAAAATGTAAGTGTACCAGTAATTTGACTGATCAACTTTCACTTGAGTATGCATTGACTACTACTCAACGAAGGGAACAGGCACTTGATCTCTAAGGAAAATGGCTTTAAGGTACAAAACAAACAACAACAACGAAAAAAAAACAATGAACATGACCAGGAGTTGCCGATGTTAAAGTCAATTGCTTCCCCGGCTAATTGATCCAGCGGGTGTAATAGGAACACCACTCAGCAAATCGAGGCCCGATCAATGCTCAGTGATCAGACCTTGGCCCTGCAGGCCTCACAGGAGATGGCCTCTCCTCTCGTCAGACAGCCTATCGATGAGCCCGTCTCTCTCTCTCTCCAGGGGCGGATGTACCATTTCCCATTGGGGGGGGGGGGGGGGGGGGGCAGGTAATGGGGCAATGAACTTGCGCCCATACCATTTTAAGTTACAGGACTTAGGAAAGTAAAGCATCGATAATAACATCAGTTGTTTTTGAAGCTGCAACAGACACGCAGCATGCATAAAGCTAAAGGTCTGACTCAGAGAGTTTTCTGTTTTCAATGATGAAATGGTGTTGGTTTAGTGGTGCCACAGCTGTAGTATAGTTAGCAGTAGTAAGCAGTAGTAAATATAAGTACTTTAATTTGAAATATCTTGGGTTGTTTTGCATGCCATCATGTTTGGTTGGGCAGACTGGGCATTTAGGGGGGTGTTGCCCCCCCATGTCCATGCCTAGATCCGCCTCTCTCTCTCTCTCTCTCTCTCTCTCTCTCTCTCTCTCTCTCTCTCTCTCTCTCTCTCTCTCTCTCTCTCTCTCTCTCTCTCTCTCTACGATGGTGCAACACGCCTGTAGGCCATGCTATCTGACACCACAGCCAATATTCCTGTTCAGAGTCAGAGGATGGGGGTGGGATGGTGGAGTGCAGCTTTAACCACTTATTAAAGGGACAACTTCACCACTTTTGCAACCAGATGTTGTGCTTTCTACAATTAAAATCCTACATAAGCTATAGCCAATCCATAGGAGAGTGTAAACATGGAAGCAATTGGACCTGCAAGGGTCCATTTGGTTTCATTTTTACGCGCTCTGTCTGTTGTTGAAGCCTATACTGGTTCATACTGCGACCACTTGGCCTGGGATCCAGCCTGATTTGCTACAGGGTTCTGCATCCAAGATGTCACTTCGCAAATCGGTCTGGCCAAATGAATGTGACGTATGCCCTCCTACCTGTGGGGATAGGATAGGCTCCTCCAGGCCAGACTGATTTGTGAAGTGACATTTCAGATGTGTGGAACATAGCAGGTGCCCATACAGGTTAGGGACCAGTATGGGCACACAGATCAATTGGTCAATTGATCAATTGGTCTCCTTCGCTTCTCTCCCATGAGGTCCATAGAAAAAAGCAAAGGGTTGCTCTTGAATGCAGAGTTTCCACTCTGCACCACAACAACACCCCTTGTTTTTTTTTAATCATTATTAAAACCCTGTCACGAGGGCCAACAAGTCACTTGAAGTACATCATCACAGGCATCATGCCGGAGGAAAAGAAAAAGAGATGCTCCCCTTAATTAGCTGTGCCGTGCCGCACAGCGGTGTCCCCATTTCTCCCGGGCGCCATGCGTTTGTTGTCGGCATACACACACACGCGCAAAGCATGGAGAATGCTGGGATTTATTTCCGTATCCAGCCGAGCTGTCGTGCGGGGACCGTAGAAAATTGTCACTATTAATCCCGCAGGGGAGAAAGGGAAAGAGGGAGGAAGGGAGGAGGGTTGGGCATGAAGGGGGGAAATGCCCTTGTGATAAAGGAGGCTCACATCCTCCGATCAAAAACCTGGAGGCGCTGTATACTGGGCAGGTTTGGGTGAATTGTGCTTGGTCATTCCCAGGATACATTGCAACCTCCCAAGGTACGGTATGTGAAGGTTACCGGTGTCACGCCGTGGCAGGCTATATATCCTGATTCACGGTAATCGTTTTGGGTGTTGTGCGTTGTTGTTGAGTTGTGGATTGTTGTGGTGCTACCTCTGATGCAGTCTAGCAGGCTGCTGCATAATAGTGCCAGACTGATATATTGGACGTCTGCTCCGGTACAAGTCATTATTATTTTACTAGTTTTGCAGCTTGCTGCCCATGTGACCTGTTCTTGCAAACCTGCCGTTCCTATTGGGCATGATGCCACATGGGCATTAAAGGTCTTGCAAAGGTTTTCCAAAAACAGCCGAGACAAGCTCACAGTGCTTCACATGTGATGCATTGTGGATCGGCTATTTATTAAATTAATAGAGGTAACTTTTTAGACAAAAAACAAAATACATACCGGTATACAGTAGCTATATTTCCTCACTTCTATTTTGATGCTGCAGCTGTTTCCTTGCAGAGAGACACTTGCTTCATCCTGCAGGCCGCCCAGAACATTGTTGTTGTCAGCAAATGATAAAAACAAAACATTCGTCGGGCTCAGGAAAGGCGCTGCTAATTTGTGTGTGTGTGTGTGTGTGTGTGTGGGGGGGGGGGGTCGGGGGGTTGTGTGTGTGTGTGTGTGGGGGGGGGGGGGGGGGGGGGGGGGGGGGGGGTTGTGTGGGGTGAGGCAGTGTTTCACCCAATCACAGCACAGCAGTCACCATCAGATTCATAATGAGCCAATAGAGTGGAGGTGAGGTGGAGTTATAGATTCCGTTTTCATTAAACAAATCTGTTTACCAACATGTGTGTTTTGTACACACTAAAAGTTGCCTTTATTACCTTTAATGTTCCTTTTTTGTAAACCTTTAGTTAAATCCCAATATATTTAAGATGAACTAGAATTGATTTTACATTTTGACAAAACATTGGACCCGAAAATCTCTATGCCATTTGAAAATTTCTATGGCATTTTGCACTGCGTGCAAAGCACGCAATGCATAAACACACGTGCACCAAAGATGCACAAAAGTGGTCCCAAAAGCGAGTGTCTGAACAAGAATTGATGTCGCAGATGTTCTGGTGGAAGAAGCAAGACGTTTGGAGGCGGAAGGTGTCTGAGTATATCAAGCAATAAAAAAAGAAAAGAAAAGAAAAGAAAATCTGTCGTCTGGCACCGACGCCAAGGGGGCAAATTAAACTGCCGGTGTTGTTTGGAAGCCAAGCAGCGTCTGGAATGCCTCATCTAGGGATAGAAAAGTACTGCAGGGTGATCCCTGGGACTTTAAAGAGTGCTTTTGAGCAACCCTCACCTCCCCCTATGATGAGAGTTGCACAAAACTCGGACAAACACTACCTTCGATTTTTCTTTGTTTTGTTTTTTTTCTTCTCTCTCTCTCTCTCTTCTTGTTGGCAGGCTCTTGTTGAGCCGTAGTGCTTTTCCGGCCAACAGAAGTGAAACGGTTGCCGTTCTTTTCATGTTCTCAGGAGTGTCTGGACTTAAATGCACTGTAGACTTGACTGGGAATGCGTGCATGGCTGACCCAGCGTTTGGTCCCAGTGCTTCTGCCCTCTCTATATGAAAAATAAAAATAAAAAATGATGCCAGACAGTCGCCAAATCCCACATATGGTCATTCTGCCAACAAGACTAAAAGTGTGAAGCCTGCAAACCACTGATGCTCTAATACAGGGCTGGGCAATTTTCCCCAAGAGGCCTAGTGAGAAACAGAAGATATCTTGGAGGGCCTGTGGCTGAACTAAATTCTGAGTAACATAAATTGTGTTTCTATATACAAAGCAATAAATGGCATTGCGTTGACAAGCTAGTAAGAGTATATGTTATTATTAGGCAATGAAAATTGGAGGGTGCCTTCTTGAAAATTTCATTTATTCAATATAATTTCTCCCCAAAAATGGCAAAAAAGTTGTCAATCATTTGCAATTCAAGGCAGGAAAGTTGCATGTATACTTGAATAAACATGATTCAATATGAAAGTAATGCCATTTTAGTTCAAGCATAAGGACGGGTCCAATTACATATTACTACTTTTTATGTCTTCATTTCCAAGTACAGTACCTTTTCTTGGGCTGGTCTTTATGACCCAATATTCAGGAGAGAGGAATTTATTTTTTATGTCAAAACGGCTTTAAAATCCAGGTCCAGCCACTTAATATTAGGTGGTTATGTAAGTAAACGCCTGTCAGCTTGCATCTTCTTTGGGTGTAGTAGTGATGGGCAGGCCGACACACGTTGCTGTATTTTAATGACTTCAAAATAAAATACACTTTGGGCCCTAGCTGGATTTAGATTTATTATTACTTTTTTTGACAAGCACACAGCTAGCTGCCATCAGGCAGAAAACTTGAAACGTTCATATTTTGACTTTATAATTTCATTCATTCATTCATTTTGCTTTCATTTTACCCCAATGTAGTTATTATGCTAATTGATTCCCCCGCACACAGGGCTGGATGTAACATTTCCCAATTGGGGGGGCAGGTGAAAATGGAATGGGTGCGGAAGCGATGACGATGCACCCATAATAACGCATCGATAATAACATCAGTTGTTGTTGAAGCTAACAAGAATGCAGCATTGGCATAAAGCTGAAGGTCGGACTCATAGAGTTTTATGTTTTCAATGATGAAATGCTGTTGGTTTAGTGGTGCCACAATTGTAGTTAGTTAGTAGCAGTAGTAGTAGTGTTTCAAATCGTTTTAATTGTAAGCACTTTAATTAGAAATATCTTTGACATGTGGGTTGTTTGCATGCCATCATGTTTGGTGGGGCAGTCAGGGCATTTAGGGGGGCATCCCCCCATGCCCATGGCTAGATCCGCCCCTGCATACACGACTGCTGTGGTATCCCACTGAGACACCTGCCAGTGAGAATTTCTCAACTGGGAGCACATAGAGCCTCCTCCTCACTGTCAGGGGATTAGTCAGGCCATGCCAGGCCACGTTATTGGCATGCCCACATGCCATGACTCAGACACACCTAGGAAAATCTAAGGCCCCTCCATTTGTGTCCAATTGCTAAGCCTTCTCAGGAGACTGCACTGGAAAAAAGAACCCTAATGGGTTCATTTGCTTCCATTTGTAGACTCTCTTTTTATTATGCCAACACAACATCTCTAAGGTATATAAAAGGGGAACTCCACCCATTTTCATTTTTTTCTGAGAGTGTACAAATGCAACCAAATGAACCCTAACGGGTTCATTTGGTTCCACTTGTACTCTCTCAGAAAAAAGAAGCGTCTAAAGAAATCCATTAACATGGTGAAAATACATCTTGATGATGTCATCAAGATGTTTCACCATGTTAGTGGTTTTCTTCAGACCTCCATTTCTTGGGAACACAGAATGGGGGAACTCTTTTATCAAGTCCACACAACACCTTGAAGGTACATCAATGACATAGTAAAATATTGAAAACGGGTGGAGTTCCCATTTTTTGACATTAGTAAAATGTTGAAAATGGGTGGAATTCTCCTTTATTGTATTGGCTTGTATTGGCATCTTTCTTAGTATTTAATTTTATTTATTTGGTTTCATTGACTCCACATAGACATAATGGGACTCGGGGAGAGTATATCCTCCTCCCCCAGTCCTCCTCCTCATCCTGAACAGATAGCCATGCAGGCTGTACTGTATATTGATTAGCTCCGGCGATAAGTCACCGATGTGAATGAGTCGCGGCCGCCGCGCTTTTTTCATGATGAGCTACCCATTATGTAGGACCATTCTTCAGCCATCTGTATTCCAACATGCCGCATTCCCCCATCTCTCCCTCCCTCCCTCCGCCTGCATGGCAGAGGGAACGGAACGTCCATTTAAAAGCCCATCATGATCGCATGAATGTCAATGGGCTTAAATTGCTCCGTAGATCCTCTTCTCCCTGAAGTGGCCTCCTTAATGCAGTGTCAGTCACTGCAGCTGCACGCGAGGCGTATATTGAGTGGTGCCTGACTGAGTTTCCAGTCAGATAATTGGGGGGAAGGAAGGGGGAGGTGTGGACCAGGTCTAGGAAAAACAAGCCCCAAATGAATCGACTATATATAGGCTGCATGAGCACTTTGAAAGGCCCATTATTTATTCGGCTTTTTGAACTACGTACGGCCCGCCGTTTGATCACGTTATAGCCTCTCAGACCCCAAAACGGAAGATTTTGTCGAGATTTCCATGCTTTGGGCAAACGTTTATCAAAAAATAACAATTCTTCTACATACTATTTGTGGGGACTTTTTGTGATGCAGATGCTTAACCCTTCCTGGCACAAACATTTTCAGACAGGAGTTGGCATGCAAACAACCCACAAGATATTTAAAATTGCTTACAGTACATTTAAAATTATTTGAAACGCTACACTACTAACTACAACTACCTACAATTGTTGCACCACTAAACCAACACCATTTCGTCATTCAAAAAAAAGATATTGGAATCGTACTTGCCTAATCGTAAGTCCTGTACAAGATCAGTCACAGAACTAAAGAAAATCTATAAAATAGAATATTAATTTTGTGTTATATATAACGCCAAAATACATAGTTATCTATTCAATGTGGGGGTTTGGGGTGAATGTGGGGGTGCCTTCATCGCAAACCAACACGGGAGATGCAGCAGCCCTACTATCATTCTTGCCTGCCCCCCAATTGGTAAAAGTTACATCTGGGCCTGGCTGGGGACAAATACCAAATAGAAAAAGAAAAAGCTTTATTGGACCATTTGAAGTCCAGCCTCCAGCTCTCAAAGGCTTCCTCTGACACCGGAGAGGGACAAAAAAAATCCATAATACTCAGCTCTCCATCGAAAGCAAGACTGATGACGGCTGCCCTGGCTGCATCTCCGTCTAAACACCACAACAAGGTTGTTTTCAAAGCCGCAGGGATGCACATGCAGTGGTGTGCAGTTACAGTACTTCACTACTTTATTTTCTTTTTACTATCCGTACTGTATTTCTTCTGAGTATTGGTGTGCGTTGTATTAGCAATTTTAAGAAGAAAAATCATGAAGAACCATGTGTTCAAATACAATGTCCATCTACATGCCAGATCACTGTTTTTACTTATTTTTTGATCAATTATAATGCATATTCTCGGCCCTTATTTATCGTTGTTAAAATGTATTGTTACACCACTGTTTTGGAAGCTTTCTATCTTTCAGTGCTGATTACTAAGGGTACAATGATAGTAACATCAACATCATTTTTTTTATTTCAAGTAAAACCTGTGAAAAGTGAAGAGAGCAACATTGACTGTGTATCACATCGGTTTGCAACACAAATAATCAGTATTGATTTCTTTAAAGATAAACTACATCACTCATTTAACATTTTTTGAAATAAAAGAGAAATATAAAGAGTAGTTTAATTATATTTAGTTTGTTTAATTATATTTAGTTTAATACATTAGTTTTATGCAGTATTACCATATCAAAATTACCATTTTTTAAGGAATGTAAATGGCGGTTTAATTACTTAGTTAAAGACAATGTCAGTGTATTTTGAATAGTTATTCAATTTCAAATCATTCAATATTGGATCGCATCACCAGAATGACCCAATATTGCCCATGTATGGTATCATTAACCATGTATCGTGATGTGCATCGAATCGCTGTTGAAATGGATGTCATTACACCCCTAGTTGATTACTGTATTCTGCCCTGACATGGGATGATGTAACGGGAGACGTCCCGTGTGGTTTGACCTGTGTGTGTGTGTGTGTGTGTGTGTGTGTGTGTGTGTGTGTGTGTGTGTGTGTGTGTGTGTGTGTGTGTGTGTGTGTGTGTGTGTGTGTGTGTGTGTGTGTGTGTGTGTGTGTGTGTGTGTGTGTGTGTAACATATGTGTGGAACATGGATCACACATGATGATCGCTGCTGACTAATCAATGGAGCACCATGATAGCATCGACTAACGGGCTAAAGACATAAAACACTCAATAGATTTTACTGCTCAAGGGAGACACTTTCCAGGAAGCTTGCCTTGCCACGTGTGTGCGCGTGGCGGCGTGTGCGGCGCGTGTGTGAGCGTATGCGTGCACGTGTGTATCATTGCTTCAAGGGTAGAACGAGGGTACTACAATGTTGCTCCATGTGTGATTCCACGGTTACACGGTTAGCCAGTGTGACTGGAAAGTGCACTGTAACCCCCATTATCAGCTCTGGTATCATTGTTCTCTCTCTCTCTCTCTCTCTCTCTCTCTATGTGTGTGTGTTTGTGTCAGGGGCGAATCTAGGCATGGGCATGGGGGGGACAATGCCCCCCTAAGTGCCCATACTGCCCCACCAAACACAAAGGCATGCAAAACAATCCAAGATATTTCATTTGCTACTAACCAACTACAATCGTCTCACCAGTAAACCAACACCATTCCATCATTGAAAACAGAAAACTCTCCGAGTCAGACCTTTAGCTTTATGCATGCTGCGTGTCTGTTGCAACTTCAACAACTGGTGTTATTATTTATGCTTACTGCCTAATAAAAGTCCTGTAACTGAAAATGGTATGGGTGCGCCTTCAAGCCGCCCCCATACCATTTTCTCCTGCCCCCCATTTTGGAAATGTTACATCCGCCCCCGGTCTGTGTGCAGTAAGGTGCCGACAGCACAGCAGATATAGATAGAGATGGCCCTGAATGCGTAATTGCCATTGTCAGCGGCTGGGGGTCCCTTGCTGCACTTGCATAAGCCCCATGGTGTATGTACTGTATGAAAGGGTGTGTGTGTGTTGTGCATGCATGTGCGTTTGTGCATGCTGTGTGCAGTGCAAGCACACTACACAGGTGCATGCATGTGTGTAACTTGTATATGCATGCCTACACGGTGGGACAGAAGGACAAGAGATGGGTGGAGGAGGAGGAGAAGGGTTGGGGTGGGAGTGGGGCAGGGGCGGATTGGCCATCTGGAGTACAGGGAGTTTTCCCGGTGGCCTGCGCCATCTAGTGGCCTGGACAAGATCTAAAATGCACTAGTGGCACTTCCAAAATGGAAGTGGAATGGAACATACAGATCGAAATGACCATTAATCTTAATCTACATTCTCTAGTTGTGTAGACGAAGTTGGGCTAATTCACATGATGAATATTTTAACTCTTGAGGGTGTAAAAATGAAACCATTTGGTTTCATTTTTACGCTCTCAAAGAGTTACATCTGGTTAACCAGCTGTCCCTTCCCCCCCAGGGTGGCCTGGGAAAGGCAAAATTGTCCCGGTGGGAAAATATGTGCCAATCCGCCCTGGGAGTGGGGTTGGGTGTGTGTGTGTGTGTGTGTGTGTGTGTGTGTGTGTGTGTGTGTGTGTGTGTGTGTGTGTGTGTGTGTGTGTGTGTGTGTGTGTGTGTGTGTGGACTGTGGAGGGGGGGGGGGGGGGTATATCCTTGTTCTCCATGTTTGCGCAGTCTAAATCTCCCAGGATGGACCCATAATGCAATTTTCAGCATAGCCCACGCACGCCTTGCCAGAGATAATTAGAGCAGACATGGAGTAATAGTGTCAAAACATAAGGGAAGAGAAAGGCACATCTCTCTCTCTCTCTCTCCCTCTCTCTCTCTCTCTCTCTCTCTCTCTCTCTCTCTCTCTCTCTCTCTCTCTCTCTCTCTCTCTAACCCTAACTCACACTGTGCAAATTACATTCCTGGTACAAGTGGACTCTCCAGCCACAACCATTTCTTGCCTCGTGAATCCATAGGGGTGCAGAGTCGCTGATTTCTAATCCCTCGCCAAAGTCACTGCTGCATCAGACACACAGGGAGGGCGGGTGGGCAGGCAGGCAGGCAGGCAGGCAGGCTGCCAGGTGGGCAAGCAGGCAGACAGGCAGGCAGGCAGATAGGCAGGCAGGCAGATAGGCAGGCAGGCAAGCAGGTAGGCAGGCAGATAGGCAGGCAGGCAGGCAGGTAGGCAGGCAGATAGGCAGGCAGGCAGGCAGGCAGGCAGGCAGGCAGGCAGGCAGGCAGGCAGGCAGGCAGGCAGGCAGGCAGGCAGGCAGGCAGGCAGGTAGGCAGGCAGATAGGCAGGCAGGCAGGCAGGCAGGCAGGCAGGCAGGCAGGCAGGCAGGCAGGCAGGCAGGCAGGCAGGCAGGCAGGCAGGCAGGCAGGCAGGCAGCTATGGAAGCATACGGTGTACTTTATCCAATTGTTAATGTAATTCCACAATAGCATTATAATTTTCCATGTATGCACGAGTTTATTTGGGACAAAAATGAAATTGAAATGCAATAATTCAATTTGAATTTGAATTTTCATATCATGTATGGGGCATTCCATGACAATATTAAAATTTAAATGGAAAAGCTGTTTCACATTTCATTTTGAAAGACTTAAACTGATATACAGAGGACTTTATTGAAATGCAATAAGAAAAAACAGCTGCCCCAGGGTATGGCATTTCATTTCAGTGTCAACAAGCTCTTTTTTGGACAATTTTCAAATGAAAATGTAATTTTCATCAACTTGCAAATAAAAACGGGCAATGGAATTTAACATTGCATTTGCAAAGACTTAAATTGATCTACAGAGGACATTATTGAAATGCATAAGAAAAACAGCTGCCCAGGGTATGGCATTTACATTTCAGTGTCAACAAGCTCTTTTTTTGGACAATTTTCAAATGAAAATGTAAATTTTCCATCAACTTGCAAATTAAAACGGCAATGGATTTAACATTGCATTTGCAAAGACTTAAATTGATCTACAGAGGACATTATTGAAATGCAATAGAAAAACAGCTGCCCCAGGCAATTGCATTTACATTTCAGTGTCTCCACGCTCTTTTTTGGACAATATGTAAATTATAGTGCATTTTCTAACAACTTGAAAGTTTAAATGACAATGGCATAAGACATTGCATTTGCAAAGTTTTAATACTGCAGCACTATGGACATTATGAAAATGCAAAAGGACCAAACAGCGCCCCCCAGTCTATTCTGTTTTCATTTACATGTTGCAACGCAACGAAGAGGACAGAGCTTGGAATTGAAAATGGAATCTGTCAGTTCCTCTTATCAAGGCGGGCCTTGCGCATAGGCTCGCCCCCTCCAGAGCACTCCGCTCTGATCTCCCTGCTGCGGTCTGAGTTGGGGCGCTTGTCACTCGCATTAAAACCAGGACATGTTGCCTCGAATTTTCTCATATTTCTTATTAATATGTGTATATAAAATATAGCTAACTCGGCGAATCTCTTACGTTCATCAATATTGTTCATATAAAATATTTGGTTTGGACTTAAATATTACGATTATGGAAGATAGATTTTGCCCGTGGAAACCCCATTCACTTCAATTGGATGAAATGTTGATGAGAGATTTTACACTGAAATGAATATTTACTGATATAAATACATGGTTTGATAACCTACAAGTAGGCTGAAGTCATTTTCTGCAAGTCTTATGCCTCTCCATCCACGCCGTGTCTCTAAATCACATGTCTACTGCATCACACAGTCTACACGCCAAAGCAGGGGTTTTCAACCAGTGGTCTAGGGACTATCAGTGGTCCTTGAGAGGGTTTCCAGGTGGTCCCCAGCTAAAGGAGGGTTAGATCTTTATTGAGTACGGGGTCAATTTGGTATCATTTTAGGCTAAAATCTGCATTACTTAATTTCCAGAAATCTACACATTAGAGAATGTTATTAGAACTGTTACTTATCAGGGCCGGATCTAGAGGGGGGGCACCCAAC